>CM029646.1:24803744-25403744 GCA_017311315.1 Dendrocalamus latiflorus | reverse complement strand
AGAAAATTGTGGACTCGTACGGCTTTAATGAACTGAAAGATAGATGCCACATACTTGGATGGACACAACGAAAGACTCAAAAGAAAAGACTACAGCGGAAACTAGAAGCAGCAACACAAAGAAAAGACTACAATGGATACTAGCAGCAGCAACACATGCACAGTGCCAGCCCTCTCCAAAGGCAGTGTGCCTTCTAGCTTTTCCTCTCTCTCCATCCCTTCCTTTCCCTTCTCTCTGATGACGTTTAGAGAGAGAATGCTGGCTCAATCAAGGCAGGCACTCTTCTTCCCCCAAACCCTTTTCCTCTTCTCCCCCCCCCCCCCCCCCAAGAACTTCACCTTAAACTCAAAACTGCCTCCTTCTGCGCATGAGCTCAGGGACAGAAGCGGCCAAAGAGCTCGACATGAGAGGACACCGGAGAGATTAGGGGTAGGTTGTCGGCAGTCCAAAAGATGACCTTGGTAGAGCAGAGCTCGAGGACATCGGTGGGGACCCGGCACCGGGGAAAACCAAGCCGGCCCGAGGAGGCAGCGTGGAGCAAGAGCGAGATGGTGAAAAGATGTGAGAGGGTTGGCATCGGCGCCGTAGCTGGCGTTCTCGACGACAGCGTGGATGGAGGCAACATGGGCGTGGAGGAAGTTGGCACGGCTGTTGGGCAAGGAGCCCAGATCCAGCAGCGGGGAGCCTGGATCTAACGGCGGGAAGTCCGATGAGTGGCAGCACGTCCTCTAGGCACAGGCGAGATTGGCGGCAACCGGATCCAGGAGAGGCCTCCGCACGTGGAGGATCGTGGAAGAGCCCGACGGCCGGATCTAGGAAAGGCGGAGAAGGGCGGCAGGATTTGGCGACAGCGGCCACGATCGGCGAGATAAGCAAGGGAGGCAACAGGAGAGATCTACGTCGACATCCGGTGGCGAAGGAGGCGACGGTAGAAACCAGATCCGTGCAGGGATGACCGAAGGCAGCCGGATCCAGGCGGGGCAACGAGGATTCGAGCAGGAAGCGGCGTGGCTAGCGCAGGCGGCCGGGAGACGGCCTAGCGCGTCGAGGCCGGCTAGATCCGGGCTTGACAGCAGCGGCGACGGTTGGATCCAAGCTTGGCAACCTGGCGGCAGCACGGGTGCGACGGGCACATGCGCGGTGGCCTGGCGGTTGCGCTAGGCATGGGCGGTGGTGTCACGCAACGACGACCGCCACCAAGAGTGGAGATTGATCCTCCCGAGGGCAGCAGCAGCGAGCGCAAGTCGACCAGCGGCGGCGGCCCCTAACCTTGCACTAATACCATGTTAATACGAGAGGAGGAAGGGATGAATAAAGGTTGAAGGTTAGATCTATTCCATAACCCAAAGGGGCAAATATATAGTGAATACAGAGACAACCCTAAAACCCTAGGACAATTGGAAATGACACCAATAGCGTTAACAATACACAATTTCAGTCCGAGGGGATTTGATGCGAATATTTCTAGCATTAACACATTCATTTTATTACTAATTGCTAAGAAGCCTAATGATCAAGTGAACTCGCTTATTAATGAATATAAGCTTGATATAGAAGAGAATGGTATACTACATAATTCAAGTACTTTGTTTATTCTCAGATTTGAAGGATAAGAAGCATTGGAAATCAAACAGAGTGATGATCGAGTTCACCAAAACATTGACGTGCGTGGCCAGCGGGAGGCAAGGGAGGAAGGGCATGCAATACAAGGAGGCACTCATGCGGCGATTGGCGAAGTGGGTCACGCGGCGCTAGTTCATGCGCTCACGCGGGAGTGAGAGCAAACAGGCCAAGCGAGCGCATGCATGGAAAAGAAGAAAAGGAGAAGGAAAAGAGGAAGAAAAAGAAGAGAGGCCCAAGAATCCAAAGCCCAAGTTTTGGAAAGGATTTCCATGCCCAATTCAGATCCAACTCAAGCCCATTTAAGTTCAAATTCGGAATCAAATCAGAAATCAATTCAAACTCAGTTCGGAACACCCAACAGGTCTACAATAAAAAGCCCATAACTTTCACAAACGAAGACCGATTTGAGTGCCCTTGTAGTTGTTGGAAAGCTTATACCAAGACCAACGCAGTGGATAAGCCTATAGCCTCAGAAACATCATGGATCGACCGCTATCTCCAAAACAAAGTGGCAGCCGAAAATTTATCTTTCAGTTTTGTGTTCGTATTCGAGCCCAAGTCTTGTTAGATGTCTTACGAGTGCTATATAGTAAAAGGGTGCGCCTAGAGATGGCAATGGGTACCCGATACCCGAATACCCGACGGGTTTTACCCGATAAAGAGACGGGTATGGAAAATTTTATGTACCCATGGGTACGTTATTGGGCGAAATCCTCTACCCGCCGGGTAGGCGGGTGCGGGTGTGGGTATATACTACCTATACCCGCCTACCCGCGGGTAATGAATACCCGCATTAGACAACTAGACATCCCACTCAAATGTTAATTTTATTATCTACTTATTGTTGATTGTTTATTTGTTTGTCATATGTTGATATGGTCATGTCAAGTATGTTTATGTGATGTACTAATTTTGATCATTAGACGCTTTTGTGCTTGGCATGTATGATTAATGAATGTCTAAATTGATGATATTCTTATGTGTTGAACCGGGTATGCTTGCGGGTACGGGTTACCCGTCGAGTAGTAATAACCGCGCGGGTACGGGTATGGGTAAATTTTCCTACCCGCGTGCGGATACGGGTAACCCGACGGGTAAATTTACACCTAGCGGGTACAGGTATGGAATGGCAATACCCGATGGGTATTTACCCGCTGCCATCTCTAGGTGCGCCCCATGTACCAAATTGGACATCAATTTTTCAGATTAATCATATTCTTGATTCTAGGGTTTAAGCAATCAATGCCCCAGCTAGAATTGGGAGTCCTTTCTGTTTTGTCGTTCCATTTTTCTTGTGATTTCCTTGTGAATTGCAAGAGCACATCTACTTCTTTGCGTGTCGAGTGAACAAGAATCAAAGCGTGTTGTTAGGCGAATTCAAGTGTCCTAGGTTTCGTTTAACCATACCGTTGTTGGCAGTGCCACTGTTTGTCAGGTTTCACATGTTCTTCAACATAGCCACAATAGTTATCCCCAAGTTATCAAGACCGATCCTACGGTGCGAAGATCGGACACCCCTGTATCAGGATTATTCGCAAAATGTTCAATCTATGTAGCCATCAAGTCCCCTCAAACTAGTGCATCAAAATTCTTTGTAATAATCCATATAGTGAGTTTGCATAACACCCCCGAGATATGGATTTGCACTAGATATTCCCCCATCATAATACAAACAATGAAAGATACAAAAATAAATATAAAAAGTACAAATTTAAAATTTTGTAACTGACATCACAAAAGAAATCTTACGTTTTACCTTGCTGCGACCTAAACAAGTAATAAAAAGAACTGTTGAGAAGACTTTTGCTTGGTAGGACTTTTTACTAATTTTTCTTGAGTCGCAAGAAACTTAGGAAACAGTATGTTTGCCAAGCTTCATGAGTGATTAGAAAAAGAAGAAACAGGACTAGGCACAAGATCATTAGGTTCAATAGCTCTACATTGCCAGACAAACTGATCAAGAAATATCGGACTGATTCCAAAAAAAATGAAAGCAAGGTAACATTCATGAGGGGGTGATTCAAGGAGCAAATCTAGTATACAATAAAAGATTAACAGATTGCCTGCTGTTCAGGTGGCAAAGAACCATGGAGTGGGAGGACAAGAGCATCCATACAAGAACCTTCCTCGAGATTTTGAATTCTTTCCTCCAATTTTGACACCATCTTATCAATGTCGTCCTGAAAACAAACCATCATATAAATCAAAAAATTTATATGACCAAAAATTAGAAAAGGCTTGGCATCTAATGCAAAGCACCTTGATGTGCAAAGTTATGCAACATACCTCCAAATGTTTTAAAAACATATTGATGATAGCATTTGAATGTTCTACAGCTAAAGAAAAATTCATGTTCTCAACTATTCTAGACAAGAATAAAAATGAAATTTTCAAATTTCAAAAGGAACTAGACAAGATGATCAAAAGTAATTATTTTTCTGACTATTTTTCAATTCTTATAAGAATAATTTGGGCACACAATGTGGCCAAGTTGTAGCAGGTATTAAAAATTATATCTGGAAGCAGGGTTTTGGGCCTAAAACCGGTGTAAAATACGGGCCCGAAAGATTATTCTCGCTGGGTTTGAAAAGACGTTTGGGTCGGCCAGTTTCCATATTAGACATCACCCGGTTTGCCCATTTACAACTGAATTAAAAAAGCATGTTGTGAGGTGATATGGTGGAATTGGGCGGAAGATAACTGGGCAAGATCACCCTCTGCCCTAACGGCAGAGGCTCTGATCAGCCGGCTAATACTTGGAATATAGATTCTTTATTGATTACTCCAAAGGATATTGGCAGCCTTTATATATGAGGCGCCCCTAACAAAGCTTACTATAGATAACAGAGAGATTCCTAAACAAACTCAACTATAATAGGTAGCTAATTCTTACGGATAGCAATTACTTATCTCTACTTCGGAATCAGCCAGCCGCCCCTATCCCTGCGGAAACCCCAGCACTTCCTTCCTTTGCCGCAACTTCCCTTGTTGCCGACACTTCTCCTGTAGCCGATCCAAAATTCAATCGGTCAACTGAAGCCTTCTCCTAATGACAGCGCCGACAGTAAGTCCTGTCCACAAATGCATCCACAACATTTCCTCCCTCCTCACGAAACAGCTCGTCCTCGAGCTAGAAATCCGCATAGCGCTCTTTGAAGTCTTCCAACTTAACCCAAGTGGCGTCGGCTGCCGCACAACCTTGCCATTGAACCAAGAGTTCCCAAATACCGCAATTGAGGTAGGCGCATGCGACCGGGCGTGGGAATGGTGCGACCATGAACGAAATCTGGAAGTGCCACTATCTCTGTAGGTGTGCCTTCAAAGTTTTTTATGAGAGCAACATGGAAGACGTCATGAATACTAGCACAAATAGGAAGCTGACGATGATATGCGACGAAACCAATGCACTCCAAAACCTGAAAAGGGCCATAAAAACGGGGAGACGGTTTAGAAGAACACCCGGATTAGCCGCTGCTCGATGATGAAGGGGAAGCCAAACCCAATCCCCAATCTCAAAGACAACTTCACGGTGGCTCGTATCATGGTGTTGCTTCATATACTCCCAGACCTGCAAGAGACGCTCCTGAATTTCATCCAAAAACTCATCCCGATCCTTCAATTGCCGATCCACAGCAGCCACACGAGCAGTCCCCGGTTCATAAGAACTATGGGTCACGACCATAAACGACCTGAAAAGGCGTTGTCTTCAGTGATGTCTGGAAGGACGAATTATAGCAATACAAATAGGGCCGCTAATGAAGCATGGCTTTCACAAGGCTGATCAATTCCCTCTCGTAGGCTGCCAGTTTCGCATGATGTGGAGCAACAACACGGCTAAAGAATGCAATGGGTCCTCCCCCTTGATGTAAGACGACACCAAATCCTGAACCCGAAGCATCACAATCAACCAAAAACCCTTCTTGAAAGTCTAGAAGCTGCAGGACCGAGCCTGAGGTAAGGGCTGTCTTCAAGGACTGAAATGCCTCATCGGCGTCGGACGTCCACCGAAAACCTTCCTTCTTGAGTAGCTGGGTTAGTGGACCGGCCAGCTTGCCATATCCCTTAACGAACTTGCGATAATAACCAGTAAGACCCAGAAAGCCACGCAAGGCTCTGACCATCGTCGGGGTTGGCCAATTGGCGACTGCCTCTACCTTAGTGGGATCCATGGCCACTCCTCATCCTGAAATTATGTGACCCAAATAAGCTACCGAGGCTGCACTAAACTGACACTTAGAGCGTTTGAGGTCCAATTGATGTTTGGCGCAACAACTAAAGAACGACTTAGACATGTTGGAGGTGCTCTACCCCTGACGAGCTGTAGACCAAAATATCATCGAAGACAAGCACGAAGTGACGGATGTATGGTTTAAGAACTTCATTCATGAGAGCTTGGAATGTAGTGGGTGCATTCGTCAATCCGAACAGCATCACCATGAACTCATAATGACCCCAATGCGTGCGGAAAGCAGTCTTCTCAATGTCCGAGGGATACATGCGGACCTGATGATAACCACTGCACAAATCAAGCTTCGTGAAGAAGCATGCCCCTTTCAATTCATCCAGAAGCTCGTCAACCACCGGAATTGGAAACTTATCCTTCACCGTCTTGTCATTGAGAGCATGATAGTCAACGCAAAAACGCCACATATTGACCTTCTTGCAAACCAATAATACGGGCGATGAAAATGTTGAGGTGCTATTCCGGATGATGCCTTGCTTGAGCATTTCATCGCATTGTCGCTCAATTTCATCCGTCAAGAGTTGTGGGTAGCAGTAAGGGCAGACTACCACTGGTTCGGCATCGGATCGCAAGTGAATGTGGTGATCACACGGCCGGTGTGGTGGCAATCCCTATGGTTCCTCAAAAATGTCTACGAACTCCTCTAAAAGCGAAGCCATGAGATCATGCTCGGCCAGGGCAACCTGTGGTCGAGCTGTCTCGGTCTGCAGCCCTCTCCATGTCACCTTGTGATCGATGTGCTAAAGGACATAGTCAAAAGCTCAAAATCCCACACAATCGGGCCAAAGTAAGCAGCCATTGAACGCCAAGCACCATGTCGATGCCAGCAAGCAGAATGACATAGAAATCAACAGAGAAGTCTTCCTCCCCAACTCGAATCCGCACTCTAGAAAGCATTCCCATGCTATCCACCTTGTCCCCATTGGCGACGGCCACTTTGAAGGTCTTGTTGGCGGTTATTGGAAGCCCCAGACGACACGCCATGCCTCTGTCATGAAATTATGGGTGGAGCCAGAATCCACGAGAGCCCGCAACGCCAGATCATAGGCGATGACTGCCAACTACATTGTTCGGTTAGCTCGGATTCCAGTAAGAGCATGTAAGGATATTTGGATATCTTCCACATAAGTCTCTAGTTCCTCCCCCTCATCAAGTTCCAGCAAATATATAACTTTCACCGAGCACTTACTAGCGTGATCTCTTGAGAATTTCTCTGGACAGTTGAAACACAAACCCATGCGCCGATCTGCCATCTCCTCTCCAGTCAAGCGGCAGAACCGAGAGTTGGGTGTCTTGACACTGGTTTCGGTGGCTGGTGCGGACGCCGACTTGGCCACGGGTGGAGTCGGTCCCCCTGCAGTCCCTTGCTCGCTATGGGTGTACTAACCAGGGAACTACGGCTGATGATGGCCGGTTTGATTGGCGCCGCCAGTCTAGCACCCAGTCTAACGTCGTCTTCTTCGCTGATTTCCAGCCTCTTCTCATAAGCCCATGCCAAACTCAATGCGGCCTCCAATATGGATGGATTTTGAAGCTCCACATCTGTTCGCAAAGGATTACGGAGGCCACAAGTGAAAATTTGCACCTGTTACTTTTTCATCATCTCGTCACATCAACATAGGGGCGATAGAAACTTCTCTTGATATTCTTCCACCGTGCCTGTCCGTCGTAGCTGAATGAGCTCGCCAAGTGGATTACTCCGGATGGGAGGTCCAAAGTGAAGATTGACATGCTTGACAAAACGAGGCCAGGTTAGGACTCCCTGGCTGTGCTCTAAGTGATAATACCATTGTTGTGCTGCTCCTGTCGTGTGATAAGATGCCAGCCACACCTTCTCCTCCTCCATCGTAAGTTGTCCTCGAAAAAATTGCTCGCAGCGATTAAGCCACGGCAATGGATCTTCTTTGCCGTCATACATCGGGAAGGCGAGTTTGTGGAAACAGGACACTCCCCAGCTGCCCTCTCCTTGCTCTGAACAGCTGCCATCCCCCACTGTGGCCAACGGCTACGGTTTTGTCCCAAGCGCCGGTCGATCTCCTCTAACTTCTCCTGCTGCTGCATTACAATCTGAAGAAGCAACGCCATCTGCCTGCTGATGTTCGCCATCGACTTGGTCTCCTCCATGGCGGCCGACTGCAGGTCGTAGGATGAAGGCTCTGATACCAAAGTTGATATGGTGGAATTGGGCGGAAGAAAACTGGGCAAGATCGCCCTCTGCCTTGCAGCAGAGGCTCTGATCAGCCGGCTAATACTTGGAATATAGATTTTTTATTGATTACTTCAAAGGATATTGGCAGCCTTTAGATATGAGGCGCCCCTAACAAAGTTTACTATATATAACAGATAGATTCCTAAACAAACTCAACTATAATAGGTAACTAACTCTTAAGGATAGCAATTACTTATCTCTACTCAATTCAGAATCAGCCAACTGCCCTTGTCCCTGACGAAACCCCAGCACTTCCTTCCTTTGCCGCAACTTCCCCTGTTGCCGACACTTCTCCTGTAGCCGATCTAGAATTCAATCAGTCAACTGAAGCCTTCTCCTGATGATGGTGCCGACGGTAAGTCCTACCCACAAATGCATCCACAACATGAGGTCCCATTTTTTCCCAAGCAATATTGGGATAGCAGGTCGCAACTCCATCGGCATCGCCACATCAGGCTCTCTCATCAGCAGAGAGAGGAAACCTGGGAGCCAAAAACCCATACGAGTTCATCAATGATGAGCACCGCCTCCACCACCATGTCCACCGCAGGCTTCAGCTCCCCGTCACAAGATCCTCCTCCATCAGTTTGGTTGCTGTGAGCAGTGAGCCACTGCATGCTCCACTTCAATTGCAAGATCCAATCTGTCCAGGTGGTAGAGAGAAGAGATGGGTGCAGACCTATTTTGATGATTTGGTCTGAATTTCTTATCAATTTCTACAGATTTGTAGCTCCAGTTTGATGTTCTGATATGACAGTTTGATGAATAATGCAATGGTTGCACACATTTTGATGAAGCTGCAGACCAATTTTGATGATTTGGTCCGAATTTTCTTATCAATTTGTCCAGTTTTGTAGCTCGGATTTGATGTTCTGATCTGGAATTTCGATCATAATGTGATGGCCGCGTTCATTTGATGAATTGATAAGGAATCCTAGTTCTCAAATCATAGAGGTAGCATTTGTTTATCTTCTCCCAAACAGACTAACCTACAGGGGATTTTAATTTCACTGGTAATTTTGTGTAACGCAAAGTTACAGGTATTTTTCCTTTACCAGTGAAATTTTTTTTCAGAACTCCCAAACATTAGATCTATTAAGAAAATTTGCGAAAGGATTTCCTGCATTAGACACCAAACATTAAGAAATGAAAGAAAGGAGGGAAAGTTACAATAAATGGTATCATTAAATCTATTAAGAAGCAGGTCTGCATATATCCTTAGTGTGAAATCTTATGGAAATGTCCTTCGAAGTTGCAGAAAAGTGCATAAACAATGGCAGGTTTTGACAAACTGACCTTTCCTGTCATAAATATTAAGACATCCCCTGGGCCATCCTTAATATGGATATCTGTTGAAGAAAAAAATATTTGTATTGTTATGAAAAGGAAAAGGAAGATTTCAAATAGTTTAAAAAGATACAAAACATCGTGACCCAAACTTTTAATGAAACATGAAAACATAATTATATTATTTCCATATAATTTATATGTGATTTTCCAACATAAAATAATCATAAACCGTCTACAAATCATACACTATCTGACCCTAAATATGTGTAGTTTCAGAATTTTTCACAATCTCAACGATATAGCTTTGACCATTAATTTCAGCGATGTGTCCGTAAAAACCAGTATTGTAACTTGTAAGTAACGTTGTAGACCTTGGGAGCCATCAGATTCAGGCCCATCGCAAATGAGTGAGACACATCAGAGCTTGAGATGGGTTATTTGTAGGTAGTAGGTACAATTTTTTATATCTTTGTCCAATTTTGCAAAATTGTCAGCACAATCATTGCTGATCATCATATATTCACATATGTTTTTCTGTGTTAACTGTTAAGAGTTAACACTCTTCCATCCTTTACCCAAACTTTTGCATCAGTAACAACAAGAAAGTTAACAAAATGAAAAACTGATTCAAAGTTACATGACAGAGAACCAACAAATAGAACAAGTTGGGAATAATAATTCTGACAGCATATTGAATCTCCTGATATGAGTAAAACTTTCGAGCCAAGATTTGTTTTTCATTTCATTTTCAGTCCCTATAAAAAAAACTTGATATAAATATATAAAAACACATGCAATGATGTATGATACATCAATGGTTCAAAGGATATTCTTGATAACCAATGTGAATCCCTAGCATATAATTCATTGACTTGAAACCGGTTACAAACAGATTATGGAGCTACACCTAGTCACCTACAGCATAATTTGGAAGCACTAGAATTCAGTTGGGAACATGCAAATCACATCGTTCTGTTAAAATAATAAAGATCAAGTTAGTTGTATACTTGTATTATTACAACTGAGTTTGTTGAATTACTAGGCCTAGGCCTAGTATTTATTCTTCAGCTTCAGTTTTTATCAATGTTAGCTAGCAAAAAATGAAAGAAACATGTTCTCTTGACTCTTCCCTCTCCATCCAAATTGGCCAGCACAGTAGGATGAAGAGTATCTGACATAAGACTCAAGGGCAACTGCCTATTTACCCATTAGTCCATTACCACTATAATGCCCGCTCATTTTTATGGGTAAATATCAAAACCATCCATGAGATTTGTCAAAATCTTATATCTGCTCACAATGAATCAGTTTCTGATTGATGTAATGCAGAAGTGGAAAAACATATAGCCACCTTAGGGACCATCAATATGACAAGTTCACATGTCTATCGTCAAAGTTTAAAACTGTAACAGTTACACAAAAAAGTTTGATTCTTACCTATAGCTGTTCTGAGAGAAGATTCTATATAATTTGTTGGGCGCTCTGTGCTGTAAAACTTCTCCACAGGGAATAAGGTTCCTGGGATGTTCAACACAGGACATCCCAAGAAGAATTTTGACACTTTAAAACCATCAAGAGTCGCAGAAGTGATGAGAACTTTTAAATCTGAAGATCGATCCTTGATCAATCTTTTCATTAAACCTAAAAGGATATCACTGTAACAAAAAAATAAAATGAATCACTACAAGCAAGTTCAACAAATAGCTACAAGATTAATCCATCACCAACACCAAACTAAAAAGAGGAAGAAACCGGTACTAAGTCTCTATCATTTCAAAACTACAATAGCTACTTTACATTTGCGGGTTCCAGAAACCAGCTCAGTGATCCTAATACATTTAATGTGCAAAGTATGGAGATTGGAAAATGAGAACCACTGAAAGATGCATCCTAGAGCTACTAGTTACTTTGCATTTGCAATTAGAGGCCCTCTCATTTGAAGGGTACCAGGTAAGCATCTACTGTAGAGAACTATGGATAATATTAATGTGTTTATATATGTTATTGTAAAGGCATATACTAGTGAGTGATAATATTTGGTATGCACTAAATTTCCTACTAGTAGAGAAAGAAAGCATCAGCAAGAAAATTAAATTAAATTCGTTCTAATCCAAACTCAAAACTCAAGTTTTATTATATGGAATAAGTATAGAAAGGCAAATCGTTCCAATGCACTTATGTTGAATCCCAGTTTCATGGCTCACAGACTGGCTTACTAATCTTAGATAAACCTATGTTGTCAACAACGATGACCTGCAACAAAATAGAGTGTATGATCCATTTCCAGTAATTAGCTTACATTTTTTCAAACTATGAGATTATACTATAGTAACAGATATAATTTTCAGGTTAAAAATGGATGGGGAGCCACTCAGCAGACGTATATGTCCAAACGTCATACAAAGCTAATTTTGATTCAGATTCTTGTAGATCAGTTTAATATATAAATCACCATACGTGTTCAAACTACGCTCATGTGCTTCATCCAAGATAATTACTGAGTATTGCTTCAACTCAGGATTTGAAAGGCTTTCACGCAGAAGAACACCATCTGTCAGGTACCTACAAATTGAAAAAAAACTCAATCCACATATTCATGACATAGTTAAATTACAAGAAATTCAAGTTGTGTTCAGGATTTCTGAGGCTTACTTTATGCAAGTTTTCTCCGAAGTTCTGTCTTCAAATCGAATAGCATAACCAACTTCTTCCCCAAGTGGGACACCGAGCTCCTGTGCCACCCTCCTGCAAATAATTAAAATTTCTCAGTTTTCAAGATTTGAGGACCGTGCAATACTGTTGCAACTGAAATAATTCTTCTTAGATTGTAAAAGGCAAATAAAATAGCATCATGTGCTGTATATTTGGAGCAGCTGGTCAACCAGGAAGGACCACTTAAAACAATTCTTACCAAACAGTTTCTTCTAAATTTTATTTACTGAACATATTTTTTCTTAACAACAAATGGATATCCAACAAACAGCTCCACTTGTAACAGATGAGGTTTGGGTATCCCCACGGTCATACAGCTGTCCATGGTTCCCGAAAAACACTGAATTCCAATTACATCCTCCTTTTCTAATCCTGCCAATTGCCCTAGCTGCACCCTCACAATTCACAAGCAAGACAAACATAATCCAAGTCATATGATAGTATGATACATCAGAAAGCATAACCATAGTCTCCCTAAATTTCAGTCGCACACATGCCCTCTTAAGTAGAAATCGATAAAGTGCAAGCTGTAGTTTACTCCATGGTGCCTAGTGCCTACCTCCCACACAACTAACCCACACAATAGCAAATAACCATGCACGCGCGCGCGCGAGAGAGAGAGAGAGAGAGCTGGACCTGGAGACGGATACGGCGGCAACCCTGCGGGGCTGGGTGACGGCGACTGCACCGCGGCGGGTGTAGCCGCGGCGGTGGAGGATCTGGGAGAGCTGGGTGCTCTTGCCGGAGCCGGTCTCGCCAATCACCACCACCACCGAGTTCGCCTCCACGGCCGCTACGATCTCGTCCTCGTGCTCCGAGATTGGCAGCGTCGGCGGCCGCGACGGCGACGGCATGGCCGGAGAAGGCGGGGTGCTTAGGGTTTTGTTTTTTCCTTTTTATTTTTTTACCTGTTGGGATGTTTTCGAATAACATGTGCTATTGGACCGAATGCTGCGGGCTGCCATTGGGCCTCGTTACGCCCAAAAGATTAATCTAGATTTATTGAATTGGATCACGCTAGCGCAGTATCCCATCCATACTTGGTGTGTGGATTCTTTTCCGACTTATGATTTATAATTATGGTGAAATAATACTTATTGTCTGATCAACTTCACACATCAAACAAACAACAGAAATAAAAGGGTGGCCAGAATGTGCGAGGAGATGGGGAAAGTAGAGGGGGTGGACGGTTGTATCATGAGAGAGAGAGGAGGAGAGAGACGAATGGTCTAGATTAAATTGGATGGCTGAGAAGAGAGGAGGGAGAATGGACTAACCACCAATTCACACTTTTATAATAGTAAAAATGATTTTTGATCTTATCATGTGCAGTTGTGTAAATAAATTGAATACCGATAAGCTGATAAATTATTTCGAAACGATGACGAAAAATCATTTCGTTTGTTTGTTCAAAAAAATTATAAACTATAAATCATAAGCATCCATAGTAGGGACCTCCCACCTTCCTTCGCGCACTGACGCGAACAAGGTC
The DNA here is from genome assembly GCA_017311315.1 of Dendrocalamus latiflorus. NCBI lineage: Eukaryota > Viridiplantae > Streptophyta > Magnoliopsida > Poales > Poaceae > Dendrocalamus > Dendrocalamus latiflorus. The sequence goes on along the minus strand of CM029646.1, from coordinate 25,390,175 downwards.
CTCCCTAACGCCCGTTGGACATCATTGCCATCGGTGTGTGCTCAATGTCACCTCCCGGTTCAGCAAGTTTGAGGTTCGGTGTTTCAAGTTTCTAGAAACTCTGTGTTTGAAGTTTCAATAAGTTTCAGGATTCACAACAAGTTCCAAAGTTTGAGGTTTCCAGGCCCTACTTTCAACAAAGTTTCATGTGTGGTGGTTCGAAAGTTTCACCGACTTCGTAAGCCAAGTTTTAAAGTTTGAGATGACTTTAGTATTAACGTTTCAAAGTTTCAAAAAGATTTAGGCTTGATGTTTCGAAAGTTTCAGCAAGTTTCAGGATTCAATATTCTTTAGGATTCAATTTTCAAGTTTGATGTTTTAAAAGTTTCAATGTTTCAGGATTCTATTAAAGCTTTAGCTTTCAGGATTTCAACAAGTTTCATATTTGATAAATCGAGACTATCAACCAACTATGATGCAGGAGTCAAGTTCTTGTTCGAAATGTAGGTAATATTTTAATTCTAAATTTTACTAGGAAACAAATACAATCAACAAATAATAATACAAAACAAATAAAATAGCAGGCCACTCATTGTACTTCAAAAAATATGCAAAGAAACTACAGTATCAAAGTCGATCGAACACGCGAATGACTAACTGTTAAGTTTAATGAAGAATAGTAAGCAATGCAAGTTTGATGCAGTGCAAAACGTATATGAAGTAAGGTAGGAGCGATCGTGCAAATGCGCTGTCTAGAAACCTTATTGTCACCCATGCAGGTACTCTCTGCGGCAATGACTTTGAGATAGCCGCTTTCCCTCTTTTCAGGTGCATGCTGAGAAAGACAGGTGAGGTTCGATCACACAACACACCAGCATAGATCAGCAGAAAAGAAACTAGAAGAAGAATGGAGATGGAATACTCTGTCTTTTTTTGTCATCTCCAGGCCCTTTTAAGGGTACTGCCTGTTGCGATTAAACAAAATTAACTCACTGGTAACTATCTTATCAAATCACATATTAAGCAAAATTAACTTACTGGTAACTATCTCATCCAACTAAATTATGATATTTTAGTAGTCTCATGACTAGTTAAAATGAGAGAGATGATGCACAATTTAGCAAAAATAAGGTGGACTTAGTCTGTCAAATCACACGATTTTCACGTGAAAATACGCAAATACACACACGCGTGTGATTAGCCAAAATCCTACTCATACCATCCCCATCCATATATCACATTATTCAAGGAGTGACAATAATTACACCTTATAAATTGATCACCTTCATCTTACTTTAACAACATGGTATTAAACTATGCATGTTTTAGAATTATAGAAAATAGGCCTCACTTATATGGGCCCATTCTAACAGTTCTAAAATTTCATAATTACGGAACAAAAGATTAAAAGTTTATACAACAAAAGATGAAAAACCCAGTACTTTCAAATCGGACCATAAATCACAAAAAAAAAAAACAAACCAGCCAACACAAAAACCTCTAAAATTGAATCACGGAGCACCCCCAACCATCCCCTGTCAGGAACTTGACGTGTTGGTCCTGGAACTTGACGTGCCCGAGTGGCTTCGTGAGAATGTCCACGAGCTACTCCTCTGTGCGAGTATGCTCAAGGATGACTTTCCCTCCATCGTGGATGTGCTTGCTCCGATCGTGGAAGACAGAATTCTTGGTTAAAGCAATGGCGGACTTGCTGTCCACCTTCAGCATTAGCACACTGGGCTCCCAGCAGAGAAGGCTGCCCATCAGCGAGCGAGCCAGATGCCTTAACATGCCGCGGTCGTTGCGGCGATGTACTCCGCCTCGCAGGACGACAGCGCCACAACCCTCTACTTTTGTGATTGCCAGGTGATGGGGTTGCCTCCGAGGAAGAAGAGCACTCCAGTGGTGTTTCTGTGGCTGTACACGTCACTTGCCATGTCGCTGTCACTGAATCCCAACAGCAGCGTCTAGCTGTCTTTCTTCCTTGTGTAGCGGACTCCATGGTTGCATGTTCTGGCGATGTAATGCGGCATGTGATTGACCGCGACCAAGTGGTCTTCGTGCAGTTCCTCCATAAACCGACTTGTGTAGCCCACTGTATAGGCTATGTCCGGCAGCGTATTCACCAAATACCGGAGACTACCAATGATACTCCAGTACTAAGTGGCGCTTACCGGCGGACAGGAGCTCAACTTGCTTAGCTTCAGGTGAGCTTCCATCGGCGCTTGACAACTGTTGCAATCCTCCATACCGCTCTTCTCGAGCACCTTGAGCGCATAGGCCGATTGGCACAAGGAGATGCCACTTGGCCCTTGGCTTACTTCAATGCCAAGGTAGTAGGAGCGCAACCTAAGATCGCTCATCTGAAACATCTTCTTCATCTTGGCCTTGAATGCTTGAATGTCGATGACTTCACTATCGGTGATGATCAGGTCATCGACATACACTTGGACGATCAACCGATGCCCCACATCTTCACGTGTGTACACAGTATGCTCGAAGACGCTCTTGTAAAACCCCAGTGATGAGAGGCTAGCATTAAGATTAGCGTTCCACGCTCTGGGTGCTTGGCGAAGTCCATATATCACCTTTCAGACTCGGAGTGCCTTGCGCTCGCCATTGTTGATGATGAAACCAGGCGGTTGACACACATATACCTCATCTGTCAGGATATGTGTGTGTGTGTGTGCACATGAGGGTATGGGTTAGTCCCACCTTACTAGTTTAGCTTGAGAAGCACTAACATATAAGCCTATGGCTTCCAATGGTAGCAACTTTCGGTTAACCGTTTTGCGCAAAGTGAGAACGAAATTGCAAGCGGGTTGCTATGTGTGCGTGGCCTATCCAGAATAGGGTTATGCCTAAGCCGGTTTAGACTCTAGGGCGTTACACTTATACATGAGATCATCACAGTTCCCTATATGTGTAATAATTTACTTAGAGGTTACCAAATGCTACTCCATAGCTGAGCAGTTATAAATGTAGCATTCGGATTTACTGAAGCATGTGCAGGAATATGAGCAATTAAGATGGAATTCACCCCTACTCTTTAAGATGGAATATCTCTAGGCCTTTCGATGTAGTTGTATTAGAGAAGTGTATTGTCATGCCGAATATGGTTGAAGAGTTAACTACAATTAAGTAATCCACTACAAAATGGAGTAAATGATCAAGCTATCATAGGATAGCATATATCTCATCTTAAGTTCAAGATGGTATTGTGGCAAAGAGATTGGCGCATGAGCACTGTACTATATATGTTTATCTGATATGATCTTTATGTATATTTGATATCGCTATGTCCTATCAAGGACTGCTACCAACTTGTGTATCGAAAAAGGATTTTCGGGTCACAACCAAGTACATATGAACCTACGGGATCACACATTTAATGGGATGGAACACACCGGTTCAAACATGATCCGTTCGTGCAGGCCTTGCACCTTATTGGGCTCTAGCACAGGGTTTCGCTAAGGGGGCTCTTTATAAGAGTAAGCGTGGGGGGCTTTTGGGAAAACGATGCAACACCATCAAAATCTTAGCCACCACCTCCTCGAAGGCCCTGCCATATCCACTGGTGCTAGCACACCGGCTACGACGTTCCACCCTTGGTCTGTGAAGTCTGGTAGAGATATTGCGGCACTGATCAGGATGATCGTGAGAAGAAGGTCGATTCATGGAGATTGATCGGCTCTGGGGAGGTTATTGGCATCGCCAGAGAAGACAATTGGATGTTGCTAACGCTGGACGATCAACTACTTTGATTACATTGACGTGCTTTGTTGGACCAACTACTCCAACTCTTTTTTTGCTGACTGTGCTTCTAGTGGCAATGATCCATGATATCTTATTTGCATAGCTTCCTAATTTATATGGTAGAAAAGTTTTATTTTCCGATAGTGTAGCCTGCATGTATTTGTATTTCGACGGTATGGTACAGAGCAGTTGCAGTTAATAGCCACAGACAGATTATATGTCATCATCCGAAGCTGCACGTTGGCTTGCTGCATGTTTGCTTTGCCATCTTGCCCCTGGCAGATGGTACCGCCAGCTACGGCAGGCAAGAGGCAGCCCCATGCATTCAGATCCACGAATTCCCAGATATGTTTCGTGGTCTCCCTGCTTGTTACTGTGCCTATCGTCCTGAATCATCTGCTCTTTCGATGAGGTGTTTGGGTACCTCTTGGTGTCCGTTTCCTTTGAGATGGTCTGCGCATGCACATGGCGGTGTTGGAGACTTGGATCCACCATGTCTTGGAACCAAACTAGCTAGAGCTTGCATGCAGCTTGCTAGATAGTGCAGTAGTCTAGCACTGCTCTGCAGGAAACGCAGCAATACCGGATCGACACTGATCGATATATGTGGGAAGCGTGCACGGCAGCATGTGCTACAGTAACATGCAGTAACTCAGATCTTACCATTGTCCGTCGTCAGGTTAACAATCAAAAAGGCTGAAATTTCTCTAGGTAACTATCGGTAAAATTTTCCGTATTGTAACATAATAAACTGCATCAGTAAAATCCATGATTAGATTTTCTTTTCTTCCTTCGACGAGTAGAACTTCTTTCCTTACCTAGGAGCCCCAATTCAGCAACTTGTAAGACAGTTGCCGCATGCGTGCATGGGGAATTGGGCCGCCCGGGTCTACCGTGCTTCGGGCCACTTCGTACCGTGCCGGTTCAGTCCAATCATCCCGTCGTGCCGTGCCGGCCCGCCTCGCCTTCGGTCAGGTCCAAGCACGGCCCAAAGCCCGCCGTGCCAGCCCAAGCCCAGCCCAAAGTAATTATACACGAAAAATGACGGCGACAATGGTAGCGGTGGCCGCTATCTTCTTTTCTCTTATACCCGCCTTATTAAAAACATACTTAAAATTCGATTCTATTGTCTCATGTCATTTCACCTTCGAACTTGGTCATCTAGTCCAATGGTATGCATATCTTGGCACAAATTAGATTGTGGCGTACGTGGACATCTAACTCATCGCCCGACAATCTAGCATAGGGCTGCCCAACTAATCAAATGGAAAAGCTCAAGGAGAGTCATGAGTGCAGCTTACTATAGTTAAGAAATCAATTTTAAATAGTTTCTGGCCCGCCGTGCTCCCCATAACGTGCCGTACCGCCCAATGGGCCGGTTTTCCAGACCCAGCCTGGCCCACCGTTCGTGCCGTGCCGGCACGGCCCACCACGTATCAGGCCGGGCCGTGCTTGGGCCGTGTCGGACCGGTCGTGCTTCGGGCTAGCCTAAAAAAGTACGATCCAACTCCCAGCTCTACATGCATGGAACATGCAAAGCTAGTCCGAGACGTAGCTCTAGCTGCCGGTGTACGTACGTCGCTTTGACACTATAGTGATCAACTTTGTAAGAGGATGATTACATTATCATGTGGGTTCTGTGTGATTAACTTCGCATGCAATGCATGTCGAGATCTTTCGGTGTATTACTCTGTTATTTTGATTGGTTTTAGAAGCCGTGGTACAATCTATCTTACGAGCTGCTCCCAGTTAGCAAGCGTATTGAAATGATTGGATTTGGCATCATTGCTCGCAAGAATTTCCGAAAGCAGACTAGCTTGCTAGGAGGAGCTAACGAGGAGAGGCAACACATGATGTCGTCAAAAAAGGGCGAAGCGAGACACTTTGCTCAAAAGGCGGTCACGTCGTCCTTCAAAGACCAAAAGATGCCGGGCCTCTTGTGTGTGGTGTGTGGATAACAAGCTACGTAATGCTAGTACAATCTCGAATGGGGATTTACATATCTTGCTTAGTGACCTAGTGTTAGAGTGTGCTGAGGAACGTGGTGTAATGCTACTAAAGCTCCGCTTATTTCACTTTAATCTTTTGGCTTTTGACTTATTTTTCACTATTTATAGATTTTATTTTTTTCTGATTTTTTTGGTTTTTTAAACTTTTTTGCCGGTTCTTTTTTCTCATATTTGTTTTCATTATTCATGATGGGCTAACATATTTTTATATTTTAAAATTTAACTATGCTAAATAAGTCACTATCAATTACAGTATAATTTTAATCAGGCACAATAAAATTTCAGCTATAAGTTAGTTTATTTCAGCCCAATCAAACGGCTCCTAAGTCCGCTAAATCCACCGGTTACGCTTATCATATGAGGAACTTTACTATTTAAAAAGAATCAGTTGATAATGCTTAGGGCCTGTTCGGCAAGTCATATCTAACTTTCAAACGGAGTATTTTCTTAAGACGGGGTCTACAAGTTAAACGATCTACACGTTAAAAGCCCAACATCTGTGTCAGCCAAATCACAAGTGAGTATTTGTCTCTCCGTAATCTGTACCGTAAACAGCCAAAATTTAAAAATTTCGGCCAAAAACCACAAACCGCAGCCAAAAAGAACAGGCCCGCCTTCACTTTGTCGTGAAAACCATGATGGCTCGTTGCCTTCACTTCATCCTGAAAACCATGAAAAAGAAAATCAATTCCACTAACACGGGTTAACTGGATTAGACCCTACTAATTTTAGCTTCAGTTTCTAGTTTCTGATTTTTAATTCACTATTTCTTTATTTCATCTTTTTCTTTTTTTCTTTTCTTTTTTCTCGTATTCCTTTGCATTGTCCGTGATGAGCTAACCTATTTTTCTATTTTAATTTTGTAAAATTTAATTACGTCAAATAAGCCGCTAGCAGCTACAGTAAAAAAAACCATAAACCATTGTGAAACTGAGCACCACCCATGATCCAATCTCATTGGCTAGGAGTAAAAAGTATCCCCTCAGGCACTGTTCATATGAATAGTACCCTCTGAGTACACGTACGTACGTGGATATATTTAGTGATCAAAGCGCGTACTTGCGCTCTCAGAGATCTCGGTTTCTGTCTAGCCCCAAAACATATGCATTAGATGTATTCATGTAGATGTATGAGTGTAGGTATGATGTTAAATACATGTGTACATAAGTACATCTTTGTTGTACTTGTAATAAAAAAAACTAACATTACCACCGGTCCTACGCTCCTACCTGTTAAGGGCCTGTTTGGAACAGAGGAATTTCACAGGAATTTTGCAGGAATTTTGCAGGAAACAGTTCAATTCCTGCAGGAATCGGGAAAAATTCCCGCATTCCAAACAGGGCCTAAGATAGATTGAAACATTTGTACAAGCTTGCTGTAATTTCGTACGAACGGCCGGATACTAACCCTTGCCGACAGGTAGCCATGATTAGGTTAGATACAGACAAAAAAAAGTATTCATCTACTAGCCGCACTCCGTACATATTTATTTCCTACGAGAAATCGGTCGCTCGTATAGTGCCTTTTTCCACTTGTTCTTCGTCTCACTGGTAAATAAATGGGAGTGTTTATATAACATTCGTATGTTTTATGAGCTAAAATTAGTTAAACTTTTTATCAAGTATACAATGTTTTTATCTATATTTATAACATTTTTCATTCATGTTTATAACATTTTAACATGTCTGTAATATTTTTCCGATGACTGCAATATTTTTTCGCTAAGAAATATTACAGACATGGTGAAATATTGTATATATAGACGAAAAATATTGTAAATATGAGTAAAAATATTGCGTACATAGCAAAAAAAACTGATTTTGGCTAAAAAAATTAGTCATATGTGATATAGCACTTCCGTAAAAAAAATCAAGCCAAGACTCATGAGATCTCAAGTTGTAAACCGTAATGACTTTGTAAATATACTTTTCCAGACTCCGTGGTAATAAAATAATTTAGAATTTCCGGTAATAAAATAATTTAGTCTTTCCGTTCAAATATACATGGTTTTAGACGTTGGGATAGCCTCTCCGAGACGAAAATTTAACCACTAAATTCTATTGCGATATATTAGTAAAATGCTACCGAAATATACTATTATAAAAATATTTTCATTACAGATTTACTAATGTTTAATTTTATATGCGCAGCCTGATACTTCGGCTTATATTAGAAGTTTAATTCACTCATAGAAGGTAAAAAGAATTTAGAGAAGTTTTACTTTGATTGAGAACTAACGTACGGGCCTACGAGGGAATAGGTAAAGCGAATGAATTGCGAAAGAAGAGCGTTAAAACGAAATCTAGGGTATTGGAACCATGCGTACGTTATCGTATGAATATTTTATGCATCAATTTTCTTTTCAATTTACAAAGTTACATAAAATACTCCTTCTGTTCAGCTATATTTGTCCATAGCCTATCATACGGACAGACCAATAAAGCACTAAATCTTAAAAATATTTAATAATAAATAACTATACACATCTATATTAAATGGTATACCACAACACTTAACCTCTTTCAAAATATTTAAATAAAAGTGGATAGAAAAATTATAATAACTACACTTTAAATTCCCTCAATGGATAAATATATTCGAACAGATACTCTCGAGACTATGGACAAATAAAAAAAAGTGGAGTTAAATTGCATCAGAAGCAAGGAAGATGAAGGCCTAGTTCTTATGACTTATGATTTTCCATAAACAAACAATGAAATGGTTTTTCCGTCATCGTTTCAAAATGGATTATCGAGGCAGCCTTTTTGAAGCAGTTTATCAGTTTATCAGCATTCGATTCATTCCTATAAACGTTTACGCTAAAAGTAGAAGCAGTAGATACGGTCAAAAAGAATGCACCTTAACATACGCATTAAAAGATCCTCTGGAAAGAAGTGCTTGGAACGAAGAAACCTTGAAATGTTTAAATAAATAAATCAATAAAAATAAAATTCTGTATTGCTGGCTGGGTTCCAGGCAGCATATGCGAAGAGCACTTCTTTGAAAGCAGAAAAGAAGCTGCCTGTATCTTGCCCAAGTTTGAGCTCATGGGGATGCGAAGGAGTCAGATATATACTCGAACAACTCCAAAGACCTCAGTCAGTCGCTGCTTTTCCTGCGGCCATCTTTGGCTGCCACACTCACTACGGGAGTGGGAGAGAACTTTTTTATTAAATAATTATTTTCAAGGAAAATTTCGAAAAATAGACACATGCAGACACATTCCTTTTTAGAAAAATAAGCTTATTTCCCAACACCACTATAGGTTTGTTAGCCAGCTTACAGTAAATATATCATGTGTCAGTATAGACAACGCAACATTTGGAACCAAGATCGGACATCTTTTGTCATCGGAAGAACAACATAAGGATTAACGACAAACTTTCTTCTCTAATGTCAAAAATCTGGACCACGATTACGTGGTCAGATCAATCCATCCAAAGCTTACAGCCAAACTCCACTTCAGCAAATCCTATTCAGATCAATCCATCCAAAGCTTACAGCTAAACTCCACTCCAGCAAATTCTATTCCTCACAGATCTGCGCAGAAAATGCCAAGCCTCCCCAATACGGCGTCACCTCACCCCTCACCGGTCAAGAACTAAAGATGTTAAAAAGCGGTCACTTCTGATAACTAAAAAAATTACCTCTACCACCACCTCCTCCGTCTTGGCTTCTGTACCCTCTGCCTCTGTGCCAACAACCCCCGCACCAATGCCGGCTTGAGCTGGCGTTTGCTTTTACTCCTACTAATCACTTCGAGGAGTAACAATGGAGGTGAAGGTAGCAGTAGTAGCATTGCCTTTGCCCACCGGTCAGCGTCGAGGGCCCATTTATGGCGTGCAGGGCCGCGCCTGTTTGCTGGCTTGCTTCTTGGGGGTGTGAGTGAGTGAGAGATCCCGTGTGCATCTCTCGCAGACTCACCTGCTCCACCTCTCCCTCCCATAGTTCTTCGCTGCTGCTGGGTGGTGGGGAAGAAGGGAGCTGGGAAGACCGAAGAGCTGGTTCTTGCGTTTGAGCTTTGGTGGTGTCTCTTGGCTGGATGCATTCAGGTTAGAAATTCTTGTTTCTGCAATGGAATTCCAAATGCCGTCGATACTTTGCTAATTTGGTTCTTGTTACCTTCTTGCTCCTCCCTTTCTCTCCCTGTCTGTGTGTGTCATTTGGGCAGAAGATTATGCATTTTCCAATTTTTTTCTCTGTTTTCCCTTCAGCTCGCTCGCTCGCGCGCTCTCTCTCTCTCTCTCTCTCTCTCTCTTGCCTATGCACAATGTGGGTCATTTTTTTTTTTTGGAACCGGCGTATTTTCAAGCACGAGTTTGCGAGAGTGCAAAGAGTGATCGATTTGATCACCGAAGATGCACGCAGCTGGGTCGAAGGGACTACAGAGCATAATGTAGCGACCTCAATTCAATGCAACCCGCTTGTTCCCCCGCAATAGTCCAACTTCCTTTGTGTAAATTCTCTTTTAGTTCGTTTGGACTTAAACTTCTAGCTTTTAATTTATTTTTCACTATTCATAAATATTATCTTTTAAAAAAAATTTGGCTGTTTTTGAGTTTATTTGCTGGTTCTTTTTTTTATTTGTTTGTGTTGTTCATGATGAGATAACATATTTTTTCTATTTTTAAATTTTTTTGATTTAATTACGATAAATAAGCTACTTTCATCTGCAGTGTAATTTCAATCAGTTATAGTGCAATTTCAATCATAAATTACTATTTTTCAGACTAACCGAACGTCACCTTAATATAAAGCCAGAAAAAAGCTAGAACTTAAAAAAAAACAAATGTTATGCACTCAGTGCGAGTCGTTTCTAGCTGGAAACTTGGAATTGCTGCAGGTTCAACACTCTTACCTTGCTAGGACCTTGTTCGCCCTTTAAGCCTGCTGCATTTTCTTTTCCCTTGCAGAAATTTTGTTTTACCTTCAAGTTTGCCGCGTTTCTTGGTAGGTTCTCTTCAGTTTTTGCTTGCAAGCTCAGAGTTGTTTCTTACTTGTTCACCATTCTTTTATCAAGTTTTCCGGTCAGGGTCATCTACAAGCCAAAGATTTTTACTAAGATTTTAGCCAACAAGCTATTCTTATGAGGCATCTGCATTTGCAGTGGAATCTGCTAAATTTATTGTAGCTGCACTCATATTACATATTAATGCGTTGTCTTGTTGCCCCTGTATGTCATTTTCTGGGTCGGGTCCGAACATATTTAAGCCATGTTCAAAGTATTGTGGGTTTTGGAAGTTAATCCGTTCAAAGCGATTTCTACAGTGATTTCTACAAATAGATTATAGAAATCGCATTGAGAAGTGTGGACCCGGATTTGACAATCCTGATCTCCTGTGATTATGAGCTAGTCTCTAAATTAGTAGTTACCTCACACAATAACATTGGTAGATATCGTATCTATACGTGCGTAATAGTAAAAGGAATACTTAATATTATATAAAAAACGTAAATAGATCTTAATATCGAGTTTTACATAATGGGTTGACATGCCAAATATAATCGTTCATAACCATGCAGCGGAATCGTTCATTATTTGTAAGTATCATTCGGCGATATGGTAAGGAAATATCAATAATCAAGGAAGAGGAATATTAGGTATCGATTGCATGATATAACTAGGTAATCAATCTTTAACATAGCATTTTAGCAATTATTCATAATAAGCATGCATCTACATTTGAAACCAAAATATTGGCATTTAAAAAATAGGTTCAATATAATCCATTGTAAGGACTTGCCTTGATCAAATGTGGCTAAGGTGGGATCTTGTTCATCAGCGATGGGGGCATCTGAAGCGTCAAAATCTATACACGCGAAACCATCCACATTCAATCGAACAAAAACAAAGTCTTTTGTTCCAAACAAGTTGGAGTAGACTTGGACTAAAACCTTCTCAAGGTTAAAGAAACGGCACATTCAATCGAACATTCTAATAAAATTCAAATGAACTTCAAAAATTATGATTTTAGTATTGTTGGAGAGGTTTTGAATTTAGACAAATTTAGAAACAAAAATAGCTGGATTTGGGTTTGAAATGAAGAAGTTATGGCCTTTTTAAGTTTGATGAAAAATGAAATTCCAAAAATTAGAAAATCTCTGATAGGTAGGGTCCGCTGGAATTTTCCTTTTCCCTTTGAATTATTTTTCTTAAGAAAAATCTTCGGTAACTGATAGGTGGGGTTGGCTGGGGTTTTTCTTTTCTTTTCTAACTATTTTTCTTAAGGAAATCATTGAGGGGCTGGCAGGTGTGGTTCACATAGACTTGGTCCACACGACTGTTTCTAGAGAGTGGGACCCACATGTCGGTGACAATGGTCCATGGGCTTAGTTTATGCGATGGATTAAAGGGTCTGGGGTCCATATGTTAGTGAGCCATGGGTTTAAATCCTAAGTTAATGAGGATTCTTAACCTTGGGAGGCACACATGTCATACTAATATTAAGTATATACTTAACAGTTAACTTAATCCTTGAGTTTAACTAACCAACTGACAGTTGAGGTCCACCAGTTAGTGAGACTAAACTGAATTACGGGGACACTCACAGCGAAGCTCCTTGGTGAGCTCGCCGGTGGTGACGGGGAGGTTGGCATGCTTGGCCATGGGCCAAAATGGAATGCCGTAAGTCAAGAGCTAGCTACTGGTGGTGATGACGCTTGGTGAGGGGCACTACAATGGCGGCTAGCCAGTGGTGAGCGGTGGTGCTAGGCGGCGGAACAGTGGCAGAGGCATAGAGCTACACTCAAGCCAAAATCAAGTGTGCAATTGGTTCAGTAAGTTTCCATGAGTGTTTTGGGCGTGGCTCGGGGACCAAGGGTTGTCACATTGTGGTCGGCGGCGAGCAAGGCGGCGGTGACATGGCAGGCGATGGCGAGGGTCAGTTTTTCTTCCTAACTTCGTCAAATTGGTGGTGGTTCCACGATCTACGAGCTATGGCGAAGCTAATAGAGCAATGCTCATGGCTTATTATGTAGTGTGTCGTGCTGTCCATGGTGGCTGACGGCGACGAGGATAGGTTAATGTGGTCAGTTCCAAGGTTCGATGGCTAAACTATATGGTTGGCTTTATATTGAATTGCAAAGGGTGGAAGGGCTTACCGGGATCTCGGGCGAGGTGCGAGAACGGTGATGGTGAAGAGCTTGGTCGGCGTCGGAGAAGATGGACGTGTCCCGGTGGCTCTGGGGTACAACCAGGAAATTGAAGGGGTGTGTTAGTATAAGGGAGTCAAGACAAGCAAGAATGACACAATGGCAATGGTCGAGGCTCACTCACGCAAAGAGGATGGGTGGCAAGGTCAGCAGTGGCATGGCTCACGACGGCGAGGACGTCGGCTTCGGGCTTCCTAAGAGCAAACGGGCAAGGAAAGGTGAGCACAAGGTAGAGAAGGATGAGACGAACTCAACACGCACGATGGCATCATCGGAGACTCACCAAACGATGAGGAATTGAGCGGGGGAGCTCGCTGTCAATTTTGGGGAAGAATGGAAAATCCTTCCTCTCTGAAGGCGCTAGGGTTGTGCGAGTTTGTGGGAAACTCTTAGTGAGTGAGTGCAGATCTTGTGATGTTCTAGGGCTATCTTAAATAGGGGCGAGGAGGAAGACATGGCATGGGCGCCATGCATGGCTTCAGCCGCAAGAGAGAGGGTGCAAGAGGGTGGGAGAGAGAGCATGGTGGTGACGTGACTATGTTGCGGCGCTCAAGGCTCCCGGCGCAGGGGACTTCATTGCACCGTTGCTAGTGAACACACACGAGATGACGAGAGGATGAGCTCGGGCGCGCGTGAGAGAGAAGAGAAGAGAAAGAAACACAATATCGTGCTAACAGGTGGGACCGAAGCCCACTTGTTAGTTGCGGTGAGAGAGCAAGTGGCGTTGGGTTGTGGGCGTACATGCGAGCGTGTGATGGGTCGGCTTGGTTGGGCCGTGGCGGGGAAAGAAATAGGGCAAGTGGGCTGGGCTAGCGGGTTGAATTCAGCCCAAAAGGGAAGGAGGGTATAAATAAAGTTTAAACTTAATTTCTGATTTCCAAATTGAGTTTAAATTTGTAATTTGAATCCCATGAGGAATTTGAACACAAAAATTTTAGGAAAAATTCCAATGAATTTATTTTAAAAATCTTAAACTCTAGCAAGGCTTTGAGAAAAATTTTAAAATACACAAAAAATTTGAAAAATTCATGAAAATCATGCATGCTTATTTTGAAGCAAAATTGAGTTGTTACAAGAAGCCACTCCGTTCAAAAATCGGCTTCTAAAAGCCAAAAGTTAGAAGCTGTTTGAAACATGACCTTCGGTTGCAGCTTCAAATATTTTTTATTACAAGAAAGGAAAATTATGGCCTTGTTTTTTCTTGTTCAATCTGAAGTACAACTTGTTCCATACTTTTCTTGCTTCCTGTCTCCAACGTGTAGTTCATTGTAAGACAAGAAGTATGAATCTGTTTAGTGACAGATTTGCATCTTGCCTTCATTGTTTTTGTTTCTGCACTATATTTGGGCTAAAAAATGTGACCTTTTCTTTTGCAGGAATCTGTAATCTGAGAACAACCAAGGCAGGAGTTTTTTAGGGACCCTAGTGCTACTACATTGATCCACCTTGATTTTCTCCATCATTGGTTATCCGATCTTTGCTGAAATTTTGAATCTTTTCGGTGGGAAGTGCACAGTTTACCAAGATACGCAGCTGTTGAAACAAGATACAGTTGTGGGCACTAAGTTGAGCTCCAATGGCGTGGCAGTTTGGTGTCCTTTTCATGGCCACAACCTGTTTGATGTTATTCCCTACAAGCGAGCAATCTTCACAGAGTGAGCTGCTGCAGCAGCTCAGGAAGCAGCTAGAGTACCCCAGGCAGCTGGATGTATGGAATAACCCAAACAGTAACCCCTGCTACACTCAGCCCACTTCAGTGGTTACCGTGACATGCGAGGGGAACGCAATCACGGAGATTAAGATAGTCGGTGATAGGATCACCAAGCCACCAAAGTTCAGTGGCTATCCTGTTCCCAATGTTACCCTCTCCGAAGCCTTTGTTCTTGATTCGTTTGTTACTACACTGGCAAGGTTGACTACCTTGCGGGTTGTTATCCTTGTGTCTTTGGGCCTATGGGGCCCTCTCCCTGGCAAGATTCACCGGTTGTCTTCGCTTGAAGTGCTTGATTTAAGCTCCAATTTTCTGTATGGATCGATCCCTCCGAAGCTGTCAGCCATGTCGAAGCTCCACACTGTGATTCTGGACGGTAACTACTTCAATGGAAGTGTGCCAGACTGGTTTGACTCGTTCTCGAACCTCACCGTTCTTCGCTTGCAGGGTAACCGGTTGGAAGGGGCCATACCAGCATCAATTGGTAAAGCTGCCATGCTTACAGAGCTCGCTGTCGCTGGCAACAACATCTCAGGTGAGGTTCCACATTTGGGCAACTTAAATAAACTTGAGATGTTGGATTTGAGGGACAACGGGTTAGATGGTGAGCTTCCAGAGATGCCTACAGCGTTGGTAACGATCTTACTCAGCAAGAACTCATTCAAGGGTGAAATTCCTGAGCAGTTTGGTCAATTGAACAGGCTTCGACACCTTGATCTCTCGTTCAACTCTATTGTGGGGAATCCTCCAGAAAAACTCTTTGCTCTCCCAAATATTAGTTATCTGAACTTGGCAGCAAACATGCTCAATGGATCACTTCCGAGTGGTTTAATGTGCAGCACCTCCCTAGGCTTTGTGGATTTGTCTGCCAACCGACTCACAGGTGACCTGCCTGCCTGTCTGAATGGTAATTTGAATAACAGGGTTGTTAAGTTCGATGGGAATTGCTTTAGTGTTGATCCTGAGCACCAGCTTGAAGCTAAATATTGTCAGCAATCTCATAAGGGGACAGGATCAAACAAGGATGTTGGACTTGTGGTCACTGTTGTCGGGATAGTGTTTATTGTGCTTGTGCTTTCTCTTGTATTAGTGGCTTCAAACAAAAGAAGCTGCCAGAGAGTTTTAGCAGAACAACAGTTACTGCAAAAGCAAATGCAAGTTAATTCAGCTCCAGGAATGTCCTCCGAACTGCTAGTAAATGCAAGTAAGACTTGTTTTCAAGTAATGTTGCAGTATATATGTGGCAAACCCCTTACCATGCATAGAAAGACCTGTCGTGCAAGATGTTGATCATGTGCGCATCCCATGTTTTGCAGTTTGTTCAGTTGGTTGTGGGCCATTTATAAATTTATCTTAAGAATTATTTTGTATTTAGGAAATTGTGGAATTAGCCACTTCATTTCTTGTTTAGAAGAAGCAAATGAGGCATAGTTAAGAGTTTGAGGAGCTCACATACCGTTACATGTAAATTATTCTATCCTAGTTTTCATTATGTACATGCTCTCCGTTACCCTCTACCTAGTAATATGTATGTAAATATGCTTCAAGTGAACGGCATAATGATGGTACTCTAAAACTTAGATGAAATTCTGACGTTTATGTATTTACACGTGTTTCACTTCACGAGGAATTAGAGATTTAGAGATAGTTTTACTTCCTTCGTTTTGTGTCTATTGAAATAATTAATCTTTCCATCTCTTCACTGCAGGGTACATATCTCAAGCTGTCAAATTAGGAACGCAAATAATGCCCACATATCGTGTATTTTGTTTAGAAGAGCTCAAGGAAGCAACAAAAAGCTTCGAACGGTCAGCATTTTTAGGCGAAGGGTCAATTGGAAAGGTTTGTTGATTTGTTCATATATTTGTCACATTTAGATCTGATTTTACACCAAATATGAGATGCATAAATAAATGTACTATTTCTTAAGTATTAGTAGTACAATTAGTCATTTTTGTTAGTGCTGTAAACTAGATAGTTTCGAAGCAGTCTACTGATGGTAATTCCAAGTTGCATTTCTTATAGCATTTAACAATTTCTTACACTCTTTTTCTTGATCTTCAGCTATACAAGGGAAAACTAGAAAATGGAACCCTGATTGCCATAAGATGTTTGGCATTACACCAACGATATTCAATAAGGAATCTACAACTTCGCTTAGATCTCCTTGCGAAGCTTCGTCACCCAAATTTAGTTTGCCTCTTGGGGCACTGCATTGATGGCACAGTTGATGAATTAAGTGCAAAAAGGGTTTTTCTTGTTTATGAATATTTACCTAATGGAACTCTTTCTTCTCATCTTTCTGGTAAGAAACTACACCTAAATATGGAGAATTGAGGTTATCTGAACTGATAACAATTCCATTATGTAAGTAGTTATTTATGCATGCCTTTCTTGGCAGGCTCTAGTCCAGAGAAGACTCTGAAGTGGTGTGATAGGCTGCAAGTGCTGATTAGCATTGCTAAGGCTGTTCATTTCTTACATACAGGAATAATTCCTGGTTCCTTATATAATCGGTTAAAAATCTCTAGTATTTTGCTTGATGAACACCTTATGGCAAAACTGAGTGACTATGGGTTGTCCATAATCACAGAGGAGATATACAAACATGAGGTTAGCTTTTGTCATTTTAATGGAATGATCCTCCTCTCCTCTTCCCCTATTTATTAATAAAGGAGCTTCAAGGATAGAGCGTACTTTATTTTTGACATGAATATTCCTCTTGGTTTACAGGCAATAAGAGAAGGGCAGGGATACATACAAAACAGCTCTGCAGAAATGTAAGTCCCTGCAGAAACATGTAGAAGAGTATGATTTCATATACATAGTTGCATGATATAACAACTAAACGAGAAGTTCAGCACTTCAGATTTAGTTGCACGTAATCTAGTCATCTACCAATGCACCAAATTCATTGTAATAGAAAAGGACATCTAGCTATAGAGCTCAAGCATGTTCTAGTTGATGCTCAGCTTTTATGTAATGTTTATCTATGTTTTTGTAGGGAAAATTTGGAGGAGGATGTATATTCTT
The DNA here is from genome assembly GCA_017311315.1 of Dendrocalamus latiflorus. Lineage (NCBI taxonomy): Eukaryota > Viridiplantae > Streptophyta > Magnoliopsida > Poales > Poaceae > Dendrocalamus > Dendrocalamus latiflorus. The sequence continues at coordinate 25,372,535 of CM029646.1, read as the reverse complement.
TTGGCTGTATTGTACTTCAAGTACTTATGGGCCCAAAACTACATAGAAAAGGAGATCCTTTCATTCTAAGTGAACTGGTATGTTCCCTTTCATCTTTGTAGCAGTGATACTTAGCATTTGGGTGATGCATGGCCCTGTTCAATTCGGTTGCGGCTGATGGCTTTTGGTTTTCGACTGAAATGACATTGTAACGGTTGGAAGAAGCCGCGGCTGAAATTAGGGGTGTTCAATTTAGTTGTTGGCTTTTAGTTGAGATGATTTGGAAAAGGAAAAAGGGAAAAATATGGTGAAAATCGAAAAGGATTAAATGAACATGAAAGACAAAAGAAAGAAAATGAAAGAAAAAGGAAAACAAAAAAATCGACAGGCGCCGGTGGGGCCAAGGGAGGAGGGGTGGTGGCAGAGGGGAGGATGACATCGATGAGCGCGACCGGGCGACGACCACTAGATTTGGCTGGATTCGGATGGGCCCAACCAAATCCAGCAGTATCTAGCAGCGAAGGAGTGACAGCGATGGAGTTGACGAAGACAAAGTGGGGCCGCGGTAGACAAGGACGACAATTCAAGCGAGATGAGAGCAGAGGTGGTGGGAGGAGGCGGCGGCGACCATGAAGGTGGCGAGAGGAGGCGAGGGTGGAGGCGGTGGTGACAGGTGAGACAGACGACAGCAGCGACGCCGGTGCTGGGTGAGGCGGCAGGAGGTCGGATTCAAGAAGCCACTACAGTAACCTCAAGAAGCGGCTTGTAGCCTTGTAGAAGACTTAACATACCTATTTTCTTGGTTGGGTATGACCTGATTCTGATCGTGCCATCTTTAACCTTTCCCCCTGTTTATCATATCACGGTGCCATGGTGGTAGCATATATACAAAATACCTATAATGGTTTGATTTCATCATTTTCCCAAAAGGATGAGTCTGACTCAAGGGTCATCCAACCGTTTCACGCAGAAAGTTTTAAAATGTTTTGACATGACACTTTCTTGAGTACTTATATAAATGTAAGTTCTGGGCATTTAGGACTTTAGGCAGGTCGTTGTAATATCAGGATTGAGGCTAGAGAATCGGATAGGCAACAGAGGAGGGTGAATAGTGATTTCAAAATTTTCCCTAAGTATTCACTTATCCTTTATTCCAATAGCTACAAAGCTACGAAGATTAGGATAGCAATCCCACTGGAAACTAGAGATTCTTAGAGCTGAGCAAAAACAGTCAAAAAAACATAGTAATCGAATTTCGACTACATGGTCAAAAGTCTCACAAATCTGAGCGCAACCTGGCCGGAAAAACGCCGTGGTCGGAATTTGACTATCAGTCGGAAATCAACGTGATCGGATTTCAACTACTATCAGTCGGAAATCAACGTAATCTGAGTCATGTTGCTTGTAGAGGAACAAGTACAAAATTCAGTATCCGGATTACTTCGTCGCAACCAAAGTTTCAGCTTACAGGCTCCATATCTGTCCGAAGCCCGACATGGCCGTGTTCTGATCATAATAGACCAATTACTGCCTGGGTAAAAAGAATAAACTATCTAAGAAATCTTCTGCTTGTATCTGCAGGTTGTGTCAATATCAAGCCAGGAACAGCGTGAGCAAGTTCTGGATCCGGTTGTACTTGGCACCTCGTCACAAGATTCGTTGTCGATGGTGGTCTCGATTACGATCAAATGCTTATCCGTTGAATCTTCGACCCGACCTTCTATCGAAGAGGTTCTCTGGAATCTGCAGTACGCTGCGCAGGTCCAGGCGACAGCTGACGGTGATCAGAGATCAGAAGTTTCCTCGTAAGCTTGTTGGCATAACTGAACATAGCAGCATGGAAATTATGATCCACAGAACGGTGCAAAGATGTAAGGAGTAAGGACCATATGTTCGACTTAATATGGCCTTGATGTGCAGACTCGGAAATGACTAAGCTAACTGTTCGTCTTGGAGTAATCCTGCATCTCCTACCTCCTCAGCAGCATCTGTTTATCAATACGAATTAACTAGTTGCATATAAGCGCGGCGCACGCCGCGCTAGCTACCGTGTAGACCAAAGTAAAAGAGACGATAATTCGCAGGGGTTTAATAAAAAAAACGAGGACACATGTGTAATTTAGAAAAAATCAAAGGTCTTTTTCGTAAAAAATCGAGGACCTGTAAGGACCTGTACGTAAGTAAATAAGGGCCTATACGTAATTTTGGAAACCCGCGGGGCGCTATCAAAAAATTTTTTAGGGAAAAAACTTACAGGTACTTTTTTAAAAAAACCAGGGACCTTTTCGCGAAGAAAAAGGACCTTTACGTAATTTCGGAAAACCAGGAGGGAATGGCCTCCCCGACCGTACGAAAAACCGGGCGCCGGGGGGCGACGTGGATAGTGGGGGGGCGGGAACCCCCCAGGTTTGTATAGTTGATGATTAGCATGTCAAACGCTCTAAGTTAAACACAGATGTGGCCACTTGGTTTCGTCCTGTAAGGATTTTCGGCTTTTCTGGTTACTGTGAAAGCATCATCATCTCTTGATGAGGAGAAATTCTTCTATGCCATTGTAGTTTCATGCTAAATTTTCTTCTAACATTTGGCACTACGATCATTTCATTCGGTCATGGCTTCCCGATCTGAAGATAACATGTATGACAAAAAGTATCCACAGCAAAGCACCAAAAAGTGCTAGCAGACAACCTCACTGAGATCTCCCGTATATACTTTTCTAAAAGCAATCCGCACAAACATTAATTAAAGTAACCGAAGTTAATTTGACAATTTAACCTCACTCCAAACGGTTTTAGCTTCTGACTTTTTTGATTTTCGGCTTATTTAAATCAGAAGTTACTTGCAACACCATAGCTTATTTTTTGGCTTTTATTTTTACCATTTATTCCTTTGCATTGTCTATGATGATATAACAGTTTTTTTCAATTTTTCTCAGAAAAATCTAACAGTTACTACAGTGCAATTTTAGCCAAAAGCCACAACCATAATCTACTTGAGCACCACCTTAACTCCTCGGCTGCTTTAATATATGTGCACTTTTCTTTCAGAAGCATACTCCCTTTATTTATTTCCTCAGAGTAATACATAGTCTATACCAAACCACACTATAAGGATATATATGGCCCCGTTTGGCAGAGCTCTAGCTCTAGAAAATCTGTAGATTTTCTAGAGCTGGTCATCTGTAGCTCTAGGAAATCCTGGATCTAGAGTTGCAGGCATGTTAAGTGCATTTACATGACTCATTTCATTTATATTATATATTAAATAAAAAATATTTAAATCACTTTAATTTAGTCAACAAACTACAGATCCAACATAGATCTCGGAGCTAGAGTTGTGCCAAACGGGCCTATACTAAGAAGTGCAGTCTTAAGGATAGACCTCCATGACACATCGAACTCCGAGAGCCTTGTTGATCTTGTAGTCGCTGAACCCTGCATCCATGAAGATCTTCCCTCTACTGGCCCGTCGTCATACACATCATCGCCATCTCCAACAGAAGCTCAGCTTCGTACCTGGGCCCAGAAGAAGACCCGACCACAACGCCTATGGTGATCACCTTTTCCTCCTGCTTCGCGCACAGGAATGGCCTTTCTTGCATTTCGCGAGGACCTTCACGCATTGCTCGTCGCTCCAGTCATGGAGCACATACTGGCATGTGTTCACAGCTTACGAGTTAATTTCACAAAATCAAACCATGCAGAACTAGGGTCAATGTTAACGCCGGAGAGTAGCCTGGGGAGCTGTGCCGTGCTTTTCCAGGCCGGCACGGCACGGCTCAGGCACAATATGTGGTGGGCCAAAGAATCAGGCACATTAGTGCACCTCGCTAATGTCATTGTGGTCGTCGTCGTCATGGCCACCGAGGAGAGGGGAGAAAGGCCGCTGTTGTGGCCCGTCACCGACTTGCCGCTCCAAATCCCCCTATGCTTGGCTCTGCTCAAATCTAGGAGAGGAGAAGGAGACAGTAGCTATCATCGTGGTGGGCTTCGCAAGCGTTGTAGTCCCCCTCACAACTGCCATGGCTACCACCGACCGACTGATGGGATAGGGAGAGAATGACCTGAGAGACATGAGCGGTGCAGCCTGTGAGCATGTGGCGATGCCGCAAGGGAGAGAGAGCTGGGTGATGCGGCCTGCAGGCTTGCAGCTTTGCCACGCGAAAGGGAGAGAGAGCTTGCGAGGGAGATAGATGTCAGGATGGTTGATCAAGTTGCCGGTAATGGGTCTAGTAGTTGGGCATGGCCCTCTGGTTATGCGCTTCAAGACGTTCGACGTGTGCTCATTCACGCAGGAACATCCGCTTCTTTTTCGGTTTTAGTTAGTGGTCGTGCGTCACAGCTGGTCGTGGGATGGCACGAATTGTATAGTCGTGGCGTACATTTAGAAGTGGCCATGTTAGCCATGATCTGTAATCGTTGATGCTTAAATAAGAGAGTCCTCAGAAAAGTTGCAGGAAGTCGAGCAGCACAAACCCTTGCATTTCCCCTCAATGTCGCGTGCGTATCAGAGTGTTTTGAGGTAGTCGGAAGTCATAAGTCGAAGGTCGGAGATCGTAAGTCATAAGTCAGAGATCGTAGTTGTAAGTCATAAGTCGTAACCAAGACTTCTGACTATCGACTACGAGGCGTGGTCGTAAACGATTTCATGGTCGTTCAACTGTGTGGGTGCCCGCTACGACAAGTGGTATTAGAGCCTGTGTTCGCTGATCATCTTGAAGACATGTCTTCGACTTGCTGCAACGAGGCGTGTTCGTAAACAACTTCGTGGTCGTTCAACTGTGTGGGTGCCCGCTGCGACAAGTGGTATCAGAGCCTGTGTTCGCTGATCATCTTGAAGACATGTCTTCATCGTGGGCTCCGCTAGCAAGGCAGTCGATGACTCCTCCGCAGCAAGGTCGCCCGCCCACGCTCGCCTTCGCCTCCTCTGCGCCAACCGCGGCATCGTGACAATGGTGGCCGCATGCCCGTCGTCCAACGCATCGTCAGGGAGGCCTCAGGCTCTGTTGTCTACCCCATGCTCACGTGAACGAACTACAACAACTAGGTGTTGATCATGCGAGCCAACCTCCAGGTCTTTGGGAGGCCATCGAAACCGACGACGCAGACCACCGCGATGATCGTTGTCAGCGATTCTCCGCACCGTACTAACCGAGATGCTGTCGACTCTCGCCGTCAGGAACACGACGAAGGTTGCTTGGGAGGTTATGAAGACCATTCGTATGGGCATCGACCGCGTGCGCGAAGCCAACACCTAACAACTGCTCAAGGAGTTCAATAGTATCTCCTTCAAAGACGGTGAGTCCATTGACGTTTTCTCTATAATGATCTCTGGGCTTGCCAACAACCTCTACCTGCTCAGCGATCCCATCCGGGAGGAAGATGTGGTCAAGAAACTCCGACAGGTAGTCCCAGATCGCTACCATCAGGTGGCCATTGCCATAAAGACACTCCTCGATGTTAGCGCTCTCTCGATCGAGGAGGTGACTGGTCGACTTCAACCAGTAGAGCAGCACTACTCCAACCATGGCACTGACGACAAAGGAATCCGTTTGCTCCTCACGGAGGAGTGGCGGGCACAGGCATAGGCTCGCGATTTATTTGTTCGAGGAAGCCATAGGACATAAATCATAAGTCTAGGTGAGGGCCATCACATGCCTCTGTATGACACATCCACAACAACTCATCCCCTACAAGTGACAATCACACGGTACAGCCCCCCCCCCCCCTCTCCCCCCGGCGCCGATCGATAGTGTGGCACACGAGGGGTAGCACGAGCAACTAACGGGCGCGTAAGCATTATTAACACAACAAAAAATGTAATGTTCCCGATATAAAATCCAGTCTACTAAGATAGAAATCTACTAATAGGCCGATGAAATTATCATTAAGATGTCAACAAACAGTCGGAAATAAAATACTTAAACTAGCACAATGTCCAACTATCTACATATTGTTCAAATATGACATCAGAAAATTCCCCTCATTACAAAAGTAAATTGGGACTAGGGCTACGCCGTTGCAATAAGAACCATATAGTGTGTAGCGCCACATGACATACCAGCAACAAAACACAATACATCACTAAAATCTCCTCACATAAATGTAGTGCACACTTTCAATATCCCCATGTCTAATAAACAACCTACTTCACAATTATACACCCTATGATCGCCAATACTATCAAGAACTCAAGGATACATCACAGGTCAGAATATCTCCACAACACAATGTGCTATAGTTTGGCCAAACAGGCCAGTCATTTCGAAGAGTGCCAGGAAAACTACCAAATGTGTACGAAGGGTCAGTAGAAGGTTGGACAATCTTCAGTACCTGAATATGCTTGCTTGATTAGTCACATTAATCAAACATATGCCAGAATCTAAGTTTTACTTGACATATGAAAGTCGCGGGATTATCATTATGCATACAATTAGAAGTAAAGTCGAGGATAATTAACCTTGTAACATCTCAACCTTGTATCGTCTGAATTTACTTAGTAACAGCAAAGGATCCCAGCTTGGATAGATCTGGGACCCAGCAGGACAGTTCTGAAGATCCAGTCAAGAACATCAAGGATCCTGGAGCCCACCTAATTAGTGGTGGCTCACTATCTGTGCTTCCCCAGCGCGCAACCTGCAGGCCCAACCATTACCATATATTACTCAAAACGTTGACATGATATAACTAATTTCAATATCAGCATGCCATATTATTCCACCTTTCCACTCCTAACATTCCATGCATAAACGCTACCATCACCAGAGCCTGCAAAGAAAAAACAACAATATACAGGTAAAGTAAAATAGAACGTGGCAATGATTGCAAAGCGCAATAGCGAAAGGTTTCTAACCAGATATGATATGGTTTCCATCAGGGCTGAATGATGCCTCTAGTGTTGAATTGGTTACAACTGGCTTAACATTGTACGTTGTTATCTGAAAAATAAAAGACAAAAGAACAGTGTTTTTCTAGTCCAGCTTGCGCAATATAAATTACGGTAGGTAGATAACATGCTTACATTGTTGCCATGGAATGAATCTAGCACATGAACACGCCCAGCTTTGGTTGTTAAGAGAAGCCGCCTGCCATCGCTGCTGAACTTTATGACATTGGCTTCTGAATCATCGTTACCAACGGAGAAAATATCAAAAGGTCCCTATGGATGTAAGAAGTTAAAAGAATTGAACACTTAAAGACCAAACAACCATTAAATCACCACTACCTTCTCAAATTTTCGAGCATCAAACATCCTTATGTAACCACCATACGCAACTGCAAAAACCAAACCCTGGTCATCATACGAAACTGCAGGCCTCCCTTGCACACGCAGTAAGCCCTACAAAATCCAAGAGATGATTTTGCTAGTGAACAACCATCTAATACTTCAACTGTAATGCTACCATTGAAAAATAAATGTTCAGAAATTCAGATAAATGGACAAGTCAAGACAGCTTATGCCTTTATGTTTGTAGGAATATCATGAATCCAATAGCCATCATGAAATAACACAAAATATAGGCAGCACGCAATTATAGGGGTTTTAAGGATTCAGTTGCAACAATTGTACACTTGCGATTCAGGGTGATTTTTCATCATCTCATGAAGGAGGTTAAGAAGTTGATTTAACAGAGAACTAGAAATAGGAGAAACCAAATCCGTATTAGTTTGACATGAATGAGTGGTTAAGCAGAAACTGGAAATTTTCAGATAGCATTTTATAGTTCACACTTTACAGTATCAATAGTTGCACCTGTGCTTTGTCAGCCCTCAGATCCCATAGAAGAACGGTTCGATCAAGTGACCCAGACAAAAAATTGTCCTTCTCAGAGCATAGTGAGATAGAAACAACCCTGGACAAGACAGACAGCATAAGCATCGTCTGTTGGCATTAGCATAACCGAAATATTTGACTACTATTTATCGCAAGTTAGTGCAGCAGACCTGTCAAGATGGCCTTTGAAATATCTTACGAACCGGTTATCATTCAGTGAGAGTAGACGCAAAGATTCTGCATTATTACTTGTTTTTAGTAGATGACTTAAATAACTCTTAAGCTAAGACTACTTGTTTTTAGTAGATGACTTAAATAACTCTTAAGCTAAGATAACTTACCATCCCAACCATTTTTCGAAGAATACAAGACAAGAGTTGGGTTATCAGTGAAGCACACAAGTTCAACTCCATACTTTTTGCTATTAATGGTCTTCAAACATCTGGAAAAAATAATTGAGTTAGAAATATAAATCATATAACGGAAAAAGACACAGTATAGACAGCCAAAAATACAATCACTACAAGTATTGAATCATTGTCATACATTAAGGAATTTTAATGTATGGAATACAACAATTGAACAGGAGTTGGGAAGTATTACACATCAAAACAAAGATATGCATGAGACCTTGTACTAATGTGATATTATTTAGAACGAAAAACAGAAAGTACTAGGAAAATTTCACAGGGCATCAATCATTAATTTTCTTTGGAGCATAATATGAAATAAACGGAAACTCCTCTTTTAGGCCTCTAGGGTTAGGTTAGGTTCATTTTTTGCCTAACTTCTGAATGTCCTTGAACATTGAAGCTTAAAGGCAGGTCCATAACAAGCCTTCCAAGTTTCAAACATGATCTAACTAACTGTCCAAGTCAGCAAAAATAGCCAGCCAGTTATGTTTGGACCTCCTGTGATCCACATAAATTAGTTTAAGGGTATAGAATATAGATATGCATTTCTTTAGTTCAAGGACCTACTTGACCCAACTGCGCAAGTTTAGGGACCCACAGTGCAATTTACTCAAATAAGAATATCTAATCAGCCTCTTTACTTGATTAGAACACAAAAACCAGAAGGCAATTGAGTAATGGTTTGTACTCACACAGCATTTTGAATGTCGTATAGGCGGATTGATTCATCATCACTGGCCGTGACGAGGTAGTTTGTAGACTTGCTGTGGAAATCCATAGAACTAATTCTGCCATTCTGACATGCAATTATGTCATAGAGCAAAATCAAATGACTATAGTGCAGAGAGTATGTAAGTGGACTGGATACTGGATAGTACTAATGTAAAGTGAAATATGTACATCTGAATAGGATGCATGAAACAAAATAGGCTGAATCTGCATTTTAAACCATAGTACACACGCTGAGACATTTCTGTTTATTTCTTTGAAGTAGAACATTTTTCCAATAGGCTAGTTAGGTGCTCAAGTCTGAGAGATCACTCTTGTTGTATTAGGCTAAGTTTAGTGAAATTTGGTACCATTCACATGATAACCAGGACGCTTTATTCAACTACTGCTAGACATTATGTTTATCAAATACCAATGTCCCAACTCGCAGTACGGCATCTTCATAGTCGGTTCAATACCACTGTGTGTCTACTAGCATAAATTGTTCCAAGAACATGATTTCTACCCGTCACATATGGTGCAGTAACGTGGAAATTGAATAGGAATAATTGGATTACTAACAAATAATCTCACTAGACACTACAACCCAATGTATCCTCCAAGCCCTTCCATTTGTATTCTTCCAGTAATCTAAACTAAAATCGATATATTTTCCAGCATCTCAACTCCTCTTCCTTAAAACGTTACCCAAAGAACTATATCAAGCACCTCTTTTTATCATTGTTAAATCACAGCAGTATTGAACACTAGCATGGTCATTTATTAACCCACATGAGCTGAACCAGCCCAAGAACAACTAAACGGCACAAGCAAAAAAGGGATACTTCCAATCCAATAGGCGATAGAAGCAAGGAATTGAAGTAAAGAACAGAGGCTTACGTAGTCCCGGAAGGCCAACCCGACCTCCATGCTCTTGAGCATCTCGTCGGTGACCTCCATGGTCACCCTTTCCTCCCTCTCCCCGCCTAAAAATTCACAAGAAAAGAATACAAGGGTCATAAATAAAAACCTTGAAGCGAATCCATCAGGCGTTTTGAGATATTAGGGTCGGATTGAGGAGAACGATCGGAATGTTTGGATTAGTACCTGGCATCTTGCCCTACACCCGGCGGAACAAGGAACTGAGGGCGAAAAGGGCTGCGGACTCAGGCGGCGGTGAGTTGAGCCGGGCGGCGGGCGGCGGGCGGCGGCGCCCCGGTAGCCCAGAGCCAGCCTCCGTGAAAGGGCCCGGACCCAGGAGCCGCGCGGCCGTGTTGTTGCCGAGAAGCGCAGGCGGCGGCGGTGCGGCGAAGACCGGAGGCCAGGCAGGGGAGAGGAGAAGGCGGCGAGGAGAATGGGGAGGGAAGGAGGCTGGAACCCGGAGGCGGCACCGAGGCTGCTCGCCGTCGCGAGGACCGGAGCAAGGGGAGGGGAGGGGAGGGGAGGCGCGGCGCGTGAGGGAATTGGGCCTGGTCGGAGCACGGGGCGACATGTAAAGGAGTTGTTGGGCCAGGCGACAGGATTGGCTGAGTTGGGCTCGGTGGGCCGGTTGATGGCCTGCTACACAGATAACTGGTGGCTTTCCGAAGAGGGCGGGCTATCGAACTCTTAACCCTTTATTCGTGCTAATTCGTGTGGGTGTAACTTTAAGAATTCTAAATTTTAAAGATCAACCTCAATCAAACCGAATTTAAAAGAATAAAAATAGGTAAAATTGTCGACAGGTCACTGACCTTTTATGGCATTTGCTATAGGACATTAGTTTTTTTTTCATGTTATTGCCGAAAGATACTAAATTTTTAAAGTTTTTTTACTGAAACACACGTGACTAATATAATATCGTTTCAAGCTGAGAGAGGAGAGAGAATGTTAGTGAAAAAACCATCTTGCCTTTTTTTATTGGACCTAGTGCTACTTCGCCGATTCTATTGGGGGAATGGGGATTTTAGCTAGGGTTTTGGGGTATAAGGTGGCGTGGTGTGATCAGATTCAGTTGGGCACGAGGAGGTCAGAACAAGTCAGATGGCTAAGATCCATATCATTTCAAAAAATTCTCTCTCCATTATAGTCGAAAATGGTATTATATTAGTCGGAGTGTGTATTAGCAAAATGCTATAAAACTTCAGTGCCTTTCAGAAAAGAGAAAACTAGCATTCTACAGCAAATGCCACTAAAGATAAGTGTCATATAGCCAATTTTGCCAATAAAATGAATTGCGACTAACACATTCCGAACTTTGTTTTTTGGTTCACATCTTGCAATTGCCAAATAATGAGTGTTTTGAGAGTGGTTTTCCCATCTGTGTGGAGGTATATGCACTTTGTGTAGCATTGATTGTGCTTATAACATATTTTAACTTGTAGTTTGGAATTAAACATTCTTGTTTTTTGTAAAGAATAGTTGTTTTATGTAGCATCGAAAGCATATATTTATAAAAAATGAGATATCAAGACAAAAGTTTGTAGTTTCATCAAACTTACCATCCATTGTGCGAGTACGAGAATCATTGTACAAATCTGGAGAAATCTGTCCAAAACATAAAGTAATTAGTTGATGACGCACACAAAATTAGTTGAAGATGCACACTAACTATTTCTAGGGCCGATGGTAATTGATTATTGGATACAGGGGTTCAAATTCCCTTGCAGTGAGCAAATTATAATTCCAATTAACTAAACCATTTGATATTTTGAACCATATTGGCAATGCACAGATTTTATAAAATATGGCCCCGCTTGGTTGGACTGAAAATAGTGACTTATGGCTAAAATTGCACAATGGTTGAAATTACACTGTAGTTGAAGGTGATTTATTTGGCATAATTAAATTTAAAAAATAAAAAAATATATTAGCTTATCCCGAACAACGCAAACGAATACGGGAAAAAAGAACCGGCAAAAAAGCTCAAAAAAAATCAAAAGTTCAGAAAAAGACAAAATTTATAAATAGTGAAAAATAAACCAAAATATAGAAGCTCAATTCGAAATGAGCGAGGCGTATATGTAGATGAATCAAAGTGTAAATCTGATATTTCCTAGAAATAAAAGAGTAATCAAAGAGCAATGGGAGTAACACGTGGCATGGTCATCGGCAGAGACGTGGTAACGTTATAGCGTGTGGTCTTGTGCATCATGTCAACTACTTTCTAAAAAACCACAAATTGCTCCTGGGCCCACAAGCCTTATTGGTAGGTTCTTTTATATTATAATTTATAATTTTTGATTTAAAATTCTACTACAAGCCTTATTGGTAGGTTCTCCTTTCTCCTTGTCCCTGCCTCTCCTAAAGTCCCAATCCATCTCTCCGGTGCATGTAACACCCTAGACCCAAAATTTTGGGCATGTTTGTTTGATGCTTAACTTTACCACAACTAACTTTAGTCAGGTGTTGCTTGTCACACTTCTTGTGGCAACAAAATTCAGCGCCAAAAGTGTGGCAAACTCAGGCAAAAAGCTGAGTCTATGACGTGTGTATCATGAGGCTAAGGCTCTGTTTGGATCTCATAGTCTAAAGTTTTGGACTAAACTTTAGTTGGCTAAACTTTAGCCACTAAACTTTAGTCGAAGATCTTGTTTGGATCATGTACTAATGGATAGGACTAAAGTTTCAAAAAGACCATACTACCTCTCCTCGTTTTGTGCGTCAGCCATTAAATGGGAGGTGAGAGACCAACATACATGGGTAAACACGTCTTTGTGCCTAAGAACCCAAAACTTTAGACTACTTTAGTTCACTTTGGTGGACTAATGGTCTAAAGTGTTTTTTAGGGTTAGCTAAAGTTTAGATCTAACTTTAGACCACCTGTTTGGAGACTTTAAATCTAAACTTTAGTGACTAAACTTTAGATGGAGGGATCCAAACAGGGCCTAAGAAATGTGGCAAGTCACAAATTGCTCCTGGGCCCACAAGCCTTATTGGTAGGTTCTTTTGTATTATAATTTATAATTGTTGATTTAAAATTCTAATTATTTATAAAATAGATCTCGCATGTGATTTTAACGGATATAGATAAATTCAATATAGTGCTGCTACAATTAATTTATAGACCCTACCTTAAAAACACTTCTAAAAAAATAGTTATGGCATAAACAAAGAATCCCCAAAAAAACACAGCCATTCTCTTCCATCCCATCACGGTCCCAGGCTACCACTGCCATGCATGCCCCCATCCCTTCCCCTCTCTTCCACCTTAACAGCGCGGCAGGTTGTTTGCACTGAGGCGATACCGGGTGGGTGGTGCATGGAGTAATGGCGCACAGCGGCAACCATGGAGGCCACGCTCGACCTGCGCACGAGCGCGGCTCGATGTGCAAGAAGCATGCAACAGAGTCACCTTATCGAAGACTCTTTATTACAAGCTTTTTCAAGTATCTGCTGCTCATGCATCCTAACAAGGATTCCAAGATCAAGCAAAATTCGCCACTACAGTTAGCCATGGGCATGAAGCAAATATTACGTGCAAACAACAAATCAAGCAAACAACGAGAAGCACATCTTCACGGTGCAATGACCGCTCTACATCATTCCTCCGGTGCAGATGGGTTGAACATTGTCTTGGGGAGTGCCAGAGGACGATGTGCGATACACTTGGAAACAAAGAGCTTGCAGTACTCCAGAATTAGATGCTTTCGTTCTGCACCTGGAACCATGCAAGCCCCGGCTGACCACACCGTCTTGACTCGGGGATGGGTACTACTGGCCCCAAAAATATACGCCATAAGTCGAGTATTATCGTAACAAGCATTGCTGCACCCAGAGCATCCACAGCTACCCTGGGCAGGTCCCACTTCTCATCAACTTTTTCATCAATCCTGAATGAGTGAATGTCAAATAAGAGAGTTACACAAAGTTGCATATACCTTTCAATGCCAAATAAGAGAGTTACACAAAGTTGCATGTAAACTGAGAACTATGATGCTCAATATTTGCATTTTGTGTTACAAGCTTATAACAGTAGTGTTTACGTAAGTTTATACAGGATGGAATCAAAGTGTGGCTATGGTTTCTACTGGTCAAACAAAGATTTAACAGGAGTGCTATACTGCTATTGATTTTGATAAATGCTTTAATGTTTGAATAGACTAGTGTACTGATGCATGATTTAGTGGGCCATCAGGTGATGAATGACAAACCATAATTTAGCAAACTTATTCCATTTGCTGGATTAAGCTTAGATAAAGGAAAAAATAAAAAATGTTATTACCACAAAAAGGAGCAAATTGTTCCTGCGGAGACCGCTGGTGACAACTCAAGAAACGCTAGGAGTATCCTATCTATCAAGCTGAAATGATGTGAAAGTAAGTTCCTGGAAGTTGGAACTAATACTCCCTCGCTTGAGAAATATAAGGCCTATAATTTGAAAGGTCTTGTTGATAATATAAGATTTGCATGTAGATTTAATGAGGCTTTTTCTCATATTTCCCTATTTATTCTCTCTTATCATATACGTTTATTAATTATCACCCACACAAAGTATTCTCACTCATCTTTTCAAGACAGTTATAAAGGATACCTAAATCATTTTCTCACATGCCTTTCTCAATTTCACCACCTCCTTAATCCTTATGCAAAGTTAAAATATGTCCTATACTTCTCAACAGAGGGAGTACTATTATGGGTTATCAAGCTATGGATGTTTAATACATCCAACTAGTGTAGGAACAACTGCATATTTGCCATTACAAAGATGTGCAATTTGTGTTTTGTGATTTGCCATCCAATTCAAGCAAATTGCTTATATGCCACTGCAAAGAAGGGAAATGGGTTTATTTGCCACTACCAAGTATAGTTTCCAAAAAATGCCCAAAATACCCTCTACCCTTTGTTCTCTTTTTTCCTTGTCCCTACCTCTCCCAAAGTCCCAATCCATCTCTCCGGTGCATGTAACACTCTAGGCCCAAAATTTTGGGCCTGTTTGTTTGATGCCTAACTTTACCACAACTAACCTTTGTCAGGTGTTGCTTGTCACACTTCTTGTGGCAACAAAATTCAGTGCCAAAAGTGTGGCAAACTTAGGCAAAAAGCTGAGTCTATGACGTGTGTATCATGAGGCTAAGAAATGTGGCAAGTTACAATTATGGCAACAAACCAAACACAAGCCTAAAAAGCTGTGGCGCGCCTAAGGTTAGGCGTGGCAATCTTAGGATGCAAACCAAACAGGCCCAAATCTCTATGCCTAGCCCACTATGGTGCAGGCCCACGTATGCATAAAACCCTACTTACACTTTCAGCCTAGTTTCGTATAAAAGAGTTAAACCAAAGATGTTACGTTTAGATCCAACAAGCATATATGCTACCACAACTCACTTTACACAAGTAATGTGGGATTAATCCCACCACCATAACACCACTGGCACCACATGGGCTAAAACCAGTCAAGCAGGGTGTTACAATCACCCACCCTCTCTTAAACGGTTGACACCCCAACAGCACACCATATAAGAACCGCCCTTGATAAAACCTCCGTGGCGTAGGTACCTACTAAATGGCCCACATATTCACGTACCTGTGCAGCGAGGGTTGACGTTGTGGTACCACCCATAACACCATGGGCCCAAAATTTGCTCTATGCCTAACCCACCAAGGGGTGGGCCTACGCATATATAGCACGTTGCTTACACTTTCATCCTTGTTTTATGTAAAAAGGTAACCCTGAGGTGTTATATCTGAATACAAGCATTATATACATTACAACTCACTTTAGACAAACAATGTGGGATTAATCCCCTCCACCACAACCACTTGGGCCACATGGGGCAACACCGGTTGGGCAAGGTGTTCCAGTGCAACCCCTACATGGGTCACTCGTATCCCCACACCAATGTGTCACTTGCGCCCACACATGCGACACACTTACTCCTCAAGAGCGGCGGCCATGGTGTGCGCAAGCGCCACTGGGCATCGTGTGCGAGTGGTGGCTCTTCTCACCTAAGGCTCTCCTCGGCTCATCCTCCTTTGCACAGTTCTGGAGGCTGTCTCACAAGCTAGTCCAACACCAACAAAATGCCTCCTCGCTCACTCGCCTCAAGTACACACCAATTCCATTCGATTTCATCTGCTTCCTGCAATTGGTTGCTCCTGGATTTATCTAGTAATTTGCTATTGCATAGCTAAATGCCTTGCCCTATGTGTTTGCTTGATATTTACAGGGAATGATAGAGTAAATAAGCATAAGCATGCCCACTTGAAATCTGATATGAACAGCGGCGACTCGGGCAGAGGCAGCTGCCAGCTGCGACAGCGTGGCAAGGGCATGCACCTGATTGGGCAAACCGGTGCAGCTGAGCTGCTTGGGTGAGGTGTCACGGCTGTGGGCACTCTGCTGCTGTTTGTTGAGTTCACCCACAATGTGTTTGATAAAATGCTTGAATGGAGTGTAATATTTTTCTTTTCTATTTTCTGGCGCGGGGGTAGAATGGGCATCTGACCCTGGTCAACCCCGTTGACCCTTGTCATAGTGGCAAATAAAGCATATTTCCCACCTTTGCAGTGGCAAATACACAATTAGCTGGAATACGATGACAAACTTGCAAAACCATAAAACCCTAGTGGCAAATACAAATAAATATGTTTGGGCAAACGTGGACTGGGTTAGGAACCTGACAAAGTTGTGTTAACGAACAGCTTGATGGATAAAGCGCACAAAAGAAATAGGAGAGAAACATCTGCATAACTCAAGTATATGAAATAGAGAAAAGAGAACATTATAAATGAAACCTGTTGAACACATCTAAAAATTCTGATTCAATTTTACCTTGAGAACATTGGGAAGCTGACAATGAAGTATATTGCATAAAACAATGAGCCTACTTTGTACATTATATCCCGATCAATAAATTCATAATATGGAAACTGCAAAAGTCCACAGAAACATCAGGCATATATTTTCTTGGGAAACAGAAAGTGGAAATGTTATTAACAAAAAAAAGATGGATGGCAATACATAAATCTATGATCATAAGGAAAGGAACATTTACATTTTAGATAGCATTACTGAAAAATGAAAACAAAACCTCACATGCATATGTTTTCAAAAGGATTCGCTACACAAACACATATCCGTTCTATGTAACATGCTGTCATGAAGATACCATGTTATGAATATTGTGTGTATTGATATGAGACCCAAATGGCCATATATATAGGAGAGTACAAGAGGATATATGGAAGGAATACAAGCCATATAAGGAAACAAATAAGAGTTCTATTCTATCTCTAATACCTTATCTCTAATACCCTTAACACCCCCCACAAATGCAAGGCGTATGCAATAGCATTGCATTTGAAAAAGGGTTAAACCAAGAAGATGGCCGGATGACGTCGGCGTAGAACGAGAGGGAGAGAGACTAGAGATTTAGGCGAGGAAGACTTGATAATTCTCTGATTGATTACAATAGCATGCGGTAGCCCTCTTATATAGATGGCTCCCCCTAACAGATAGAATCTAATCCCAATTATAACTCTAACAGATATAGTAACTAATATCATATCTCTAACTATATCTCTAATACAAGGAAACCAATCTCTAACTCAAATAGAAACCAATCTCTAATTCCTAATAATAATCTGACAGGGCCTTGGGCCCAAGGCCCACACCCCTGACACTACACCCCTCTCGGACATGCAGCTCGTCCTCGAGCTGCTAGGCGGTGATCATGGTGCCAATGAACGTCTTCCGACACTGATGTAGAAGACGAATGGTGGTGGAATCTTGCTGCGGATGGAGGCGACCAGCCAGATCCAATCGAAACAAGGCTAGACGAAGTGTAGCGCCTTCGGAAATATAAGACCTGCAAAATAAGTTTTTTTTTCTTTTTGATGATTTGGGGGGGGGGGGGGGTTGAAGCCTTAACTAACCGGTGGGTCTTAAAAACCCAACCAAACCCACCGACGCATCACACCAGACGTTGTCGGTCGGTGTAGACCCGCAGTCGCGAGCGACGACCCCACCGATCCGGCAGCAGCGGCAGTTCCGGGCGGAGCGGCAGCCCGAGGAGCGGCGGAGGTGGCCCGGCGGCGGTCGAGTATCTCCGAGCACGGAACCGGCGGCATCGGCAGCGACTTGCACGGATCCTGCAGCGGACGGCGACGGGAGCAGAGGCGGAGCGGGCGGCCGGCGTGGCGGCGGCCTGCGAAGCGAATCCCGGCGGCGAAAGCAGAGGGCGACTGCGGCGGCGGCTCTGGCGTATGCGGCCCGGGCGGAGACGGCGGTGCGGCTTCGGGCGGAAGTGCCCCGGCGGCAGGGCAGAGACGGCGAGACGGCCCGGGCGGCGGCGTCTGCGATACGGGCGGAAGAGCCCCGGGAGGCGGCTCGCGCGGATGCTGCGGCACGGGCGGAGGCGGAGGCGGACCAGGTGGCGGCGGCTGCGACGCGCATGACTCCGGGTGGCGATGGCGACCCGCAACCAGAGACGGCGACTCCTCCGGCATAGATGGCCTGGGCTGCGGCGGATCTGATGTGGTGTTGGTGGAAGCCCGGCGGATCGAAGTGGCGGCGGGTCTGGCGGCGACCGGATCTGGCGGGGTGGCCCAGTCGTTGACGGCGGTTGCCCGGGTGGAGGTGACCCGAGCGGCGGCGGCGGGGATCTGCGGATCAAGGCGCCCACGAAATACCTCTGGCGCCGGCGTGGAATCAGCGAACGGCGGCGGCCGACGCAGATGGCAGACGTCGCTGGCGAACGAAAGGCTGCCGGTGGTGACAGAAGACGTCTCGGCGGCTGCTTCTTGGCTTTCTCGCCGTCCTCCTTCGGCGGGAGCACGGCCATGGCCGCCAGTGCTGCCTTCTGCTCTTCTTCAACCCTGACCATATCGACATTGAGTTTGACTCCATCGGCGGCCTCCCGCAGGCGCTCTGCGATCTCGTCATCCTGCCCTTGCGCCGCCAAGAGCTCTTCTCCTTCGGCAAGTTCCTCATCTACGGTGTGCCCAGCACCGGCAGCAGCCGGCAAGTCGACGGAGGTGAGGTCGGCCTCCTCCTCCTTGTCGTTAGCAGCCGGTAGGTCGATGCCTTCTGTCTCCTCTGCCCTGCGAGCAGCCTCTTGTTGCTTCTTCTCCCGATCCTTCAAGATCTTCTCGAAGACGGCATGCATGTTAAGGAGGAAGTCCGTCCACTTTTTGTCGGTGCTGGCCGTCTTATCGGCGCTAGTTTTTATTATGGCCATTGACTCAGCGAGGGGACGAGTCGTAGGAACCATGGTATCAGAAGTCGTGGGAAGGAATCGACTGCTCTGATACCAAGTTGTCATGAACCGGGGTAAACACCACCAAGAAGATGGTCGGATGGCGTCGGCGTAGAACGAGAGGGAGAGAGACTAGAGATTTAGGCGAGGAAGACTTGATAATTCTCTGATTGATTACAATAGCATGCGGTAGCCCTCTTATATAGACGGCTCCCCCTAACAGATAGAATCTAATCCCAATTATAACTCTAACAGATATAGTAACTAATATCATATCTCTAACTATATCTCTAATACAAGGAAACCAATCTCTAACTCAAATAGAAACCAATCTCTAATTCCTAATAATAATCTGACAGGGCCTTGGGCCCAAGGCCCACATCCCTGACACATGCACTGCAACCATTATGACCAAAAGAAAATGCAGTGAGCACTTAGTTCTAGTAGCATGTAACTGGTGTAATAATCACAACTACAGATTAGCTGCAAATATTTATCCTAAATTTGTTGTGAATATCTAATCTGAAAACATCTAACCATTCATCTTCAACTGAATTATCCTTGTTCACAACGGTAAAAAGCAGCATATGATACATTTGATGTATACCATAAAAACAATCATGATTTAACAAAATACATCACTGATTATAGTTAGCTCAATGTAATGATAATGGCCCTAATACATTGGTTTAATGTTATTATTTAATTGTCTACACTCAAACAACATTGGTGACTAGGACAGCAATGATGCGTTGAAACTAGCACATGATGCGATTTGCAACTAATACATTGGTTTCATGTTATTATTTAATTGTCTACAGTCAAACAACATTGGTGACTAGGACAACAACGACGTGTTGAAACTAGTACATGATGCAATTTGCAACCGATGGTATTGGCATACATGTTGGAGAACTGATAATCTGAAACTAGCAACGAGAAAGCTACACTAATTGCTATCATACTATGTGTCAGAATACATAAATGTGAGATCACCACAGTTTCTCCTACATTCAAATAATGTCATCTAATAGCAATTACTCATTTGCCATAATTGGATGTTTGGATATGCCACAAACAATGAAAGACTACGATTTGGGTACATCACATCACAGCGATGTGATACCACTAATTAGGTACAACATGGGGGTACAGTGTTTTATGTTATTATTTCTCCATCTATGTAGTTGTTTGAAACTCACATGCAAACCTCTGCCTTGACAGAGAAACTCAGTACATTTTTTTTTATTGTGAGACATAGGATAAGGGAATCTTAGTCATGTAGATGATCCAATGGATACATGCAGTATGAGCTAAAGATTCTCCTTGTCAATCAACAAAAACACGAGGAAGTAATCTTCTAGAAACATTAAGTGCCAATAACAGAGCATTGATTGCAATTTTTAGTTTGTATGAACTCTGTTCTGTATATAAATATAAATTACTTCATTTTGTTTATTTAATTGCTTTTGTTATTTGATTCTTCCAGGTGCACCAGACAATTAATCTCTTATTAGCCATTTCTACACAGTGAATAGTAGGTGAGTTGAAGAAATTGCACAAACCACTTATTTGTAATTATGATGGACAATATGGATTATGGAAGAATTTAATATATATCCTATTAGTTAACAAAAAAAACTAAGAAATGTCAAGGATTATCTAGGAAATCTTATCCACCATTGTCCATAGCTAGATGATTAATAGGGATTGTCTACATGTCCTGTGGTGTCTCTACCTGGTCCAGCAGGAATACATTACATTAACTCAACAGGGGATGCACAACAAAATTGTAGCAAATTGGATTCAATCAGAATAGTTTGTGTTCAAGAATTAAGGCACAAAATTTATTGAAGATTGTCACTGTAAGCAAGCAGAGGTAAGTTAAATAGTACTAGATGGTGGAGAAAAGCCTTGTAATACGTATAGTACTGTATGCATGAAGAAATATATGCTGAAACATACATTTGCAATGGCTAGGGTCTCCAAGTATGCTATGAAGTATGAGAGTGCTAAAACCCATGCGGCTTCAAACAACCACCGAATAGACTGTGGCAAGTGAGCTGTAGAGTGACGTAATCTACGAAGCGTCATATTTGATGTCATGTGATAGAATAGGAAGCAAGCATGAGTCAGGAAAAATGTTGTATGGGGTACCTGAAACATGAAAGAAAAATTCAACACACATTACAAACAAAGAAATATCATCTATGATCTACAATTCTACATCATCTCAGCTAAACAAAGAATAAATATTGTTAGTCTAATTTTGCAAAAAGGAAATAGTGTAGTACAAAGCAATAACTAGTATGTAGGAAAAAAGTGCATGGAAATGAGATGTTAGTTACTGTTCCACAATTGCGCTATGAACAACAATTACTATAAATGACTTGTAGAACAGATATTGGGTGGGTTCTTTTTGGCTATGGCTTATGATTTTTGGCTTACAATTTTGAATTCTGGCTGTTCGCGAGAGAGATTATGAAGAGGGAGACAATCGTATGCGATTTTAACCGATATAGCTGAAATCGGTATAGTGTGTACTACAGTCAACTAGTAGACCCAGCCTTAAAAAAATGCACCGTTTAAAAACTAATTACTGTAGTAAAAAGTAAAAAGCCGAAGCCAAAGTCCTTCCGAACCCACCCATTACC
This sequence comes from Dendrocalamus latiflorus, assembly GCA_017311315.1. Taxonomy (NCBI): domain Eukaryota; kingdom Viridiplantae; phylum Streptophyta; class Magnoliopsida; order Poales; family Poaceae; genus Dendrocalamus; species Dendrocalamus latiflorus. The sequence continues at coordinate 25,350,830 of CM029646.1, read as the reverse complement.
AAGGTTATTAAGTCAGTCGAGTCGCCATGGTACTGACTTGCCGACTAGTCGATCTACCACCTGCTGCTGCTATTCTCCTACTATTACATCTAGATGTAGAACATAGCAACAAAACATAGTGAAGGAGGGTTCAGACTTTAGAGAGGAAAGAGAAGAGGAGGACACCAACTAGGGAGTGAAGGAACCTTGTCACAGCTTGTCATCACCGTCGGCAGCCTCGTCGCAACTCGTCGTTGGAAGCCTCATTGCATCTTACCTTCGCCATCGCCATCGTCGCCCTATTGCCGTTGCTGTCGCATCACAGCTCCATCGCCATGCGCAGCTTGCGCCTCTGTGCTTCCTCTGGAGCTCGTGCATCATGGCCACTATTGGCTATACAATGAGAGGAGTAACCCTAGGAAGCACCAGCGTCGCCTCTTCCCTTCCTCTACTCTCTGCTTAGCTTATATAGTGAGAGGCTGAGAGTTGAGGTGGGCCAGCTAGGCCTGGCCTGGCCTAGCCCACATCCACTCTTCCATTCCTTTCCTTCATTTAGAAAATCACCAGCGCTACCTCTGCCATTTGCTTCACGCATGTCGCTGTCACCAACACCACCTCTTCCTCCTCCCCTTCCCCTCCCCCCTCATCATCCCCTTCCCCTGGTATATCCCTCTCTATTTGACAGTGAGAAAGCCATGCGAAACAAATCGGGCACCCAGCCATGCACGATTAGTCAGCTTGGATGCCAATTGGTCGCTCCGGTTGCCCGACTAGGCCTCCAAGTCGAGTCGATTGCTCTAGTTGGCAGTCAAGAACAGACCGGACAACTAATCATGGATTAGTCGACAACTAGGCAACGACTTAATAACATTGGATATTTCAATTAGGTTATTGGTTTGTATCAGCCAGGGTTACAAATACTGGCCGTAACAATGTAGCAACCAAAAGATTTTTTAAATTCAATTGCAAAATTTTAAATTTGAATCGATGAGTGGTCAAACCGGAAAGTAACCACATGGGAACTGGTACCGCTAGGGTCTGGTATTCTTTTAATATCCAGCAACTTAAAACCCTGGTAATGGTATTAACCCCTATTTTAACAGAAGAGAACTGATGGGAGGGAATATATGAAGTGGCAAGAAAGGTATGAAATGAAACAAATTCCTAGTTTCTTTAGCATTGATTTTATAAATTTTCTATTATACAATTTGAAGCAAATAAAACATTTGTAAAGAGTAGCACTCTAGGTGAAATCCCCCACCCCATCGTCCCTTGCATGATGAAGAGCTTACATTATTCATCCTCCATGATGGAAAAGTATACGACGCTCCAAGAACTGTGAAGAAGTAATGTGTCCAAAAGTAGTTACCAACATAACTGAAAATTATAATCCAAAGATTAGCCTGCAATTGAAAGATGTGTCCTGGAATTAGCAAAAAGTTTTGAAGAGATAAAGTGAATCAACAAAGCACATTACTAAATAAAAGGAAGTTCATAAACAATTAAGAAGTGCCACTCTGGTTACTTGTATTAGTAGTTTAGTAATAAAGTAAGAATTATAGTAACTGTCAATAATATATATCAATAGTGATTGTTTATACAGAGCAGCATGTCGAGTTTACCTTATAAACAGCTTTTAAGAGAGTGTCACTTGACCAAAATCAAATTGGTACTATTTCCATATATCTATTATTTTGGAACCACATTTTTACTTCAGCGTGTCAAAGTTAAAACCGAGTAAAGTATAATTTATAGTGAAAAATATACTTTAGACTCAGATTTATAGAAAAGAATCATGTTACATACAATTTTGAGCTTTTCCAAGACAGTGTCTATTTTTAGAACTCGAATTTGTTTACAAAAGATCCACAGTGAAAATATTTACCTTGACCCAGTAACGGTCTTGCAAACTTGTACGACTATCTGCCTAAAATGAAAACACTAAATAAGTTAGCTTCCAAATATATGATTTGTGAATTCCAAATCATTAAAAAAAAGTCACAAGAACGAGTTTTAAGAAGATGCATTCTTTATTATTTTAAGACAATGAAATAGTAGCATCTTAGTTCAAAGATGCCAGCAAGCAGCAACCCATTTTTTGACTTCCTCCAGAATGATAGCAAGCATGTTAGCTGTAAGTAAACTAACAGAACAACAGACACTGTTTGGTGCACCAGAAGCAGCATCCTAGGCTGGCAAGGCACACAGCCCTTTCACAAACAAAGATAGTTTAGGACACGAAAACAGGAAGAGAAAACCAAAGGGAAAAAAGATGCTACGCCTAACTGAAGCTCAATAACAAAGTGGAGTGGTCCCAAATCTCATGATCTAGTGTTTGCTTTGATCCATCACGCACACAAACTTGCAAGAAACCAAAATGAATAAAGAGTAAAGACCATCAGTGAAGAGAGATCAGCTGCAAGTGAGAGGAACCCATCCTCATGGAGATGTTGAGGAGGCAAAACTCAATATCCTGATCCTCCCAAGCTCACTATCTGTTATGAACCTTAGTTCATAACGGGTAAACACCACCAAGAAGATGGCCGGATGGCGTCGGCGTAGGGAGAGAGGAGAGACTATAGACTAGGAAGACTTTGTTATTACTCTGCTTGATGACAATAGCATGCGGTAGCCCCTTTGTTATGAACCTTAGTTCATAACGGGTAAACACCACCAAGAAGATGGCCGGATGCTATTGTCATCTCTCCTCTCTCCCTACGCCGACGCCATCCGGCCATCTTCTTGGTGGTGTTTACCCGTTATAAACTAAGGTTCATAACACTATCCCCATCCTCCCCCTTTTTAAAGTGATGCAGACTTGTCTGCTCAGCATTTAGCTTTGTTCCTTCCACGGCTCTTATTATTCTTTTTACGTATTGCAGCAATAATGTCTTCATCTGTCTACGCCAGGGGTATATTGGTGCTATGTCAAGCAACAAGAAAGGCCTGGCTGGAAATATGATTTCCTAGATGTTCTAAAACACCAAATTGCTAGTGATTAGTGGATTCTCAACATAAAATATTTTTAGTCTACTCTAGTTGTCATCTAGATAGTAGGGAAATATTTATGTTCATGTTTTGCACCTAATGTTTCTCCACCGTGCTCGCCTTTATGTCACCTAACGGCAGACACCTGAGTTTAGTGAACAGTACTATCCAATTATAGCTACCCTCTGAAGAATGAAGAATCACATCATGCAAATCTTCAGAAGTGGACCAGTGATGTGGGTGTAGGAAGGTGCCAACTGCCAAATTACCTTCCCTACAAGGAACAGAGGGATGACGAACGCCGGCACGGTGGACACCAATCCAAGAACCAAGTACTCCAGCTCCGTGAACCTCTGCACATCACAACAAAAGTCCAAGAATGCTTAAGCAGCTAATCCACCCACTTCAAATCTCTAAAAAAATAAGAACACCATATAGCAATGCTCCAAGATCCAATCTTTCGTCTACGAACCAAGAATGCTCCCAAGATTGGATGGATCGAGCAAAGGCTGAGGGCGAGTAGATACCTCGTAGAGCTTGAAGGGGACGACGACGCCGAGGCAGAGCGTGAGCCAGAAGGGCGTGTAGAGAAGGAAGAACGCCTCCCCCCACCGCTTGCTCCCGTCCGCCGCCAGCCACAGGGTCCTCCCCGACGCGCCGCCGCCGCCTCTCCTGGGCTGCGCCGCCGCCGGCCGCCGCACAGCTGCAAGAGGAGAGACTCCGGTGAGGCGGGTGGCCACGTGGGGGGGCGCCATTGGGCGCGCGGGCGTGGGTCTTCTCACCTGCCATTGGCCGATCCCGCCGTTAGCTGCCTCTCTGTCGCTGTTGGCTGCGGAGGGGGTGGAGCGGACGTGGGGTGGCCGCGTGCGCTCAGCGCTCGGGTCGGGGGGAGGGATTTGCAGCCGATTGGCCCCGCCGCTGGGACGATGGCAGGTGGGCCCTGGAGGGCCTGTGGGACCGGAACTGGATGGCCGCTGCGAAAGCGACGGGAATTCGCAATCACCCTGGAGCTAGAAAATACCATCATAATTGATCTTAGTTTAAAATACTACTCCACTGCAAATATATAAAACTTTGTAAAATGCCGTCGCTATCTATTTTTCCATTACAAGGGTTACGAAATGACCATTATACCTACATTTATATCTTTTCTCTTCTTTTTCCTATCTCCACCGGCATCCAAGTAAAACGCCTCACATGCTTCTCCCGCTCGTTTGAAATATAAGGGCCTGTTTGGTTCATGACCAGAACTTGCCTAGCCACAAGTTAGGCGTGCCACAGTTTTTAGGTAGCTGTTTGGTTCACTGACGTAACTGTGGCATGCCACACTTTCTTAGCACCCAGCCCCACACGTCATAGACTCAGTTTCTTGCCAAACTTTGCCACAAGTGTGGCTTCGATTTTGTTAGCCACACTTTCTGTGGCAGCCACATATTGCCTAAGCTTAGGCATGGCAAGGTTAGGCACCAACCAAACAGGCCCTAAGTCCTCCCAAAACAAAGACCATGTTTGAACAATATATCTCTATTCATGCAGAGATTTAACTATTTTCTATGAAATTCTTGCGAAATTCATGTGAAATTATTGTAATCCAACCTAAAGGGAGATATTTAAATGTGCTACCATGAACCTGATATTGATGAAAATTTAGTAAAATACAGCTAATTGAGATTGCGCCTCTAGTTTTGCATATTTCTTCCTAAAATGCCAGGTCAATTTTAGAGAACCAAAAGCGCCCTTTCTCATGTTCACCCTTCTCTTCCTCTATTTCCCTCTCTTTCTTCCTGTCCATCTCCCCTTGCCCTTCCGCTGTCACACACCACCAAGCACTATATACAACTGCTTTGGCAATTGCTGCTTCTCACAACCAGCCGACCACAAGCATTACATGCCACCGACCTTTGTTGTGCATCGTCTCCCGCACTTCTTAATTGTCCTCGCTATCGCATTCTTGTTGCCACATCCATTGATGCCCCTTGAAATCCATAGATTTCAGTATGGCCTACACCTCTGGTTTAGCTGATGCATAGATCATGCCACTGCCCATCTTGCGTCACTACCATCTCATCGCAACTCACGTCAATGCCACCACTGCTACATGTGAGCTCGCTCCAACACCACTGGTGCCTGAGCTATAGTGTGATGTCACTACCGCTAACCTTGCCAGAGTTCTTGCCAGTTGGCCGACTGGGTCGAGAAATGGCTTGGGCTAACTTTGCCGGCCCATCTAGGAGCCCAAGGAGCTCGAAGCCCAGCTCTCATTAGAGCTTGCTCTCATGGCTCCCGGAACAAAGGAAATGGTAGCGGTGACAACTTCGGTGTTGGCAATGGCGAACGGTGGTTCGGCAAGTACCAACTCAATGCGAGCAACTCCTTTTGGGCACACGCATTAGTGGAGGTGGCTTGGAGCCAGCTGGCAACAACGATGCTTGGCCGAAACAGGGGCACAACACGGCGGAGCCACGATGAGGCTTTAGCCAAATTGAGGATGGTTCAAGCATCTAGGAGTTGAGGGAAGTCTAGTGGCGATGATAGCTTAGCTTGAGATGGCCCGAGGAGTTGTAGCGATGGTGGCCGTGGATGGCATAGCAGTGGTACACAGCAACAGTGACCTAGCGGCGATGATGGCTTAGCTTGAGATGGCCCGAGGAGTTGTAGCGATGGTGGCCATGGGTGGCAGAGCAGTGGAACTTTATTTTGTGATTTGGGCTTCTCTTCCAGAAGCTGGTCCGTTCCATTTTGTACGCCCGATTGCTTCTAGAGGTGAAAATCACTGCCATAATGAATGAAAATGTTCACAAATCCTACCATGTTAAAATTAAAAAGAGAAAGAAAAATCCCAACAAAGCTCACCGATTTATGTCATAGATAGTATCTCCGCCCTTAAATTGGTTGGAAGACCGGAATGCACGGGAGCACCAATCAGCAGCGGAGCATTCAGGAGATGAAAGTAGACTAGAATTGAGTATCCTCTATGAATAGGTGGTTAAGCTTGCCTTCCAGCCCCGAGCGCAGTTTGATAGGTTAAGCTTGTTTTATAGTCCTGTTCTTTTTTGCTTTTTAGTTGATTTTTAGTTTCAGCTTTTTTAATATTGTCGGGACCCAGATATTAATATCCGGATTCCTCTGTGATTCCACCGCACTATTCCCTGAATCAGTAGATAGTGCTCACCGATTACAGTTCTGAATATCAAGTACATATCATGCAGAAGCGTAAATATAATAGTATACTTACTCATGGGCCGATTAGGCCGAAATCAATAAATTGCAGCAGCGGAAGAACGAAGCACACAGGTGGGACCTTCAGGACATGCCCACAGGCAGCCAACTGAAGGTTCGCGACCTAGCCCTTGACATCTTCATCTTCTCGGCCAGCTTGTCCAATCTTGTTGCTGAGTCGAAGTGATTTGATTCCTGATTCTGAATTCTGTCGCAAAAGCGAGCGTGAGCACTCTGACCCCGTACTCCGCGAGCCAATACACAGAATGCAAATAAATAGTATGCATGGCTTAACAAAGTAGAGGCTCGGGTTGTTTTATTTTGCGAAAAGTGCTTTTGAATACAATTACTTAAAATTTCCTGAGACCTAGCAGTTTGAACCAAATCATAATGTACAAGGAAATGCATTATTAATATCGATTCAGATTCCATCCACCGTTACATGGCATCTGCACCATATAGCAATTTCTTCAGCGTTATAGCCACTTAACTTACCACTGGGACGACACCCAGGACAATTCCAAACCAGGGCTTTCCACTGCCCTTCCATTTTTCCATTCCCACCCACAAAGTTTTTCAATAGAACTAACTCGAGTAAATTCCCATGTCCGCCCTTTACCGTGGGCACGACTATTCGAATAGTTTTGACTCTGCAGAGTTTATACACTTTCACCACAAGAGATGAATTATCTTTGTTGCCAACATGTTTCCTTAGGCATGAGACCCAGATAATTTATCACAAAGCCTTTACCTTACTCCGATCTAGCTAGACACCACCCACGCTGAGGTTTCACCGCTGAAGGGTTACACCATCACAGTCAGAAGCCCCCTCTTGCACCGTGCGAGTACAGTACACCCTGTGCCTCACTGTGAGTAAACCAGTACACCCTGGCACCCACTTTCCTCGGTGATATCTGAACTAAACCCTTGCAAGTTACTCAGCTAGGTCGTACCCATTATAGACTTGTGGTTGTACTGTTTTACATCAGGAGGTCATCACAAGATTCAGTCCTTAGCATTATCTGAGCGGTTCTACCACACTCCATAATTTGTGCTCCCACCGCACCACATACCAGCCCCCAAACCATCCTCTCAGATAAATAAGCAATTTGAGGTTTTTGGGAATATAAAATAACCATATCCAACATACACCAGTCATTACCGCCATGACTGCCCAACCAATTTTTCTCAGGATTAAAAATGGTGCTTGGGCGCTCTCGCGCCCATGAGTACCTAAGCAAAACTAAGCATGGCATATAATTAGGGACTTATTTTCAAAAGTTACCATTATAATTTTGTTAGGGCGACAAGATTCACATATTCAAGTATTCCAAAGAAGGTGTAATATTAATCAAGCAAACAATGGGCATATAACTAAAGTCTTAAATTAAACATGTATTTGCATATAGAATAACAGCATGCAATTTGATAATTCAAACCAAAATAATTTGCAAAAATGTAGGTTCAACATGATCAAAGTATTGACTCGCCTGGCGCGGTTTTACCGCAGTCTTGAGCTCACATAATGCTTTCTCATTTGATAGGCTTGAGCTTTTTGGTCCTTTGTCTTCACTTTGATACTGATTACGCTTGATCTGTTGATACTTCGGAACTCCAGTTTCTAATTACGTGCTAAGCAACTGAATTCAAATAAAGGCGAATAACTCAAAAGATCCAAATAAATCCGAATAAACTCAATTTACTTTTATTATGAGTTAATGGGTGATTCAACTGATTTGAGGCAAGGCCGGTAGAATACGATGACTTGATCTTTTTACTATTATAACCTCTTTTTATTATTTTGTATTTATCAAGGAGGTTTCATAAGTCGGGTTAGACCTATAGACTGGTGCAGGAGTTTAGTGTACAAATTTTATATTTAGGGTATGCATTCCTTGCAACTCAGGTTATGGTAAAGGCAAACTGGACTGATGGATGAGATCTGTACTTATTCTATAAATCTTTTAGTCGAAGGTATTATAACATTTGGATATCTTTATTAAGTTTTTAGAATAATCTCTGATATAGGCTTTTACTATTAATTAGATTAAGATAAATAGCAAGGCTCAATATTTATTCTTATATGGTAATTAATTAGAATTTAAATTTCTAATAATCCCATTATTATATTTTATGTATCTTCATTCATAGCTAGGCTAAATTTAAGTTGAATTAGGATCCATTCATATGGGTCCTAACTTGTTATATATGCAATTATGCTCAATACTATTATGTACTAAAGCTAGTGTTAAGATTTAATTAATGGCACGACTATTAGCTTGCTCATACTTTAGCTATTATTAGGCTTAGCTTCAATTCTAATTCTAGTTTAAACTTGGCTATCGGGGCAGAGCTTGGGATGCAGTTTTTTATGCGACTCTAATTACCCGTATTATTGTTTAAATGTTTATTTTAGAGTATTTACATGCTTGTGAGATTATTTTTGATACTTGATAACTTAGGGCTATTATATTCTAGCATATGTATATTACTATGCCCTTTTAATTTGAGTGCTCTCTAAAGTGCTATTGCTACTGATATTTTATCCCTTTATAACTCGAACCTGCCATGCATGATGGTATTTTGTTATCATTATTAACTAAAGCTACCATGTAAGATTTCCTGATTGGCAGTACTTTTATGACAGTGTTTACATGTATATATATTTTTAGTAGGGCCTACAGTGAACGCAAGAATTGTACTGCTATATTTACTTGTGGGCTGCATACGTGCTATCTGCATTTCTCTAACTTCTTATTTATATATTCATATAGGTGTTTATATATATATATATATATATATATATATATATATATATATATATATATATATATATATATATATATATATATATATATATATATATATATATATATATATATACACTTAGAAGATATCTACCTTTTAGTTGCTATTAGCTTTAATTAGAATCTATTTATCTAGCAAGGCTTGTTTTACAAGGTTATATTTTCAATATATGCTAATTAGCAAAACTAACATTAGGATTTATTTCATGACGGCATGATAAATATTAGGTCATAGATGTTTATATTTTAGTTAGGGGTAATCTTTATTAAATTTTAAACATTTAACCAAAGGGGATTTCCTTTATCATTGCCCTTAATTAGTAGTGATCTTAATGAGTATTTTAACCTTTGAATTCATTTAAGCAAATCACCTTAATTATTCAAATAGTATTGCTTATTCACATATATCAACCATTCCATTTTTTTACTTTATATTAAAAGATTGCTTCAAGAAATGAATTGAGAGAGGATACCAGTGATATACACTTACCAGGTGCTACCTCTTAGTGGGGCCCACATGTCATACAGAGAGAAAGAAATCGGTTCGGCAGTGAAGGGGTACTACTGGCTGAGGCAAAAACGAAGACAGAGGAGGGAGGCCGAGGTATGGCAGCGGCGGCCGAGGAGGCGACGGAGGTCGGTGAAATGGGTTGCTCCGGTGACGATGGACCTCAAGGCGGTAGCAGTTCCGACCGGGAGATACGGTGGCGGGCCGGCGACGATGGAAGGCGGCCGGGTGAGGGGAGCCGATCGGGGCGCCGACGACTGGGAAGAAGGGAAACGAATTAGGCGGGCGCGGGAGCACAAGGGAGTAAAGAGGAAGCTTACCAACGTTTTTTTGTGAGGTGGGAGATGCGCCGGGGAAGGCTGACGACGGAGGTCGGGGTCGGGTGGCGGAGGCGCACGGCGCCGGCTATCTAGGGTGGAGGGAAAGCTCCGGCAGCAGCAGAAATAGGTCCGGGGTGGTGAGGAGTCGCTCCCACCGAGAGGAATCGGAGGGAGCTCGGCCGTGGAGGGGACGACGGCGGTGGAATCGCTTTCGGCCGGCGACGAAGAAGAAGGAAATTCCGGCGAGCTTGGCACGAATTCCTTCAATTAACTTTGAGGGGAGGCAGAGGGGGAGTGGGCGGTGCGTTCGGGGAGCTGCGCCTGCTTTTATAGGCGGCAGAATGCTCGCGCCACGCGGCCGAGTCGACGCGACCAGGCGGAGGAGAAACCGTGGGCGGTGGAGCCGTACCGGGGGCGGGGCAACGAAACCGGGGGCGCGGTGGTCTCGCAGGCGCCCCAGCCGGGTGACGGGATGGCTCGGGCAGGGCTACGCCAGCGCATGCGTGCCACGGGGCGGAGAGAAGCTGAGCGCCGTAGAGAGGGGAGCGAGCCGCGGGAGGAAGAAGGAGAGAGGGGGAAACGGGCGCGGGTGCGGGGCCAGCGGCAGAGAGAGCGAGTGCGGGGAGAGGCTGGGCTGTCGGGCGCGCACGGGTGCTGGGCCGGGGTGATGGCCGGCCCGGCTCCTTTGTATTTTTTTATTTTCTTTTTCCTTGTCTTTTGTTTTTGCTTGTGATTATCAATTTCTTTTGCTATTCATTCCATTATTTTCCTGGGTAAGATTTTATGCTTAATAGAAACACTCTCCTTATATTTTATGGATCATCTTTTGAGATTCTTATTTTAAAATTTAGTTTTGAAAGATGAAAATCATACAGTTGGATTTGTCACAAAAACTACTTTAATAATATTGTATATCTAAAAGTATTTACATATTTATTCCTAGAAAATAAAGGTCAAAGTTTGAAGAGTAAAGTCAACATTGTCAATTATTTGAAAACAGAGGGGGTTATCATAGTCTAGATATTTTGAAAGCTCGAGCCATTTTTCCAGCATACACAAAAGATATACATGCCATTTGCTCTGTAATCCTTACGCATGAGTTTGGAAGAGTCATTCTATGAAAGGATTGGGCTACTTTCACAGTTTCGCTTGCCAGAAAGACATGAATATGCTTTCTCTAGTTATCAATCAAATAGCAAGGCTTAGGTGCACCGAATATTGATAACCAAGGTGGATCAGAAGATGGTGCACGATAGTGCTATGCTCCGAGGAGCTTTTTGCAAAAGAACGACCTATGTTCAAGAAATAATGTAATAGCCACTAAAAATACATAAAAAATTTTCTTGAAAACATAGGAGAGCTGTGCTTCATTCATTAAGAAGAAAAGTAGTATAGCAGTAGCCTAAAGGCCGAATTAAAGGCCCAAGGAAGGGCTAGGTACAAAGACCACGACTCCGAAACTCTAACAAGACAAACGATCGTGGCTAACACATCCTGACGGCAAGGAGGGAATGGTGCCAAAGACGTCGCCATTGCCTGATTCGGCAAAAACCGAACCTGAGATTTTCACCCTAGATTAACAAACGAAACTTTTCTCCATCGTTATTTTGAAGCGGTTTATTGGAATAGTTTTTCAAAGAGGTTTGTCGATATTCGATTTATTCGCACAAGTACTCACACTAGAACCAAAAGATATCAGTCGTAGCCTAAAAAAATTCACTATATGTTCTGAGCAGTTCTACCATCTATTCTACGTGAGCATAAACGTTGTACGTAATGAGCACGAATGGAGTAAAATTGCAAACTCTGGAACCTTCTTCTCTAACTCTATTTCAGCTTGAGCATCAACACGAACCTTTTATTTAATCCCTGTTGTGGTTATGGGAGCAAAATAAATTTCTATGTGAAACAACTCACATAAACATACTAGTACAGCCTCAACAGAAAGAAACTTCTATTTGGCTTTAGGTGCTTGAAAGACTGTTGAGAAAAGTTCTGCTTGTGCCTTTGTACTCCAGGTTGAGAGACAGGGGCGCAAAAAAAACACATCTTGGACCTAAGTCTCCGGCGCTTCTTTCCCAGTAGAGACCTTGACCATGCTATCTTCGTGTTATTTGCTATCCTTGCCTAGTCATGGGTATCATGGCTCTACAGTCTTATGATCTAGAATTCTACAGAAGATACAAATGTGAGACTCCTTTTTATTTGCTCCACAATATATGATAACGGAAGCAGACCAATTGGAACCTCACTACCCAAGAGAACACACACAAGAATACAAACATGCCCCAAACACATGCTTATGGCTCATTATGCAAGGACCAATACAATCCATAACCTCCCCTCCCCAACGCATGACTCGCGATATCATGCCAAAACGGCGTAAGAGCATCTCCAGCAGGAGCCCTCAAATCAGGGCCCCTACTTTTGATTTGAGGGCTCCCCCTATTTTTGAGGGCTCAAATTTTTTGCATCCACTCCAACAGCAGCCCTCAAATCAGGGCTTTCAAATCTATCCCAACAGACAATGACACATAGGACCCACCCGTCATCCCCTCCTCGCGGGGACAAGAAGAGTCGTGTCGGGCGGGGGAACATCGGCGAGCGGAGAGGAGCCGCCGGGACGTCGCCGGAGGGGAGGAGCTGCGCCGGATCTAACCGGAGGGGGGAGCCGCGCCAGATCTCCCCGCGAGGAGAGGAAGCGTCGGGCCAGGATCTCGCGCAGGGAGGGGTCGGCCACGCCGGGAGCCGGGGAGGAGCCGCGCCGGGACGTCCCCGCGAGGAGCGCGTCGGAGTGGAGTGGACCAATCTCGAAACACCACGGATCAGCGCGAGTGGAGTGGAGCGGATTTGATTGGGCTCCCGTACTAGGGGTTCGAAGGAGAGGGAGCAGTCCTTGGGGTCGAAGCCGAGGACCTCGACGGCGGGCTGGGACGAGGCCCGTCCGTACGCCGTGAGGACGCGGGTGGCCTTCTCCTCCCGGCGCCGGATCCACGCCGCGCACGCCACCTTCCCGCCGCCCGCCGCCTCGCCGCCTCGTCGCGCGCGGGGGAGAGAAAGAAGTCGCGCGCGGGGCAGAGAAGGAAGTCGTGCGCGGGAGGCGCTTGCGGGCGGGGTGCGGACGGGCTGCGGGCTTCGCGCGCGGGGAGGGGAACTGGCGGCGCGCACGGGCGGGGAAAGAGGCTCGCGAGGAGGGGAACAGGCGGCGCGCGAGGGAGGGGAAAGACGCGGGCGGGGAAAGACGCGCGCGAGGAGGGAACAGACGGTGCGCGAGGGAGGGGAAAGAGGCAGCGGCGTGTAGAAAACTGCTCCAACTGTGATTTGGGGGCTTGGCCTAGAGCCCCCAGGAATGAGGGCTGAGGGGGGATTTAAGGGGCCCCTCAAATTTGAAGGCTCTAGTAGGGGCTCTGCTGGAGCTCTATTTTTGTCTCAAGCCCCTAAATTTGGTTTTTGGGGCTCAAGTAGGGGCCCTGTTGGAGATGCTCTAACAACGCCCCAAACGCATGCTTATGGCTCATTTTGCAAGGACCAATACAATCTATAACCTCCCCTCCCCAACACATGACTTGCGATATCACGCCAAAACGGCGTAACAGCACCCCAAACGCATGCTTATGGCTCATTTTGCAAGGACCAATACAATCTATAACCTCCCCTCCTCAACGCATGACCCGCGATATCACGCCAAATCAACGTAACAGCGCCCCAAACGCATGCTTATGACTCATTTTACAAGGACCAATACAATCTATAACCTCCCCTCCCCAATGCATGACTCGCAATATAACGCCAAAACGGCATAACAAGTCACAGGTGACGATTCGTGGCAACTCCAACAGCAGGTAGGCAATGCTTTAGCCCCGTTTAAAATGGGTTTTGCCGTTAGCTTTTGGTTTTGACTAACGGTTGTTATTTTTAGGATGAGGTATACAATTAAAGAAAAATAAAAAAAGAGAGACAAATAAAAAAATTGTTGTATCTCCATAAACAATACAAAAGAAAGAAAAAAAGAAAAAACATCATTAAGAAACCAATATGTCCAAAACGGCTTATATCTTATAGAACCTAAAAACCATAAGCCAAAAGCCGAGTTCGTACTCGTCAGCCACGCACTAAGTGGGATCACATAGGCTTCCCTGTGATACACGCATCAAATTCTCATCGTTTTTCTATCAGCATTGCTCACAAGGCATTTGATTTTGCTGTTTCTTGATTTGAGATGCCTTGTATCCGAAGGCTAGAACAAAACTGTATCGGAACAAGAAACAACAGCTAAGTCTCACACACAAGAATCACAATATCAAGGAGTTAGAGATGCGGAGATGATAATTATCATTCAACTGGACCACCATCATCATCACAACCAATAGTCAATTAAGTACAGGGCTAAATCATTGAAAATGATGGACACTCTAGGTTTTTCTTCTGTTTTTGCAGGACTACAACAGGTGGGTTCTATTTGTTTGGTAGGCCCACAACCAATGGTGCATTGTTACCATTCTTGAACAACTGAAATGGAAGCAGGAACACAGGTACACTGATGTTCACACCCTACCGCCTTTGTACTGACTTGTAAAGCACAACTGTCACGAACTTTGCCCTGAAACGATGAGTAATCCCCAGAGCAACAACTGATCTTGAGTTCTCTTTTTCTATGTTGAGTACCACGTTTTGGGGCGGAGGAAGGCTGCTTGAGTTATCATGGCTTGGTGGGAAGCTCAATAATGTATGTTGTAGATGAGGAGGAACCAATGGGGGCTCTCGAGCTTCATCTTCATTTCCAGGAACAGGGTTATTGTAGCTTGAATTTGGTGATGCTGGGACTTCAAACCCAACAACGTTGACACCTTCCTGCATCGTTATTATCCATCATAACTACGGAAATAATCCAGACAATGCTTTAGGAAGGAACGCTACAAGCATATTTCAATATATCTTACATGGTCATCCCTGCTTTATCGGTCCATATTGCACTTTTGAGTTTATTTGTAGGCTTACACTTTTGTACCATCGACTATGAGTGGACATGGTTCGAGTCGATATTCCTTGGGATCTAGGTGGATTTTGAGGCATGATGTTTCATGAGAACAGACACGTGCCTTTTCCATGTCCCATCCTTGGCCCTCCTTTCTCTACAGCCAAATGAGCATCTCTTTATCGTTTTATTTCCATACTTTTTTAGTTTTTGTTGGTTTATCCTCTTTCTTTCTTTTTATTTCATGTCTCATGCTAGATCTTCAACCTTATATATGTGAGAAGCCACGTAATGATTTGTCTACTTCCACTACATTATATATGCCCGGTGAGTTGTTTCTTACCCCTGTTAAGCACATTCTTGATTCTTTTCTCAATTTAAGCTTGGGGAAGACTTGTTTGTGTATGGATGATGTTCTAACTTGTTTGTATTATATTTGTGAGCATTTGAGCTTATTATTGTGTAGTTGATGATATTTGATCGTTCTTATCCTTCATATTATGCTTATTTGATGACATATGGCCTTTACTATTTGTTCTCATGTTATGCTTGATTGTGTATCTTGGCCATATGAGCCCATGCCTTGTTAATCTAGAAAGGTCATGCCAAAATTTTCATTGAGCTATATTGTTACTAGTTTTTTGTATGTCCTAAGTCACTTGGCATCATATCGTAGAGTTTAAGCTTTGTATTTTATTCTTGATGTGCTTAGAAAGATTGTGATCTGTAGTAGGGATGACCCCCCACCTAAGCCCATCTGGTCTATTAGGGGCTACAAGGCCCAGTGAGATATGTACAATGACATGTATGCCCCTCTATAGGGTGCTCAAATGTGAGGGTATTATTGTAATCATGTTTTATGGACATGTATATATATATGTGCCCCTGGTCATGGAGACAGGCAAGGGGTAGATCATCCATCACAACCACTCCACTAATCTCCTAATTTACTGTTTGGCTTGTAACCACAACATGATCATATGGCATTTGATTCATTGCGAATTACGCATGTGTTTTAACTATTTGTGGATTGAATTGGTTCTAGTCATCGCCTTTTAAATGATTATATCTTATATTCATGTTTTGGCATACTATGTTATTTTAGATATTGATATTTTACTTGAATGAAAAATTTATGAAAGGGGTAGCCCTAACTTGAGCCAATGATTTGGTTGATTTATCTAGTATCCATGTCTTAGGACACGTGTTACTTAGCATTAATGAAAACTGATTATAGATGCTTAATCAAAACTAAAAAAAGAAAACAAGAAGGAAAAAGTTATGATGCAATGTGTGTGTGTGTGGAATAAGTGACTATGTCACATTGGTTCGGAAATATGTCGAATAAGTGGCAAAATTTTGCCCAAGTGAAGTGTGACTGTGAATAAGCGGCAAAGTTTGCCCAAGAGTGTGAATAAGTGGCACAAGTGCCCAATGTGTTTTCTAAATTTGCTAAAAATCAACAAAAATTAGGTATCATGGCTCAAGTGTGGACTTTTTCATAAATATCATGCAAGCATGATCTTTTAATATGCTCATTCTTGATGTTATATCTAGGTCCAATGTCTTACAATTTTAGTTGGATTCATATGATCACTTAGTGCATTTCGACACTTATGTGTGTAACTTGATTTGGTCAAATATTATATCTATCACTTTGATATCTTTGTTTGAATATTCATTCTTATCTTAGATGGTTCTCAAAACTCAAGATAGATAATCTCATTATATATTATTATATGCCTCTTGACTTATTACATGCATTCAACTAGTTTTTTTACCATAATGACTTGTTGTTCGGATTCGATAATAACATGCCATTTATGAGGATTAGTAAAAGTTTAAAGCTTAAGGGTATGATATGTGTCATTTTTACATATATTTACATGTCATTTTACCCTCATATTTTTTGCATTTCGAGATCATTTATCATCATTTACACGTTTTTATAATTAATTGCTCAATTTAGATCATTTTACATTTTTTGTACTTTTCCGCAGGCGGACGTGATCGAGGTGCATAAACAACAAATTTGGCATTTCAAGATTGCTCTGTACAGATGAACGCATCGTCTCGGACAGGTAGGATCAAATCGCGAAGAAAATGGAGCTCTGGGTCTAAATCAGAAGGAATGAAATGGGGAAAGACATATTCGCAATTCCAGATATGTTTGAGGGCTAAATTGAAAAATACCAAAATCTCCAATTCAGCCATAAACCCTAGCCACCGCAAGTTCTCAACTGAGCCCGGTTTTGCTTCTTCCTTCGGCCCCTTTTGCTCTCCTCGCATCCTCTGCTCCGGCGTCGGCGAGGCCAGGCCAGCTCGCCGGCGGTCGCTCCTCCTGTACCGAGCCACCTCACCGCGCCTTCCTCTTCTCCCTTGGCCTCCCCCTTCATCCTCTGCGCCATCCTCTCTTTGCTGCTCTCCACCGGTCGCCACTCGCTGGCTTCCTTCCCCCCATCTCGCTGGCGCGCCACCAAGCGCCGCCACCTTCTCCTCCCTCTGCTCTTCCTCCGCAGCCACTGCCCCACCTTTCCTCCTTAGCCCCCTACTGCTTCTCCTCCGTTACCTATTCTTCTCCTCCCCTTTGCTACTCCACCGCTCCCTGCTCACCTCACCGCGCTTTCGATCAGATCTTCTTCCACCCCAGTGTTTTTCTTCCTTGGATCTCCCTTCTTCTTCACTACCGGCTCCCCTCTGCATCGTCGTCGGCCGCCTCTCTCCGCCACCACAACACCGAACTCCTCCACCAGCAAGAGACGCCGCCGTCCTCATCTGCTCCATCCACCGCAGAGGCGGATCTACTGTGGTTCATAGGTGTTCAGCTGAACACCCAAATTTTTTTAATAAAAAACCTAGTATATATAAGGTATAATACATGTATATATATATAGTTAGGCTGAATCAGCTGTTTATATTCACATTTCGGCCGAGAGAAACGCAGCCCCGCCAGACCGCGACCGCGATCGCGCGCGCGTGTGAAGCCCAGCCCATCTTGGCATCTTCTGTCGCGCGGCCTGCCTATACCTGCCCCCGGTCCCGCCGCCCGGTCCCCCCTCCCAGCCTCCCCCGCGCGGAGCCGCGACCCTAAGTCCCTAACCCTAGCCTCGCCGCCTCCGCCCTCCGCCTCCGCTCCGCCTCGCCGCGACGACGCCTCCGCCCTCCGCCTCGCCGCGACGCCCTCCGCTCCGGCGGCGACCGCCTCGGTGCCTCCGCCCTCCGCCTCGCCGCGACGCCGCCTCCGCCCTCCGCCGGCGACCGCCTCGCCGCCTCGCCGCCTCCGCCCTCCGCTCCGCCGGCGCATCACCTCTCCACCGACGGCGACCTCTCCACTGCTTCCCCTTCTTCCCCGTCTTCCTCGGTTCATCCCCATTTCCTCCTCCCTTCTTACAATTTTTCTAATTACTGTCACATAATTGTTGTTTGTTTATGCACAACTTAATCACTGTTAATTACTGTGGATGTGAATTGTGCTTCATTGTTGGTCTATTACTATGCTCTGTGAGATGATGAATTGTGGATTTTTATCTATGATCTGTGATGTATGAGATTAGGCTACTGTATCTGTGAGTTCATTTCTTCAGTGCTGTTACTGTTTCTGTGATGGTCACATGTGTGTTAGTGTTCCTGTTAGTAGCTGTCTTTGTTCAGTAGATGTAAGCAATCTGTGTTAGTTTGGCTAATTGTGTTCTATTTTAGTTTTTAGCAATTGTGGTTATTTGTTCTGCGGTGCACCTCTCCACCGACTCCGAGGCATTGCCGGAACGCCCCCCAATTGGCCGGCCAATGGGGAAGCCAAAGCCCGTCTCTGCCATCGCTGCTCCTCGAGGTACGAAAGCCTGTCCGTCCAGTCCAATCCCGCCGCTGTCTTTTGTCGGAAACTTCGAATCTGCATCTTACTTGCTCTCCCCTCTTCTTTTTGGTCTTAGGGAAGAAGAGGCCGGCGAAGAGGACAAGGCCCACGAAGCAGGGAGCTGAGGTGCGCGAGGAGAAGCCCAAAAGGCGGGAGCTTGACGGTGGTCTGCCCGCAGTGGCTCTGCCGGACTCTGGTTCAGGTTCAGTTCGGTTCTTTTTGCGTGTTAATTGTTTCTGTACAGTAAATAGTGGCAGCGTAGCACTAGTAGAATAAGCGTTAATAGGTAGTACGATGAATTGGTCGTGGAACCAGGGGTTTTGTGGGATTGGATGCAGGGGGGTTTGATGATGAGGCTTTGGGTGATGTATGAGTCGCAGAGGAAAATGACAATTCAATACCGGGTTCAGGTAGTTCATCTTATACTTAGAAGCCGAGGTACTGTAGTAGTGTACTGGTATGTATCTGGATATACATTCATTCAAGAAATTCTTTTTTGGAAAGACCTACCATTGGAGCTCGTGGTTTAGGAGTCCAAGTAAGTTTGTAGCTGTCTTAGATATCTAAGATTTGCATGAAAATTTTGCTTTTCCTAGTTATTCCTAAGGTCTTAACTATCTTCCTTGGGAAATTTAGGCATTTTTCAAGCGTTGTACTTTTGTGGTGACTTGTATTTTTGCATGTTTCTATGGGTCTTTTTGGTTTATGCATCACCAACCCTTTGCATCTAATTACACAAAAATGCAAGTTGCTAGCATTGGTTTGGTCAGCCATGTGTTCTATGAGGAGGTTACTTGTGTTGTTTTTGAAGACATTATGACTGGGTCAAAATATTCTTTGCATAATGATGTGCAAGTAGGGGTGAAAACAGAGCCGGATTCGATCGGATTATATAGCTACCAAATCTGGATTTGTCAAATCCGGATACTTAATATCCAAATCTGAATAGAAAACAGATCCAAATTCGGATGTTGAACCAGTGAAGTCTCGGATGTTGGATGCGAATCCGGTATGGCCTGATGCGGATTCGGCACTGGATATCCGAATAAGATCCGGATTCGGAGTCAGATATCCGGATTATATCTGGATTCGACAGATATAATAGCAACAACTAATTAATACGTATCTTTTGCATTTGACCTCCAAATTGGGCATATTATATATGCATTTCGATCATCTCAACGAGCCTGTCGTCATGGTGGAACTCTAATTTGGCATTTCATGTTTTCATTTGGCACATCCCCCAATAAAGCTTTTTGCATGCTCTTTTAGCCAAATTTGATATGTTTATAACCGATTTATTTGCAATATATCTAGAATTAGTAGCAAAATGGCACCAATGATCAATGGTTACATGATAAACTAAAGGAAAAGGGGCATAAATATTACTACAACATCGGTGTCAATTTGCTAAACTTCATTGTGCCATAGGATATGAAGCTGTGCTCAGAAGCTGCATTATACAAATATGTGAGATGAATGATTCATTTGTTGCTGTCAACATTTAATGCGTAGTTACATGTTAGAGTCAGCCATTTATCAATTTAAAATGTTAAAACAATTTGGTGCCATGTTTTAAAATAGGAGATGCCACGAATAATTATTGGAATCCGAAAAATAGTCGAATCTGACCCAATTTTTAGTATAATCCAATCCAATTCATATCCGACATTTGTCCAGTCCGTATTTGTATCCGACGTTTGTCCGATTCATATTCGAATTCAAGAAAAAAAATATGGATACGAATATGGTTTGAGTACTATCCGATCCGTTTTTACCCCTATGTGCAAGTGCACCATCAAGCCTTTTTTCCTTTCCCGATGCTTTCTTTCTTCATGCAGCAAAATAGTTCAGCTTGCATCTATTGTTACTTAACTTGAGCACTGCATGCAGCTGAAATCTTAAGTACTGAATCTAGGGCAGTGGAGGCTGCTCAACGTGAGAAACAATCCAACGGGAGCTTTCAAGGCCTAGAGCAGAGCAATGAAAATGACATAGAAGATGAGTACAATGTTTCCAGTGAGGATGAGGCACATGATATGATAAACAATAAAAATGGTGATTTTGAGCAAGGGGACATTTCATGGTTGGTACTATTTATACTACATTCTTCACATCCTTTTGCTGCATTGACTATGAGGGTTAATGACTGTATTGCGAAACTGATTCGAGACTCTCCGAACAAGTAGTATATTTTTATATGATATATCAACCATTCTTTATTTTTTGGTTATGCCTCCATCTTTGTCCTATATGATTAGCTTTCAGAATGCTTTGCTCAATGTTGCCTGTTTACTATATTTTTGGTCCAACAGTAATACAGTTTTGCTAGTTAATTTTGTATGATCTTTCTCAATTAATGGTTAGCACATGACTAAAATTTTGGTTGGAAACGACCATGAGTTTCAAAAGAAAAACATGTCAATTGTGCTAAATTTGCTTAACTACAAACAGAACCAAGTACTTGAACAAATGATTCATTTTCGAACTTGTAACATTCTGAATTGACTCAATTCTAGCTTCTTGGTTCCACTTAGATCATTGACATGGCTTGCATTATCTTTGGATACCTTTAGCTAGATTATACTCTTGAATGGCTTGACATGTTAACAAATTCATCTAATATTCAGATTGTTACTTATGTGGCTTGGCTTGATTATGCATATCTTGTCATGATTTTGATAGCATTCATATGCGTTATGTTATCATGATTGAAATAATTTGTTCTATTGCCATTTTGATCGGAGGAAGTTTGTCCTTGATTTTTTATTGTGGAAAAGTAACTGCGCAAGCACTTTTCTTGAAAAATTCCATATATTCTTATCAATTAGCACAAGCTAAAATGGATGTCTATCCTAGCCATTTGTTTTCCATTTTCTTTTCTTGATGCATGATCTTTTCCTACAATTCTTTCTAACACCATTACACCACCCTCTCTTTTGTATGTTCCAGTTCATTTCATCGTCATGTTAGTCATATCATAACAAATGAAGAAGTCAATGCATTAATGAAGCAGAAGCATAAATTTAATTGGGAGATGCCTGCGGAGGACATTCCAAAATCCAAATGGGTTGGAACAGGTGAAAAAATGCAGGTACTTTGTGGAATTACATGTTATTGGGTTATTGATTAAAGCACAAGTAATGTATTTTGAATTTATATGCTCAGTCAACTACTCGAAGAATATTATTGATTCACTTCAAAAAGTTAGTTTTTCATGTGAGTTAATATTTTGTGGGTTTCCAAGTTTGAAGACTAAATCAGACCTTGTACATCATATAAACTGAAGGGTTATTCTGCTGTTATCTTTCCTTGAAATGCGGGTTACTGAACCTTGGTACTTGATAGTCGTGTGTGTAGTTCAAGTCAAAATCTTCAAGATTTTTTACTCTTCATGTTTAGCATGTGTTTAGATCACCTTATGATCTATATTCAGTTCTGGAACTTACCTATGTTTTTGAGCAGTGACTATGGTGCCTGTGTTTGTACCACATCCATCCCCATGTTTTCCTGATTTCTTATAGATTTTTGTTGTTATGCAAATTGCACTTTGTCAAGGCAGGGCCTGCTGGATTATTAGTTCCTGTTCCTTCCTATTTGGCTTTGAGTTAATGCGTTTGCCTCTTTGATTCACCATGGTGGATGTCATACTACTCAAATGATTTTTGCTGAGTTATTCAACCACTTCTTCATGACTAGTGCATGAATGATTTTGTAAGTAGTTAAACAACACCTCCTTAATGTTTTGTTCTTTCAGGGAGTTTATGGCGATATTCTTGGTGGTGTCAAAGGAAAGTTGAGGGACCATTGGCAAAATACCCTCTCCGGCCACTTGAATTCTAGACTGAAGTTCTTCTCACTTTGTAATTTCTCTTCATTGCTGTCTGACAATTAGTGCCTTATTTCGCAAACAACTTGACTCAAAATAAGAACATTAAGGCTGCTGAGTTTTCCAGTTGCATTGGAGTCTTTTAAAAGCACTTGCGTTTTACTAGTTTTGGGTATATTAACTAATCAATAATTGCTTCTTTAGAAGAATATAACAGAACTATTTTGCTAGAATTAGTAAAGATTCCTATTACTGATTATATTTTGCAGCACATCCTAGCAATAGCAATGTGACCATAAGTTTAGTTGGACCATGACTTCACATGAATCCCACATCAAAATACTTCTTTTACTTGATTTATGTTTGTTACAACTCCATCACTTGTTTCCAATGGAAACTAGTTAGAAAATATTTTGTTAGAGAAAAGTTAGGTTCTATTTTTTTGCCTTTGCTGAACCAGTAAATACCATACATTACTTCTTAAAACAGGTAATGTTAGAAATGCCCCTGAGAAGTGGTGATATCTAATAATTCTACATCTTCAGGTGTTGATGCTGTTAGTTTGGGCATATAGAAACATAAAGTACCTTTTGCGGTTCTGTCATCCTAAAGATTATTTTGTGTGTGTCTATATTCGATCCAGGTTCTAGCCGTATTTGAGGAAAAGAATGGTTACCAATGTGGTTTTAGCACCACCAACCCCATTTCCATCCCTAGTTTCTCCTATACTGGAGCAGAACTAAGCCAAATTAGGGCTTCATGTCATATTTCCTCACTAAAATGATGTATGGTGCACACTTCCACTTATATTAAGTGTAATTCTAATTCTAATTATTTATTACAGGTAATAGTTATCGTGACATAATGTACTGTAATAAGAAGCCATTTTATCTCAAGGGTAGTGCGGTGGATTCCAGTACTATGGATGCATATCTTATGCATGCTGTAAGTTGTACTATCCTTATTTGGTCATATTATTACTGAATCTGTTGTGATGCTGACTAATGTGCAATGTTATTACATTCGCAGTTGAATCATGTTCATAGAACAAGAGATGTTGTCATTAAAAATGATGCGAAGCTTAGGAATGGTGCTAACGGAGATATTTTGGATGATAATTCATACCTTGATCAGGGTTTTACACGTCCAAAGGTATTTTTCACACATATATTGAAAAATCAGGAATCCCTTCTGTTGTGATGCATACACTTAAATATACTTAGCACTATCTAGCTGTATTTTGGGGTGTATTTTAGTATGCTACACCTGACCTGCCATTTATTTACATGTACAATGTCTTGTTTCTTCATTGCAGCAGGTGTTGGCATTGAAAAATAACCATGAGTCCATGATGATGTGAGATGGTTGAGTTTATAAAAAAGCTTTAAGCACACATGATACTTGCACTAATTCATGTCAATTTATAACAAATTGATTTTTTTGGGGGGGGGGGGGGGGTATTTGTATAGTTGACTACATTATACCCAAGTGTAGTAATGAACTAATGATAAACCGTAAGTAGCATGCTGCGTAAGATACATTTGATTTTCGTTTGTTTCCCTGAAACCTCAATAAGAAATAATTTCATTGGTCACAACTCACATGAAGTGTGTTCTTTGTTATTATAGCGGGCATAGGCACACAACGTACACACTGAATAGCACCACTACAAAAGGTCTTTGGATGGAATCGAACACATTGCAGCAACCATTATCTAATTTGACAATATGCGTGACATAGATGTTTGTGCTGTGCTATAGATAATTCGTTGACTATTAATTGCACTATTTTATTAAATGTTAAATGTCAGTGCATTTACCTAGCAGACTGTCACCTCAATGATTTATACTTGTCACTTTTATCATTATCTATTCAACTTATTTCTCTTTTATTTTGTATTATAAACATGCCCTTAGGTACTTTTCTTGTTACCTCTCAAAAGCATTGCACGACGCATTGTGAAGAGATTGATCCAACTTTCCCCATTGTCGCAAAAGGTACAGTTTTTTTTGAAGGCAAACATTTGAATTTCAATTTCTTACAAAATACACAACAAACTTACATATGAACTCCATTCAGATCTGTCCATCATTGTAAATTTAATTAAGGATAGCTGGTACTGAGATTATTTTGCTTCTGGTGCTAAGGGATTGCTTTCTTTCTTTTATAGGAGAATGCCATGGGACAATTCAAAGAAGAGTTTGGCGAATCAGATGATGAACTGGAGGAACCTGAACATAGTTTAAAACCCAGAGACTTTGACCTTCTTTTCGCTGGAGATACTGAAGATCACTTTCTTTTTGGGATAAAATATACAAAGTGAGTGTGCTAGACTGTCTATGATTGCTCGTAATAATTTTCTATTAGTGGAGACTCAAGTGTGTGCACTCTACTCTCTGCAGTTTTTTTGTATAGTTAAAAAAAGAAAGTCTTTTCTCCCTTCTGTTGTTGCCTGTTACAAGCCTCTGAAGTGGACATGAGTATTAAATGAATAGACAAACCCATCAGCAGAACCAATTGCAGAAATATAATATTTATATTGGGATACTTTTTCTTGAGAGTTTTGTTCAGTAGCTTCTGGCTTATTCCTTCTTTAGAAATGAACTTGTGTGTCATTGTTCTTGTTCTCATCTTTATAATGTCCTTTAATTATCTAATTAACTGCATTTTACTGAATCTTTACATCCACAAAACAAGCATTGAAACATAATATGACTTGCTTGACTTATGCTCTTCAGCTCTTGTAGTGTTTTAATCCTCTATTTTTAGAATTGGACCTTCACTTCGATAGTCTTCGTTCTTAAAACTCACTTTTGCAAATAATTTGTATTCCCAAAAAACCTTATGCTTACCAATGTTTTAGGTGTCATGGTGGCACCTTTTGTGGATCACTGTCATGGAAGGAAGCTATTGTACATTTCGGTGTTAATTTAAAAATGTCATTTATGTAAAAGTTTCTTAATGGTTTTCTTCTATTTAATTAATGAGATACTAGTGAAACAAAATTAAAGCTGTCCAATTTGCAATTAAAACTTTACTATAACTTACAAAACCTAATATTATACAATTTAAGCTACAAAGCAACAAGTTCCATGGTCAATGATATGATATCTGTATCAGTGTAGGCAGCATGTACTTAGTAGTCTCCCTTGGCGGACAGAAAGTGTACACTCACTAGACAGCAAACATGAAAGGCAATGGAGGGCAGTACATTTTCCATGGTCAATGATATGATATCTGTATCAGTGTAGTAACATGTACTCAGTAGCAGTTTGGGTGTCATTAATTTGCATATTTGTTTTGAGGGTTTTAATTTTTTAACATGTACTAGGATAAAAGTCTTGTTATTGTTTACACAACCGATAACATTGCACAATATAGCAGAAGGCACTTAGCACTTTACAACAGTAATAAAGTTTTTTTTGTCTAAAACATGTTAGGATATGTTAGAAATGAAACCTTCTCAATGTCAAAGAAATGAGTGTCTTGTAATAAAACCTACAAAACAAAACCCTAAACATGCATCCTGCCATCTGAACAGAGAGCCTAAAACACCGCCCCTAACTAAATACAGAAGAGATAAGCCTACTCTTAACAGGCAGAACATCTTGGCTCGGAAACAACTATAGCTTTGTGGTAGCCTGCTTTTTGATACATTTTTCTAACTAAGATCTCTTAGGAAATTTTAATGAAAGGAATGCCTGTTCATAGATAGTAATGCCTTCAGGACAGTTCATATTCAGCTTCTTCTCTCCATTAAAGCAAGTTACTATGCTTTTGTTGGAAAGCAATGTTCTTCTAGTAAACAAATTATCAATTGACAAAATGGATGTTTCAAAATGTTTCAATGTATGTTTTATGATTACTCTTTGATGTTCAGCTCTGTGAAATCTTATGCCTTAGGAAAATATATGTATGTTTTTGGTAGTACATTGACATTTTTTAGGATTCTATATTTACATACAGAAGACTTTTAAAAGTTAATATTTGAACTAATGCTTTTGCAGGAAAGCTGTTAAACTGTACAGTAACTTCTACTCTTCTGATATTATAGTTGCATCTCCTTTAGCACTTAAACTTGTAAGTTTTCTTTAACCAAGGTTTCTTGATAGACTCCGACTCATAATTACTCCTGTGTCCAGCAGCTGTACATTGTTTTTGTACTGGGAACATCTCATAGGTTGCTGTCCATTTAGTGTAGCACTTGACACATAGTATCAAAGAAATATGAAAACACTATCCTACTTTCGCACAAACCCCTGACGGGTTCACCAGCCCGACCCAGCGGAGTGCCTGACGGTGAGTGGTGATGGGGTGGCAGGGCTGTGATAGCACTGATGGTTGGCGAGCAATGATGGTGGGGAAATGGAGTGAGAATGGTAGCAGGTTTAATGCTAAAAAAAAAAGAATGGTAGCAGGTCAGAGATTTGGTGGTTCTTTGGCATGGCAGCTAGGCACCAACTAGAGGTACAGTGAGTTGGAGGAAGGGAGGAAGGCCACAAAGTGTGCCAAGAACTGATGGTAGAACCTGAGACACGAGAGGTGGCAGGCTCAGGGGCATCTAAGTTGCATGGATATGTAGAGCGGTACAGAGGAATATGACATGATATGTACATGGCACTACGCTTCTGGCGCTGGTTATGTTGGCAAATGGCAACTCTGGTAGGAAGGTGTTATTGGGAAAAAGGGTGGTTTTGGGGAGAAGGGTGACTGGGGAAGAGAGGTGGCATTTGATGCAGGGAGGTGAGGAAAATCCTCAAGAGATAATGGACAGGACCGACTATTTGATTGGCTGATCCAATGGGTGGGAGCTATTCCATTGGAAGAAGGAAAATATGATCCTATTTTCTAGTTGTTCCCCAATAACAAACCTTTGTCGTCATTATTTCCATTTTTAAGCACCAATTTCTTCCATATCAGAAACTTGATGTCAATATGCCCTTACAGAACTTTTCTTTCAGATCCATCTCATCTTTTAGTTGTTGTTCTTGTTGAATGTCTACATTCTTTATAAAGTTTTATTATTCTATACCTCATGCTTGTTTGTTATCAGAAAATTGATGGAGGTGAACATGTCAAGGAAAAAGAACGTGTCAAGGAAAAGGATTTTGATTTCCTATCATCAATTGAAGTTAGCTCCACTCTTAACCCATATACTGTTATCTATTTACTACTTCCTCCATTCCTAAATACAAGTCCTTTAGGCAAATCATTAATATATGTGAAGAATCTAGGGTCACATGAAAATAACATTTGGCAAGTAAATTTCTTAAAACTACAAGTATTTTGGCATGGTAGTGAAGGAACTACAAGTTTCAAGTTGAATTTCGTTGAGTTACATGTACTTTGAACATTTCAATAAACTACGCATATGTCAATTCCTGTTAAATCTGACAGGTGGGAGTCTGTAATTTACATGTAGGGCCCACTTCTCAGTGGACAAAGTATGTGTAGTTCTGTCACGTGTAGTTTTTCTGTCAAGGTATGTGTAGTTTTGCGAAATTTACTCAAAATAATCAAAGAAAATACAACTATTTATTTAATATATCTATCTAGCAAATTCAAAAGTACCCAAATTAATCTTGGGGTCATATTTAGACCCTGTTCATATTGGCTTCAGCTTTTGGCTTTTGCGTAGAAAAGCCAAAAGCCAATAAAAATACTCGGCTTCGCGAAGCGGCTTCTCCACTCTCGCTATCGTCTCGCTCTGGGGATAAGGTAGGGGGTTATGGGTGCATCACACACCCCACTCTTCTCGCTTCTGTCATGCACACGCACCTCTTACGCACGCACACGCACACACACACAACACACACACATACATAGCCAATGTAACATACAATGGCTTTGGCCACTCATGTTATGGTATAAATGGAGAGTCACTGGCCCTGTTTGGAATGCAATGCAAGAACTTTCAGCAAACAGTTCATTTCCTGTAGGAATCGGGAAAATTTCTTGTGTTCCAAATTAGGCCTTAATAGGGACATATTGGTGGCAACATACAAAGGAATTTGCACCACCAACAGGAGAGCATATCGCACAAGATGATATATTAGACAATACGAATGAGAATTTATAAGGAGAGTAACATTTTGCAAAACTACACATATTTTGACAAAACTACATCTTTTCATGGAATGAAATCCAAAATTGATAATTCATTGAGGCGTAACCTTCTTAGTGACGCGCTATGTTGGAATCCGGGTGTAGTGATAAATGAGTAAGGGTCGGGACGTCACTCCTTAGTGACGCACTATGTCGGCGCTCGGGTGTAAGTGGAAAATATACAGGGGTCTTCGCACTTTACTCGACGAGTGCGAGGGGCAAGGAAGCTAGCCGAGGAGAGTAGGATCTGTCTGGGTAGTGGGAATATAGGGTCTTTAACAGGTAAGTTAAGAGAGTTGATATGGCGATTAGGAGACATGTAAATATCTTGTGCGTTCAAGAGACTAAATGGATCGGTCAGAAGGCAAAGAAGGTGGAGCATACTAGCTTCCAAGTTGTGGTATACTGGAATAGCACGAAATACGAATGGAGTGGGCATCTTAATCGATAAGCTCCTCAAGAGCGGAGTTGTCGATGTGAAAAGACAGGTGGATAGGATTATCCTAGTCAAGCTGATCTTTGGCGACTTGATTTGAATGTTGTTAGTTCATATGCTCCACAAGTAGGTTTGGATGAGGCCGCTAAAAGATAATTTTGGGAAGATCTAGATGACATGGTAAGAAGTGCGCCTAATAGTGAAGCTTTTCTTATGAGGCAATTTCAACGGTCATGTCGATACAACTAGTGGGGGTTTCAGAAGGTGCAGAGGGGTTTTGGTTATGGTGATAGGAACCAAGAAAGAGTATACATTGAACTTTACAATAACCTATGATCTCATGATAGCTAATACCTTTTTTTTAGAAAGAGAGCCCCATTTAGTTACCTTCAGCAATGGTCAGTATTCTAGCCAAATCGATTTTATCCTTGTTAGGAGAGGGACAAATGAGCTTGTATAGATTGTAAGGTTATACCTAGAGAGTGTTATCCAACAACACAAGTTAGTAGTTTCCGCCTTTCATTATAGGATACGGGTTCGACAGGCTAAGGTTGCCAATGCCATGAGAACGAAGTAGTGGAAACTCAAAGGGGACGCCTCACAGGTGTTTAAGGAGAGGATGATTGCGGAAAGGACAGAAACGTTGGAGAAGCGAATAGTATGTGAATGGAAATGGCAACTTAGATTAGGAAGGTGGCTACGGATGTGCTTGGAGTGACCCGAGGAGCGATGCGAACCTAAAGACACTTGGTGGTGGAATGAGGAAGTGCAAAAGGCTATCGAGAAGAAGACATGCTACAAGCACATGTATCATGATAGGAGCGACAACATACAGAAGTACAAAACAGTAAAAAAGAATGCAAAGAGAGCCGTGAATGAGGCACGGGGCATTGCCTATGAGAATTTATTAGAAGCTAAGTACAAAGGAGGGCGAGAAGGATGTCTACAAGATTTCAACCAAGTTAAATACATCAAACACAACACTAATAGACTTTTGGTGAAAGACGAAGAGATCAAGGATAGGTGGAGAGATTGCTTCAATGAGCTGTTCAATCGAGACAACGAGGATAGCATGATTGAACTGGATGATACTTTTGACGACACTGATAGGCGGCTTGTTCGAAGAATTCAGGAGTCGGAAGTAAGAGGTCTTAAAAAGGATGAAAGTGGGTAAGGCGTTGGGGTCTGATAACATTCCTATTGAGGTCTGGGAATGCCTTGGAGAAGTGGCGATCGTTTGGTTAACTAATTTGTTCAATATTATTTTTAGGTCGAACAAAATGACTAACGAGTGGTGGAGTACATTAGTACCAATTTTTAAAAGTAAAGGAGACTGTTGTGTTTACAGACCAAACAGAGAGAGAGTATGGTAGTGGAGAGTTAGGTGAGCAAGTGCTTAGGGTTTTCCCCGTGGCCAGTGTTGCATATATATATCCACATGGGGAGCGCTTTTACAATCATACCTTTACACTCAAGCATCCCTTTCAGGGGCATTTACGTCATTACACATGTCCTATTTTGGACCTTACAACCCTCTAGCAGGCCGGCTGGGCTTAGGTGGGGGCCACCCCTACAACAGAGACAATCAAAGTTATACTAATTATAGAGGAATTAAGCTCATAAGCCATACAATGAAGCTTTGGGAGCGAGTGATTTGAGCACCGTTTAAGAAGAGTGACTAGCGTGACGACAAACCAATTTGGTTTTATGCCTGGGAGGTCGACCACGGAGGTGATTTTCTTGATACAACAGTTGATGGAGAGGTATAGGGAGCAAAAGAAGGATCTTCACATGGTGTTTATCGACTTGGAGAAAGCCTATGGCAAAATGCCTAGAAAGGTCATGTGGTGGGTGCTTGAAAGGAAAAAAGTTCCAACAAAGTATGTTACCTTAATCAAGGATATGCACGAAGATGTTGTGACTAACGGCAGAACATGTGGTGGTGATACTAATGACTTCCCTATTAACATATGACTACATCAAGGGGTCAGCATTAAGCCCATATATTTTTGCCCTAGTGATGGCCGAGGTTACGCGGGGCATACAAGGAGATAACCTTTGGTGTATTCTTTTCGTTGATATAGTGCTAGTTGATGAGAGTAGGATATGTGTCGATAGGAATCTGGAGTTGTGGAGGAAGACTTTATAATCAAAAGGCTTTAAACTTAGTAGAACTAAAACTGAGTATATGATGTGTGATTTCAGTGGGTGCCAGGGCAGATGATGGAGATGTTAGTCTGTACGGACAAGTAGTGTCTAGGAAGGACACTTCGATATTTGGGATCCTAAAGTTGGACGACGAGATTAATGAAGACGTGAGCCATAGGATAAAAGCGGGGTGGGTGAAATGATGTCAAGCATCGGGTTTCCTGTGTGATAAAAGTCCCTCAAAAGTTAAAGGGTAAGTTCTATAGGACAACAATTAGACCTGCGATGCTATATTGAGCGGAATGTTGGGTAACTAAAAGACAACATATACAAAAAGAGTGTAACACAATGATATACATGATACGGTGAGGGTAGCACCTCTTGAAGAGAAGCTTGTTCAATATTACTTGAGATGGTTTGGATACCTTCAACGGATGCCTCCTGAGGCGCCGGTATATAGTGAAATTTTAAGACGTATCAAAAACGTAAAATGTAGAGGTCGATCAAGATTGATGTGGGAGGAAGCAGTTAAAAGAGATTTGAGGGATTGGAATGTATCCAAAGAATTAGCCTTGGATAGGAGCGCATAGAAGTTAGTGATCTACATACCGGAACCATGATATAAGAAGAAGGTTTAGGGGCGGTGTTTTAGGCTCTTTTCTTAGATGGCAAGATGCAGGTTTAGAGTTTTGCCTTGTAGGTTTTATTATAAGCCTCGTTTCTTTGATCTTGAGGTTTCATTTCTAGCCTACCACAACTTGTTTGGGATAAAAGGTTTTGTTGTTGTTGTACACATATTTTGACAAAACCAAGGTTCGAAATACCGTTACCGGGATAAATCCCGCCAGGCAGCCGGTACCGGTTACCGGCCGGTAACCGGAAAAACCGGCCGGTAACCGGGAAAAACCCGGTCGAATTTCACGCGCCAAAATTTGAATTTGAAATCGGTAACCGGAAAAACCGGCCGGTAACCGCCCAAAAAACCGGAGAAAAACCGCTAAAAACCGGAAAAACCGCTAAAACCCGGTTTTTCAAATTTGAAATTAGAAATTCTTAACATATTCATGGCAAAAAGTATGAAGTTAAGCACGGGAGATGCATGGATCTTCCTAATACATCATATTAGTGTTAAACAATGTAAATATCATTCGGGAAACTAACATTTACATTCAAAATTTGAAAATTCCTAATACATTTACGGCAAAAAGTATGAAATCAAACACGGGAAATATATGCATCTTCCTAATACATTCTATTAGTATTAAACAATGTAAATATCATTAGAGAAACTAATTTTTACATTCAAAAGTTTAAATTTGAATTAAAATAAAAACCGCCGGTTTTTTCCTCCCGGTCGGCGGCGGTAAGACCGGTTACCGGCGGTAACCGGCCGGTTACCGCCGGTATTTGGATCCCTGGACAAAACTATTAGAAATCTACATATTTTGTCCACTAATAGGTATAGGTCCTACATGTCAATTACAATGAAAGGTGGTTCCACATGGCCGCCGACAGTGTTCTAAAAGGCGGTTTTAGGCGGCCGCCTAGGCGGGCCTAGGCGCTGGGCGGAGCCCCGCCGCCGCGCTTTGGCCAAAATCGGTGACCTAGGCGGCGAGCCCGCCTAAGCGGCCGTCGGCGGTCAAAGGCGGCCATCGGCGGGGTCAAAGGCGGGGTCTAGGAAGATGGTCTAGGGCAGACGGAGAGAGAGAGAGAGGCACCTGGAGTCTGGAGATCTCGTCAGCTCACGCGTTGTCGGCCGTCGTCGTCGCCGGATCCACTGCCTCCGCCGTCGCCGCAGCCGGATCCGGCGTCGCCGCAACTGGATCCGGCGTCGCCGCAGCCGGATCTGCTGCCTCTGCCGTCGCCGCCGCCGGATCCGCCGTCGCAGCCGCCGGATCCGCTGCCTCCACCGTCGCCGCAGCTGGATCCGCCGTCGATGCCGCCGGATCCACCGTCGATGCCGCCGGATCCACCGTCGATGCCGCCGGATCCACTGGAGCAGCGGCGGCGTTGGGGTAGAAGAGGAGGTGGCGCTTGGGAAGAAGGGGAGGCGGCGGCGACGACATTGGAGAAGGGGAGCGGGGGAGATAGCAAAGGTGAGGGGAGGGGAGGCGTGCGAGAGAGGGGAGGGGAGGCGTGCGAGAGAGGGAGCTGTGAGAACGGGGGGAGAGCGAGAAGAGATAAGTGATGGCCGGGGCGTGCGAGTGAAATGAGGCGGTGAGAAGTGAACGGGTAGAGAGAGAGAGAGTAGGGGGTAAATGGGGGAGGTAAATAGGCTGGTGGGTGGTTATATACATAAATAGTTTTAAAGATTAAATAGGTTAGATAGAAAATAAAATAAAAATTAATAAATCTTAGTTTTAATTCCACCGCCTAGGCCCCGCTTAGGCGCTCTAGGCGCTAGGCCCCACCTCGCCGCCCGCCTAGCGCCTTCTTGAACATTGGCCGCCGATGCATCACATTTAAGGGGAATTGATGGACGTGTAGTTTATTGAAACGATGGTCCAAAGTACGTGTAGCTCAGCAAAATTCAATTTAAAGCTTGTAGTTCTTTGACTATTATGCCAAAACACTTGTAGTTTTCAGAAATTTACTCATATTTAGTAGATTTGTCGTGAAAAATACTTGATGGCACTTATAGTTACTAACATATTGTAATGAAAACCAGTGGTTTAATTTTGTATCGTTGAAGTCATGAAAAGTCAACATGGATTTACGGGTATAGCGCATTTTATCCTATTGTTTCGATTCTTTTTTTTACAAGGTTTACATTATCAATCTATTTGTTCTGTGCAGATAGTGGTGGTTGATCACGCAGATGTGATATCTATGCAGGTTAAACTCCAACTCTAATGTATTGTTGTACTTATTTGGTGATGCCTGCTGGTACAAATGACTGTTATGCTTGAATGTAGAATTGGTCACATCTGCATGCTGTGTTTGAACAACTAAATCATTTGCCGTCAAAAGAACATGGGGCCAATGTGATGCGGATTAGGCCATGGTAATTATGATTTATTGAATATTTATTTACCCCCATGCTCTATGGCCGTATTCTGATCTAAATAACATCAATTTGCTGTATTGTGAATAGCAAAACAATGTGGCAATTTTATTCGTAAATTACTTTTCTATGTTTGTGACCACAATTCCATGTTTTTTTTATATTTTTATTTTCTTCGGTCAAGGTACTTGGATCAGCGCGCACGGTTCTATCGGCAAACAATATTCTTAAGCTTGTATCTTACTCCAGGTATGGAATTTCACATGGAACTTTGGCCGACAGTATGACTGTATGAGCCATATGCAATAACTTGTGTCCTTCTAGGCTCTAGCTTTTAGCACTCAACTAGATTTTCAATATCGACTCAGATTATGCCCATTATGCATTGAATCCTGATCAGCATTTATGTTTTAATATGTTACTATATTATTATAATTAGTGTGTAGGTGCTTAACGGATCTATGCAAGGTGCTCTGTTATTTCAATTGCTTGCATTAGCTGTTGTTCATGTGGGACCGTGATACCTTGATGTGCTAATACAGAATAGATTTTGTTTTTAATGGTGCTATGTAAAGATCATCTTATACCTTTTTCGCATCGTCGTCCATCTGTTAATTCATAAACCTATATATGCTTTAATCATTTTCCCTGTTGTGCAGAGATGAATGCTTTATTCAATGGATTATGTTTAAATTATGAGGGGAAGGTATATATAGCATGTTGGAAGTCACTTAGTTAGGCATTGGCATCGTTGAACTCATGTTTCTAACATGCAGGAATTTAACTTTCTCAGGTTAAGCTGATGACTGAATATTCAGGTGTTCTTCCCAAAATACAGCTTGAAGCACGGCAGGTCAGTTTTTCTAATGTCTTTCCAGATGTTGTTGCATTGTTGCAAATTTAATCTGTAGATATATGGACGTAAACAAAAATTTCATGCCATGGATTCAGAGTTGCTCCTGAAACTTGATTTACAAATTTTGAATGGACTCAACTCTCAAGGACACACATCCTCTGGTCTTAGGTGCTAAAACAATATCTATTAAATTACAAATGTTTTTCAATGCCCAATCACTAAACAGGTGTATGAAAGGTTTGATGTATCTTCCATTGCTGAAGCTGACGATGCCCGCTTTGATTATTTCTGCAAAAAGGTGAGTTCTTTTGTGCTTGTATGGGATATCTACATGTATAGTCGAGTTGATTTAAT
This sequence comes from Dendrocalamus latiflorus, assembly GCA_017311315.1. Classification (NCBI taxonomy): domain Eukaryota; kingdom Viridiplantae; phylum Streptophyta; class Magnoliopsida; order Poales; family Poaceae; genus Dendrocalamus; species Dendrocalamus latiflorus. Next base: position 25,315,449 of record CM029646.1, on the reverse strand, counting down.
TTATTCTTTTCTTGTGAGTCATATTATGCAATTCTTTGTATTAAATGACTAAAATTATAGGACCAATTCATTGTCATTTTTGTTTGCACTGATGTAGAATTCTTGGTGTAATCTGGCTTTTGCTGCACTGGCTAGTAAGAGGATTTGTAATTGCTCGGTTGCTATAAAAATCAGTAGTTTCTTCCATTTGAATTGACCATGACTTGAGCAATGCTAGTCGTTATTCTCCAGACTTTCTAGCAACAACCATTTTTAGACTAGTTAGTTTCGCACTTCTCTATTTGAATGGAGTTTACCCTAGATTTTACATTGTAGTATTTCATGTCTAAAATATGGTATGTAAACAGTTATGGTACAAGAACTAATCTTACTAAATCTCTGTTTCTCTGTTGTGTGCTACGTTGTGTTGCAAAGTAAATGTTATTAACCTTAAACGAAGCAGATTTCGTTGCTTTGTAAGGCCTATCTCCTGACAATACAGCAGAAGCTTGATCACTAGATTGAACAAAAAGGAGAACTTCCATCTTCTTATCTGCCTAATCCATGATTCAATCAATCAATCTTAACCACCTCGCTGAAGCTGTGCTGCTCTCACCGCCAGCCATCCACTCGGAGTCAGAATGACCTCTTGAACACTACTGCCACCATGAATCAGCACGTCAGCACCCCCTCTCAATTGCAAAGGAACTATACTCTGCTTACTCAATTCACAATCAAATAATACAAATGGAAGAATTAATTACATGAAAATGGTCAGGTTGACAACTTTGAGTGATTGGAAATGGCAGTTTGGTGATGGGATTTGGCATGGTTGTCACGGGAGTCGCTTAGACGCAAAGGCACCCCTGGGCACAGCATCTAACTCGCTGTGGCCAGTTAGGTGAGCACCCCGGAATTCTGGGCATCCATGGCGTCGCCTGAACATCCATGGTGAGCTCGTGGGCTGCCGCCTTGCCAGCTGTTTAAGGGGGTGTGAGAGAGAGACATAAGTGTGACTGTGTGAGAGAGACAGAGAGACATGAGTGAGGAGCACTTAGAGAGAGAGAGAGAGAGAGAGAGAGAGAGAGAGAGAGAGAGACTCGGGATGGAACCCTGGCCACTGCCAACCCTCATTGCGCTGGCCGCCGCGGCTAGTCAAGAAACTCAAGATTGCTCTGGCGAGCCTCCCTCCCTGATCAGTGTCTCCCTTGACGGCTGGTCGCCAGATCGGAAGCTGCGGGTACTTCCTCTGCTTCTTTGCTTCTTTGTTCCTCTTCCTCTGCTCAGTGATCACTTCTTTGTTTGATTTTTGTTCCTTTTCTCCCCGATCTGCTCTGCTCTGCGCCTCTGCTGCTCTCTCTGCTCTGCTGCCCTCTGCTGTGTGCTCTGCTCTCTGCTCTTCTGGTGAAGCTCTGCTGTTCGGCTGCTCTCTTCTCTAGTGTAGTAGTGTACAAGTAGAGCTACTCTAGCTCTAATTGGTAGTTCGGCCTAGGATCAGCAAGGTATGCAGCTATCATTGACCTCTGTAATTTGCTGTTTTGCATGACTTTATGTTCGCCTTATGTTGCCCAGGCGACGATTAGGTGTCAACTAGTGGACAAGGCGTCTGTTAGGTGCCGTGCTCGCCTAATACACCATGACAACCATGAGATTTGGTGTTGGTTGCAGCATTCCTTGTAGTCTACGGGGATGCAGCTTATTGTGGTTGCAGCTGATGTTGATGGAGCATTGGACTGCTGGTTGTACTAATCCTGGTGCTTGGGTCGGCAAGGATAGCAGTGTGAGGCTGTGAGCTCCAACCAAATTGGGGAGGGAGAGGAGATAAGAAGAGTTGAAGTGGGACCCAACGAGCAATGAAATTCATTTTTTAGTCGTGATTGGAGGATTTGCATTGGATGCCAACCCATTTGGTAATATATTCATGTCGTGATTCTTAACAGGTGGTATAAAAAGAGGTGTCACCTTGGGAACCGTGCACTCAAACCATCACAATACTTAACAAGTGGTAAAATAAAATGAAAAGTACCACCATGGGAAACATGCATTCAAACCATTTGATTTGTGAATATTCAGATTGGCCGTATGAAATTAATATGAGTAGATTTGTCTCAAAACTACTTTATTGATGGTCTAAGTTGCATTCTGGAGACTGCCAACGATCAAAACGACACTTTTTCATAACTGGTTGGAGTAAGTGATACATTTGTAACTAGTAGTCTATGAAGGTGCCTTTCAGAGTTCACCCCACAACAGTCTAATCAGGGTTCAGAAAACTGATACCGTGATAAATCCTATCCAGGGGCCGGTACCGGTTACCGGCCGGTAACCGCAAAAACGGGAAAAAACTAGCCAAATTTTAAGTTTTAAAATTTGAAATTGAAATCGGTAACCGGAAAACCGGCTGCTTACCACTAAAAAAACCGGACAAAAACCGCTAAAAACCAATTTTTCAAATTTGAAATTGGAAATTCCTAATACATTCATGCAAAAAGTATGAAGTCAAGTATGGGAGGTGCTTGTATCTTTCTAATACACTCCATTAATGTTAAGCAATATAAACATCATTAAGAAAACTAATTTTTATATTCAAAATTTTAAATTTGAATTAAATAAAAACCACCGGTTTTTAATTTCCTGGTTGCCACCGGGAAATCCAGTTACCGGCCGGTAACCGCCGGTTTTCCGAACCTTGAGCCTAATAATTATCGTATCCAGAAGCCAAAAATGATTCTTCTTTGCACCCCCCTTAATGGTTCAAACCATTCTAAGATGTGAATAAACTTATGTGGAATAATTAGGTGGCTTGAAAACTCAATGTATACGTGTCACTGTCATGACTCACAAGTAATTTCTTGCAGTGTTTTTGAGGTGATGTATGAAATTATTAAGTCTTTATACATTTTTTTTTCACTGTTTTTGGTCTTAGATTTTTGGAATAGCTGCAATAAAAAAATATGTTTACTGTTCTATGTATCCTATTATTGAATACATGTGGACTTTTTACATTTTATGATGTATTATTGCAGGTGTACCCAAAGATTCACGAGTCAGATGAGGTATGTTTTTCTGTTGTCACTTCTGATATCTGCAAATCTATCAGGTTCAATTGAATTTGGTACTTCTCGAAGTTGGTAGGAGCATTAGTTTCTCCAGCAGCAGGACCTGCTAATTAAAAATTGGGGGTGGGTTGTTGTGTGTGTGTGGGGGGGGGGGGGGGGGGGGGGGGGGGGGGGGGGCGCTGCGGATTGTATCTGCACAACATATTTGGTGCAGGCAGCTAAACATACCCTTTTTAGCAGTGGGATGTACATTTTGTCACCACACAGTGTCCATTTAAGGCTATTGTTATCCAGAATTTTTTTGCAACAGTATTTGTAGGAAATGTGCCAAAAAAAAGTCTTATGACATTCGCAGGAAAATGTACATTATCTGAAACTTCAAACAGAAATTGTATATTGATTCATGCTCCTATGTATTTACTGGAACGTGGGAGGTGCTTCTACTCGTATTTATTTTAATAGATTGATAATATCTTTTGTAAAAATATCTAATTATCAATGCAATGCAGCATGGAGTGTTGCTATTCGTCAGTTCCTACTTCGAATATATTAGGATAAGCAATTTCTTAAAATTGCAGGAAGCATCCTTTTGTAGAGTTGGGGAGTAAGTGGACCTTCCTTTTCCTGCTAGCGTATTTGATTTGTTCAATAAAAAATATTCTGCTCTTAGCCTTATGCATATAGTAACTGTGTATGTGCTCATAAATTAGGGCTACGTCACAACAGGATATATCTCGTTCAAGACTCTGGTTTTTTGAGGGCAAGAAAAAGATCTTGCTTTATAGTGAGCGATCTCACTTCTTCCACAGATACAAGGTCATAACATCTAAACAGCCCTAGGAGTATAACTTGTTATGATGTGATCTTGCTGTCGTTTCACAAACATGCACTTGAATGTCTATTAATGTGAAGTCTAAACTCTTTATCATTATAACATGCAGATCAGGGGAACACAGCATTTGGTTATCTACTCATTGCCTGGTAGAAAAGAATTTTATCCGGAGGTATTGACTAACTTGCCTTTCTATGTGCTCTGTCTGAATTTGTATTGTCAAAGTGATCCAAAAAAATTATCTCCCTGGTCCTTATCTTCATTTCAGCTTGTAAACATGCTTGGTGAATCAATGAACGGGAAGTGCAATGTCCTTTTTTCTCGTTTGGACATTCTTAAGGTGAGGTCACTGTTTCACATAGTTTGGTTCCATCAACAAAACTATGGTCTTAGTTCAGCTGAAGTTCATGTTGCAGCAAACATTTATAAAATGTTTTCACGTAGTTTGTGTTGCATTGTATTGTGTAGTTCAACCATTCATTTCGTACTATATAAAAAAACTATTTCATATTGTATCTCCACCAGCATTTTAGTTTTTCTTTTGACTGAGCTGAGTTCTTGTGAATTTGCAGTTGGAGCGAATTGTTGGAACCTCTGCTGCACAAAGGTTGATTTCTTCAGACAAGAGCATGTTTGTCTTCTGCTGATGTAGGTGTGAGTGTTTGAAAGCCTACCAAAAAATTTGAAATACGAGATGAGACGAGCTGGCGCCATACGCCCTAAACGGCAATTTTTTTTAGATCTGTTGTAATAATTTTTTAAGCAGCTCTTCCAATGGATTATATAACAGGCAATTGCCTTCGAGATCCCCTTGTTTGCGTTTAATGTTTTGCAGCAGTGTTTTTTGAAATTTTGTTGATGTCTTCTGCTGATTTTTTACTGTAAGAAACTTAAATCTGTCCGGTTCAGGCATCAATAACCAGGTCACTTTTTTTTTTCAGCCGAGCTAAGATTACGCTAAGTGGTTTTATGTTGAATGGATTCATATACTTGTACATTGAGCAGAACCAAAGCTGGTTCGATCAGGGTTGGTTTAGCTCATTTTAACCTTGTTTGAAACGTGAGAATTCCATAAGAACTTTGCAAAAAAGGAAAGAATTTTTAAAATAATATATTTTTATTTAGAATTATAGTAATATATATCTATTTTTTAGTTTACACTAATAATCTTCTGCTGTTTCACCGTTGAGCCACTTGAGGTAGTCGGCCAATAGCTGCACGATAGTGTCTAAGTTGCCCACCGGTTGGGTGATTAGTGCAAGTCACTCAACTATTGAGCGACTAGTCTTAGTTGCTTAACGATGGAGTGACATCTTGATAAGTCATCTATAGGTTGGGCGATTTAAAACAATAATAATATTTTATTAATCTAATGGAAATAATTGTGCGAAAATAAATGGTAATTTTTGTAGATAATATATTTAGCAAATCTTGTTTGTAGGTTATTTTTTTTTGAAATAAATGGGTAGTCAAGGTAGGCTGGTCTACTTGTGATTTTTATAAATTCTTAAGGGTACGAAATCTATTAGACTCCAATAAATTTTTTGATGTCATATGTTGTAGTGCGATGGCAATTAAAAAAGGTTTGAGGGATTGAAATGTATCTAAAGAATTAGCTTTGGATAGGAGTGTATGGAAATTAGCGATTCACGTATCGGAATTATAAGAAAGTTAGGGGCAGTGTTTTAGTCTCTTGGCTCAGATAGCAGGTTGTACGACTTAGGGTTTTAACATTGTAGATTTTATTTCAAGACTCTCATCTCTTTGATTTTGAGAATGTTTTATTTTTAGCTTATCCTAACTTGTTTGGGGCAAAAGGCTTTGTTGTTGTATATTTTGTAGTGCGATAAATTTCTAAAGAATTTTGTGAGGATGATTGAGGTAGTAATGATTTGTAAGTACGAAGATAAATGATACTGCGATGCAATAGGGAATTCATACATGGTGGAGAACTTTGGATAAATGGCGTAACGATAATAACACGATAGTTAATCTGACAAGGGGGTTACATAGCATGCAGGCTAATGAACCAAGGATGGTGCACCCACGTATTTAGGGAAATAGAAATATAGAACATATGGACGAAGTGGGTCGAACTACTGCATAGAACGTGGCCATTTGCTATTGCGGCTTAGCTCGGCGTTGTACTCCTCGCCTTGCGCCTTAGCTTTCGTCGTGATGGCCCTCTTCTGCATCCTCTCACCCTCTCGTCGCCTGGCATGCTCGTGCTCCTGCTCCTCGTGTAGCCTCTCCCGCCTCTTGTTCTCCTTCATCTCAACCTGTAGCTCTTCAAGGTGCCTTTCATGACCATCTCAATCCTCCTTGTCCCACCTCTTCCATGACATCAACATCTACATATTGTAGGGGTAGATCTTGTCATCGATTCACTAGCTGAAATCATATAGGCGTGGCAGAGACTATGGTGGGAAGAGAGACGTGGTTACGGCATGATGGGAAGCAAAATAGTGTTGTGCACTGAAATATGATTTCATTACCAGCTGCCTGTGGCTCGACGTGTCAAACCTATGGTAGGGGTAGTCTACGCAATAGTTTTGGCGTGTCAAAGATCCACTTGTCAGTTGATTTGACACAATTGCAGGCGTCACGACACCAGCAAAGGGGTGGCGCCAACCCCCGCTAGGGGCCCTTCTAGAGGGCGTTCAGCGGACATAGGAGGGGGGCACGGCTCGACCCGGAATCGTTGGGCGTACTACGAGGCAATCTCCTTAGATCGATAAGCTTCAGAGCGGTCTATTGAGAAGGTGAGTGGTGTGTGTAAGGCCGTTGACTAAACGTCCTATGGCGAGTGGTGGTATGCTGGGGAGCCTCCCAATCCTTCAAGAGCTTGCAGATGTGCCTCCATTCGTTCTCCTTGTCCATGTTATCTAGGTAGTGTTGTTAGTGAGGAGTTCTTGGCTGAGTAGCATTGTATTTTTAGCGGGAGCGGATGGAGCTACAGCGGCTCCATTGCGATAAGGCATGGATGTGTTTCACATCCGTGCGCTGTGCCCTTCGAGGAGGAAGCTTGCGGTAGTCGAGTGGTCTCTTTGTGCTTTGTAGAGCGAGGTCATGTACTACTTTGCAGAGAGTGGTCACGTCCTGCTTTGTAGAGAGAAGTCATGTCCTGCTGTGTAGAGAGTGGTCACATCCAGCTTTGCAGAGCGAGGTCATGTCCTACTTTGCAGAGCGAGGTAATGACAACAGATTTACATTGCAAGTGAAGTTAAAGTTTGCAATTACGATGCAATTAGTTCCACACTATGTGCAACAAACAAAGTGTTGATTGAAGTACAAGTTACAACATGATATCATTTCTAATCTTAGTACCACTACACACACAACAAGAAGTGGTGCTGCACTTCTCGCTGGTATTCCTACTCAACGGCAGATGCCTTGCAACTTCTCGCAGTGTGGCCTTCTTGGCCACAGTGGTCGCAACGTCTGCCCGCCACTCTAGCTTCCCCTTCATCCATATCGTTCCTAATGCAACGACTCTGCTAATGGCCCTTCCCACCCTTCAATATGTCAAGATCCGGAATCTAAGTCCTCTGTACAATATCCAACATGGCAAAGTTTCCCACAACCCTGAAGCCTCTTAGCTCACCACACCATGCCTGCAGCACCCTCTCCTTCATGAAGTACTCTGACATGAAGTTTGATGGGTTCATGCTGATATGCTGCGAGGACATGAAGCATGGCTTGTAAAGGAGTTTTAGCTTGTTGCATGTATAGTTAGGTTCATTCACATGATCTCCAAGGCACACCTCATGGGTAATAAGAGCGAGTCATCCTAAATCCAGTTCTATCCTAAGGGAGCACATCGAAATGATACTCTGTATTGCCCATCACGAAGAACGTGTGCGACTGACCCTTCTCGGTCTTGGCTTGCATGTACGCTATAATCTTCGAGCAGTACGATGTATGTGGGTTGGCTGCATGAAGTGCCGTATTTGCACGCCTTTCTCTAAAATATTCGGTTGTACCTAACAGAACACCTTCCACGATAGCGATGAGGGGCTGAGGACGGAGGCCTCTAAGAACTCAGTTGTACACCTCCACAAGGTTAGTGGTCATTATGTTGTAGCTTGCACCATCCGTGTCGTGCAACAAGGACCACGTCTCCAATGGTTCAACCTTAGTCTAATGGGAGAAGCATTTGATATTCCTCAAGGTTCTCCGCGTCACATGGGGAGGGTCAAGCTTCGGCAATGGTGTGAGACGTTCGGGTTGCACCGCCCCAGGAATGGGCAGACGCTTGTTGCTCTCGACGACATGCTTCCTGGTGTGCTCCTCCAACATCTCCCACAACGCATCGAATTTACACTATTGATTCTACATAGCTAGCCTCTTGAATAGTTTCATCAACAGTTGCTGCGGAAATTGCTTGAAGAAGTTGCTCCCCAGATGGCGAATGCACCATCTATTCCTTATGTGTGGCCAAGGGAACGACTCCTCAGTGTCTTGCTGAAGTTTTCTTATGGCCTTCATCATCCCAGGGTGCCAATCATGGATTATACAGGCATCAGGACGTGCGACAACTACTCCCTCCTTTAGATATCGAAGGAACCACAACCAGTTGTTGAAATTCTCACTTTTGATGAATGCAACGGACAAGGGTAGAATCTGATTGTTGCCATCAATGCCAATTACTGTCAGGATCTGCCCCTTATATTTCCCAGTTAGAAACATCCCGTCGACTGAGATCAAGGGCAACATGTGCCTGAAAGCATTGATGTAGGCACCGAAGGCTAAGAAGGCCCTCTGCAACACCATGAAACCTAGCGGTCTTCTGGATGGCCTGCCCTTCACAACAATGTATATGCCCGGGTTCATGTCCTGCAGCACCTAAAGCATACGAGGAAACTTGTCGTAAGCTGCCTCAAAAGAACTGAACCTCCTTTGCAAAGCCTTCTGCTTCGCATGCCATGCCTTCGCATAGCTAATATTGTACTTGAATATCTCCTTGATAGCCACCATAATGTGCTTATCCTCTAGGTCCTTCTTCACTATCTCTTCGTATATGAGATTGGCTATGAAGGTGGATGTTAGTTTGCGATGCTTCGGCAAAACACTACTGAGCACATAGCAGTGCGCTTCTACCTTAAGAGACAATCCAGTGAGTCATACTTGGGTCTACGTGCATGCACATGCCAAGGACAACCAACCTGCTCTCAGACCACAGTGTACTACTCCTGGCTAGATTTTAGGACCCAAAACGTTTGTTGTATGGACAAGGCCCATAGCTTTATAGCATCCTGTAGTGATCCCTTGTCAACAACATTGCATGAAGCTAAACCTCCGCACCATGGTACTCCCACGGTGATTCATACTTAACGTGCACAGCAAGACCCTCAACATCTACCCTATTCCATCCCTACGGGATGGGACCTTCATCCTCATCGGAAGAGTCATCGCCATCGTCTTCTAAAACTTCCTCCTTGGCCCAGACCGTTAGGTCATCGATCTCCATCTGACACACTATGTTGTTGACATACTCCCTTGCATTCGCCTATCTAGTGGGCTTAGCGTGCAGTGTACGATCTTCCTGTTCTGCCTTAACAACATCTGCATCTGCCTGTCCAGTGGGCTCACGTACAGTGTGCGATATTCCCATTCTACCTCCGCAACATCGGCCATCGTGTCCTCTTCATGAACCACACATTGCGCGCTTGAGCTACTCTCACCAACCAGACAATAGCTATTGGTAGGGCCTCGTGCGACTCCATTCGAACATGCTTGCACAAGTAGCACACACTCGTATCCACACCGCTAGTAGTCTTTCACAAAGCCCTTCCATGCATCCGTGTGCATCAATCTTGTCAACTCCCACCGAATGTGTGTGGCAGACCGACTCCAAAGTTCATGTAGGACGACACTACACACCTCGGGGTCCAAGGAGAAATTGCATGTGAGCCAGCGCAAGACATTTCTGATTAGAGCATTCTCCATGTCCAGGTGTACCAAACTGACTTGCGGGAAACCACTTAGGTCAACATTGTATGGACCTTCACGAATCGTACCAACACCGTAATGCACTTTTAATCTTGTGGGTTCAGACATGACTAATTTTTCACTGCAAATATTACCATTTGTCAACATACATTCACTAAATACATGCATCCGAATATGGGTATCCGAATACATGAACCCAGACACATATATTGCTGGGAAGGACAAGCCATCCAGAAGACTGCTAGGTTTTATGGTTTTGCAGAGGGACTTCTTAACCTTCGGTGCCTACATCGACGCTTTCAAGCACATGCTGCCCATGATCTTAGTCAACGGGACATTTCTAACTGGGTCAACAGCCTACATATCATGTAACCCCCTTGTCGGATCAACAGTCGTATTGTTATCATTATGCCATTTGTCCAAAGTTCTTCATATATGAATTCCCTATTGCATAGCAATATCACTTACCTTCCTACTTAAGAATCACTGCTACCTCAATCGTTCTTAAAAAATTCTTCAGAAATTTATTGACTACAACAACATACGATGATAAAAAAATGTTATTGTGAGTCTAACATATTTCGTACCCTTGAGAATCTACGAAAATTACAAACGGATCAACTTATCTTGTCTGCCCTTTTATTTCCAAAAATAATAATAACCTACAAACAAGATTTGGTAAATGTATTACTGATAAAAATTGCCATTTGTTCCTTCATAATTATTTCCATCAGATCAATGAAATAATAATAATATTATTTTAAATTGCCCAACCGGTGCGTGACTTGTTGAGGGGTCGCTCTACCGTTGAGTGACTAGGGGCGACTAGCCTAAGTCGCTCAATGATGGAGCGATAGAGGATTATTTGTATAAAATAAAAAATAGAGGTATATTACTATAATTTAGAATAAAAAATAGATTATTTAAAAAAATTCCATCGTTTTCAGCATTTCCACGATGTGGTCACATCTAATTGACAGTGCGAACATGGAGGGTAACGTGATTATTATTAGAGTAAATGGTACAAACACGCCCGATTCTTAACCATGATTAGATAGACTGGTTTATGATTTTTTATTCAATCTCTAGCATACTTGTTCGAGTCTCATATAAAATTATAATATTAAGAAAGTGTTTTTAAGACAAATCTTACAAATATAAATTTTATCTATCTACTCTAAATATTTAAAAAAATATCGATAGCTACTTTTAAAATTTTAGTTAGGCTTATATATCTTAGAGAAGTGAGCATCGACGACTTTTCGTTAGACAAAGAGTAAGGGGGGAAAAAATCTTCCTTTGCGCCTTTTGCGGCTGATTTGGTGATTTCCACGGGTAGCCTCCACCTTAGCCACAAACTGGGTAGACGATGAAACCCCGGTGAGACCTACCGCCACCACCCGTTGCCATAGATGGCGCTACGAGCTCACCCATAGCTATCCTTCTTCGCCTCCCTGACCCTTCCAATCCGTTGCCTCCGCTAACCCCTCAAATCTATTAGAATAGGAATTCCTTTATATTTCCTTATATGTGTATGACATATTTCCTTATAATATCCTCTTGCACTCACTATATATGCTGCCCATTGGGTCTCATGAATATACACATAATATTCATAACATGGTATCAGAGTCTAGGGCACAACCTATCTCTTTGTGCTGCCATCCCACTAGCTGCCCAAGGATGCCGCTACAAGGAGGAGGCTGCTGCCGCTTCGGTTGCCACCACCGCTGTCCACGGTTGCCTCAGCAATTTCCTCTGTCACTCCCACCACTACCGTTCCCTGTTGCCGTTGCCTCTGCCTTAGTCGCCATCACCTCTACCCTGGTCGACGTGGACCGAATCGACACCGCCACCCGCCAGGAGGAGGAGGTTGTGCTGAGGAGCGGTGCCACCACCTCCCCCATCTGGCCGCCTTCCCGCATTGATGCAGGCCATCACCATTTACACAGGGCATAGACACTACTACCCAAGGCCATCGCCGTCCACTGTCGCAGCCCTTGCGTCATTGGCTCCCCATCTGGCCACCATTGACGTTGTGCTGACATGGGCCAAGACTGTCGCGCCATCCTTTTTCTAGCCACACACCGCGGCTGTTAATAGGAAATGATCTAGGTTTGTTTCTTTTTAGTGGATTCCTTCATAAAATAAAAAATGTTGATCTAATTGCCACGCTATCCAGCACTGCATGTTAGACTTCGTTGACTTGGTCATTACGCTGTTCAGCGCCGCATACTGATGGCTTTCATTTCATCAGCTATGATCCCACTCTTAGGAACAAAACTCCATGGGGTGAACTACAGGCTGTGGTCTTCACTCATGGAGATCACACTCGATGGTCTCTGCCTCTAGGACATGTCACTTTTGCTCGACCTTGTCCGTCATCACCGGTTCAACCTCATTCTAGGCAGCCTACTCCTACATCTCCTATGAAAGTTGAGACCGCCATGGAGACAGATGCTGTTGTTGCTGTTGACATTACTAATGAGGCTTTTCAGTATGTCATAGATGTTTTTAAGCACTGGTGTGCTGATGAGGCCCGTGTTTGAGCCATCCTGGTGGTCAACATCAATGACTCCATCTGGCCAGACATTCTTGGTTATAGTTCTGAGCATAAGGGTTATCGCTGCCATGATCCTTTTGCTTGATGGAGCATGATCTCACGACATGTTGTCTTTGATGAATCTCAACATTTCTTCTTTCAAGGTTCGGCTCTTTATCCTATTTTCACTGATGAGACAATCTTATGGTTGTCTCTTTTGACTCTTCACCCAGGTCTCCACTATGAGTCTTCCCCTAGTCTATCTCTTGTGGTTCCTTCTATATAGCTACCTCCTGTGCTTCCTCCCGAAGCACCGTCTCTTATTCCTACAGCACCATCATCTTGTTTCTCTGGGCTTTACTACTCTAGGCATCCTCGTCCTTTTCCAGCCTCCTCTCCTGGTATCTTTGCTGACACCGATGTCTGATCCTCCTGATGATGCTCCTTGTTACACTCTTTATGACCGGACATTTCTTCGACCTCCTGATCATCTTGGTTTTACTTCAACATCTCATGTTCTCTCTATCATTGAACTTAGTTCTTATCGTGAGACTGCTCCTTATTCTGAGTGGTAGCTTGCTATGGTAAAGGAGCTTGATGCTCTTTGGTATACAAATACTTAGGATATTGTATCGATACCTATGTATACTCGACCTATCACGTGCAAGTGGGTGTACAAGATTAAAACTTGGTCTAATAGTACTATCGAGCACTATAATGCTCATCTTGTGACTCATGGATTTCAATAGGAGTATGACCATGACTACAATGAGACATTTGCCTCTGTTGCCCATATGACCACTATTCATACTCTTGTTGCAGTTGTTTCTATTCGCTCGTGGTCCATCTCTCAGCTAAATATTAAGAATGCATTTCTTAATGGTGTTTTGCATGATGAGGTCCATATGCAGCCACCACCTAGGTATTTTGTTCCAGATGGGCACGTCTGTCATCTTCGTTGTGCTCTTTATAGCCCCGAACATGTTTTTCATGTCTGATTTGCATGTTTTACCTTATTGACTAAAGCTCATTCATTACAATCACCTTCTTCGGGTTCTTCACTACTTGCGTAGGACTATCTCTTGTCGTTTGTTTTTCTCTAACTCCAACTCACTATAGCTTTAGACGTACTCCGATGCAACCTGGGCTAATGATTCTTCTTATTGTCATTCTCCTTTTTTTACTGTATTTTTCTTGGCTCCTCTCTGATTGTCCAGAAGATAAAGAAGCATACTTCAATTTGCCATTTGAGTGCGTATGCTGAGTTGAGAGCTATGGAAGCAGTGATGGTAGATGTTACTTGGTTGAGGTGACTACTTGCAGATTTTGGAGTGCCTGTGACGGGACCTATGACTCGTTTGTCTGACTGTACAGGTACTATTTATATTGCCCGTGACCCAGTGAAATATGAGCTCACCAATCACATTGGTGTGGATGCTTCATATACTCGCTCACAGGTGCAAGAGGGAGTGTTTGCTTTACAGTTTGTGCCTTCAGAATTATATATTACTAACTTCTTCACGAAGCCACAGACTAGGATGCAATATTTGTATTTTCTCTTCAAACTCAATATGTGTGTTCCACCATGAATTTGAGGGAGTGTTAAAATAAGAATCCTTTATATTTTCTTATATATGCATAACATATTCCTTTATAATATTTTCTTATACTCATTATATATACTGCCCATTACACTTACATAACTATATACATAATATTCGTAACAAAATCCTGCTCCAAAGACTTCCTCCATTCCAATTCCCAATCCCAAGCCCGGCGGCGGTATAACCCCCGTCGCCCATCCTGACCTCGTTTCTTGGGCCAACCAGGGAAAGAAGATGACAAGGAGGATGACGAGGAGGGAAGGTGGTGCCCACTTGCCAGCCCCTCCGAAGCCCACCTCGACAGCGCCCTGGATGATGATGAGGAGGTCGGCGGATGGGGCCCACCCAATGGCAATGCCGTGGAGGGAGAGCAGCTCCAAAAATGCGAGGAGGGGGACTGCGTCACTGTGGCGGGGAGGTGGCTGAGTGAGTGAGTGGGACACCCCTCTCAGCTCCTTCCGCGTCCACGCCCAGGAACAACATCACCAGGAAGAGGAGGAAGAAGACGAAGACGGTGGGGACTGTGCATGGTGGGAGGATCGGAGCTTCTTCTTGAGAAGCCAAGAAGAGGTAAGCAGCATCAGCACCGCCACTACGTCCATGGAAGAAGTTCTCACCTTTGAGAGGAGCCCGTCGGCTGACGGCCCTGGATTCGCTGAGTTCTTGGCTAGGTACAGCCGCAGAGCCCTTGGCGAGGAGGGATGAGTGGAGCTAATGAGGAGGATGGGAGAGGAGGTGCTGGCATTGGGGTGCCTCCACCTGTTCCGGTGGATGCGGGCGCAGGAGGAGCAGCCAATGCAGGTGCCGCTGCAGACATGATTAGTGGCTGTTGTGGTGCTTGGAAGGGCCCGGATGGCCGATGATGAGGTCTTGGAGATTGTTGGAAGTTTACCGCCAAAGAGGGGAATCTGTGAGGAGGTCCTTTACAACGCTGCGATGTCCAGTGTTGCCTACTGTGGAAGCACTGGAAGGTGAGCACTGTCTTGACTGGTGTGAGGGAGTGATCATTATTTTCATGCAATTATTTCATGTAAAATTAATTGTGATTGTTAGTTATTCATACAGTTGGTCTAAAAATGTGTAGTATTATGTTTACTTACACTTGTTCTGTAGATTTTGGTAATCACTTGATGAAGATGTGTGGGACATGACAGCTTGTTTGGGAACTATAGGGCAGCTATCTATCCAGTATGCGATATTGAAACTTGTTTATGATATTGAAACTTGTTTATGAAAAAAATGGATTAGATAAGGTGTTAGTTGTTACTTATCATCAGTGATCAACAGACGATACAAGTGAATTTGATTTATTTTGCTATTTATAGATTGTATTTCCTTGAAATTTTGACAAAAAAAATTGGATTAGGTAATGGATGGTTTCTGTTAGTGACCAACAGAGGATCTAAGTGAATTTGATTTAGTTCACTATTTCTAAATGGTATTTCGATGAACTATCCAAACAATATCAAACTGTACACAAACATTGTTTAGCGACAGTTTTGCAATGATGCAAGTGTTTTTACTGTTCCCTCTTAAGATTGAAGTACGCAACTACATTCATAACTAAACATGAATAACAGTCAAATACTAATGTGCTACATTTTTCTGTTCATTTTGCAAGTTATGTATTATTCATTGTGATGAACATTTTTCTACTTGCTTCAGATATGATGATGCCTGGAAAATATTTGAGCTTATGGAAAAGAACAATGTCCAACCTGACCACGTGACATCCTCAATCTTGTTAATGGTAATGAAGAAGAGCAAGACATCTGCCAAGGATGCATGGGAGTTCTTCCAACGGATGAACAAAAAAGATGTCGAGTGGAGCTTGGACGTCCTTGCTTCTCTGATTAAGATCTTTTGTGAGGAGATCCTGAAAAAAAGAAGCTCTTATCAATTATCATCCAGTCAGAAATGGAGAAGAGAGGAATTACATCAAACATGAGCATATATAATACATTAATGAATGCATACTGCAAATCCAATCAAATTGAAGAAGCTGAGGTGCTCTTTGTTGAGATGAAAGAGAAAGGCTTAAAACCAACAACAGTGACCTATAATATCCTTATGTATGCTTACAGTAGAAGATTGCAGCCAGAAGTTGTTGAGTTTTTTCTTCTGGAGATGCAAGATTTCAGACTACAACCAATGCTAGATCTTACAATTGTCTCATAAGTGCCTATGGGCGGCAGAAGAAAATGAGTGAAAAGGATGAAGATGCTTTCCTGAGGATGTGTCGGGACCCCGGATTTCCGAACCCGGACCCTCTGTGTATTACTGCACTAGTCCCAGATCAAAGCTAGTGCACACAGTTAAACAGAAATGAATACATAACCAGCAACGCTTTATTACAATATTAAAGAGTACAGACCGAAAGGTCTCATTATTACAATTGAGGTTTCAAGACCTCGCACACACGAAACACAGCGGAAGCAAAAGATAAACTCGGTGAAGACCCATCAATACGCCACAGGCAATTGACTGGGGAAGCGCGACCTAGAACTCCTGGAATCCTTCGTCGAATCCACCCGCGAAGAAGTCGTAGTCGCCTTCTTGAGCTTCATACTCTTCTGAATATTATTTTTGAGTGTAGCATGTGAGTACATAAAGTACTCCGCAAGTCTTGGGAAAAATGCATAGATGCAAGGCTTGACAAAGGAAGGCTATATGGTTCTTTTGCACAAAGCAATATTTTAAAATTTCAATTACTACTAATTATTTTTGAAGGCAACCATTTAATAAAGTAAATGTTTTAACAGAAACTATCAATAATTCTATAGTGAAGATTCCATCTACCAACACTAGCTTAAACAACTTGAACAAGTTTAATACTGCGGGTTACATCCACCCTCTCTGGCTCCAACTGCCAGGATACCATTCCGAGAGTTCCCTCCACTCTCGGAATACAAAACTTTTGATTTTAAAACAAAACCAGAAATCTACCATGTGAATGCATTCCTTGCCCGCCCTTGACCGTGGGCACGGCTATTCGAATAGTTTTACACTCTGCAGAGGTTGTACAACTTTACCCACAAGAGATAATTTATCCTAAAAGTCAACACGCTTCCTTTGGCATGAGACTCAGATAAAATATCACAAAGCCTTTACCTTACTCTAATCTAGCTAGATACCACCCGCTGAGGTTTCACCGCAGGTAGGCTAACTGCCCGAACCGAAGTCCCCTCTTGCGCCATATGAGTACAGTAAATCCCTGTCCCTCACTGTGAATAACCAGTCCATCCCTGGCACCCACTTTCCACTGGTGGCACCTAAACTAGACTATCATAAGTTAGTCAGCTAGGTCGTACCCATATAGAATTGTGGTTGTACGGTTAATGCTTAGTCTGGACAAACACAAGCGTCGGTCCTTAGTTGACTAGGGTGGAACATACACTTTACAAGATCTCGTGCTTCCTGCACCAACCCAAGCTAGCCATCCACCCTAATCTAAACCATCTTTCTCATTTCATTTTATTTTATTTTAAAACAACAGTGGCAATTCCAACCACCACTAACTTCGCAAAAACAAGTTTATCATAATTTCCCAGTTTCAAGGTTTCAAAGGTATTAAGTAGCATGACTAAGCATTATACTACCATTCTATTATCTATCAAAGGTTTAACAGTATTCTCCTTATTGAGACAAAGGAATTTCTAGGGTTACAAAGGTACAAGGCATTCAATTTCAAATGAGGGCATAACAAGTTGGATTAACTAATACCTAAAGATTTGAACTAATATTTTATATAAATAGCAATGCACATAATTTAAAATAATTAAAACATTTCAAAATCATAGGTTTAAGATGATCAAAGGAGACTTGCCTTCTTGCACGCTGTCTGGACCTTCTTGCTGCGGGTCGGGAAAGTCTTCGGCAACAACGGGTTCTACGCGCGAAAAGACTGAACAAACAAAATAAACTCAAATAAAATCCAAATAAAATCTAAAAATTATAAAATATATACTAAGGGATAGATTATGATTTTAGATGAATTTAGGAGGAAGAATCAATGGATTCGGATTTTGTATGAGGGAGAACGAATATATGAAAGTTTGGACATCACATGAAATGATAACAACATCCGAGAATTACTTTTTGAACAGTACGGTGTCGGTTGGCTACAAAATGGCTGGCGAATGGGCAAAATGGAATGCTGGCAATGAGGTGAAGGTGGTGACACAGGTATGGCGGCGAGTAACGGCGGCAATCACCGGCGGTGAGGGAAAAACGGCAGTGACGGCGTGGTAGCGACAACGGCAGGTTGGAGACCGGGTATGAAACGTGGAGATGTAAGGTGAGCGTGGGGTAGTACATGGCATGGTGAAGTTAGGAAAATTATTAGCTAAGCTGAAAATTAATCGGAGACGATACAGTTGACGTTTGAATGACGACAGTGGAGAAACAGGAAAAACTTGATATCTTAGTGCTCGGTGGAGCGAATCCAAAACCATTTGAAAGGTAGCTACCTGGGATGGTTTGGCACGATATGACGCGAACGGATTGGGGAAAAACACCAACGGATAGATGGGGACACGAGATGCCATTGGCGGCCATGGCGAGATGTCGGAGGCGAAAATTTGTGGACGCTTTTTGGGGAAAAGGAAGGGAGCATGGTGTAGAACGCAGAGAGGCAAGTCTAAGAAAAATTATGGCATGGCCTAAAGCTCAACAGAGACGACGAATCGACGCCAGGAGTCAAAAACGGCCATTTTCGCGGAAAGCTCAATTCCTGACAATTGGCTCCACGAAAAATTAAACAAAATGGTAGAAAAATTTCTTAGAGTCTAGGACACAATACAACGCGACCAAAAATTGAAGCGCTTACCAAAAAGGGGTGTACGCGCGAAGTACAGTTTTAGTGTCAGGGCCTGACAAGGTCGACGAGGACTCGGGGGATCTTCAGGTGATGGCGATGGAAGCACGACGTAGAACGCGTCGAGGCAAACTCAACGGTATAGACGGTTCGGCCAAAGGATATCGAATGGTGGCGGAACACGACAGAGAAGACCTTTTGCGACTGTCGGTTTGACATCGGCATTCCGGACAAACGGAGAGGAGTTAACATGCAAGACTTGCGGCGAAACGAAGAGTAGAGCGTGGGGAACGTGATGCTCACCTTGGTTTTGGTCGGGCATGCAACGCAACGAGGCGAATCCGAGGATATGCTCAAAGTGGCGGGGCTCCACCGGATGAGGCGCAATAAGTCGAAGAACGCCGCTTGGAACACAAAAGAAAAACTCCGATTGCGCTCAAGAGAAAGGGAGTGGGGACTTGATATTTTTAGGGTTGAGTGAGGATGAGGAGGGGCTCACGGTGTTCCCTTTTATAGGGGCGGGGGAGGTCCGAGATGGGAGATCAAGAGACCATGTCCATCAATGGCATGGGTTAATTTCTCGCGAAACGGCTCATGAATGAGGGGAAAACAGTAGGGAAATGAAAGAGTTTGATGAGAGGAGTTGAATGCAATTTATTTCGCTAAAAACCGTTGAGAAAATCAAGAGATATGAGAGCTTCAAAGTTGCGTTCATGGTGGCCATGCTCTAGACGAAACGCACGTTCGTGAGGAAGATGAATGGGAGGAGAGAGAAAACAGGAATTAAAATAATAATTGTTTTTCCGAACAAAATAAAATAAATTCGAAAAATTTCAGAAAAATTCCACAAAGATCCTTGGAACCCGAAAATACCAAATAAAATAATTTCGGATCTAATTGATGTATATTTTGACCATTAAAAACATTTTTACTTTCTAAGCTTTAATTTAATCCAAATAAATTCGAAAACTCCAAAAATTTGAAAAGAGGATAGAAATGGATAGATTGAAATTTTATATGAATTTATAAATTTGAATGGGCTCAAACGGAATTAAAATGAAGAAATACGATCTTTTGGAAGTTTAAAAGGAGAGAAAAAGAATAAACTGAATTTTTGGAATTATTTTTGAACTGAAATGACATCATCAAGGGAAATGATTTTCAGAGGAATTATTTTTCTTTGGAAAAAGGAATTATGATGTTAGGGTGACGTCAGCAGAGATTTTGATTTTCTGGACGAATTATTTTTCAACAGGAAAAGGGTTTTATTCACTGATAGGGGGATTGGGCTGTCGGCGAGAGGGAAGAGAAAGGAGGGAGGAGTGGACGGTCTGATGAATGCCACGAGGCGAAAGAGAAATCAGGGCCATCGGATTAAAACGAAGGGGTAAGTGAAGGCAGGTGGCTGAGATTAAACCGGGCGAGGATGGATTGAATCAGGGAGCGACACGTGATGGCCGAGTAGAGAGGTTGAGGATTAAATTCGATTTAGATTTTGAAATAAAATTCGGATAAAACCAAATAAAGTTCAAATACTTTAAATTAATTAATTTGAAATTAAATTTTTCAGAGAGCGAAATTTTGGGATGTTACAAACCTACCCCCCTTAGAAAGAATCTCGTCCCCGAGATTCAGACGATCTAGGAAAAGAAAGGAGAGGGAAACTCGGCTCTTAGGTCCTCTTCACGCTCCCAAGTTGCTTGACTTCGAATGATTGCTCTACTGTACTTTGTGGAACTTTATGGTCATGCTTTTTGCGCAGCGTTCAGCTTCCTTCATGATTCTATGTTGTAGTTCGATGCTTTGAAGGATTCCTTTAACTGAGAAATATGGAAGAGAACAACAAATTGGATTGGTACATCTTTAGTCGCCTGCAAGCTCTAGGTTAACTTCAATTGCCCTTATCATATCGATTAATTCAGTATTCCACCAAAAGGGCTTAACTTCCACAAGTGTTCATCCGAGAAGGACATAATTATTTCAACTCTTCAAAAATTCTTGATTCCAAAATCATATACCACAAATGCACCTTATTGATTTCAACAAGTAATCTCATTAAGTTTTACTCTCTGCTCTAATTTGAATCGACGTCAAACCATATAATTTTTCCAAAAAGAATCCAAAAACATTGTAATTTGTGATTTCCACCAACTGTTTTATGATCATTATCTAATCCAACAGATCCATAACTTTGATCAAATAATATAAGATTAATCCAACCTCTGTAGAGTGTAAAACTATTCGAATAACCGTGTCCCCGGTTATGGACAATGCTCGGTGATTTCACACGAGGGGTAAAGTTCTTATAAAAATCTGGTTGGGTTAAGTTGGGGAGTGAACGGTTAGTTCACTGTTGGTTCATTTCGTGAATCTTAGTTTACGGGTGATTTATTGGAGTGAATGGTTAGTTCACTTGTGGTTTGTCCCAATTCTTTTGATTATTTACCTATTAATCATTTTCCAATTTCGCTTTTCAATCTATTTATATTGTATTTACTTTAAATTGTTGCTTTACGCAAATTAACCTTTCAGCCATCCATTGGTAAGCTGTGCATACTGTATTGCATCTTTGTTACAAACGACTTGCTGAGTACTCTATGTACTCACGGCTGTATCCATATTTGCTCAGCTGAGGAAGAAGGACCAGATCAGTAGGAGGTACTAGAAGGAGGATATTTCGACGACTTCGCGGATTAGGACTTCACTCCCCAATCGATTGCCTGTGGGCATGTCGAGTGGCTACTATACTTATTTTTGTTTTCCGCTGCAAGTTTCTTAAGCCATTCAAGCTATTATTTGTAAGCTTAGCCAAAAGGTCGTAACTCTGATAATTATCAATAATATTTAAATCTTTTCTTAGTGAATTGTGATATGGTCGATATTTCATTTTTG
This sequence comes from Dendrocalamus latiflorus, assembly GCA_017311315.1. Classification (NCBI taxonomy): domain Eukaryota; kingdom Viridiplantae; phylum Streptophyta; class Magnoliopsida; order Poales; family Poaceae; genus Dendrocalamus; species Dendrocalamus latiflorus. The sequence continues at coordinate 25,293,773 of CM029646.1, read as the reverse complement.
TTTATACTGTGTGCACTAGCGTGATCCTGGACTGGTGCAGAATACACAGGAGAGTCCGGATTTGCATATTCGGGTCTCGACATTGACCATGACACTTCGACCGCCACTCCGACCACGGCTTGTCCACCATGGCACTTCGACTGCTTCTCCGACCATGGCTTCTCGACTACGGTACTTTGATCGCTTCTCCGACCACGCCTTCTTGACCATGGCAGGTTGACCACGGTAGAACGACCACTCGGTACTGTTGCTTATGACTACCAACCATGGCTCTTACCGCAACTCCAATAGTACTGCTCATACAAAGCTAGAACTACTGCGTCAACCACGCAGATCTTTCGAGCACTGACCAGGTGCTGTATCTTACGACTACCGATCAGTTACTATAGCTTACGACTGCTGACCGATTACTGTAGCTATGACTATTGAATCGGTGATGGGTAGCAGATCTCAGCATGGCAAGCAAATCTCGGCAAGTCTGGGTACATTTAGTATGGCCTTTCCATTCCGTACGCACCTTTTCTATAAGATTATTTCTATTTAGTTGGCATGGGAAGCAAATCTCGGCATAGAAAGTAAATCTTGGCATGGGAAGCAAACCTCGGCTTGTTTCCATACGAAACATTTAGCATTTAGCATGTCTTGTTTCCATACAAAATAGCCAGTGTGGAATGGAATGTTTAGTAACGTAATGAATGGTGAGATTATACAATGGAATGTTTCCATACGGAATGTTAATTTTCTTATGTTTCCATACACTAAATATTTAGTATTGTTTCCATACGAAATGTTAATTTCTTTATAGTGCCTTGACCTACATAAGGATGGAATGTTAGTGTTGTTTCATACGTCTCGGCCAACTCATTGACTCAGCCGTTACTCGGACGTCCAATGATGACTTACGACCACTATGCCTCGACCACGGCTGCTCGACCATATTGCCTCACCACTTAACTTCAACCACGGCTATTTGATCGCGCCACTTTAACCATAATTGCTCGACCATGGCTTTTGGATTATGGCACTTTGACCACAACTCCGACCACGGCACTTCAACCGCTTCTCCGGTAGTACCACTTACACATAGCGGTACTACCAGTCTTCGAGCACCGACTCCGTATTGTAGCTTATGAGTACCGACTGCGACTGCTACGTCCAGTTCACTGTATGCATGACCGAATTACTGTAGCCACAACCAGTTCACTGTAGCTAAGACTCCTATGCAGCTCGACTCACAACTGCAACCGGTTTACTATAACTGCAACCGGTTTACTAACTCCGAGGTCTTTGACTACACAGCACTCGAACACATGAGTACTCGACACACAAGTATACAATACTTCGACCATGATGCTTTGACCAGGCACTTCGACCACAGTTTCTACCACGACACTTCGACCACAATGCTTCGACTGCAACTAGATAGGCATCCGATGGGGAGGCCAAAGGGGGAATTTCGTAGGAGGGGGAGGGGGGTAAAGGGGGAACTTCTCTGCCACGGAGGGCCAAAAATGACCACCCTTCACCAGGGGCCTAGTTCCTCGACCTCTAATCTAGCATAGTTATCCTATTCGTTTAAGAACGTGATAAAAATTCTTAGCTGTCTGACATAAGGTATGTCTGAATACATAACTCATGAGAAATTCAGTCATGAAGCATAGACCAAAATTTGTATTTTATTTCTCAACATATAATCAATGCTTTTAACGTGGATTCTACGTACACACTTGCTAGTATATAAATATGGTGATGCACAGGCGTCGAAGATACGTTGTTGATATTAGGGGTGGCAATCGGGCGCGGCGGGTACAGGTAGTGCTCGCCCATACCCGTACCCGCGACCCCGATTTACGCCCACGGGTATACCCGCAAAGGACAACGGGTGAAAATCCTCGCCCATACCCGTCGCCTGTGGACATATCCGTTTACCCACGAACTGAGAGTCACCATCTGAGAGTTAAACTAATGATAGGTACATATAAGCAACATCTGTTGCTAGGAAATATAATAGCTATCAAAAAAGTTTATAACAATCAATAGTAATTAGATATATGCAAAAGTTTATAACAATCAATAGTAATTAGAAATATTGCTATAACTGCGCCACCTGTCAATCTATATCATGGATAAACGAGTGGAACGTGTACAGATAGAGCTTACCCACACCCATGCCCATTTACCTGATGGGTAAAGTGTTCCCTCCATTTTCATACCCGTGGATAAAAAAATATCTCATACCCGGCTCCATTAAAGTATTTACCCACGGATATACGGGTAAACGGGCACAATTGTTATCCCTAGCTGATATAAAGTAATAACTCTGCTAAAGCTTCACAAAACATTCAGGCTGAAGCATCATCAGGTGAACGAAGCAGAGAAACCCAGTCGAACAAGGTAATCAAATATTCACGCGGCCTCCCGCCACTTGTCAAGGGTCTCACGTTTGAACAAGATCGCGCTTACATGAACAATGATTTCAACTGCACAGGTTAAAATGCTGCAGGAATTACAAATTCCAATAGAAACCAAGAGATTCATTCTCAATATCTTACTATCTTGAACAACCGTATGCTTTTGCTTGTTCTTACTCGACCTCTTTCTGGATGAGAACATATGGTATGGTAACGACAAGCAGACAGAAAATGTTGAGCACTCGGGCGGCCGGCACACCACGGCTAAGTTTCAGAACAGAAAATGTACTACAAACTAGCTATTCTTAATACCATCTTACAGGAAGAGAAACAGGTAACACGAATCAGATAATATAGTTCTGCACCAGCTTTAAGAGATCATCTCAGGAAAACGTCTACAACAGTCCCAACTGTAGCATTTTTACAACGATAACAGTTATGGCAACAAACCAACTGGGTGAAGCAAGCCTCAACAGGAAAACACGACACATGGTCATACTGCCAAACCCACCACACCAGCACTTTGTCACCTCCCATTCTTATGTCAAAGACAAAGACATGTCGATACAGCAGCTTCTAAAATAGCTCCTCTTCGTCACAAAATTCAAAAATCAAACTCTCCTGTCGCCTGCAACATCATAAGAGTAACATCCATGTCAGCAAAAAAGAGAGTTGTGCACCAAGTGAAGCACACTGAAGTTTTACAAGAATTACAGGTAGTCAGCCTTTTTTTTTTGGTGGGCAACAGCATGGTTGTCATAGTTTACTTACAAAAATTCAGACGTGGAAGTTGTTGGGCAAAATTAAGGTGCAGAAAAACTGAATGATTTTGTAAACTCAAGAATTGTATTGTTCAACAGGTCATTCAAGCATCAGCATCTTTCTATTGGATACCAATAAATAATTTGATCATATAAGCTGCAACCAAGAGGAAGTGTGTCGAGTGCAAAGCATTGTTTAGGAGTATACCAGAATAAACCATTGTAGAAACAGTACATAACATTCATGTATTCATAGAAACAGAGTAAATTCACTTTAACTCTGTTTGATGCCCATAATTTCAATTAAGGGATAATTCATGATACACCACTTAAAAAAATGACATAGTCCGGAATACCAGGAGAGCAGCTAATTCATTCATTGATAATGGCATATTTTTTGTTTCAAAAAGGCAAAACTTTGGTTAGGTGAGTTGCTACCAATCTCTTGTCGTGTTCAAAAAGGCAAAACTCAACATGGTCTCCCTGGACCTGAAGTGGGGCCAGCCGACATCGACCAGACCAACGTGGCTACACACGAACAACAGACCTACGAAAGTGACAGTCTCAGAATCGGTCACACCATGGTCGAAACGGCTTTGAATGGTATTCCCTAGAATCATGAAAACATAGCACATATGGGCAAAATGGTCCTTTCCTCTTGTCAAAAAGGGTGAAAATGCTTTAGTTTGCAAAAGAAAAGAGGAAATGGTATATGTTTAATCCAAACTTCTTTGAGGTGGTATGTTGTGGAAAGCATTCTTCGAAGTGGCACTCCAGGCTACACCATTCTTTCAAGTGGTATATCATGAATTATCCCTTCAATTAATTATTTATTACTCCAATTATATAGCCAAGTAGCTAGAAATTACGGACCCTGCCTTCTTTTCAAATTTGTAAATCACCAAAGGAAGAACTGAAGAAGTATGTATGCCTATTCATAAAAAAAAAAGTTTCCATCCCTAACTATCCAATTGTTCAACCATGTTTATATCACAGTAGGTTAAAAGTTAGGGTTCAAAAAATATATATTCACAAATTTGGCCAAAAGATTATGTTACCCACCTTGTTGAATAGAACATCTCTGCCAATCAAATGCATGATTCCATCCTTCAAAGTGCATTTCCAGCGGTTCTTTGTTCTTGTCACCTATGTAAACCAGTGAAGAGGACATAAGACACGAGAGACTGAGACTAGAGGTAAAGCAAATTCTGCTCAGTCAATAGTATCTTAAACAAAAAGCAAGCATTATTACTTTGTCGAATTGTGCGAGGACAAGGTGTTGTGTGTTAGGTTCATCCTCCCCTTGCTCAAGGTCATCTAACTCGTCGTCATCGTCTTCATTAAGAGGAGGTTCATCATCATCCCCTGCGTCATTTCTGGGTTTTGGTGTTCCAACGGCAGGCGTGGGTGCTCGATACTCAGCTAAGAAACAGATCAAAATATGACTAAGATCAGCAACACACAGAAAATTGTGTGTCTCATCCAGATCAAATTCTGCAGTTTCATGAGAAACTTACATGATTCTCCAGGGGTATTATAATCTTCAGTTGGGACTCCTTGGATGAAAAATTGCTGATAAAACAAGCAGCACAATTAGTTGGAGGAATTCAAGGATCTAAGACAAACCCATTCATGTTTAGAATTATACGTCATTATAGTCATCTTGTATCCCATCCCGTTGAGGAATAAATGGAGCTACTATTGTTTCTTTGATGGAAGATGTCTTAGTCTCTGTATCTTGCTTGTTCATGATGGAACTCCAAAGTTGTTGTGCATTGTCCTAAAGAAAGACCAAAAATGAGGACGAGGACTTCCCAAACAGAAAACTTAGAATTTAGAAACTCAGCACTAAAGATTCAACTGAACAGTTGTTAGAAGTATCTAGTATAACAATAAGCAACAGTAGGAATGGAGCATCCCTTGAGGATAAGAGTACCGCATGAACTTAAGAGATTTTAAAATGAGTTGTAATTTGTTGCGCATATTCAACGTATTCTCGTTGCCATACAGAAAGCTTTGTAAGTTTCAAATAACTTCAGTACTAAAAGAGGTAACTTCAACAATTTTTTCTAGTGCATTGGAGTAGGCAAGGGAGGCATTGAGGTTGGTGGACATAGAAAGAATTAATCCATGCCACATTAATAAGGGATAGAGCAAGGATCAATCCATGACCCAAACCATCACACAAATCTCCAAAGCGTATAGCTGTATATATTCTTAATTTTGATGCATAAATAAAAAGCTCAAATTTATTGGTGATGCATATTCTAGAACATGAAGTCTCCAAAACATACGGATAAACCTGCAGTGATTTTTATGTAATTGATCTTGTGTCATATAAGATGTCCCTCACTGCATCTTGCGTCACTTAGGCCCATAAACAAGAAACCTAATCTACTGCCACATCCCTAGCTTCTGTCATATGACTAAATTGTCTAGTGGGCCAGGTTTAGGGACCTGCCAGATTGAATATCAAGTTCAAGGCAATAGGACCAAATCTCACAAAGTTTGGGACCTAGGGTTCAATTCTCTATCTTCTTGGGAGCAACTAGCTTACATGATCCATGCGCACGATAGTTGTAAATTGACTAATATGTATACTAAAATGCTAAATGAATTCCTGACTAGCTTTGCTCCATTTATAGCATCACATTGTGATCCAGAAAACCTCTAAGAGCCCATTTGGAAAGAGGGGATTTGGATCCCAATCCTAAAAATTCATGGAGCAATTCCCCCTCTTCCAAACAGGCCCTAGATTAGGCAAGGTTGGATAGGAAGCAAATCCCTCCTCCGTACCATCCATAGTCCCACTACCACCATTAAATAGCTCTACAAAGCACTATCACATGTGCTGATGAGATATAACAAGTGCAAGATGAATTATGAGATAGTGAATTGAACTTATCATTGATGAGTAGTACCTTTGACACAACAAATTCTACTGTCTGATCTGCACTTCCATCTTGTTGTGGCACAAAAGAACCAGAAGGGAGCTGACCAGGATATTCATCCCTCTTGCGTTTCCCAGAAGACATCAGAAAATCCTACAAAATGAACCAAATATGAATTCGTAGCAAATATAGCGGAAATCAGGATTCTGATCAGGCTAATGGACCGCTTTCTGTGAGCAGCTGATAATCTGGCCAATTTGAGTTTGAACATAGTAAGAATTAATGTTCCAAAGCGGCAATTAGTGTCCAATTGGTTTCACACCAGTTTTGGTGATAATTCCACACGAGATATCTTTTTGCGAGTGTACAGCTGTTCAGGCTGAGAAGACCTAAAACTTTCTAACTTGAATGGTGCATGTCAGAGAGCATAAGAGTTGAGAACACAACCTATATGGAAACAAGTAAAACTTCCTAAGTTCTACTCTAAATAGAATTGTTAAAATTGCCCTGCCAAATGACGACATGCAGACTGCCACCAGCACATAAAGCATGGCTAAAATCCTATGGATCTTGGTTAAAGCATACTAGGCTAAAGCCACTTTATTTTAAAGTGTCCATCCACACCAAAATATGAGGCAGAATAAAATGCACCCAAATCACACTCTAATTCAGATTCTCTTCCTTTAATATATTTGATGATTCTGTCCCTCCTACTTATTCAAAAGGAAGCTTTACCTGCTTGGATTAGCTTGTCCTTGCTTGTAATGCACCCAATACGAAATCAGAAAGACATGTTGTCATGAGAAGACAAACACCACTAACGGCAGAAAAAGTATTTACTTATCTTCTATGATGTAACCATTTCAAAACAATGTGATACAAATGGAGTGGCCGGATTTGGTTAATATTTGAAAAGTAATATTCTGAGTCTTGGTTTTCTCATTGCTAATATTAAGGGTGCCATCAAATACGAAGGCGTAATCACTGGCCAAATAATCCTAAATATCATCTCAAGGAAGTAATAAGCCCAAAGCTCTAGCCTCTAAATATCCTTTCTAGAAGGAGATCACTGAATATACCGTTAGTAATGGCCAGTAACCAACCTGATTTAGAAATTAGAACAATAGAAATGCCCATTAATAAGAACTGCGTATGGAATGGCAATCAGATTGATAAAATAAACAGGGGCAATATTTTTCAAAAACAAAAGATATATTAAAACAATATTTTCAAAAACAAAAGATATATTAACAACAGATGATGGAAACCCTCAATTACAACATGGACTCTAGTGTGCTGTCATCTCATCTTTTACCTTGGTCAGTGGCTGAGGCTGCGCTCCCCTATCTGGGTCCTCACGGCTCTCCACATAAGCTGTGCAGAAATCACAATCATCCAAACATTATTGATTTCCCCAATCAATATTGCTCCAACCAGATTAAACTACATATGCATGCGGAGAACAAAAAGTGGACATGACTTATACACATACCAACATTCACATCAACCCCCAGCGGCCTCTGATTCATCCAAGGAGACGGAGGTGGCTGCAAACAATAACTTCCATACATCAAACCCAGCTAACATAAACAAAATCCCCTCCACACACGAACAGCAAAAATCCAAATCCACTCTACCATGTAGGGGCTCGGGCAACCAGTCTTCGGATCAGCCCCATTCATCGCCATCCCGTTCCTCACATCACTGATCGGAGATGGGGCATAGTCCGAAGGCCCCGTCGGTATGTTGTACATCCCTGCATCCGTCCCTGGAAGTGGTGTCTGGATCGGGGTCTGCAGCGGTGTCTGCACCCAAATACAACAAACCACACCAACAACCCGCCTGTCAATCACGGAGATCGCTGCCAATTTGGAGGGATGATCAAGGGATTTCGCCTCACCGGTGGGAACAGCATGTCGGCGGTGGGGGTGGCGTACTCCTCCGAGGTGGCCTCGTAGGGCACGTTGAGGTCGTGCATAGGCGGGGTCGCGCCGGAGCCCGGCGCGGCTCCGGCGGACGCGGCGGGTGCCTTGGAGCGGTCGATGCTCCCTGAGATTGCGCCGCATTGCAGCATCTTCATCTCCCAGAGCTAGGGTTTCCGGCCGGATCGGAGAGGCAACCGTCAAATCGCGGAAATCAACCAGCAATACAAGAGATAGGTTGTACCAGGGACTCGATAAATCGGAGGTACTTACAGCCTGGAGCTCGTTCAGGACGGCGTCGCCGACGCCGTAGGTGATGAAGTCCTCGCGGACCTTAGCGATGACGTCTTCGATGACAGAGATGTAGACGGTGGAGACGTTGCTGCTCGCCATGGCGGCGGCGGAGGTGGTTAGGGTTTGGGTGGGAGGAGGCAAGGGAGAGACGGGGTGGAGTTGGGGAAGAAGAGGGGATGGCGGAGGAGGAGGCGGACGAGAGAGATGCGGAATTAAGCAGAGAATATAAATAGGTTTGCATCCGGTGGCGTCACGTGGCCGGGGTATTTGTAGCCCACCCCCGACTACTGGCGATGGTCGGTTTGCGGTATGGCCCCTGGGAGTTATAGGTATTGCGCTTTTGTCGGAAAATCTATTTTTCCAGTGTCCTTTTCAAATTCTGAATTTTCTAAGTCTTGGTATTTTAGCTATTTTTTTTGCGTGTGGACGCATCCTTTGTTGGTTTTGTGAATTTGTTCCTCAGATCTGGGTTAGAATTATTTATTCAAGTTCAACTGCATGTTATCAATCCTGTTTGCAGAAATGGTTGTATTGGATGTGCTATTTGCAAAAATAACGCTCTCTTAGCATCAATTGCAAAAATGGCACTACCTGCCGCCCAGTCACTAGGTGGCATGCTTCTCGGGCTGACACGTGGCAGGTTTCTCAGGCCGATATGTGGTGCACCTAGTGCCCCATCACTGGACGGTAAGTGCCTCGGACCGACACGTGGCGGCTCACCCTGCGTATTAGACCTGCCACGTGTCGGCCCCAGGCATCTGCCACCCAGTGACGGGGTGATAGGTGCGCCACGTGTCAGCCCGAGAAGTCTAGCGTCCGGTGACCGGGCAAAGGTAGTGTCATTTTTGCAATTAATACTAACAGGGTGCTATTTTTGCAAATAACGGGTCCAATACGGCCAAAAAGTGGCCTTTTGTGGTCGTAGCAAAATATTTTTGAAAGGCCTTCTATGACATTTAACATTTTAACAATAACTTTAAATAAAATAGGAAACATTTAACTCCCAAAAATTCTTAAAAAAACCCTCATCTAAATAACCCCTAAATATTATGTCGCTACCCCTTGATTAAAAATAAAATTATATTTAACTGTCTAGGTTGTTCCAAGATTCGTGCAAAGCCCCTTTGCGTTAATATATTTTACTATACAAACTTTAACTTTTCAGGAAATTCCTTGCCCTTTATCTAAGGAAAATTTTTGAGGAAATTGTTAAAAGCCACGAGCATGTTAATTATCTATGCATCTAAGAAAAATATACAAGTTTCAATTTTTTATTTTTTTTTTTGCAATATTGAAACACCCTCGACCACTGACGCCTTTATCAATAGCGATGACAACTGTCCGACGGGTCACCAGCAGGCTAGCAATCAGTGCCCCCACTACATCTAGAGCTCGTTGGTGCCAATGTATTAATTCTCAAGGCCAGCGAGATAGAAACATCAACTTCTCCCATGGGTATCCCTTGTTTAGAAGGATCTGATTTGCTTGTAATTTTTTTATTTTCAAGGGTTTTTCTACCTTGTTTAGAAGGATCCTAGAATTTGCTTGTAATTTTATTATTTTCTAGGTCTTCTTGCAAAAACATATGTCTATTACACATTATAAAATCGATTAAATTTTCCTCCATTAAATGTAGATCCATTTCCTCCCAACCCTAGCACCATCCACCCTCTCTCCACCCCTACCATCGCCTCCATTCATATCTGACATCTGCGTTATTCTCAGATTGTTGAGAGGCTTGTATGCTCGTGAGGAGTCTTAGATGGCAAAACTTCCATTTCATAGGTGTCGAATCTACAGTACAGATCAACCAAGGTAAGAGTATCTAAATCGATGTCTTGATTAATAGTCGTGATGACCATCAACCACACTGAACCTAAAGACCTCAAAATTTTAGTTGCATTATCTCCATCAGTAGGTATAACACTAACTCCATGCAAGTCACTCAAAATCTTCTCAAAATTAGCAAAAAGATCATTAATAGATTCACCGAGTTTCATAGCAAAATCCGAGTACTCTTTTTGATAAAGATTCTTACACACTTTCTTAATCTTAGTTGTTACTTCATGATAATCGCAAAGAGTTTTTCATATTAAGTGAGCAGAAGCAATATGGGCTACATGATTAAATTCTTTACGAGAAATTCCTTGAAAGAACAAGTTATGAGCACGTGCATTCAAATCTACATATGTTTTATTTTTTGTTATAACATCAGTAGGAACCACATAAGGTTGAGAAACTTTTTCCCAGACATCATTACCTTGAGACTCAATGTAAGCTTGCATACGACACATCCAAAAGGCAAAATCAGTACCATCTAGCACAGGGAATGATTCACATACCTCTTTGATTTAATCGCTACCTGCTCTAATACCACTTGTAAGATCGAATACTGCAATCAAAGGGAGTTGAATGATTATCACCATTTTTTGGAGTCTCCTAACAATCGATAATGCTTTCAACTGCTCGAGAATAAATCGCCTGATCAAATACCTAGCGTACGACTGCTTGAATGACCGCTCTGCTCGATCGCTTTTGAACGTGTTCGTAAGATCCAAATCACCAGCAATCACCAATGCACTTCAAGCAAATCAAGAACTAGATTGATTCAAGACTATCTTTATTACTGGAATTTCATGGATTTAAAAAGTGCATTCATAAGCACCCCTAAAAGCCTCCTCGACAGAAGCCCTCTTAAACCAACACAAGCTTTCTCCCCTAAAGCCCTACGAAATCCACCAAAATCTTCTAATCCACACGTTAGCCCTTAGCCTCTCCCTGCTTCTATAGACTAACGTCCCAACTATGTCTATGTCAGACCCGGATTTTTCAATCCAGAATCTACTGTGTTTGCTGCACTATTCCCTGGATCAGTAGATAGTGCACACATGTACATTGCTGATTCACATCATACATCGCGTGAACGTTGATAATATTACAGAATTTTAAAATACACCACATCGGGTGAAAGTTTTACAATAGGGGCTGCTTAGGCTAAATGTCTTCATTATAATAATTAAGCAGCGGAGAACGAAAGCAAAAGTGAAACCACAACCACAGACAAGCGACTGATGGGTAATGTGTGCATTATATATTATCGAGACTCCGACAATATATGAGCACACAATGCCTTATGTCAACTTGTCCAGGCTCAAGAAAAGCGTAGGCTACGCCCTATTTTCCTTCGTTGCTTCTCCCTTCAGTTGCAGGGGTGTCTTCGTGGGCATAGTGATCCTGCATCTCTGTTTTGGGTAATGTGATTGTGAGCACAAATCCACCGTGCTCAGCGAGCCAACACACAGAATGCAATACTTAACATGCTCAGCTTATCAAAGGAAAGCTTGGGTTTATTTTATTTTGCGCAGAGTGCTTTTGAATACAATTACTTAAAAATCCCTAAGACCTAGCAGTTTTAAACTCATAACTTAAATTTTGTGAAGTAAGACTATCATATAATTCGACACAGATTCCATCCACCGTTACATAGCATCTGCGCCATATAGCATCTTTCAGCGTTATAGCCGCTTAACTTACCACTAGGACGACACCTAGGACAATTCAAACTAGGGCCTTTCTCCGCCCTCAACTTTACCAATTCCACCCACAAAGTTTTTGAAATAGAACTATATCTAGTTAAGTTCCCATGTCCGCCCTTGACCGTGGGCACGGCTATTCGAATAGTTTTTAGACTCTGCAGAGTTTGCACACTTTACCCACAAGAGATAAATCCACTCGTTGCCCCCACATGATTCCTTAGCCATGCGGTTGAGTAGATCATCACAAGGCTGTTACAATGCATTTTCCCTAGCAGAGTTACGTCCGCTAAGGTTTTCACTTCCTTCGGGGTACGACCACCCTTCCAAAAGCCCCCTCTTGCGCCGTCACGTCGGAGGATGTGGCCATCCTCTACCCGCCCGTGGTCACACCGGCGCAACTCTTACTAAATCGATGCAAATTAGTTAGCTCTGCCTACATTTTGCCAGCTTGTGGTTGTACGTTGTACACTGGGAGGCCATCACAAGATTCGGTCCTTAGGGCTATCTGGGCTGTTCTACCACTATCCCCTTTGTGCTTCCACTGTACCACACACACACACCCTCGAACCATCCGCCCAGATAATTAAGCAATTTGAGGTTTTTAGGAGTATAAAATATTCATAACCAAATACACCAGTCATTTGCACGATGGCTGCCCAAACCAATTTCTCATTATTCGAAGTGATGCTTTGTGGCATTTTTTGTGCCCCCGATTATCTAAGCAGCACTAAGCATGGTATATAGTTATGGACTTATTTTCGAAAGATTACCAGTATAATTTTGTTATGGTGACAAGGCTCAGATATTCAAATGTTTCAAAGGAGGTATAATACTAGCAAGTCGATTAATGGGTATGTAACTAGAATCTTCAAACAAACATATATTTGCATATGAAATAACAGCATGCAATTTGATAATTTAAGCAAAAGTAAATTTGCAGAAAATGAAGGTTCAACATGATCAAAGTATTGACTCGCCTTGGTCATAGTGGTCTGGTTCTTGGTTGTCTTGAGCTGCTAGGGTTGCTGCCTCAGTTTCTTCCTCCCGAGCCTCGTATGCTATTTATCGTGTGCCAAAATTTGTATAAAAAAATCAACAAATCAAACCAAATAACACCAAAAATTCAAATGAACTCTAAAAATCATGGTTCCAGTTCCATTGGATAGATCTTGAATTTAGATGAATTTAGAAATTTGTTTCACTCAATTGGAACTAAAATGAATAAGTTATGCTTAGTCAAAGTTCTCAGTTCAGTTAAATACAGAAATTGTCAGATTCCTGACAGGTGGGTCCCACTGCATATTTTATATTTTCTTTTATCTTTTACTCTCTGTGTCTCTGATCAGTAGGGCCCATATGGCAGTGAGTCTACTGCGCTCTGTCTCTGACATGTGGGACCCCTCTGTCAGTGGCCACAGGTGCTATTGGCCACTGACTGGTGGGACCCTGGGGCTTTGGACCCACGTGCCAGCGGGTAGCACTGACATGTGGGGCCCAGATGTCAGCTGACCCACAGACCGACAACAGCTGACGAGCGGGGTCCAGCTGTCAGCGCAGAAAAATAAAAGAAAGGCTCAACCTCAGCGTGCGGAGCCGGGGGCTCGAACGCGCACCGAGGGAGCCGGGGGAGGGAAAGAGTTAACGCTGATAGCCATCTGGTCTCTTCGGGTGTTGCTTACCCATGTAGGGTTAATATACATTTTGAGGTATCTCTTGAAGGGGGCCGGTAGAGGAAGCTCGAGGCCGGAGGAAAGGTGGTGGCGTCGCTGGTGAGGGGTGGCCGGAGAGGCGGCAGCGGTGGCCAAAATGCGTTGCTAAGTTCTCGTGGGAGCCGAAGGTGGTGACGGTGATGGCTGGGGTGCGCCGAGCTAGGCCGGCAGCGTGCGGTGGCGCCGGCTCAGGGGAAGCTCCGGTGAAAGAGAGCTACGGGCGGTGAGGTGCTCCGGCGAGGGCGGGGTCGTCTTTGCGGTGAGCCGGTGCTGGTGTGGTGGCGGAGAATTGGGTTTTAAGGGCTCGGAGCGGCGGATTGGATGATCGCCGGAGTTGGGGAAGGTGTTCGGCTTACCGGCGATTTAGGGAGTTTGGGTTCAATTGCTTTCGGGAGAAGGGTGAGGAGAGTGTGGTGATGCGAATGAGGGGGCTCCTCGGGCTTTATAGGCGACGAGCGCGGCCGATTGCGGCGGAGGACGTGCGCGCATGTTCGGCTGTCAGCGGCGACAGCGGGCGGCGGTGTCAACGGGCGGCAGGGGGTATGGCCGCACAGTTCAAGGCAGCTCCACACGTCGGCCGTGTCTCCCGCCCGGGTCTCGTGGCTTTTGACCGGCATTGAGCGGAGAAGAGCGAGCCGGGCGTGCGGGAAAAGGGGAAAGAGGGAGAAGGAGAGGGGCACGCAGGTTGGGCCCGCCGGCCAGGGAGAGGGGCGCGGGGTGAAGGCGGGGCCCGCGTGGCAGAGGGAGGAAGCGGGGGAGCGGCTGGGCTGGTGCGTGCGCAGGGGCTGGGCCGCGCGAGGGGAGAGTGGTGGAGATGAGGCTGGGCTGGGGTGATGGCCGGCCCGGCTTTTCCTCTTTCTTTTTCTTTCTATTTTCTCGTTTTCCCTTATTGTTTTTATTTTCCTTGGTTTTGGAATCTCGCATTTATTATTTTTAACATTAATTTCATAGGTACCAATTTATTATTATGTTTAGATATATATATATATACATACCCATAGTTGTTAACATATTTAATTTGCTTGCTTCCTTGCTAATCATATTATTTTCAGAAATGGGGTTTCAGGTTTAAGCCACATTTTCTTCCTTCCCTTTTAAGGATCATCTTTTCATATTCTTATTCAAAATTTTAATTATGTTCGTTTTTTTCTTGATTCTTTTATCTTTTGGAACCTTCACCAAATTTTCAGAAAAATCCCATAAAATCCAAATTCAAATAAAATACACTGCAAAACAATTCAAAAGCTTCACTTTTTCATATTTACATTTTTCAGGATGTTACAGTCTACCTCAAACATGGACTCAAAATTTCATCTCTTCCGAAAACCAAGGGACCCAAAATCCTTCCGAACACGGGTTTTATTCAAACTCTCAACCTTCTTAGTTATGGACTCCATCCACAACTCCTAACACACCACGTGATGAAGCCTCTGGGACAACCCTTCTTGTATCTTCATCATGCTTCATCAACTTTCGTGTTGAAGCCTCCTAGACTGCACAACCAGTAGCTTCTCCATGAATCACCACTTTTGATCTCCACATGCCCCAGCGTGTGCCCGACCACCTCGCATGACATCCTTGATCGTCTAGACTTAGACATCCTCATCCTAGTCCTGATCCTACTTGTCACCAATTATGATCGTCTCCATGCCAACCTGCACATCAAAGACCAAAGAAATATTTTCCCACTACAAGTTCTTCCCGACTTGACCGTCATCAGCACATACACGTATAACACACTCTTGTCTATTCATAGACAAGAATCAAACCAACACAAACACCAACCAAGTCATCTACGATCACAATTTTCACGCTCTCCAAAAATCACCAACTTCAGATCACTCATTACAGCCGGTTATGCCCTCCGTGCAAAGTCCGGTTGCTAGCTCATCGAGTACTGGGGAAAACTATTGCTCTAAACACTCGAAAATAACAAGTATCTCTACCGACCACAGAATCATCGAATACTGACTACCAAGTACCAATTGCTATGACTAAGACACCGGATTGCTAAGTCTACAACTACTAATCACAAAGTCTACAGCTACCCATCACCAACCAGGTACTATAGCAACAACTATCGAGTACTCACCTGGTCTTGTAGCACCAAACTCTTAGCAAGATTAGTCTGACAGCCATGCACCGGCAGGACAGACCACTGGCCCATCAGACATTGGTACTCGAGGTACTCAAAGATATAAAAATTAAAGTACTAGAAAGTACTCGAAGTCTATGAGTACCAATCACGAAATCTACGACAGCGGATCGCAAAGCCAAGCCTACAACTATGACAATAGTCCGCCAAGTCTATGACTATGAAAACATAGAGTCTATGACTATCGATCACCAAGTCTTCGATTATTGAAAAGCATTATAGCTATGAGCTTACGACCGGTTCGCTGTTCGAGGTCAAAGCTTATGATTACCTATCGTGGCCGTTCTGTAGTGATAGAAATATCGTGGTCAAAGTCTGCCATGATCATTCTACTGTGGTCATTCTACAATGATCGAAGCCATCCTGAAAGGTCAAGCATAGAAGCACATCGACTAGAACAGTCTAAAATGCAAATTCCAATGAAACCCAAATGTTAATTATTCATCATTAATAAAATGTACGACCACCACATGGTCTAACAGAGTCTCTCCTTCCTCTGTCCTCACCACACCCAATTACCCAAACCTTTGGCCTAGGACATTGGCGGCCAGGTGGCATGGTGGGACTCTCAATGGTCAGCAAAGTGGCAGGAGGTGGGCCAGCGTGCTAGTGCACACAGTTGTAGATCAAAGGTAACTGACTAGAGGGGGTGAATAGGAGGTTCTAAAAATTCTTGCTTTCTAAAACTAATTTCTACAATTTTAGAGCTAAGCAAGATTTCTATTGCAATTCAAGACCTACTCAATTCTACTAAAGCTAAGGCACCACAAGGCAAGACTCTACAAATATATTTCTAGTCCAACTAAATATGACAATCTCAATAATCTCAATTTGCAAGAAATGTAAATGCAGAAAGTAGAGACAAAGAAATAACCAAATGATGACATGCGATATTTTCCCATGGTATCGAAGACTTGCTAGTCTTCACTAGTCTACATTGAGGAAAGCCCAAGTGACTTGGATCGGCTCTATGAATTAAACCTTGCTCCTCAGTTTCACTAGTTGTTGTTCTTCCTCCACTTCGGAGATGATGAACACCAAGCCACTCACAATTTGGCGCCGGGCCTCTTCACAATCTCCTTTAAGAGATCACCTTGCGAACTTCCACTAAGCCGTCTAGATGCTAGCAAACACCAAGAGTAATAAACCACAATCTTCGCTTGACTAAATTCAAGTACCAAGGATCAATCTAGAATGAATGCACTTCAATTTGGGATCAACTACCTCAAATGATGCAAATAGAGTAAATGAGGTGTTTGAGGTGCTCTACTTGCTCAAGGATGTTCAATGGAATAAATTCTTACTATCCTTGAGCTGATGGACGAGTATTTATACTCCCCACCAACCAATTTTGATCGTTAGAGGCAAGTTCCTGAAATTTTCAGCACGAGCAGTAGTACTGGTCGATCCGAACCTGTACTGACTTCACAATAATGGTTGTAGTAGATGAATTAAATGCCTTTGAACTAGCTGTTGAATTTGTGGCATGATACTACCGCTGTTGTAAGTGCGGTAGTTCCACTCTCTTGTAGTTTCATTTCTTCAAAGCGGTACTACCGCTTCCCTTTGAGGTCCAAACCTAGCCCTCCTAGCAATAGCATACCATTAACTAACTTTCGGTACTTCCGGTGTGCGGTAGTTCCTCTCAGGATATGCAGTCATACTGGGATATAGTAGTTCCATTGGATGAACTTCCATACTACCGTTTTCTAAGGGAGTAAACATGCTCCAAAAGTTTCTCTCTGGAAAATGCATATTACCAACTAGGTTTCAGTCTGACCGGAGTGAGGTAGTACTGCACCACCTTCCTGGTCATACCGCTCTGCGGAAGTACCGCCATGTAAATGTCAGTACTACCGTCTTTTCTGAGAAAATGCATAATTGGCTTTCAAATTAAATTCTAAGTGCATGCATGATCCTAGATTGTTCCAATGGTACAAGAAGATGTTGTCAAGTTACTAGTTATGATCCCTCTTAATAGTACTGCATCTAAGCTAAAATCCGGTCTTCCAACCTTTTCTCCTAAGACCGCTAAAATTAAAAAGAGATCCTTAACTATTTATACCTTTGTCTTGAACCATATTGATCTTCATGTTGACCTTTAGCATGCATATCCAGGTTGTCACATTCGTCACCGGGACTAAACCTTTCAAACACTCAATAAACATGTTAGTCTCATATTCACATATTGTCATTAATTACCAAAATAATTTTTAAAAGCCTAGATACTTTCAACAGTATAGCATCGGGAACATGGTAGAGTGCAGCCGCACCATGTGGCAAGGACCAAGGGGATTAGACTGCAGGCCGACAGGGAGAGGCAGGTGGTCGGTCAGACTATAGGAGGCCTAAGCCCTAAGGTGAATTGATTTTTTTCTTTGTCAAATTTCATAAATGAGGAGGCTATTGAATTGTCAGATTTCATAAATGTGGAGGTTTTTGATTGATACAAGAAGTCGTGCAAGTGATGGAACTCATGGAAGCACAAATTTAGTACAATTACAAGCTCCACAGTCAAATTTCCACCTAAAGACTCGAAAATGAATTTGCTTTGTGAGCATGATTAGGACATTAGTGAATATATTTTTGTGTTATATGATGCACAAATCCACATATTTTTATATTATAGTCTCTTTTGCATGTGTGATTAGACTTTTATTGGCAAGTCGTCGAAACTTTGGTAGTGTCGTAGCAAGATACTTTTGGTCGCATCTTCCTTTTTTTTCATCTATGGATGTTCAGACGTGTAATGGACCATGCTTTTAGTTTAATACTATTGCGATTCTCTACTTTGCTTTATGTGATGTGTATATAGACTTGTACATGCTTATTCGTTGTAGTTAGGCTTGCCCAGACTTCCAAAATTTTCTAGCTCTTCCACAGTCCCAGTTCCACATAGCGTGCAGTGGGAGCTAGTCCACAAGATATATGAATGTCGCAATAGTACAAACAACTGTAATTTTTTATGGACAAGAGGAACTCTCCTGAGGTGCAGTGGTGGATGCACAAGGTTGAGAACGCACCCCCTAGGTTCGAGCCTCGCTTCTATCTTAATACGAAAGTGTTGGAGAATAAGTCTTATTCCTTCTCACCGTGGTAATACAACTCACTTTCATATCCATTGGTCTTAAGCATTTCAGGCTTAAATTGAGGTTAACCTAGGACGAAAGAAAGAAAGCCCAGTTGCATTAGATCGCTCATAGCCGATAAACTAGCCCTTTAGAGCAAGTCTAATAATACAGCTTTCAGCTAGCTGTATGGACACTTACAGCCCACTTATCAGCCCATTCATATAGTAGTTTACAGCCAGCTGAAGGCTGTATGATCTACCCCTTTCTCTCACAAAGTTTCTTGGTTCTTGTGCTTCAGCTGACTGTAAACTTACAGCTCACCTCTCTTCTCTCTCCTCCACCTCAGCATACAGCCTACTAATAGCCTCTTATTATACGTGCTCTTAGGTATGGCTTTAACATACAGTGCCGACTCTTTTTTGTCATGGGCTCATAGCTGTCTATCTTACGACAATTCTTCTCTTCTATTGATCGTTGCGGACAGGTATTCTCACTTATCCTTTTTTTTATCGGCGCTGAACTGATCATGCCGGCCGTGCATGTATCTGTATCATGTACACCAGAACACGCATGCCGCGCATGGACTTGGTCCAAGACGTACGGCCGCGCGCGTCAGTCCACAAGGAAAATGCCCAAGCTTGAGCCGAAGGTGGCAGAGGCTCACATGTTCAAGCATCCCATTGTCAAAGTCTCAAAGATGCCTAATCTGTTCAGGTTCCCATCTACCCCCAGCTAACCTATAAATACCACACCTCTGCCCAGAAACGGAGGAACCAAGAGCCAGACACCACAACGAAGTAGCAAACCACAGGTTCAAGGACTGGTCCAACACACACTCTCTCTCCTTCGTTCGTACATATTTTCTATGTCCATCTCCATTGATCGACTGCAGCTGCTATTTGGTGTGTAGATTTACAGGTCTTGGAGATTTTGCGAAAATGAGCGGCGCGAGCAGCGAGAAGTCGTCGTGGCCGGAGGTGGTCGGGCTGCCGGCCGAGGCGGCCAAGCAGAAGATCCTGTACGACCGGCCGGACGTGCAGGTGGTCGTGCTGCCCGTCGGTTCCTTCGTGACCACGGAGTTCAACAACAAGCGCGTCCGCGTCTTCGTCAACTCCGCCGGCGACGTCGCGCAGGTCGCCAAGATTGGCTAGGCCCCTGATCAATCGAGGTGGCCAAGGTGTGCTAGCTATAGCTGCCTGCATGGTCAAAGCTCTCGTGTATTATGTGTGTAGCTATGAACAATGTTGTATGTTCCATTGCAATAAGTCATTGTCGCCAGCAATAAACAAATTCCACTTGTGCCCGTCCAAATCAAACTGATCTGATTACAGATGTGTGGGTGGTGCAAATGTGTACGTTAAAGGACAATGTTAGCTGCTGGTCAATGGTCAGAGCTATAGATTGCTAGGAAGGAATGCTAGACTAATTATCTGCGTCATGTAGACTGAGAGCATAACGGCGATCGATGACGAGTACGTTTCTTCAGTGATGCTACTTGACCGCTCATCTTGATAGCAACGAAGAATCGAACCAAGGTGGTGATCGGTTCGGCTGAAAAGCTCATGGCTTATGGCTGAAAACACTGTAACTGACAGAGGCTTATTTAGCATAATTAAATTTAAAAAAATTTAAAAATATAAAAAATATGTTAGCCCATTATGTATAATACAAACAAATACGGGAAAAAAGAACCGGCAAAAAAGCTCAACAAAAAGCCAAAAGTTCAGAAAAAGACGAAACTTATGAATAGTGAAAAATAAGCTAGAAGCCGAAGCCGAGTTGATCAGGGCCTCTGTTAGCATAGGTACATTATATACGTACACAAAAGTCTAACATGGTGTTTTAATCGGCTGGAGTTGATAGCTTTTGGTTGAATTAGAATAATAATGTTTAGATGAAGTAGTTATTCGAACAAAAATTAGAAAATATTTTTTGCGACGACGGAGACTGACCGGTTGCTTTTGAAAGTGACTTGAAGAAGCTATTTATCAAAGCGATTTAGAGAAATCGTTTTTAGAAGACAATGTATTTAAATCAACTTTTGGCTTTTCCACACAGAAGCCAAAAACCAAACCAGATTTGAACACTCCTAAGGTAGCCTAACCTTAAACATCCTCCACAGTTTTGTCGGCCCTCGCGCCTCATCTCACCATTTCATCCGTATATAAATATGGCGATGAACAGGCGTCGAAGCAACGTTGCCTGATATACAGTAATAACTCTTCTAAAGCTTTCCAAAACATTCAGGCTGAAGAATCATCAGGTGACTGGTGATCGAAGCAGATAAACGCAGCCGAACAAGGTAATCAAATATTCACGCGGCCTGCCGCAACTTGTCAAGGGTCTCACGTTTGAACAAGATCGCGCTTACATGAACAATGATTTCTACTGCACTAATTAAAATGCTGCAGGAATTACAAATTCCAATAGAAACCAAGAGATTCACTCTCAATATCTTACTATCTTGAACAACTGTGCTTTTGCATGTTCTTACTCAACCTCTTTCTAGATGAGAATATATGGTATGCTTAGTGATGGATCTAGGATTGGCTCACGCTCTGGGCTAAGGGCCTGTTTAGCAGAGCTCCACCAGCTCCAGATTCACAAAAAAACAGATCCAGATTCAATTTTACCAGCCAAACACTTCTAGCTCCAGCAGCTCCACCATGGATCTGCTCCACGAAAACAGTGGATCTACCCCCAGATTCATGGATTTGGTGGAGCACCTCAAGGGGTGCTCCACCAACTCAAATTTGGTGGAGTTGGGAAAAATTACCCACCATTGCCACTGGTTACACAAAAAACGGTTCGTTCTTTTCTTTTCCCCGCCTCCTCCCGGGCCTCCGCCTCCCCCGCCTCCGACCGCGTCCGCCTCCTCCCGGCCTCCGCCTCCCCCGCGTCCGCCTCCCCCCGGGCCGGCGCCGCCTCCCCCGCGTCCGCCTCCGCCTCCTCCCGTTCCGGCACCGCCTCCTCCGCCTCCTCCCGTTCCGGCGCCGCCTCCTCCCGTGCCGGTGCCGCCTCCCCCGCGTCCGCCTCCCCCCGGGCCGGCGCCGCCTCCCCCGCGTCCGCCTGCCCCCGGGCCCGCACCACCTCCTCCGCCTGCTCCTGGGCCTCCGCCTCCCCCGCCTCCGACCGCGTCCGCCTCCTCCCGGCCTCCGTCTCCCCCGCGTCCGCCTCCCCCGCGTCCGCCTCCGCCTCCTCCCGTTCCGGCGCCGCCTCCCTCGCCTCCGCCTCCGCCTCCTCCCGGGCCGGCGCCGCCTCCCCCGCGTCCGCCGTGCGCCTCGCCTGCGCCGCCCGGGGCCGCGCCCGCCGGCCGCTGCCGCGCCTGCGCCAGCCGGGTTTTTTTTTTCATTTTGCCCCCTGACGCGTGGGGCCCAGGTGTAAGTGAGATAGAGAGGGAGGTGGAGCTATACCAAACACTTTGACGAATCCCAGATCCACGATGGAGCTGCTCCACGGTGAATCCAGCTGCAGATCCACCTTTTAGGTGGATCTGGAGCTGGTGGAGCTCTGCCAAACAGGCCCTAAAATTCATGCACCTAGATTCAAATCCACCAATTGCACTTCTTAATCAACTCAAATGGGTTGTGCTAAAATGTATTGTTCTCCCATTAAAGATTATTCACATAACATCTATCTATGCAATAAAGGATCAAGAATGCTAAAAAGCCAAAATAAACAAAGAGGCAAGAGCCATGTGTTACCTGCTCGGCTGCTCCTTGGTGGAGGAGTGGGCGTTGAGCTGGAGCACGAGGGCGGCGGACAAAGCTAGGGAGTGAGCGTGTAGGTGTAGCAGCTGCTACGCGACATGCGGCAGGGCTACCTAGAGGCATAGGTCCATGAAACTGCGAGGGTGGCGGCTGGTGGACCATGGTGTCAGGAGCATGAGGGGTGAGGGCGGCAGGTGGCGGACCGTGGCGTCGGGAGCACAACAGGTAAGGGCGGCGGACAAGCGTGGCACGAGCAGGCGAGGGTGACGGTCAGCGAACGTGCGGCATGCACAGGCGAGGGTGGTGGCCACCAGTAGGGGCACAGATTGGGGGCTGGCTACGGCTGGTTCTGTGGCCTCTGATTGGGGGATTTTAGACTTTCCTTTCACTTGGTGGGATTGGGCTACTGTCACTTGACTTGGTGGCCTGAGGCATTCACTTGGCTTAGTGGGCTGAGGCATTCACTTGGCTTAGTGGGCTGAGGCGGTGAGGCCTAAGGGGGGCACTCTTGGGCTACTGGGCTGCTAACTTTCCAAGCCTAGGATTGGGCCGACATAACAGATAAATCATGGGCTAGTACTAAACAGGAGTACTACTAGTAGGATTTTTGGGTCTCGGGCTATAACCCACTGATGAGGATATAATAATCCTCAAATTGTTACATCACTATATTCTTTGAATATACCCCTTATTAGTACGGGAGAAGTCCCTCAGGATAGTTGTAAGTCTTACTATGACTACTTTATATGGTCATAAGTCCTTCTATGACCACGTAGTTTTAAGTTTTACTGCGACTACCCCCTTGGTCATAAGTTCTTCTACGACCAAATAGTCGTAAGTCTTACTGCGATTATCTCCTTTGTCGTAAGTTCTTTTACGGCCACGTAATCATAAGTCTTACTGCGACTACCTCCTTGATGGTAAGTCCTTTTACGACCACGTAGTCGTAAGTCGTACTAAGACTACCTTCCTGGTTGTAAGTCCTTCTACAACCATGTAGTCATAAATCTTACTGCAACTACTAGTTGGTCGTAAGTCTTTCTACGACCATGTAGTCGCAAGTTGACTTGTGACCACCTTATAGTCGCAGATCTTCCTGCGATCAGCCTATCTTTGACTAACGTGTCTATGATAAACAATTGCATCATCAGTTCGTCTGATAGGGCAGTTAGAACATGCGTTTATCCAATAACCGCACACGATCTCTCTCTTTAACAACAACCGCTACACGGCGAACGGCCTTATATGTGTCTCTGACAGCAAACTTCTGTCAGGCAGTTATCATCCAAAGTGTTGAGGCGTCTTCTGGCGCGGGACAATGCCCGTCACTTCACTAGCTATGTAAAGGTTAACATCAAGGAGAGAGGGGAGGGATCCGGATCAAGGAGGAGATAGTGCTAGCCATTCGCATAATTCTCTATTGTAATTCCTCTTTTCAGCAATTAGCAATCATACAAGATGTAGGGTTGTTATTCACTGAGGAGAAGGCCCGAACCTAGATAAAGTTTCTCGTGTCTTTACTCTGCATGCGCATACACCGAGTCTTCTAACAATTTCCCCAAATCCAAACAAATCATATGTAAGATCGATATTAAAACATCGACAGTTGGTGCCGACCAGGGGGAACCTTCTTCCAAGACTCCAGTAATTTCCTCATCGGCAAGTTTGTCTTTTTCCTCCTGATGTCCTCGTGGTAGATGAATGGAATGAGGAGAACTGGTTCGATTTCGTCGACTACGTGAATGTCGACATAGAGGCCTGCTATGACTACAAGCAGACCTTGCTTGCTTCTGACGGTGAATGTCTTCCTGAAGATTCCTCTAGTGATCCCTGAAGATGCTCAACATCTGTATCAACCAAAATCGCAAGTGAGTATCTGTCTCTCCATAATCTCTGTCGCAAATAGCTAAAATTCAAAATTTTTTGCCAAAAATTATAAGCCACAGCTATCTCAACACAGACCCAATGTTGTATGCTCCATTCAATAAGTCATTGTCGCCAACAATAAACAAATTCCACTTGGGCCTGTCCAAATCAAACCAATCTGATTACAGATGTGTAGGTGGTGCAAATGTGTATGTTAAAGGACAATGTTAGCTGATGGTCAATGGTCAGAGCTATAGATTGCTAGACTAATTATGTAACACCTGGCCCATCCATTAGGTCTAGAATATTACCACTACTTCAACTGGTACCCGTTACATCTATTACTGCTAGAACCTGGCAGCAGCTCTTCTGTTCAACTCAACGACACAGTAAGCACACACATTTATCAATGAGCATTGAGGTATCTGTACCAGTTTACCAACTATCAAAAGGAAGGCATAAGCCACATGTCATGAAGCAGTTCCAATAAGATACATTCTTAAAGCTGATTGCCAGAGCCCAACATTAAAGTTTGATCATGATAACTAAAGGTGATATGTGAATTACTATTGTACGTGGGACA
The DNA here is from genome assembly GCA_017311315.1 of Dendrocalamus latiflorus. Taxonomy (NCBI): domain Eukaryota; kingdom Viridiplantae; phylum Streptophyta; class Magnoliopsida; order Poales; family Poaceae; genus Dendrocalamus; species Dendrocalamus latiflorus. Next base: position 25,268,864 of record CM029646.1, on the reverse strand, counting down.
AGTGTGCTATTCCCGTCCAAGCATGTCGCCTTCACCACACACCTAAAAAATAACAATGCAAACTTGAGTCCAAAGACTCAGGAAGTTTATAATAAAATAGTAGCGACAGCATAGCAATTCAGTAAACTTCGTATCTGAAATCTATAAAACACAATCTCTGTAACTATCAACAAAACATATATCTGTAAACTATAAACATATATCTAAGTGCTCACCTATCGATAAACCACCTTTGCCCTATCCTCTTTCATACAATGTCTCAAACTCCACTCATGTGAAGTGTCTACCGCAGAAGGTCTTACCAATGAGCACTTCGGATTAGTCCTATAGATTGCTCACCGACCTGGATCATGCACTCCGGACTAGCTATATGACTAACTCACCGCCCTAGCTCATATGCATTTTGTATGATGCAACATTCTTTCAGCATTAACAATTAACTATACTTAAACTCCACTCCTGTGGAGTGCCTACCGAAGTAGGTCTTTATCTTTCCACTATCGTGGGATGCCTATGCGAAGTAGGTCATTATCTTCCCACTGTTGTGGGATGCCTATGCAAAGTAGGTCTTGTGTATAGGTGCGCTGCAAGACGCAAAACTCTTTCAACATTAACAATCAACCATAAGTATCTCTTGTCATAGCACAATCAACAGGCAAGGAGAGATATCATTACATAAAATGTTGTAAAGCATGGCATGAAAAAGTAAGTACCAGGCATTCATCACAATGCACTATTTTACCCTGCACTCTGCCTATTTAACCTTATGGACGATGCGTGAATGGCATCAAATTCGAGCCTCCACCTGAACAAGCATTAACCCACCTCAACACATCATAGCAATACATGCACACATATGAACGGTATCGTACTTACACACAGAACCAACACATACAACACTCTCGAACCGGACACCTTCTCGCTATTCCGGGTGCTTAAATGACCATGTCTTTCAAATCCAAAACCTAAAATAGCAAGCATCTAGGGATCTTAAGTCTGTATAACTCTACTCACGTATTCCTGGTTACTATAATTTAAATAGTACGCCATCTAAATCTTCAATTTTAGCCCAAAGGCTGTGATATCCCATACTAATCATTCACTCACCTTATGGTCCCCATGCACTCGGCCAGAGTACCCACTACTACTTATCGACTCACTAATCATTCGATAAATAATAGTCGATCACGCATGCACTGACACACCACACGGCCAGCACACTTCACTAACTCTACACACACATGGGTACAACGCCACCGCACTGCAAATGAATTCCATCTAGTAGCTGTGTTCTAACCATCGTATGCATCTATCTTGCTATTTGATAATTCAGCCTCTACATAACTCAATAAACAAATAGGGGAAATGGTTTTGAGGTGCTACCGTACCCCCGAATAAATGGATGGAGGCTCTTTCTTTCTTATCTTGGCCAGATCTGGCGGATCAGATGCCGGATCAGTCTTCCCTCTTCTTCTTTCCGGATCTGGCGGATCAGACGCCGAATCAATCTTCCCTCTTCTTCTTTCTTCTTTTTCTTTCCTTCGACCGGTCAGCCTCCCAATTGCATTCTTCTTCTTCTCTCCTCCCTCCCCATCCTCCTTTCTTCCTCGCAGCCGGCCGGCTCCTCCCTTCTTACAGTCGGTCGGCTCCTCACGACTGCTTCCACCTTTCTTGACCAGCGGGAGGACGGCGAAGGCGACCATGGCGACTAGAGAGCCATCAACACCAACAGATGGGCGTCGGCGGTGGCGGCACAAGGGGTGCACGGCTGGCATGGTAGCAGCGATGGCGACACACGGCCAAGCAGAGCAAGGAGTGACAGCGAGCGACGTCGGTAGCAACAGGAAGGGAGGTGCAATCGAAAGGCTATGAGCAGTGGTACTGGTGGCCCATGACGGCGCGCGTGGGGGGGGGGGCGAAGGCGACGTAGGTGAGGCGCGGTGGAGATCGGCACAGGGGAGGAGTGAATCGAGTTTGCTTCCTCCCCCTCCTGGGTTGCTCTTATGGGGAAAGGCTTGGCATGGGCTGGGTTGGGTCAAAGCTAGCCTAGGCTCTCTCTGGTATTGCAAATTATCTGTGGTATGTGTACTAAGAGCATAACGACGATCGATGATGAGTACATTTCTTCAGTGATGCTACTTGACCACTCATCTTGATAGCAACAATAAAGCGAACCATGCTAAGCCTGTTAGCATATGTGCATTATATACATGCACAAGAGTCTAACAGGATGTTTTAATCAGCTAAAGTTGATAGCTTTTAGCTAAAATAAAATAAAAACGTTCGAAAGAAGCAACTATTAGAAAAAAATTAGAAATTAGAACTTTTGCAAGACATGGAGGAGGTTACAGAGACCAGCCAATGGCTTTTGAAAGTGACTTGGAAGAAGCTATTTTTAAAAGTGACCTAGTGGAACCTTTTTAGAAGTCAAGATATTCTAATTAACTTTTGGTTTTTCCACACGGAAGATGGAAACCATACCCGATTTGAGCACTCCTAAGGTAGCCTGACCACAGTTTTGTCGGCCCTCGGGCCTCATCTCACCATTTCATCCATCGAAGCTACGTTGCTGACATACAGTAATAACTCTGCTAAAGTTTCACAGAACATTCAGGCTGAAGCATCAAGCAGAGAAACCCAATCGAACAAGGTAATCAAATATTCACGCTGCCTCCCGCAACTTGTCGCTCTTACATGAACAATGATTTCTACTGCACAAGTTAAAATGCTGCAGAAATTACAAATTCCTGTAGAAACCAAGAGATCCACTCCCAATATCTATCTTGAACAACTGTATGCTTTTGCATGTTCTTACTCGACCTCTTTCTGGATGAGAACATATGGTATGGTAACGACAAGCAGACAGAAAATGTTGAGCACTCGGGCGGCCGGCACACCACAGCTAAGTTTCAGAACAGAAAATGTACTACAAACTAGCTATTCTTAATACCATCTTACAGGAAGAGAAACAGGTAACACGAATCAGATAATATAGTTCTGCACCAGCTTTAAGAGATCATCACAGGAAAATGTCTACAACAGTCCCAACTGTAGCATTTTTACAACGATAACAGTTATGGCAACAAACCAACTGGGTGAAGCAAGCCTCAACAGGAAAACACGACACATGGTCATACTGCCAAACCCACCACACCAGCACTTTGTCACCTCCCATTCTTATGTCAAAGACAAAGACATGTCGATACAGCAGCTTCTAAAATAGCTCCTCTTCGTCACAAAATTCAAAAATCAAACTCTCCTGTCGCCTGCCACATCATAAGAGTAACATCCATGTCAGTAAAAAGTGAGTTGCGAACCAAGTGAAGCGCACTGAAGTTTTAAAAGAATTACAGGTAGTCAACCATAATTTTTTGTGGGCAACAGCATGGTTGTCATAGTTTACTTACAAAAATTCAGACTTGGAAGTTGTTGGGCAAAATTAAGGTGCAGAAAAACTGAATGATTTTGTGAACTCAATAATTGTAATGTCCAACAGGTCATTCAAGCATCAGCATCTTTCGATTGGGTACCAATAAATAATTTGATCATATAAGCTGCAACCAAGAGGAAGAGTATCAAGTGCAAACCATTGTTTAGGCGTATACCACAATAAGGCTGAGTTCTTTTCCATTTATGGCTTGTGGCTTATGGTTTATACTATAATAACTAGCTTTCAAATGGTGCATTTTTCAAGACGAGATCAACAGGAAGATTGTAGTAAAAAGTGTACTGAGTTCAGTTGTATCGGCCAAAATCGTATGCGACTATTTTCCTCTGCGTACTATCTCTCGCGAACAGTCAGAATTCAAAAATTTAAGCCATAAATCAAAAGTCACAGCCCAAAAACCCCACCCTAAACCATCGCAAAAATAGTACATAACATTCATGTATTCATAGAAACAGAGTGTCACTTTAACTCTGTTTGATGCCCTTAGGTTGTGTTTGGTTTAGGGACAAGGTGGGATGGGGTGGTCCTGTCCCTAGTTTTGGGATGGGATGATCCCATTTTTTGTTTGGTTGGGGGATAGAGTCATCCCTGTTTTTTGTTTGGTTGGAAGGATAAAGTGGGATGGAATGATCCCATCCTTTGTTTGGATGGAAGGATGAAGGTGGGATATGTGTGACATTTGAGTTTTTATTTAAAAAAAATTGAAGGCTATTGTTGATATGTTTCTACACATAAGCCTTTGAGTTTTTTTTAAAAAAATTTAAACAAAACAGTACTTAAAAAAACAAAGATGTGGGATGACTCTGTCCCATGAAAAAAAGAGGATTGCCTGGTCCCGGATCTACAAGGAATATTCCTAGTGGGATGTCCTTGACTCTGCTTGTCTCCCATCCAAACACCTACAAAAACGGGTCCATCCCATCCCGTCCCACCTAGTCCTTGCAACCAAACACATGGTTAATTTCAATTAAAGGATAATTCATGATATACCACTCGAAAAAAAGGCATAGCCGGGAATACCACTCCTCCGAAGAATGACTTTCACCACATATCACTCCAAAGAAGTTTAAATTCAATATATACCATTTTCTCTTATTTTCTTTTCTTTTTGCAAATTAAAGCTTTTTCACCTTTTTTGTCTATAGGAAAGAACTAGTTTGCTCATACATGGCATGTTTTCATGATTCCAAGAAATGCCACACAAACTATACGACTGAACTAGTCTTTTTGTTGCGTGCGATCTAGTCCCTCCACACCCAACCGGTGCTAGCTCTTTTAGCTTCTTGTGGATAGAGCATTGTGATGAAACCTGGGTCCAGATCTATACACGTAATTATATTTTTGTGATGAGGAATGGCATATTCTATTTTTTTTTACGGAAAAACCAGGAGAGCAGCTAATTTATTCATTAATAATGGCATATTTTTTGTTTCAAAAGGCAAAACCTTGGTTAGGTGAGTTGCTACCAATCTCTTGTCGTGTTCAAAAAGGCAAAACTCTGCCATGCCTTTAGTTTGATCCCTTAGCATGGTCTCCATGGACCTAAAGTGGGGCCAGTTGACATCTACCAGACCAACGTGGCTGCACACGAACAACACGCAGTCTCAGAATCGATAACACCATGGTCGAAATAGCTTTTGAGTGGTATTCCCTGGAACCATGAAAATATGGCATGTATGGGCAAAATAGTCCTTTCCTTTGGCCAAAAAGGGTGAAAATGCTTTAGTTTGCAAAAAAAAAAATAGAGGAAATGGTATATGCTGAATCTAAACTTCTTTGGAGTGGTATGTTATGGAAATCATTCTTCGAGGTGGCATTCCAGTCTACACCATTCTTTCGAGTGGTACATCATGAATTATCCCTTCAACTAATTATTTATTACTCCAATTATGTAGCCAAGTAGCTAGAAATTACAGACTCATGCCTTCTTTTCAAAATTTGTAAATTGCCAAAGGGAAGAACTGAAGAAGTATGTATGCCTATTCATTAAAAAAAAGTTTGTATCCCTAACTATCCAATTGTTCAGCTATGTTTATACCATAGTAGGTTAAAAGTTAGGGTTCAAAAAATATATATTCACAAATTTTGCCAAAAGATTATGTTACCCACCTTGTTGAATAGAACATCTCTGCCATTCAAATGCACGATTCCATCCTTCAAAGTGCATTTCCAGCGGTTCTTTGTCCTTGTCACCTATGTAAACCAGTGAAGAGGACATAAGACACGAGAGACTGAAACTAGAGGTAAACCAGATTCTGCTCAGCCAATATTATCTTAAAACAAAAAGGAAGCATTATTACTTTGTCAAATTGTGCGAGGACAAGGTGTTGTGTGTTAGGTTCGTCCTCCCCTTGCTCAAGGTCATCTAACTCGTCGTCGTCGTCTTCATTAAGAGGAGGTTCATCATCATCCCCTGTGTCATTTCTTGGTTTTGGTGTTCCAACAGCAGGCGTGGGAGCTTGATACTCAGCTAAGAAACAGATCAAAATATGACTAAGATCAGCAACACACAGAAAATAGCGTGTCTCATCCAGATCAAATTCCGCAGTTTCATGAGAAACTTACAAGATTCTCCAGGGGTGTTATAATCTTCAGTTGGGACTCCTTGGAATAAAAATTGCTGATAAAATAAGCAGCACAGTAAGTTGGAGGAATTCAAGGATCTAAGATAAACCCATTCATGTTTAGAATTATACATCATTATAGTCATCTTGTATCCCATCCCGTTGAGGAATAAATGGAACTACTATTGTTTCTTTGATGGAAGATGTCTTAGTCTCTGTTTCTTGCTTGTTCATGATGGAACTCCAAAGTTGTTGTGCGTTGTCCTAAAGAAAGACCAAAAATGAGGATGAGGACTTCCCAAACAGAGAACTTAAAATTTAGAAACTCAGCACTAAAGATTCAACTGAACAGTTGCTAGAAGTATCTAGTATAACAATAAGCAACAGTAGGAATGGAGCATCCCTTGAGGATAAGAGTACCACATGAACTGAAGAGATTTTAAAATGAGTTGTAATTTGTTGCGCATATTCAACGTATTCTCGTTGCCATACAGAAAGCTTTGTAAGTTTCAAATAACTTCAGTACTAAAAGAGGTAACTTCAGCAATTTTTTTCTAGTGCATTGGAGGCATTGAGGTTGGTGGACATAGAAAGAATTAATCCATGCCACATTAATGAGGGATAGAGCAAGGATCAATCCATGACCCAAACCATCACACAAATCTCCAAAGCGTATAGCTGTATATATTCTTAATTTTGATGCATAAATAAAAAGCTCAAATTTATTGGTGATGCATCTTCTAGAACATGAAGTCTCCAAAGCATACGGATAAACCTGCAGTGATTTTTATGTAATTGATCTTGTGTCATATAATATGTCCCTCACTGCATCTTGCGTCACTTAGGCCCATAAACAAGAAACCTAATCTACTGCCACATCCCTAGCTTCTGTCATATGACTAAATTGTCTAGTGGGCCAGGTTTAGGGACCTGCCAGATTGAATGTCAAGTTCAAGGCAATAGGACCAAATCTCACAAAGTTTGGGAACCTAGGGTTCAATTCTCTATCTTCTTGGGAGCAACTAGCTTACATGATCCATGCGCACGATAGTTGTAAATTGACTAATATGTATACTAAAATACTAAATGAATTCCTGACTAGCTTTGCTCCATTTATAGCATCTCATTGTGATCCAGAAAACCTCTAAGAGCCCATTTGGAAAGAGGGGATTTGGATCCCAATCCTAAAAATTCATGGAGCAATTCCCCCTCTTCCAAACAGGCCCTAGATTAGGCAAGGTTGGATAGGAAGCAAATCCCTCCTCCGTACCATCCATAGTGCCACTGCCACCATTAAATAGCTCTACAAAGTACTATCACATGTGCTGATGAGATATAACAAGTGCAAGATGAATTATGAGATAGTGAATTGAACTTATCATTGATGAGTAGTACCTTTGACACAACAAATTCTACTGTCTGATCTGCACTTCCATCTTGTTGTGGCACAAAAGAACCAGAAGGGAGCTGACCAGGATATTCATTCCTCTTGCGTTTCCCAGAAGACATCAGAAAATCCTACAAAATGAACCAAATATGAATTCATAGCAAATATAGTGGAAATCAGGATTCTGATCAGGCTAATGGACCGCTTTCTGTGAGCAGCTGATAATCTGGCCAATTTGAGTTTAAACATAGTAAGAATTAATGTTCCAAAGCGGCAATTAGTGCCTAATTAGTTTCACAGCAGTTTTGGTGATAATTCCACACGAGCTATCTTTTTGTGAGTGTATAGCTGTTCAGGCTGAGAAGACCTAAAACTTTCTGACCTGAATGGTGCATGTCAGAGAGCATAAGAGTTGAGAACACAACCTATAAGGAAACAAGTAAAACTTCCTAAGTTCTACTCTAAATAGAATTGTTAAAATTGCACTGGCAAATGACGACATGCAGACTGCCACCAGCACATAAAGCATGGCTAAAATCCTATGGATGTTGGTTAAAGCTTACTAGGCTAAAGCCACTTTATTTTAAAGTGTCCATCCATACCAAAATATGAGGCGGAATAAAATGCACCCAAATCACATACTCTAATTCAGATTCTCTTCCTTTAATATATTTGATGATTCTGTCCCTACTACTTTTTCAAAAGGAAGCTTTACCTGCTTGGATTAGCTTGTCCTTGCTTGTAATGCACCCAATACGAAATGAGAAGGACATGTTGTCATGAGAAGACAAACACCACTAACGGCAGAAAAAGTACCTACTTATCTTCTATGATGTAACCATTTCAAAACAATGTGATACAAATGGAATGGCTGGATTCGGTTAGTATTTGAAAAGTAATATTCTGAGTCTTGGGTTTCTCATTGCTAATATTATGAGTGCCATCAAATACGAAGGCGTAATCACTGGCCAAATAATCCTAAATATCATCTCAAGGAAGTAATAAGCCCAAAGCTCTAGCCTCTAAATATCCTTTCTAGAAGGAGATCACTGAATATACCGTTAGTAATGGCCAGTAACCAACCTGATTTAGAACAGTAGAAATGCCCATTAATAAGAACTGTGTATGGAATGGCAATCAGATTGATAAAATAAACAGGGGCAATATTTTTCAAAAACAAAAGATATATTAAAACAATATTTTCAAAAACAAAAGATATATTAACAACAGATGATGGAAACCCCCAATTACAACATGGACTCTAGTGTGCTGTCATCTCATCTTTTACCTTGGTCAGTGGCTGAGGCTGCGCTCCCCTATCTGGGTCCTCCCGGCTCTCCACATAAGCTGTGCGGAAATCACAATCAACCGAACATTATTGATTTCCCCAATCAATATTGCTCCAACCAGACTAAACTACATATGCATGCGGAGAACAAAAAGTGGACATAACTTATACACATACCAACATTCACATCAACCCCCAGCGGCCTCTGATTCATCCAAGGAGACGGAGGTGGCTGCAAACAATAACTTCCATACATCAAACCCAGCTAACATAAACAAAATCCCCTCCACACACGAACAGCAAAAATCCAAATCCACTCTACCATGTAGGGGCTCGGGCAACCAGTCTTCGGATCAGCCCCATTCATCGCCATCCCGTTCCTCACATCACTGATCGGCGATGGGGCATAGTCCGAAGGCCCCGTCGGTATGTTGTACATCCCTGCATCCGTCCCTGGAAGTGGTGTCTGGATCGGGGTCTGCAGCGGTGTCTGCACCCAAATACAACAAACCACATCAACACCCCGCCTGTCAATAACAGAGATCGTGGCCAAGTTCGAGGGATGATCGAGGGATTTCGCCTCACCGGTGGGAACAGCATGTCGGCGGTGGGGGTGGCGTACTCCTCCGAGGTGGCCTCGTAGGGCACGTTGAGGTCGTGCATAGGCGGGGTCGAGCCGGAGCCCGGCGCGGCTCCGGCGGACGCGGCAAGCGCCTTGGAGCGGTCGATGCTCCCTGAGATTGCGCCGCATTGCAGCATCTTCATCTCCCAGAGCTAAGGTTTCCGGCCGGATCGGAGAGGCAACCGTCAAATCGCGGAAATCAACCAGCAATACAAGAGATAGGTTGTACCAGGGACTCCATAAATCGGAGGTACTCACAGCCTGGAGCTCGTTCAGGACGGCGTCGCCGACGCCGTAGGTGATGAAGTCCTCGCGGACCTTGGCGATGACGTCGTCGATGACAGAGATGTAGACGTTGGAGACGTTGCTGCTCGCCATAGCGGCAGCGGAGGTGGCTTAGGGTTTGGGTGGGAGGAGGCAAGGGAGAGACAGGGTGGAGTTGGGGAAGAAGAGGGGATGGCGGAGGAGGAGGCGGACGAGAGAGATGGGAATTAAGCAGAGAATATAAATAGGTTTGCATCCGGTGGCGTCACGTGGCCGGGGTATTTGTAGCCCACCCCCGACTACCGGCGATGGTCGGTTTGCGGTATGGCCCCTGGGAGTTGTAGGTATTGCGTTATCCTCGTAAATTTTATTTTTTTCCCGTGTCCTTTACAAATTCTGAATTTTCTAAGTCTTCGTATTTTAGCTATTGTGTTTTTGCGAGTGGACCCTTCCTTTTGTTAGTTTTGTGAATTTATTTCTCGGATCTGGATTAGAATTATTTATTCAAACACAGCTGCATGTTATCAATCTTGTTTGGTGAGCTAAGTAAAAAATTTCCTGATCAAATCACAGTTCGTGGTTGTAGCAAAATATTTTGAAAAGGACCTTTGTGACATTTAACATTTTAACAAGAACTTGTCACAAAATAAGAAACCTTTAGCTCCCAAAAATTCTCAAAAAAAAATACACACATCTAAATCTATCTAAACTAATAATCCACCAGTTCAAATTATTTTACATCCACCCAACAATTACCTGCTCCACAGTCATGACCTTAACTACGTCCACACCACAATATGCACCCAGAAATACACCATCATAAAAAACTGCGCACCAGATTAACTCTCCTCCATTCTCTCTCCTTACTCAACCATATCCGACGGTCATCCTTCAATGGATCTGCAGTAGCTTGCATGCATGCAGGTCGATCGTCCCCGCCTCCCCCGAAGGCCCCGCCTCCCCCGAACGCCGCTGCCTCCCCCGCCTCCTCCGAAAGGCCCCCGCCTCCCCCGAACGCCGCCGCCTCCCCCGCCTCCTCCGAAAGGCCCCCGCCTCCCCCGAACGCCGCCGCCTCCCCCGCCTCCTTCAAAGGCCCCCGCCTCCCCCGAATCGACTCCCGGCCGCCGCCTCCGCCGAATCAACTCCCGGCCGCCGCCTACCCCGAAGGCCGCCGCCTCCGCCGAATCAACTCCCGGCCGCCGCCTCCCCCGAAGGCCGCCGCCTCCGCCGGCTCCCCCGAAGGCCGCCGCCTCCGCCGAAGCTTGTAAACTGTAAGCAGTAACATCATGTGTTGCCTTCTCTGATTGAATAGCAATTTTGTTCAACTTTCCACCACTCACTTACGGGATCTGATCAGAACATTGTCTTGGAAAAGCTTATGCATAATATGTCTTGTATGAGAATCCATCCATGTCAATAGTTTTTAGCTCTGTATATTAGTTTATCTTTTCATATTTGACATGCATCTTCTCACATCTGTCATAGCTAGGAGAGATCCGAGATATCAGTTCTGAAGAGAAGAAAGCCACTGTTCTACAAAATTCTTTCCATCTGCAGAACAAAAAAAGGAAAGAAGAGTATTAGAACAAGAACAAAAAGTCGAAACTGTAGTGATGGAAAAGCTAACACGCAACACTATGCAAAAGATGAAACTAATAGCAAATTAAAAAGATTAAAACTAGGTCACATTACGCTGAAAAGCTCTTCTGCACAATCAAATACAATGGTCTATGGAGAATTAAAACGGCACAAGCAGGCAATGAAATAGCTTTTTATTGGTTTCAACTTCAATCACACCTAGCACTCTGGCACTAGGGACAAGATTCAGGTATTTAGGACAACATTCGTGAGTTAATAAGACCGAAGGAAATGGCCACCAGAAACAATGTAACCAATTACTATGCTATTATTACTCAAAAAAGACAACACTATTGGGTGTAAATTATCAACCAAACAGCTAATAGTGTGTTGCTGAAGAAAGCAAGCTATGGACTGTACAGCCATGCCTCTAGGAAAGTATCTGATGGATTAAAAGTTTTCATTTATGTAACCAAGGCCCTAAGTCTTAACCTATCTTATTATTGAGCACAAGTGTCTGAGAAATTGTATTAACTAAGCAAAGATTTCAAATTCATAGTACAAAGTAAGTCACCTAACCCACTACTAAACATGAAAATGGCATACAGAACCAAATAGCATGCTATGTGCTACATCCAATCAAATCATTGCTCTCCTTAAAAAAACCAGATCATTGCTGAACTAAACCATGAAAGAACAGCCACATGTACAGAACAGTCGTTGCCTGCCATATCAGGAGAAACATAAATCCAGATACTCCTAAGTTGTTCATCATCATTTTGACATTTTCTATCCAAAGGGGAAAGGAAAACCATCCTGCCTGCATTGGATACATTACTTTCTTATCCTATAAGAGGTCATGTTATGTCAGCTTAACAAACTGGATTTATTGCGAAAACAACAATTGATAACTGAAAGTGTCAGATTTGTCAATTATGTCTGATTATGAAACTGAACTATAGTTTGTACTAATTAGTACTATCAAGTACCGCATATGATTCCTTCCTAATTCTACACTAGACAGTAAGCTATTAGTAACATACAAGTATCAACTGCACAATTGAATACTTTCATAATTCATAAATTAACTAAAGACATAGTATGATTCCTTCCCAATTATGAACAAAACACAACAAAAGAACGTAACTACGTAATTAGATCATCATCATGCTCACCAGAGAGGCCGCCGTCGGCGAGAGCGCCGGCGCCAAGAAACTGGCCCTCGGGCCTCCCAGGCTGCTCGGCGCGGCCGTGGCGGTAGCACGGCACGAGGACGGCGAAGCAGCTCTCGGGGTCGCCATCCGTCTGCAGCTCCGGCGCCTGCGGCTCCAACCAGACCAGTCGGAATCGTCGGACTCCGACCCGGACAGGCACCCGCCTCCATCGGACGGCACGATGACCATGTCGTACTCCCTGTCGATCCTAGGAAACCCGCGGCTGCGCCGCCGGTTCCTGACCCGCCTCGGCTGCGCGCAGCTGTTGATCTGTTTTTTTCCTATGACACGAAGGAGGATTTGATTTAGATATGACATATATTACAGAGAACATAATTGCTATGCATTTTCCTGCTGATGATTTGAGCTCTGCACCAACAAGACTTCAAAATTTACTGACAATTTGCTCCTTTTAATTTGTCTCTAGAAAAAAAACAAGTTGATACTTCAATTGCAGGGCTTCTACCGCAAGCACTACAAGGTAGCTTTCACTCTCTATTGAGATTCTTAACATATATGATACATGGATAACACATTTAGGGTTTTTGGCATTGCTCTGAATTTGATTGGTAATGCGGATGTTGTGAGACTAGGTGTCAGTAAGAATCCCAAGCTTTTATGTTGGCTTGGCTACACATTTCTTGGGTACTACTATGGTACAAGGGATCTACTAGACTGATCTAACCTAAAATTGTTCTGAATTTGACGCTGGGAGTATATCTGGGTGCAGCATAATTGCTGCAATTTCTTCTGCTTCATGTCCTGTTGTACAGTTTGATGTTCTTCACATAATTATGTTCGCCGGTGGCCTAAGATTTCTTGGTTTCTTGGCAAGTGCCGACATGCTTTTCGAATTGAAAATTGGATGCTGGCTTGCATCTTACCCATAAGTAAGTAGGATCTGTTTCCGAGGAATGTATGCAAGGAAATAAAGTGAGATGGTTTTCTGTCAAATCTAATCCAAGGAAATATTCGAGCTAGATGTGTTTAAATGTCCTGTGAGGAATTTCTATGGCATGAGTTATCATGATCTTGATTATCAAGTATTTCTTAATTAAAAAGATTTGTTTGTTGTGGAATCCTTCAGGTGCATATGATATGCTAGACTACAGTCATAACTCTCCCATCTGATGCTTTAATACGATTTTTTTACTTTATTACTGCTTGATGTATAAGTAACCTTTTGAGCGCGTGAAGAATGACTCTTGCTATGAAGATTCTTGTGCTATGGTTTCCTACGGATCCAAATCCAATACAGGAATTGAATTTAAAGTGTTTTTTACTCTGTTGGATATAGCAAAGCAAGGTCATGATTGCATTCTCATCTAAATACGATAATTTAAAACTGTTGCGATTTTAAACATTGGTGATTGCATCTTCCTCAGGTTGGTTTTGCATGTTGATGGCTGGTTAAATAAAAAAAGGACATGTCAAAGCAGAAAACAGAGCGCACTGCTTTAGGCGATATAACAAACAACAACACAGGTATGAGCGCTTACTCGGCTGTGACGGAATTGCTTTCGATATTTTTATAACCTTCTCAGTTTTAAAATCACTTGCAGCACCTGTGGATGAGGCCGAGCGAAAGAGGGAAGAGAGGAATAGAAAACAACGAGAATACCGAGCAAGGATAAAGGCTGAGGAATCCAACGAGCAAAGAGAAGAAAGGAATAAAAGGCGCCGGGAACAACGAGTATTGAAGAGGACAGAATCATCAACACATACTATAGGACCTGATCATGGTATTGCTTATTTATTATTTAATAATGGTTCCTTTGTTATTTGAAATGTTACTCTTTATTAAGCAATAATAATTATGTCCGGACAATGAAAAATTAATGTTTCATCCTGCTCCATGATAGGTCAACAAGCACCATATGGAGCGTGTTCAAGTATTCTCCGAGCATCAAACGATGAGGACAAGGAAAATGTCTGTCCGGATAACAACACGGATTGGCTACATAGAAATTATAATTATGTCCGGAGAAGACAATCGACCTATGATACTTCTTGTGTGCCCAACAACCTGTCAAGCCACACTCTGTTGAATGCAAGTGCGGCAACTCCAGGTGCCATCCTTGTATTTTTTTTAAATTTGTGCAAGCAATAGTAGCATGTTGTGCTATATGTATAATAGAATAGATCATCTGATCATGCCAATGTTTTCCACCCAATGGTGGCCAGTTAGCAGCTCAAATAGGCAAAGGGCCCTTGCAGAAAGAGAGAGGTACAACAATATGAATGAGCACAGCAAGGAAAACATGTTGCAGAGAAATAGGGACTACAAAAAAAAGATGAGAATACAGTCAGTCGGTGTCTTGGTGAAGGAAACATTGCATATAGGACAGAATGATATAGAATATGATAGTGCCTTGTTCGAACCTATAAACAATCAATCTGATGAAGGTGTGTTCTTTTTCTTTGTTTATTTTATTTTAATAACACAGTCAGTCGGTGTGTTCTATTCCTAATGTTCGAGCAAACATCATGCAGAGGAACATCTGGAGGCACCTTATTCCTTGGATATTGATGATCTTCTTGATGACGATGAGACTAGGCAGTACGTTGGTGAAGGTAACTTTATTTTGTGTGTCATCACAGGTGTTTCGCTTATTAATGTTGTGTAATGACGGACAGTGCTTGCTTTCATAACAGATGGTGCCTTCGAGTCCTATCGTGTCAGTGTCAATGGTGTTGATTTGAATACCAATGAAGATCCTTATGATTATGTCTACCAAAATGTGCCTGATAGGCACCATGTTTTGAGAAAGGTGCCTAACTGCTTGTACTGTGCAACAATGAGATTTCAATATGAACCATCTGGATTCTGTTGCAGAAAAGGAAAGATAAAAGTACATGTTCCACAGGTGCCTACTGAATTAAAAAGATTATTCACAAGTCAGGTAGATAATGATGCACAATATTTCAGGCAAAATATTTGGTACTTCAACGCTCATTTCTCTTTCACGAGCCTTGGAGTAACCTTGGATCGACGAGTTGCCACCGCGGCAGGGACTGGTATATATACATTTCGTGTGCATGGGGCCTTGTACCATCGCCTGGACCAGTTGGTTCCAGGTTGTAAAGGACCTCGCCACTTGCAACTCTACTTTTATGATACGGAGGATGACAGTTTGGCGCACAGAGTACAGAGATCGCCTGACCTAGATATCAATCTTATCAGAACTGTGCTGCGAATAATGGAAGGCAACCCATATGTACAGACCTTTAACAGAGTTGGAGCTATTCCAAATCTTGATGACTATGTTATTGAACTCAATACCAATGTCACGCCAGACCAACGAAGGTACACATGTTCAGGGATATGTTTATGTATTGCAAAATATTTTTATTCTACAAATAAATTTGATTTTTTTTATTAATAAATCAATGATTGATTTTATACATATATTTCTTTGCTGAAAACAAGGTACAATGCACCCACGGCGTCACAAGTGGCGGCTATCTGGTTAGATGGCAATGATCCCCAAAGATGTTTTGATAGGAGTGTGCTTGTGTATGCCAGAGGGGATCGCCCGTGCTATATCAAAGCATATCATGGATGTTATGATCCATTGGCATATCCGATATTTTACCCTAAGGGAGAAACTGGCTGGAATAAATTTATGCCGTACAATGATATAGTCACTGATATGGAAGGACACACCTCTGTTGATCCAACAGATGCAACAAATCCGACATATCCAACAGGTACCGAACATGATTTAATTTCCAATGCCTTAATAAAACGCATGGGTACATACTAATATATAATTTCCATTTGAGACAGAGCATGGTGAGGATGGCGCGGACGTACAACAAGGTGAATACATGAGTACCATGGTGGAAGAAAGACAATCTGGAAGATTTGTAACAGCAAGAGAGTACTATTGTTTTTTGATGCAAGTTAGAGAGGGGCTTTTTAACATATTGCTATTTGGGGGATGACTTTTCCAACAATGGGCCGTTGACATGTACATAAAGATCGAGTCTATGAGGCTTGATTGGTATTCTAACCCTGATAACCAGAAACTCATACGCGCGGAACTATATCAGGTGAGTTATGCAATGTTTTATTATTGCAAAATATTATGTCACAACAATTCAAGCCTAATCAATATACACTAATTAATCATCCATGCTGTAAAATTTTAATTTTCACGTAGGGTTTGGTTGATGTAATTTCTGCTGGAGAGACAAGGGCTTCAGAGGTTGGCAAGAGAATAGTGCTACCTCGCAGTTTCCCTGGTGGCGATCGTGACATGATGCAGCGATTTCTTAATGCAATGGCTATAGTCCAGCGTTTTGGGAAACCAGATTACTTCATCACCATGACTTGCAATCCATACTGGGAGGAGATTACTCAAAATCTTGAGCCTGGACAAAAACCATAAGATAGGCCAGACCTGGTTTCAAGAGTATACAGGGCCAAGCTGCGGTCCTTAAAAGATTTATTGATCAAGAAAAAGTATTTTGGAGAGGTGGCAGCATATGTCCATGTCACTGAATTCCAGAAGAGGGGACTTCCACATGAACACATCCTACTGATTATGAAGAAAGGCAGTAGCTTAACAACCCCAGATGCTTATGACAAAGTCATCTCTGCAGAGCTACCAGACAAGGATAAATACCCTGTGTTGCATAGCCTGGTCATCAAGCATATGCTGCATGGCCCATGTGGGGTCTTGAATAGAAAGTGTGCTTGTATGGTTAATGGAGAATGTCGCTTTCGCTATCCTAGACAGTTTTGTGCAGCAACACAGCAAGGAAAAGATTCATATCCTTTGTATAGGAGGAGGGATGATGGACGGCGTGTGAAAGTAAGAGGTGCCGAGTTGGACAATAGGTGGGTGGTTCCATACAATCCTGGGCTGCTTATGACATATAATTGCCACATAAATGTTGAAGCTTGCTCAAGCATCAAAGCTTGTAAGTACTTGTTTAAGTATGTACACAAAGGCCATGACCGTGCAGAATTCTCTATTGATCCTGCTGGAGTAATCAATGAGATCCGTCAGTACAGGGATGCAAGATACATATCACCCCCGGAAGCTGTACATAGGATTTTCAGCTTCCACCTTTTTGGAGTTTGTCCATCTGTTTTACAGCTCCAGTGTCATCTACCTAATATGCAGTCTGTTATTATTGAGGAGACAGCAAATCTCAACGATGTTGTCAAAAAGCCATCTGCAACTATGACGACACTCACAGAATACTTCACATTGAACCGTGCTGATAGTTATGCAAGGAAATTTTTGTATAGAGAGATCCCAGAACACTACCGGTGGATTAGTGGTAAGAAGGCGTGGCATAGAAGAAAGCAGAGGGGACAGGTGGGGCGTATTGTGTATGCACACCCCGCTGAAGGAGAAAGATATTTCTTGAGAGTGCTTTTAAATCATGTACGAGGTGCAACCTCATTTGAGAATTTAAGGACAGTTGCTGGAATCACGTACCCTACTTTCAGAGAAGCATGCGAGAAGAGAGGACTCATAGAAAGGGATCAAACTATTGATGACTCATTGAGTGAGGCAACAACTTTTCAGATGCCTGCAGCTCTGCGAAGGTTGCGACTATTCTTGTGTCTTGTGAGGCCACCAACATCCGTGGATTGTGGGACAAGCACAAGGAATCTTTCTCTGAAGATTATAGCCGAAACAATCCTAACACAACAGTAGTAGAACAAATGGTTCTCAGAGACATTCGGGTAGTAGTTCAGTCAATGGGGAAGGATATCAGGAATTATGATCTACCTGAGCTAAATGATACGGGTAATGTTTTCAGCACTAATATTATTCTAAAAAAATATTTTATTTTAATAGTATATTTGGATGTCAATATAGTGCCTTACTGATAAGATTGACTATAACTCAAAATAAAATCCTAATTTGCTCTTTTAACTATTTTATATTTATTTACTTATTTCATGTTCCTGTTCTTGTGTCAAGCAGATGAATTTAACAATGACATTATGAAAGCGGTTAGGGAGGAACTTGCTGTGCCTGTCGACCAAGAACATTTGGATATAGATACATCTCTTAACAAGGAACAACGTGAAGGATTTGATGAAATATTAAATTGTGTAATGAATAAGAAGAGCCAAGTGTTTTTCGTGGATGGTCCAGGAGGAACAGGAAAGACATTCCTATATAAGGCACTTCTTGGTAGAGTGCGCTCAGAGGGATTAATTGCCATTGCAACTGCATCTTCTGGTACTGCGGCGTCGATATTGCCTGGAGGACGCACAGCACACTCAAGATTCAAAATCCCAATTAAGCTTGCTGACAATAGCACATGCAGCTTCACAAAGCAAAGTGGCACTGCAGAGTTACTGCGTATGGCATCCTTAATTATCTGGGATGAAGTAGCGATGACAAAGCGACTAGCAGTTGAGTGTCTTGGTAGGTCCCTACAAGATATTATGCATTCTTGTTTGCCATTTGGGGGAAAGGTTATGTTATTTGGTGGAGATTTTAGACAGGTGCTACCTGTGGTACCACGTGGGACAAGAGCACAGGTAACAGATGCTACATTGCAGCGATCTTATTTGTGGGAAAGTATAAGGAAGATACGGTTGTCACGTAACATGAGGGCTCAGTCTGACCCATGGTTTGCAGATTACCTCCTTAGAATTGGGAATGGAACTGAAGAGACAATTGGAGATGATTATGTACGCCTTCCAGATGATATGTTGATTGCCTATACAGACAACGAAGAATCAGTAAACAAACTCATTCAAGAAGTCTTCCCATCACTTGACAAAAACGCAAGATCATCAGCTTATATGAGCACACGTGCCATCCTGTCTACCACAAATGAACATGTGGATCAGCTAAATGCAAGTATGATTGACAAGTTTCCAGGTGAGGAAAAGGTTTATCATAGCTTCGACTCTGTCGATGACGATTCAAGAAATAACTACCCTATTGACTTCCTGAACTCCATCACTCCAAATGGTCTCCCCCCGCATGAGCTCAAAATAAAATCCAACTGCCCTGTAAACCTTCTCCGCAATCTTGATCCTAACAATGGTTTGTGCAATGGAACAAGACTAATGGTTAGAGCATTCCAAGACAATGCAATTGATGCAGAAATAGTTGGTGGGCACCATGCAGGCAAAAGGGTGTTCATACCTAGGATCCCTATGTCTCCATCAGATGATATTTCACTTCCTTTCAAGTTCAAGAGGAAACAATTCCCAATTCGTTTGAGTTTTGCGATGACCATAAATAAAGCTCAGGGGCAAACCATCCCAAATGTTGGGATATATCTTCCAGAGCCAGTGTTCTCACATGGGCAGCTCTATGTTGCCTTGTCAAGGGGTGTGTCCAGGCAAACAACAAGAATTTTGGCTAAACCAAACAAGGAATTAGATCCAACCGGGAAGAGCACCAAGAATATTGTGTATAAAGATGTCCTCGAATGGTGACAAGGTGGTAAGTAATGTCCTAAATGACTATTTCTTAATAAATCAAGATGCAAGTGCTAACCTTATTCGTTCCTTTGCCGCCGTCCTCACCAACACGTCGCCATAGCCCGGTCCTTGCGTCCACCTCAACGCCTCCCCTTCTGCGCCGCCATCTCCATCGACACCGAGAAGGAGGCGAGGGGCGTCGCAGCAGCGGAGGCGGCGGCAGGGAGCAGCGGCAGGTGCAGCGAGCAGGAGCACGCGCGCCTCGGGGAGAGGGACCAGCAGGAGTGGCTAAGCGGCGAGAGGTTCCTCACCGACTGCAAGAGGCAGGAGTCACCGTTCCTCACCAGGCGGGAGAGGTTCCGCAACGAGTTCCTGCGTCGCGTCGTGCCGTGGGAGAAGGGAAACCTCACGTGGCACAATTTCCCCTACTACGTCAAGTGAGGCGCACACCATCTGTTCGACACTTTGTTTGAGCGAAGCTAACATTAGTGTGCTAACGGCTAGAGAATGTGTTTTTTCCCTTTTGGATTGCAAGTGAGAACGCGAGGCAGCTGCTGAGCGAGTGTGCGGCATCCCATCTGCGGGACAAAGGTGTCACATCAGAGTATGGCTCCCGGCTGCAATCCTCGGGATGGAGGATACTACTCCAGAGCTTGCCAGGTATTAGTGAAGAGGCAGATGGTACAGAGCTCCAGAGCTCTGTGGATCCTTCTTTTCAAAGGTAAGCTTTTTGGTGCATTATAGCATTCCATTTGTTGAATTCTGATTCAAGCATTGAGCTGAGACAAGGAAAGGTCAGTGGTGCTATACTGCTATATCATGCATCTTTGATTATGATTAATCAACCTATTAATATGACTCCATTGTTCTTTGGTGGTTGGTCCATTTGTTCATTTGTTTTGATCCAAGATTATTTACGCTCTGGCACAGTACCTTATTCCCCCTCGAGATCTTATATAACTGGTAACAAAACACCTTTTTGTTTAATCAACCTATTAATAATCCATTGTTCTTTGGTGGTTGGTCCATTTGTTCATTTGTTTTGATCCAAGCTTATTTACGCTCTGGCACAGTACCTTATTCCCCCTCGAAATCTTATATAACTGGTAACAAAACACCTTTTTGTTTAATCAACCTTGTAGGAGCAGAGAGCAGGTGTATAAAAGTTTTCATGTGAAAAGCTATAGTTTAATTTGTAAACTTTTGCATCATCCTTTTCCCTTCTCAGGAAAATATTGCTATGTTTGTTTACTCTTGTCCAATTCAAGACGAATCTTTTTAGCTTGTGTTACGTTCTTGGCGCAAGTGATACAGCTCCTGTTTTTGCTGGTTCCTTTCCATTAGCTCCTATATTGCAAAAAAAAGGAATTAGCACGAGCCCGCAAGATCCAATAATATCTTAGTCCATCGAAATAAGAATCTTCGCTGCCCACGAGACCCACAGATTTCTTGGTTCAATGCAACATCTGTGCCCTATTAATTTCTTGGTCAAATGCGACAGTGTCCGCAGCAGGGTGAGACATACAATATTTTATTTGATAAAGTTACCAATTGTGGCATGTGAGGGTTGCCACGCTGCTGGATTTGGTGTTAGATTTCTTTATTTCATCCAGAAAGAGCACAAAGCTGTTGTGTGAAATTGTTGGAACAGTATGATGTTATTTTAAAATCTGCTACAAAACGAATACTCTGGCTAGCATGTATTCCCCATTTCTTGTATTTTTCCTGCAAGAATTGAAATAATATGTAGCGCACTCCTTCCAATCTGAAATCATTTTTGCTTTTTTTTTAGTTGGTGTATGTCCAACTTATGCATTTACCTTTTCTTTGTTGTATAGGCTACATGTAATTCTGAACTCCGATAAACACAATTTTATAATATTCATTTGATGCTTTTTTCCACTTTCAAGCAAACCTCTGTTAAGTAACCTACAGTTTCTCCCTATCTACACATAGCAATATGCTTCAGAATGTAGTGTAGTGGTTTTAATGTTCAGGTAGTGTCATAGCTCTTGAGTGCTGCAGCATTGATTGATGATGAACTGCAATGTAGGTGGTCAGAGAGCATGACCCTTTTGGAAGAGATGTTGAACTTTTCCGCAGGCACTTGTATTCTGGTGGAAAGGGTCTGACGGTGAAAGGTTTGAAAGGTGCAGAGCTGGCAGATGGGCTTGTTATGAAAGAAGGGGAATATAAGTTGGTGAAGACAAGATTTAGTGCTTTCTTTGCAACACACCTTGATTCTGTCCTCAAAACTTCAGGAATTAAGAACTTGGTCATCGTTGGTAAGCACTAATATACATCGATTGATATGGAAGCGACAATTTTTTTGTTAGCTTGATAATTTGTTGCTGTAATGTTTGTCGTTTGTTCTTTAATAACAACATTCTGATAAACATTCTTATATGAAGGGTGAAAGGGCCCAAAAGGAAATTAATGCACAGTTCTGTATTTTTCTCTTTTGCCCACAATGCAGCAATCTTCACAACAAAAACCAAAAGACTATCTAATGTGGTATGGATGATAAGCAATGACAAGTTATCTTGTGCTTTCCTTTTATAAATGCAATTATGCTAACAAGTGGGATTTGACTTGTCCATGTGTAGGACTTGATATTTGTACAATAGGTCCCCTCTTGCCTTCTGTTTGTTCATGTGTTTCAGTTGTTAAGTGGATGCGTGTTTGCTATGTGATAATGTGGCGGATTGCATTTGCTGCAGGCCCTTATCCAGATGGAGGATTTGGCTTCTGCAGTGAGCGTGCTGCAATACTACACTACGATTCAACCTAGCGTAAGGTAATCGTTGTTCTTGGACCTCATGTTTCGTGCATCCTAAGTAAGAATTTCCTTATGGTGGTTCCATGGCAGCTGCGCCGCAGTTTGTAGAGTTGCTATAGCCTTATTTTTGATGCTGTTGTGATTATCCATAATACCTGAGAATTATGCCGTTTGTGGGTTGGGATGTAGAGACCCGAATATACAAATCCGGACTCTCCTGTGTATTCTGCACTAGTCCAGGATCACGCTAGTGCACACAGTATAAACAAAGATAAATATCATCCATATCACGATATTCTAAGGAAAAACCAAATTATATTAATAATCATCAGAGTACGACCTTATGGTCAAGCTTACAATAGACTAGCCCGAAGGGCTTAACAAAAACTAGCAGCGGAAATCCAAAAGAAAGCGCAGCAACCAATCGACACACCCACAGGCTATCGAGTGGAGAACGAAGCCTAATTCGCGAAGACATCGAAGAACTCTCCTTCTGGAACCTCCTGCTGGTGATACTCCTCCTCCTCAACTGAGCAACAGGGGCATAAAGCCGTGAGTACATTGGTACTCAGCAAGTCGTTTGTAACAAAGAATGCAATATAGTATGCAGGGCTTAACAATGGATGGCTGAAAGGTTAATTTGCATAAAACGGCATTTGAAAATACAATAAATAGATTGAAGGCGTATTTGAAGTAAAACAATAATAAATAATAACCAAAGGAATTGAAGTAACCACTTACGGATCTCCCATCCATAAGCTAAACCAACCACTTATGGATCTCCCACCAACAGTGAATTAACCATCCACTGTCCGAAACTTTTTAGAAATAACTATACCTCGTGTGAAATCACCGAGCATTGTCCATGACCGAGGACACGGCTATTCGAATAGTTTTACACTCTGCAGAGGTTGTACAGCTTTACCCACAAGACATGATCATCCCGGATTGCCAAGCTATTACACACTTCCTTAGGTGTGCGGCGAGGAGATCACGACAAGGCCTTTACAATGTTCAATCTCAACCCAGTTCCGTCTCGCTAAGGTTTCGCCTCTCACCCCCTCTTGCGCCAATGTGAATCCATGGCCACGCCAAACCACACTCATCACAATGACGGAACCGAAATTGAAACATCCCAAATTAATTAGCCAGGTCCATCCCATACTGGACATGTGGTAGTACGGTAAGACTCAGATCAATGGCGCACAAAGTTAAGTCCTTAGGAGTTACCCAGGCGAAGCATCCACATCCCAATGTGCAACCTGCACCCCCTTTACTGCACGATCATTCGCCCAAGTGAAAGCAAGTTTGTATAACCAATGCCCATGACACTACCCATGTCATGACATACAAATTTTATAACTGTGGTTACCCACCACGTTCAAGTTTACCATTAAGTCAAAATTAATTAACCACATGTGATGATAGATCCCAGCGATCTAATAATAAGCATGGCTAAGCGAAATAAGCGTACCACCCATGTGACAACTAGTATTGCATCACTAAATAATTTCCCATCCTATGGTGACAATAGAATCATGGTATTCAAATTATCAAGGAGGAAATAATAAATTAGGTTATTAACTACCAATACAAGGGTTTTATAATAAAGTAGCGATGCATGATAATTTAAAACAAAATAATTAAATAATAGATTGCAAACTGGGTTCAACATGATCAAAGGACACGACTTGCCTTGGCCTTGCTCAGCTGAGGTCTCTTGGTCTTCAAATCCAACTTCCGTTCCCTCGAACACGTGATCTAACGAGAGAGAAAACGAGACGAAAAGACAAACTAAATTCAAATAAAATTCAAATGAACTCCAAAAACTTCCAAACCTGGACCAAAAGGAAGAGCTCAATTTTAGATGAATTTAGGAAAAAGAATCGGGTCAATCGGAGCTAGGACGAGGGAGAACGGGCCTCTGGAAAATTGGATCTAAAGAAAATCGGGGAAAATCGGAAATTGCACTGTGCTGTGGACCGGGTGCACGGGGAGCTGGGTCTACGGTGGGCTCGGCTCACGGAACAGTACGGCTGACTGGGCTGCTGGCGCAAGCGGCTGGGCTGACGTGGCGCTTGCGTGGCAGCTGACGGGGCTGCTGACTCGGCGGCTGGCTCACGGGTGCACGGCTGACGGGTGGAACCCGGCTGGCAGCGAGTCGGCGCACGGTAGACCGGGTCTACGGGAAGGCGAGGGGTTGCGGGGCGCGGGCGGCGGTCGATCGGACGGCTCGAGGGCGTCCACGCGGCGTGATCTGGGCCTTTGGCTCAGATCTGGATGGGCGGCGGGGATGAGGCGGCGCGGGAGGCGGGAGTCGGCCGATGGCTGACGCGTGGCGGCACGCGTCCCGAGGCGTCACGGACGGAGCGGCCGAGGCGCGGGCGCGTCCGCTGGCGGCGCGGGGCACGGGCGGCGGGGTCTGGCCGGCGGGAGGGGTGACGGCGGCGACTGGCCGGTCGGCGGCGACCGAGGCGGCGGCGGAACTCACCGGCGGCGACGAACGGCGAGCGCACAGGCGGCGAGGTCTGACCGGCGGCGAGGTTTGGCGGCGGGGACGGCTCACCGGCGGTGGCAGAGACGGCGGCAGCGGCGCTCCGGCGGAGAGAGACGACGAGAGCGGCGGCGGAGGCGGCGGCTCGGGACGAGGAAACCGAGGGGGTCGGGTGCCCTTTTATACCCGGGAGGCGGAGAGTCCTGGCGGCGCGGACGTCGAGTTCGGCGCGGAGACGGTGGCGGAAAAACGGAAGGCGGCGCGGAGTCCCGATCGGCGACGAGGACGGAGAGTCCGGGTCGGAGACGGTTCCGACAGGTGGGCCCCACCTGTCGGTGGCGCAGACGAGCGGGCGGCCGGGATGCGAGGGCGCGGGCGCGGGGAGCGGCAGATGGCGGCCACGTGGCGACCATCGCGCGGAGGGGAGCGGGCGCGGGCGCGGATGCGCGCCGCGTGGCACGGGGTGGGGCGGTGCGGCCGGCTGCTGGATGGGCCGGCTGGGCTGGGCCGGCTGGTGGGTTTCGGCCCACTGGCCGGTTGGGATTTTTGGGGTTTTTCCTTTTTCAGAAATTCAAATAAATTCTTTTGAGCTCTAGAAAATAGCAAATAAATCCAGAAAAATCCAGGAAAATTCCAATAAATTCCTTGAGACACAAGGAACTCAAATAAAATAACTTTGGCAAATGTTTATGTTTAGATTATTCATATTAAACCCTTTCAATTTAATAAAATTCCAATTAAGCTTTAATTAATTCCAGAAAAATTCAAATGGTGAATTTTATTTTAAAAACTTCAAAAAGGCTCTGAAAATCAGGATGTTACAAACCTCCCCCCCTTAAACGGAATCTCGACCCCGAGATTCAGGCTCACTAAAAGAATAGGTTACCAGGTGCGACTTCGGAGACGACGTGATTCAAGCTTCCCCTTGCAACGCTTTGAGGTATTTGGCTTCCTTGACTTGACGTTGTTCCATGGCTTGCTCCTGGGGTCTTGGCAGGTGCACTCTCAAGTTTGAAAGGAATAGGCGAGATTGCTCGATGCTTCTGCGGGGTTCCTGGGTCCAACCATCTTGCTGCTGCTCTGAAGAGAGACACTACTGACTGCTCCAGGCGAAAAGGTAAGGGGGAAAAGCATAGGTAAGACTTGAGGTTGAACTTGGACAACTTTATTCCGGGTTAGTTGCTCTGACACTTCCAAAACTCTGACCGGGTTTTAAAGATAAGTGGGAAAAGCATAGATGAGAGGTAAACTCGTCTAAGGGGAATTTCTAATGGCAAATCCTAAACTAAACAGTCACTTAGCCGAAAAAAGGCTAACAAAAGAAGCAATAAACTTCACAAAAAGACTTTGACATGACTGCATCATAATGCTAGAAGCAAAACTACAGCTCACATCACACCCAACGGCAAATAAGAAGCAAGACGATCTACACGATGCTAAAACTATAACAAGGTTGAAATCTAATGGCTCCTAATCTTCATGGAAATCTCCAATCTTGTCTTGACATATTGGGGTGCTTCCTTGATCCAGACTTCACAGCACAGCTTGAAGAATTCTGGGTCGACCTCCTTCTTGATCTTGGGACACTCGAGACTTCTATGGACATTATAGAGATAAGAAGTCAAATTGAATTTCGAAAACAAGTTCTCAGAGGAGACAAGGAGCAAAAATCCTAAGAATGAGGTAAGAATCAAGAATTACTAGACAATCATTTGGTTGATTTGATTTAGAAAGTAGATTTTGAAATTGGCTAAAACGACCATTCTAACCAAGGCTTCGTCCTACAGTCGATATAGCTCTGATACCATCTCTGTAGAGACCCGAATATACAAATCCGGACTCTCCTGTGTATTCTGCACTAGTCCAGGATCACGCTAGTGCACACAGTATAAACAAAGATAAATATCATCCATATCACGATATTCTAAGGAAAAACCAAATTATATTAATAATCATCAGAGTACGACCTTATGGTCAAGCTTACAATAGACTAGCCCGAAGGGCTTAACAAAAACTAGCAGCGGAAATCCAAAAGAAAGCGCAGCAACCAATCGACACACTCACAGGCTATCGAGTGGAGAACGAAGCCTAATTCGCGAAGACATCGAAGAACTCTCCTTCTGGAACCTCCTGCTGGTGATACTCCTCCTCCTCAACTGAGCAACAGGGGCATAAAGCCGTGAGTACATTGGTACTCAGCAAGTCGTTTGTAACAAAGAATGCAATATAGTATGCAGGGCTTAACAATGGATGGCTGAAAGGTTAATTTGCATAAAACGGCATTTGAAAATACAATAAATAGATTGAAGGCGTATTTGAAGTAAAACAATAATAAATAATAACCAAAGGAATTGAAGTAACCACTTACGGATCTCCCATCCATAAGCTAAACCAACCACTTATGGATCTCCCACCAACAGTGAATTAACCATCCACTGTCCGAAACTTTTTAGAAATAACTATACCTCGTGTGAAATCACCGAGCATTGTCCATGACCGAGGACACGGCTATTCGAATAGTTTTACACTCTGCAGAGGTTGTACAGCTTTACCCACAAGACATGATCATCCCGGATTGCCAAGCTATTACACACTTCCTTAGGTGTGCGGCGAGGAGATCACGACAAGGCCTTTACAATGTTCAATCTCAACCCAGTTCCGTCTCGCTAAGGTTTCGCCTCTCACCCCCTCTTGCGCCAATGTGAATCCATGGCCACGCCAAACCACACTCATCACAATGACGGAACCGAAATTGAAACATCCCAAATTAATTAGCCAGGTCCATCCCATACTGGACATGTGGTAGTACGGTAAGACTCAGATCAATGGCGCACAAAGTTAAGTCCTTAGGAGTTACCCAGGCGAAGCATCCACATCCCAATGTGCAACCTGCACCCCCTTTACTGCACGATCATTCGCCCAAGTGAAAGCAAGTTTGTATAACCAATGCCCATGACACTACCCATGTCATGACATACAAATTTTATAACTGTGGTTACCCACCACGTTCAAGTTTACCATTAAGTCAAAATTAATTAACCACATGTGATGATAGATCCCAGCGATCTAATAATAAGCATGGCTAAGCGAAATAAGCGTACCACCCATGTGACAACTAGTATTGCATCACTAAATAATTTCCCATCCTATGGTGACAATAGAATCATGGTATTCAAATTATCAAGGAGGAAATAATAAATTAGGTTATTAACTACCAATACAAGGGTTTTATAATAAAGTAGCGATGCATGATAATTTAAAACAAAATAATTAAATAATAGATTGCAAACTGGGTTCAACATGATCAAAGGACACGACTTGCCTTGGCCTTGCTCAGCTGAGGTCTCTTGGTCTTCAAATCCAACTTCCGTTCCCTCGAACACGTGATCTAACGAGAGAGAAAACGAGACGAAAAGACAAACTAAATTCAAATAAAATTCAAATGAACTCCAAAAACTTCCAAACCTGGACCAAAAGGAAGAGCTCAATTTTAGATGAATTTAGGAAAAAGAATCGGGTCAATCGGAGCTAGGACGAGGGAGAACGGGCCTCTGGAAAATTGGATCTAAAGAAAATCGGGGAAAATCGGAAATTGCACTGTGCTGTGGACCGGGTGCACGGGGAGCTGGGTCTACGGTGGGCTCGGCTCACGGAACAGTACGGCTGACTGGGCTGCTGGCGCAAGCGGCTGGGCTGACGTGGCGCTTGCGTGGCAGCTGACGGGGCTGCTGACTCGGCGGCTGGCTCACGGGTGCACGGCTGACGGGTGGAACCCGGCTGGCAGCGAGTCGGCGCACGGTAGACCGGGTCTACGGGAAGGCGAGGGGTTGCGGGGCGCGGGCGGCGGTCGATCGGACGGCTCGAGGGCGTCCACGCGGCGTGATCTGGGCCTTTGGCTCAGATCTGGATGGGCGGCGGGGATGAGGCGGCGCGGGAGGCGGGAGTCGGCCGATGGCTGACGCGTGGCGGCACGCGTCCCGAGGCGTCACGGACGGAGCGGCCGAGGCGCGGGCGCGTCCGCTGGCGGCGCGGGGCACGGGCGGCGGGGTCTGGCCGGCGGGAGGGGTGACGGCGGCGACTGGCCGGTCGGCGGCGACCGAGGCGGCGGCGGAACTCACCGGCGGCGACGAACGGCGAGCGCACAGGCGGCGAGGTCTGACCGGCGGCGAGGTTTGGCGGCGGGGACGGCTCACCGGCGGTGGCAGAGACGGCGGCAGCGGCGCTCCGGCGGAGAGAGACGACGAGAGCGGCGGCGGAGGCGGCGGCTCGGGACGAGGAAACCGAGGGGGTCGGGTGCCCTTTTATACCCGGGAGGCGGAGAGTCCTGGCGGCGCGGACGTCGAGTTCGGCGCGGAGACGGTGGCGGAAAAACGGAAGGCGGCGCGGAGTCCCGATCGGCGACGAGGACGGAGAGTCCGGGTCGGAGACGGTTCCGACAGGTGGGCCCCACCTGTCGGTGGCGCAGACGAGCGGGCGGCCGGGATGCGAGGGCGCGGGCGCGGGGAGCGGCAGATGGCGGCCACGTGGCGACCATCGCGCGGAGGGGAGCGGGCGCGGGCGCGGATGCGCGCCGCGTGGCACGGGGTGGGGCGGTGCGGCCGGCTGCTGGATGGGCCGGCTGGGCTGGGCCGGCTGGTGGGTTTCGGCCCACTGGCCGGTTGGGATTTTTGGGGTTTTTCCTTTTTCAGAAATTCAAATAAATTCTTTTGAGCTCTAGAAAATAGCAAATAAATCCAGAAAAATCCAGGAAAATTCCAATAAATTCCTTGAGACACAAGGAACTCAAATAAAATAACTTTGGCAAATGTTTATGTTTAGATTATTCATATTAAACCCTTTCAATTTAATAAAATTCCAATTAAGCTTTAATTAATTCCAGAAAAATTCAAATGGTGAATTTTATTTTAAAAACTTCAAAAAGGCTCTGAAAATCAGGATGTTACATGGGATGTGTCAAATATCATAATTTCACTTGACTTTGTTACACTTTCATTGTCCAAAGATAAGATCACCAGTAGAGATGTGATATTCATATCATCATGTAACTTTTACCATGCTTTTATGCCATCTTAGAGGAAGAAATGTGTACTTGCAATTTTCATCCCACCAGGAACTGACTACTGACTACTATCGTTTAGACCTATTAACGATTTAATGCGTGATACTGTAGAATGTTAGTTCTTTTTGGAAGCCAAAGTGCTTAGTTTTGGTCGATTGGGTTATTCTGTTGGTTGTTATCACCATTGCAGAGGAGATTCGAAACACCATTGCAGAGGAGATCCGAAACAACAATTCTTGTATTCGGATTTGATCCTACAATGGTCGGGGTCAAATGCTATGAGTTGGAAAGAAAAAGATTACTCAAATATGCACCCTTCGAATCCTAGAAGTTAAATTAATACATTAACTCATTGATTTTAAATGAATCTCTAGACAAAGGTTGTACTTTTTGAATGTGCATTTTATTTCAGGGGAGTATTTGTACACTTGGTGATGCTCATAATGTGTTGGCTGTGTATGTTTCTTAATTTCACATTGTTATTGTGACACAGATGGTATGACTTTCAAGAAGCCAAGGCGCCCGTATGAGACGGAGCGTCTTGATGCTGAGCTCAAGCTGGTGGGTGAGTATGGCCTGAGGTGCAAGCGTGAGCTGTGGCGCGTGCAGTATGCTCTCAGCCGCATCCGTAATGCTGCAAGGGAGCTGCTCACCCTCGATGAGAAGAACCCCCGACGTATCTTTGAGGGCGAGGCACTCCTGCGCCGCATGAACCGCTATGGTCTCCTTGGTGAGGGCCAGAACAAGCTCGATTACGTGCTTGCGCTCACTGTTGAGAACTTCCTGCAGCGCCGCCTCCAGACCATTGTCTTCAAGAATGGCATGGCGAAATCCATCCATCATGCTCGTGTACTCATCAGGCAACGCCATATCAGGTATAAATAGCCGGATTTCTTCTCTTGGAGAATATGTGCTTGTGGTATGACTGGTAATGCATTTTTTTGATAGCCTATAGTCCTGAAATGTTTGTGCACAGATGAACATGTCTATTTGGAGGTAGAACTGATAATTAATGAACTTGGGTGAACATTTAGCTTTTGCGTTAAGAGAAATATTTTTACAGTTCGAGGGTTGTTGCAAACTGAACTTCTGTTATTGTTTTGGGCCATGTGATGAGAAACCATATGCAACTCACGACGGTCGTCTGAGACACTTAGTGTGTAATGGTGCAGCCATATTTTCTCTGATGCCCCTGCAATTCCTTTTTTCTGTATACATTATTTGTGTCATGTGTGTTGTTTTTTATATTTGTACTGGATGTTTAATCTCTGTTTTGAGGGGTAGGTTGCAATTTCTGTCAGTTAATACATTTTGAGTCGTGAAATGGATTCATCTCTGCATAAAAAAGTCTGTAGCTCTTGTATTTTGTGGCACAATAAGGAACTAATTTTGCTAATATACCTATGAGGTCAAAAGGCCAATGACTCAAAATGTCCTTTTCATTCTGAGTGCCTCTTAAAATGTTTCTGTACTTGATAAACTTTTTTCCCAAACTGTAACTGTGCTGGGTTCTTTTTTCTCTGCTGAAATATGATTCTGAACAGCTGAACTATTATTGCTCTTGGCTTGTAGGATCATGTACTTATCAACTTCCTGTTTGTGGAATACCTTGTTTGTGGATCATGTAGTCAGTTCCGTAAGTGATTCCTAGGCTTGTAATTTCATTACCTGAACTTGCTGGTGATATACATGAGTGTTTTCCAGATTATATACATGGTGATATACAATTGCGTGAAACTTAAACTATGAAAAAAAAATATCGTCATTTGGTTGTTTTCATGTGCATCTCTGAAATGCCGCCGTGGCGTTAGCACGGGCACTATACTAGTAACCCCTAAAAATTATGTCACTGCCGCTTGATTAAAAATAAAATTATATTTAATTGTCCAAATTGCTCCAAGATTCGCGCAAAAGCCTCTCTGCATTAAGATATTTTATGCTACAAACTTTAACTTTTTCAGGAGATTCCTTGCGCTTTATCTAAGGAAATTTTTTTGGAGGAATTTGTTAAAGCCATGTACATGTTAATTACTATGCATCTATGAAAATATACAAGTTTCAATTTTTCTATATTTTCTTTTTGCAACATTGAAACACCCTCAACCACTAGCGCCTTTATCATTACCGGTGACAATTGTCCGACGAGTTACCAATAGGCTAGCAATCAGTGCCCCCATTACATCTAGAGCTCGTTGGTGCTAATCTATTAATTCTTAGGGCTAGTGATATAGAAACATCGACTTCTCCCATGGGTATCCCTTGTTTAGAAGGATCCTAGGATTTGCTAGTAATTTTATTATTTTCAAGGATCTTTTTGCCTTGTTTAGAAGGATCCTCGGATTTGCTTATAGTTTTATTGTTTTTAGGGTCTTCTTGCAAAAAATATTTGTATATTACACATTATACAGTCAAATTTTCCTCCATTAAATGTAAGTCTATTTCCTCCCATCCCTAGCACCACCCATCCTCTCCTCCACCCCTAGCATCGCCCCCCATTCATATGCGGCATCCGCGTCGTTCAACCTGTCATGCTTGGTTCCTCTCGCGTGATGTTAGTAGTTGGTGGCGTTATGCCACTGCCTCCTCTCCTCTCCCATGCCACTTCATTGTCATCCTCCTACCTCACCACTTAATCTTGCAGTCACCACCACAACTTCCAGTGCCAAGACAAGTAGGTGTGTGTGTGTGTGAGAGAGAGTTTGAGAGAGAGAGAAAGAGTATATGGTGGAGCAGGAGGTCGTTCGGTGAAGATGTATTCAGGGTGCGCTCGGCCTCACCGAAGATGGAGATGATGGTGGGCATCACATGAATCTTGAAGCAAATCCAAAGTTAGAAATTCGACCTCAAATCCCTAAAAGAACATGCGACAAATGGATCCTGTATAGTATGTTCAAAAGGAATGCATGTATTATATATCTAGCAATCAAAACAAAAGAGGACAATGGCATGATCATTGGATTGGTTGTTGTTATATACTCTAGTTAAAGAAAAAGGAGGTAGCCGCCTACAAAAGCTCACAACAGGGAGGCGCCGATGGCGAGGGATGATTTTTGAGGGTGCTGTTGACAAGACACTTAGTATTGTGAAAGATAAGACTGGTGATTTTAGAATTTAACACTATCTTTTTCTGTTATGTATGAATAACCTTAATTATTATATCCTTAAAAATCAAAAGGTTTAGCATCTAATGCGGTGGGAGAAGGAGAGGACATGCACATGCTGCCCTGCTCATGATTTCATTAACCTTTGGCAACATGTAAATTTTCCTTGAATTTTGAGCACTTACCCAATCAATAAGCTTACTGAATAAAAATGGCCAAATGAAGGTAAAAGTCCTCAGAATTCTAGTTGCATGATTCCATTTGGAGTCTAAAGTAATTGTTATGTCAGGTTTAGTTCTTTACGATGTTTCGATCAACTGGAATAAATTTTCGATTGCGCAATATGCAACATGTTTGTAATTAGTACCATGCTTTAATCGATTAAGGATTTAAGAGCCTGTCTACTTGGCACTTATGCCCAATATCTAGTACTCATGTCCGTGTAGAATACAAACTATGTACAATCTTAGATGACCCAAAAATCACAAGCGAAGATTGTCGGCAGGATTATTGGTAGTGAGCATAGATCCTACAGGTGCAGTTGACGACAATGAGGATGGATTGATATTTGAGATTTGGGCAGCAATGGCAATGAGAGGTTGAACAATGATCAGGTGGAAGGCAAATAAGACTATGTATTTTTGTGTGTCTGTCGACACAAGCTCTCAAGTGAATCAAAAGTCATCGGTGTGAAGGTTTGGCTTTTTTCAAACTTGAGGATTAAAAAGAGCTCATATGAAAGCTCATAATAAATGGTCCATTATCCCTAAGGTCTTGTTTTGTTGGACCAAAATCCCAGCCTATTCACTTTTCAAACTTGAGGATCAAAATGAGCTACATGAACAAATGGTCCATTACACCTAAGGCTTTGTTTGGTTGGACCAAAATCCCCGCCCATCCATGTGAATGGATTGGGATTTTAGTTCAAATTTCTAGCCTATCCATGTGAATGGAATGGGATTTTGGCTCTGTCAAACAAGGCTTAACGAGGATTGAGAACTTCCTTGATTGAAACCCTCAAAAGCTAGAATTAAGTAAGCCTTTGTAAGACCATCCATGGTCTATGACTACATGGTCATTGTATCCTTACTTAAGGTACCTGATCTAACACAACATAGTCCCTGACCACCTGATCCAATAAGGATCTATTGTCTTTGATTATGAGGGCATATACAATAGTATAGAAGATGGTTATCCATAATATATCTCTATGTCATCTATAAATAGACTAAAGATAACTTATGCAATGGGTTGTCAATATAATTGTCTATAATGGCCTCACACAATTAATGGGTTATCTATATAATGGTATAGACAGTAGAAAGCCATCTATAAGATCGTCTGTTAAATACTAGATAACATATTTCTCTCTCCATAAAACAGTTTTTTTTTTGCTTTGAGAGGTCATCAATAATGAAGAGAGTGCAAGTTGTTCATTCAAGTTCGTCACTCGATAAGATGTAGAGCCAAGATTGTTAGAATCTCAATTCAAGTCTTAAAGTCCTACGATCCTAGATTTATTGAACCAATTTGATCCTAGTAGGATCTTAATTTCGTAAAATCCTAATGATCTTACGATTCTAGCAAAAAAAAATTAGGACATCATCCATCTTTTATCCATTCATATATGCTATTATTTGTATAGACAACTATAGATTGTTCATTGGGACAACAATTTTTTAAGGAAAGGCCTCTAAAGTACAATTTCAAAAAATGTATCTTTGTTGAAATACATAGTAGACTTGAAACAATGTATCTTTTGTAGATCCAAGTAGGATTTTAGATTCTATTATTAATCCTACAACACATCTTATCAGAGCATCTCCAATTTAATTCAAGATCCCAACTGGGCTATTATTTGCCAGTCGAGGGCCTTGACCTGGATACATGGTATGTCTCTCCCATTCTTTCTCATTGATCTTATCTTCAGTTCCCTTTTCATTAATTCTCGTAAGATCGACAATGGTTTACTTGATAGTCAAAGAACACCTAAAAGCTGAAAGGCTATGATATCGGATTTTAACAAATTCATGAATAACAAATCTAGCAAGTAGCTGTTCAGAAATCGGATACCTAATGAGCCAACTAAAATGCCACACCTCTAAGGCTCAGTTTGTGGTTGATGTACTTATTTTTTTTAAGTTACTATAGAAACAAGTTATGAAAAGTCTATTATTTGTTTGGTAAATCGTATTAAAGTTAGATATTTTTGTTATCAAATGGTTGTCTTCTCATATTTCATCTCATATGTTATGGAGTGGAATAATATATCCATTTGCACCTTGATCGTAAAAAAGCAGTTAGCCAAACACCCAAATATTTTAAAGTGGCTCAACCAAATGAGATTATTATAATCCACCATAATACCAAACGGAGCCTTAACTAATCGAACAACGGAAACTAACAAAGTGTGTTCCTTTCTACACG
Source organism: Dendrocalamus latiflorus (assembly GCA_017311315.1). Taxonomy (NCBI): domain Eukaryota; kingdom Viridiplantae; phylum Streptophyta; class Magnoliopsida; order Poales; family Poaceae; genus Dendrocalamus; species Dendrocalamus latiflorus. The sequence goes on along the minus strand of CM029646.1, from coordinate 25,233,225 downwards.
AGAAGCACTCCCTCCCGTCACAAATGAGTGGCGTTGCAGACATTGACATGATTTCCAATACAAAACTTTGACCATTGATTTCTATTGTAATATATTTACAAAATCTAATAAAATTTTAATATTATGAGAATATTTTTTTGACAAAAATCTAGTCACACCTATTTCATATGCCTAGCCTAAATATATATAAAGGTGCCATATCCAAATATTGTAAAGTTTGACGGCACACGTCAAAAGGCAGTAGAGCGGTGGAAACGCTAGCTGAAAACGGGCACATCGCCAGGTCCGAACTCCAAAGAAACAGGCGAGACGAACGATGTTCGCCGTGGGCCCGAGGGGATCGACGGGGCGCGAGCGCGAACACACGGCCAGCGGTGGCCGACAACTGGATAAACGGCGACCCACATGGCCTCTCCTGATAGGCTCCCCCGCCACCTCCCCCAATCCAAACATGCCACACCACGCACGCGCCACCCCTTCCTCATCCCACGGCGCCCATGCCCACCACCTGTTCGGCCACCTGACGCCAGCCCGCCATGGCTCCCGCCCTCACCTCCAACCCCCCCTCCTTCCGCCCCCTCTCCTCCCCCATCCGCCGGCGTGCTGCCACCGTCTTCTGCCGCGTAGGCGCCGGCAGGCCCGGCAGAGACTCCGGGGCGGATGAGGACGCCAAGAAGAGGTCCTTCTTTGCCGACTTCGGCAAGCTGACGGACGCCAAGTCGCTGATACCTGCCTTCCCGTCGCCAGCGGCCGGGTCCATGTTTGCGGGTGGGAGGGGGAGGAAGGACCCGCAGACAGTGTTCGTTGCGGGCGCCACGGGGCAGGTGGGGGTCCGCATCGCGCAGACGCTGCTGCGGCAGGGATTCGCCGTGCGCGCGGGTGTCCTGGACCTCGCGTCCGCGCAGGAGCTGGCGCGGCTCGCCGCCGCGTACAGGCTCATATCCCCCGCCGAGGCGCGCCGGCTCAACGCGGTGGAGTCGGATTTCGAAGACCCTGAGGCGATCGCCAAGTCCATCGGCCCGGCGGCCAAGGTGGTGATCACCGTCGGCCCGTCTGAGAAGGGGCCCGACGGCGGGGTGGTCACCACCGACGACGCGCTTCGGGTGGTGCAGGCCGCGGACCTCGCCGGCGTGGCACATGTCGTGGTGGTCTACGACGAGAGGGCCGGCGGCCTCGGCGGGGCCTCCACGTACAGTGTGCTTGACGGGTTTACGACCTTCTTCTCGAACCTGTTCTCCCGTGTGCAGACGCTGACGCTGAGCGAGTTCTTAGCCAAGGTGGTGGAGACCGATGTCAGGTACACGCTCATCAAGACAGCGCTAACCGACGACTACAACCCTGAGAACTCCTATGGCTTGATCCTGGCCGACGCGTCCAGCACAACTTCCTCAACGGACACCGGCAAGGTATATGTAGTTCATAGCTGTGATTGTGCAAGAGTCTGCATCAAGTGTTGTTGCTTACATTCATAACTTTGAGCGTTTTTGTAGGTGTCCAAATTGCAGATTGCTGCTCTTGTGGCTGATGTCTTCTCCAATGTGGCAGTCGCAGAGAACAAGGTACTGAAACTATGCTCGACATGGTGCCTATCTATGGTGAATTATTGCATTCCCTCATTTTTCCCCAAGAAAGGGATACCTTGTTATTAGGCATTTCAATCTGTGGTTCTGCCCTAGTCCCATGAGCAGGGGCGGAGCCAGCCCGAGGCCCAGCCTCGGGCCCACCCCATTGGAAAGCCTATCGGAAAGAAAGATATTAGGGCTTTCACTGTTGATGCTACAGTAATTAGTCAGGATTTTTTGGCTGGGCCACGGGCCATTGCCCCGGCGGCCCGAGGCCTAGCTCCACCCCTGCCCATGAGGAACTTTGTCTACCAGCATTGGAAGGATTTCACGATTAGCCAAAATTAGATTGCTGGTGTCGACTATTTGGTTACTGTATTCATGAAAGATATTGTCGGTCAGAAACATGATTTGTTAAAAAAGAACACATACGCGACCAATGGTCTAAAATCAACATTTTATTAATCGGTTGGGAGCCAAACGTTACCACACATGGCTTAGGCAAGTTTGACTGAATGAGGCTAATAGAGTCCAGAGACTTCACGTAGCCATGCATGCATATCTTATCAATTTGTTAGTTGCATCCAATCAGAACTAGTTTGTTCGTTAGCATGTTAGTTGCTTTTCGCTAGTGATGGTCGAGGTCACACGAGACATATAAAGAGATATCCATTGGTGTATGTTTTTCGCTGATATTGTAGTGCTAGTTGATAAGAGTAGAATAAATGTCGATAGGAAACTAGAGTTATGGAAGAAGACTTTAGAATCGAAGGGTTTTAGACTTGTTAGGACTAAAACTGTGTATGTGAGGTGTGATTTTTGTGGTGCCAGGGCAGATAATGGAGATGTTAATCTAGACAGACAAGTAGTGTTTAGGAAGAACACTTTTCGATATTTGAGATCGATACTACAGTGGGACGGCGAGATTGATTAAGACATGAGCCACAAGATAAGAGCGAGATGGGTGAAATGACGCCAAGCATTAGGTGTCTTTTATGATAAAAAAGTTGCTCAAAAGTTAAAGGGTAAGTTCTATAGGATAACGATTAGACCTGCGATGCTATATGGAGCGGAATGCAGGACGACTAAAAGACAACATGTACAGAAAATGGGTATAGCAGAGATGAGGATACTGCGGTGGATCTGTGGTCATACAAGACGAGATCGAATCCGCAATGATGATATACGTGATAGGGTAGGGGTAACACCAATTGAAGAGAAGCTTGTTCAATATCGCTTGAGATTGTTTGGACATCTCCAATGGAAACTTTCTGAGGCACGGGTATATAGTGGAATTTTAAGATGTAACAAAAATATAAGAAGTAGAGACCAACCAAAACTAACGTGGGAGGAAACAGTTAAAAGAGATTTAAGGGATTAAAATGTATCTAAAGAGTTGGCTTGGATAGGAGAGACTTAAGGGATTAAAATGTATCTAAAGAGTTGGCTTGGATAGGAGCGCGTGGAAGTTAGTGATCCACATACCGAAACTGTGACATAAGAAGGTTCAGGGACGGTGTTTTAGGCTCTCGGTTCAAATGATAGAATGTAGTTTTTAGGTTTTTAGCCTTATAGATTTTATTACAAGGCTCTCATTTCTTTGACGTTGATAAGGTTTCATTCATATTCTACCCTAACTTGTTTGGGACAAAAAACTTTGTTGTTATTGTTAGCATGTTAGTTGCATTGTACCGCCAGTCCTATTAAAGGAAATCTGATGCATCATTTGAGGCAAGCAAAGAAAGAACAAACAAGTTCATTCTCATCTCTAGTCTCATCAAAGCTGTCACCGTCCGGCTGTGCTCTCGGCGGTGTTAGCGAGTACATTACAGGAAGCTTCAATAGTATCGCAAGTTACAACGTATTATGGCCTCTCTTTTTAGCGGATACAATCTGTAGTAGTGCAAGGCTAGTGCAAAATTAAGGTGCTTATAGTAAAGAAATTGTGCCAAGCCGTCGCTCAGTCCTAAATCTTTCTAACCTCTGCCTTGTACGGTGGTAAATATGCTTCCATCCAAAATTTTCTCATATTTGTGTAATTATATGCAACCAAATGATTATGGTGATAGAAAAATGAGCCCAGTAATCCAAATGTGCTTTTGAAATTATTTTGGGTGCTTATTTACTCTTTTCCCACTACTATTGAGAATAAATTTGTCATTTTCCAGGTTGTCGAAGTTTCAACAAGCTCATCAGCAACATCCAAGCCCATAGAGGAGGCTTTCACGTTAGTAGCCATAACCCATTTTACTCCAGCTAATTGTTGTTTGATTCCTTTGTTATTGGTATTTTCTATGTAGCTCTTGGATCACATAAGCATCTTACTATTAAAAATAACGAATAGAAAGATGTTGCTGATAACAGCTTGATATCTTCATTTAGTAAAGAAGACATGTGATAGGACAGAGTAAAACATTTCTTGCATTATCGTTCGAAAGCCGCTTACTGAACAATCAACCTCCAATGTATCCAACCATGATTATGTCTTCCCCGAAGCTGTGGTTGTATCTGTTCACCCTGTCAGTGGCCTCTAATATAACCAAGGCACTTACATAGTATCCTTTGGTATTGAAAGTCCGAAACGAAACATGAGATCATTGCTTTGCTCATAATGTGCAGTTTCAGTGTCCATTTCACGACAGTATCATTTTTCTGGATGTATGAATTCAAAAATTTTCCTATGGTTATTTGCTTACTCTTTTTACTGCAACGCATGCATGCTCCCTCTTCAGAGCTATCCCTGAAGACAGTAGAAGAAAGGAGTACCAAGAAGCTGTTGCCAAGGCGAAGGCAGAAGAGGAGGTCTTGGCCACGCAGCGAGCTCGCGAGGCAGAAGTGGCCGCCAGTAAGCTCAAAGCCGAGGGAAAGAAGATGCCCTCAGAAGAGGAGGCAAGTGCAAATGCCGTGGACGAGGCGCAAGCTTCTCTGGAGAACCTTCTGATCAGAGCCAAAGGGCTCAGCACGGACTTCTCCTGGGAGAAGTTCAGCACACAGCTTGCAGGAGCGGCTGCTCGGAACTCCGACGAGGAGGAACCAAAAGCGCAGATCGCCACAGTGAGAGGCCAGGCGAAGGCAAAGAAGCTGGCACCACAGAGGGCCGTCGTGAAGCCGGCGGCGCAGAAGGTGAAGCCCGCACCGAAGCAGCCAGATTCCAAGCCGGAGGTGAGGCCCGTGTTTGGGGGCCTCTTCAAGCAAGAAACAATCTATGTAGACGAAGACTGAGCAATGCAGAATTGCCATTTTTCTTTTATATGTTTTTTTGAAGGCCTTGATGTATTCTTGAAAGGTGAATGAGTAACAGTTGTATAAAATTGGCTGTAACAACCATGCATTGCTCTCTGTCGGTGACTAATCATGCCTCCGTTTCATTGTGCAGAATTTTTCACTGGTCTCAAAATTCTTTCGAGAAGTTCCAATCTTACAGAGTTACAGTTCTTCTAGCACCTTCAATTCCTACATTATACATGTGTGTGTGGTAATGCTACAATAACAAGGGAGTATGGAACAGGACTTGCCAAAAAGTCAAATACCACACCCTCCGGCAACCATAAGCGTCCAGTTTTCACTCAATTATAAATCTGTCTGAATAACACACTCATCTTTCAATACCAGTGTAAATCGCCCCTCAGGACCTGCTTGGAATCCCAATTTTAGACCTAAAACCGGTGTAAAATACCAGCTCCCAATGGCTATATTCTTTTTAGCTTTTTTATGTTTTTTAGCTTCGGCTTCTCTATAAATCGAAATAAATAGAATGACTTCTCTAAACAGCTTTTTGAGTTGAAAACCGTTTGAGTCGTTCGCGTCAACGTCTTCAAAAACACTGACAAAAGCCACCAATATCAACTTAAAATAACATGGCCAATTTTTGTTGGACTAGGCTCGAAAACTCTTCTAGGTAAAAAGGCAATACAATAAACTTACTACCGGTTTGGGCATTTGCAACTGGAAAATAAAAATCGGGTGAAGAGCCAACAATTTTTTTACACAAATACCAGGGAGCGAACACTAGACGACAAGGGCAATCTCGACAGCGGCGACGGGAAGCTCATCAACCTCATCGGCGGTGACGACGACTGCAACTCTCATCAGCGACGACGGCGAGCGCGAGCGAGCTACGACCCTCAATAGCAGCAATGATGAGCACGAGTGGGCTCATAGGCAGCGTTGACAGCATGCTCCCCTACGTCATCCGCCCTCCAGTTGATCCGTACACCTGCAGCCGCCTCGCCTCGCCTCTCTCCAATCACCAGGTACATCTTGAAGCTTTTAAACTCCTAGAACTTGGATCCATAGTTATATGACTGTCTTGATTTGGTGGGATGATATGTTAATTAGTTTGGTAAGAAATTTATCTCTGATCTGTATGTGAGGCTTGAGATGTGAGCACGTAGGCAATATACTCTAGTATGTCATGTAATCAGAGGGAAGTGAATAGGGAAGTGAATGATTGTCTTCATTTCTTAAAATCTTTACGTAGTCGATAAAGAACCCAACCGCTCGAACGAATACTTGATGCTTAGCTTTGCTCGTAGTCGTACGCGTTACCCAAACAGCAATCACTAGAAATCACGAACCAGATTGATTCAAGATGTTCTTTATTGCTGAATTTCCGTGGATTTACAAAGTGCCCTCACAAGCACCCCTAAAAACCATAGCACAAAAAGCTACCTCCAAAAATCGCAACTAAAACCCTTAGCCTCTATATGCTTTTATATGTTAAAGCCATAAACCGTGTTTTACTCAAACACGAATATAGAATCTTATCTCTATCTCAAATTAAGAGACCTAAAATCCTTTCTAACACGAGTTTTATCCAAACACTCAACCTTCTCAGTTATAGATTTCATTCATAACTTCTAACTCATCACGTGACGAAGCCTCCAGGACACACCTCCCGTAGCCTCATCAACTTCCGTGTCGAAGCCTTTAAGACCACACCACTCGTAGTTTCTCCATGCATCACCACCTTTGATCTCCACGTACTCCAGTGTTAGCCCGATCACCTCGCGTGACATCCTCAACTGTCTGGACATCAGATCTCCCCATCCTAGACTTGGTCCTCTTCATCACTGACTGTGATTGTCTTCACGTTCACCTACACATGCAAAGACCAAAGAAAGTTTTCTCAGCATAAGTTCTTCACAACTTGATAGTCATCAGCACACACACTCAAAACACAACTTTAGCCATCTACCAGCATCACATAGGTCATCCATGACCACGAATCCCATCGCTATATAGAAAACAGCCTCAGATAACTCATTACGACCTCTAGCTCAACGAGTACTCGAAACCAATAAGTCCTTGGGAATTACCATCATTCCGCTCAAAACACTCAGGAAAACAAGCATCGCTACTGACCACATATGCATCAAGTAGCGAGTACTGATCGCTATGACTACCAATCACATACCATGAAAACCATGACTATCGAGCATGAAGTCCTTCCGACAAACGAGTACCAAGCACTACGCACAACTACGGTTCACCGAGTACCGACCTCGTCCACCAATCACCGAAAGCCATGCACCAGTCAGTCATACCATTGGCCTAACATGAGTACTCGAAGTACTCAAAGATCACAAGGATGAAGCACTCGTATTGACCAAGAAGTCTACTAGTATCGATGGTGAAGCCAACGGCAACCGATTGCAAAGCCTTCCACTACTGATCGCGTGGTCTACGACAACCGGCCAAAAAACTGAAGACAACAATAGCAGACCGCGAAGTCTATGACTACGACAATAATCGTCGAAGTCTACGACCATCGATCACAAAGTCTACGACTATCGAGTGTTGACTAGTTATTGTAGCTACGACCATGGAAAGCATTGTAGTTATGACCATGAAAAGCATTGTACTAAGACCATGAAAAAGTACTATAGCTACGATTACCTTCAGTGGTCATTCTATTGTGGTCAAAGTTGAAAGTGGTCGAAGCTAGACGTGGTCGAAGTCGGACATGATCAAAGACTGGCGTAGTCGAAATTTGGTGGTCGAAGTCTTCAATGATTAACTTAGCGTGGTCATAAAACCATTCGGATCTCCGATGGTACTCGAACACCATTCGATCCTCCTGGACCACTCGAACACCATCCGATCATAGATGATGAAAAAATGTTCACTCTACCTTTCGGACTAATCCGAATAGTCGCAAGCAGTCAATCCACCTGATCGTAAATCAATAGTAAAAAAACAAGTAATTCTTCAGACTACTCCGATCATGCAAGCTGGTGTTTGGACTGGTCCGAACGTTCTGACACTGATCGGACCATCAAAATGACTTAGATGAAGATCAGATGGTTTGAATATCTTTGCTGATCGGACTGGTCCAAACATTCTAACGCTGATTGGGCCGTCAAAATGACTTAGATGAAGATCGGGTGGTCTGAATGTTTTCGCTGATTAGACTGGTTCGATCAGCTTCTTCTTCACAACTCAAAACCACTCGGAGCCAAAACATTTGACTGCGATCGACTGAAACTTTTGCAAACACAAATTCCAAAGCAATCCAAATGTCAATTATTTGTTATCACTTTTAATCATGACCACATATGGCCTAATAGTTACATTCAATGGTATTGTTGATGGCTCACTAGAGAAGCAACAGGACATAGGAATCACTAATGCACATAGGAGTATGAGGTTTGGGATGATTTTATATTTGAGGTCTAATATGAGATCTCATGCATAGTAAGCTACTAATTCAACTATAATTCAATAATAATTTGAGATCTTCTACATTTCTTCTTTCAACTATGTTCAATTGGTATGCTCTTAATTGCCTTCAGTCCTTCACTTCCCCACTTGATTGTTTCCTACACAGATTGGTTGAGGGCTAGTGGTGTAGGGAACAATTTAGTGCTGGTTTGAGTCACTTGGTGGTGAGGTTTTCTCTACATCATCTCCATATCGCTCATTATTTTTCTGGGATTGCACGAGTGAGTGTGTGACTGTTTCTTGATGCTAATTATTGTGGGTTGCCCTGCGCACAATGGATTGGCTTGGACATGTTGATGGGATTTGCCAAAAAATTTGTGGAAGAAATTAATTTGGCAGTTCCCTAATCTTACAATTTGTATAATTTATGTCATTCAACTTTTTAATTAGCTAATATGCTGGTGACATAAATTTATATGTTATCAACTTGTGGATGTTCTTGGCAGTTTAAACTTAAAACACCATATAGATGCATGGTCTGGTTATAAGACAATTTGTTTTTTTGTTGTATCTTTCTCTTATTACAAAACCTCTATTTATTTGGTCAGTGGAACCTGTGTTGGCAATTCTCCATACCTTTCTTATGATTCAGGGTGGTGACTAGTGGGAGGGCCAAAGGATGCATATTGACATTTTTTTTGTCTAAAGTTAGCTCATATACTTGCCTTTGTGGATCTCTAGTGTCATGCCTCCTTCACTAAAACAACACCTAAAAAAAGTTTGTGGTAACATACTTTGGACTTCATGAAAATCTCACCACCAATAGAGGACACAGTGGTGAGGAAATCAGTCGCAGCATCCGCAAGAGTCGAGGAGGGTGTCATGGGGACGCAACAAAGGGTGCCACTGCTAACCACAAACCTAGTGTGGCTATTTGGCAAGCTTTAACAATTATTTGCAGTGCAACTATGTTATGAGTGTATTTCTATTTAAATCTATAATTCGATGTATGGACCATTGCATGTCTAGTTGGTGTAATTTTGTTATGTCTGTTTTGGAGTTATTTCGTTGTATGCATTTTTGCATCCTTGAATTATTTTAGGAGTACTTGGACTAACCCATCGTCGATCTATGTTTTATGTTCTATCAGTTTCATTTTGGTTCTACCGTCCATTTCTATTATATTTCATATTTTTATTCCTTGAAATATTCAACTTGTCATTTTGGTAAAAGTTCAACCATAATTCATTTGTATGCCCTTTATTATGTTTTATTGTTGAGGTAAAATTTGTTTTTATTCCATTAGTTATGTCATTTAGTTCTTGTGCCCCTTAGAGGACAACCATCGTGGCCATACGAGATACTGGATCGTGACACACACACACATGCTAAGGGGGAGGATTCTGTCAAGTTGGGGCACATTGAGTCCTTGCCCACCTAGGAAGTCATGAAGGCTTAGCTCTCGCTTGTACTCTAGGTTGGCAACTAATACAATTATTGTACTCTTTGACATATGTTTCGCAACTAATCTCTAGTTTTGTGCCTGTTGCAAAACTGATCAAGTGCAACTAGACTCCTTCCACTCGCATGGGCAATCGAGGCAACAAATGAGGAAGGAGGGTGGGAGTGAGAGTGGCCAAGGTTATTTTGTTTTTGATCGCTCCTATAGGGTCAATTACAGGAGTCAGAGGTGGGTGAATAACTCTAACAATTTTCCCCTAGGTATTCGACAATCTTTTCACTTCAGTGACTATAGAGAGCTATGAAGATCAATATTGAACTTGCAACCAATGGAAAGCAACAATCTCAAGCAAAAACCAAATCACAGGGTGGATTACCCTTGCTAGGCCGGTCTGACTGCCAGCACTTGGGCGCTTGGACCGGTGGCTGGTCTAACCGACAACCACTAAGTGATCTGACCACTCCTTGCTGTCAGATTGAGAACTGCACGATTTTAAAAAAGCAACTTCACCTAACTTTTGATCTACTTGCTCAAATCACATCAAATTTGAAACATAACTATCTTAGGAAATCAGGAACATATTCTACCCAACAATTTTAGGTATTGTTATCAAAGTTCCCACCTCTATCCGTTTTAGAGAAGAGTGGTCAAGAACCGAACAAAAGAAAGAAAATGAGATCTACTCAAGCTTGTGGGATCTAGACATCAAATATCATCCTAAATGGGCTCCTACACTACCTAGCAAGCTAAATCTTAGCATGAATCAAACTAGAACAAGGTGAAACCAAGAATCACCAAAAGAGCAAGAAAATAAAAAAGAACACAAATAAGGCATTGAGGAACAAGTCTTATCCTCTATTAGCACTTGGAGATGAAGGATTACAGCTGCTCCACCTACAGGATAGAACCCTAAGGGCAGCACCTAGCTCTCTCAAATAAAACGCTATTTTCTCTCTTAGAGGCTTCATGTGCACAACCACACAACTCTTAAACCTAGTTCATCCTTTTATATTGGAGACACAAGAAACTCTGACCTAGCCACAAAGTGGATTATATCCATTACACACATCTATGGGAACCCGTTAATCCATTACACAACCGGGGTTTCACTCAACACACTCATACATGTTTTTCAAAGTGTCATCTTCATCCTTGGCTCCAAAAGCATGAATTCACCATGTTTTGTCCTCAGTGAAGCCTCCTTGACCTAATTCGCTTAGGCCACCACCGTGGTTTTGTAAATCACTCACTTTCTGATTTTGGGCAAATAACCGTATTGCCCCTCAATCGACTCCTCTCGATTCCTTAACCTCGAAGCATCGTCCATGTTTCATCACCTTTTATGTGGTCCTAATGACTTCCCACCAAGCCTCTCACGCGCCCGGATACCACCGAACTATCCACGCTTGCAAATAGGCCTAAGTTGCTTAGCTCACTACATGTCATGCTTGACCTTGACCACTTATGCCTTCCATAGCCCTTGTTCATCCTGCATCTTGCTTGAGCCCAACCATCTCACCTAGCATCCACCCCTTTTTTATCTTGAATCTCCTAAGCAAGTGTTGGTCATCCTCACAGTTGACCATAGTTAACTCTAAACTGTCTGCATAATAATAGACCAAGCAAACCATTTTCTAGCACAAATTCATTTCAACCTGACCCACATTAGTCCAAAAATGCATCATGCAACACATATGCCATGAATCCATAGCCTAGAACCATTTCCAAACTCAATTTTTCAATTTCCATTTCGAAGCATCACATCCTTTGTAATTTCCATGGTCGGTCAGACCACCATCACATGCCATTTAGACCAACCGGTTTAACCTCCATGGTCTAGCCGGTTAGACTGGTTAACTCCTCTAGAAAACACCATCTCTAGACTTTTTAGTTAAACTCTATCTAGTTTCAGATCCATTTTCCATTTTTAATGATACCTAGTGCAAACATATAAACAAACGGGCCTACATAAGTGTTTGATGTTCATAGGGCCAGTATGACCACCATAGTTTGGCCGATCGGACTGTCCCTTACTTGGCTTGAGACCAGACACCAGTTTAACTAGCCCTGCAAGGCAACTAGATCGCCCCATTTACAATGGTTAGACCATCTCTGTAAACTGGTCAAATCACCCCTGCCTAAAACATCTCTCCAAAGTTATCTCTCTCTCTTTTTTTACAACTCAAATGCAATACCATCGCGCTCAAAATTGTCTTATATTCATCACAAATATAGAATAACCTCCACATGGTCTCATAGCCCCCTCACCGCTCTCGTGGACCTTTGGCAACCAGAGATGCACATGTTTCAGATAACATTTGGTTAAATGTTGTACCTTGGAGGATGTCTCCATGCTGACTACCTTACCCATAGTTAGGGTAGTTGTTGTGCCACAGAAGCCCGATGAGCATTGGCACATTAGCCTCTTGGGCTCTTGGCCTAGTTCTATGAATCCTTTCTCGAGAAGTTCACCTACCGGGAGCTCGCAAATACCCATGAATTGACATAACGGTGGCTTCCTCAGTTCGAGGTATGAACATTATGGTTGGCGTGTGGCATTACCTAGTACCTACCAAAGGTACCATACCATTTTTATTTGGGTAGGCTTGTGTTTCATTGATTGCGGCTATGATGTCTCGTGTGCCTCTACATAGTGAGAGTATCAAGGCTATATAGTTATGTACCATCATCGCCTAATTACACATCTTGGGCATTTCATATAGTGACTCCATTATATTCCTAACTTTTGATTCATATTCTTCACCTTCGTTCCGCGAATCAAGTCACGTTTAGTTGATACAACACAACACAGTAAATGGTTCATAGCCCAGAAAAGCAATTAAAAAAATGAGACAACACACTTCATCCGTTCCACGTTCTGCTCTCTCTATATTGTTCAATCTACATGTTCAACATAGTATAAAAAAACTCCAGCAAGGTTTACTTTTTGATAAGAATAAAAAAGGTTATTAGAAGAAAATATGGTTACATGTTCTGCTTCATATGTGTAATATCCCGGAATTAGTCTTGAGGAGTTGTGCGTAATTAGAGAAAAAGAATTACAAGGAAAAGAGGGCGTTAGGATTATTAAGGTGAAGTTGGTTTTTGGGAACAAGTCATATGGGAATTTAGGATGGAACTAGGATTGTGAGAGCATCTCCAAGAGTGCTCCTAACCAGCCTCCTAAATTTAAATTTAGGTATTTAGAAGAAAAATAGTCCTCCAACAATACCCCTAAATAAACTCTTATCCTAAATGAGCCCCTAAATCATCCTTCAAAACTCTCAAAAGTAGGAGCACTCCCACCACCCCTAAATTTCTTCGCGCGTAATTTTTTCTGCTACGCGCGCACTCTTCCCTTTCTCCCGCTATCCTGCGAAGAGATAGCCTTTTCTTCGTTCCTCCTCCATTCCCCCTCCAAAATAGTGCTGCCCCAGCCCCATCATCTGGCGCCGCCCCCGTCCTCCGATGCCGCTCCCGTCGTCCTCGTCCTCCCACATCGCCCGCGCCTCCCCCGTCCTCCGGCGCCGCTCCCGTCGTCCGACGCCGTCCCCGTCGTCCTCGTCCTGCCGCATCGCCCGCGCCTCCCCCGTCCTCCGGCGCCACTCCCGTTGTCCTCGTCCTCCCACATCGCCCGCGCCTCCCCCGTCCTCCGGCGCCGCTCCCGTCGTCCTCATCCTCCCACATCGCCCGCGCCGCCCCGTCCTCCGGCGCCGCTCCCGTTGTTCGACACCGCCCCCGTCGTCCTCGTCCTCCCACATCGCCCGCGCCTCCCTCGTCCTCCGACGCCGCTCCCGTCGTCCGAGTCCTCCCACATCGCCCGCGCCGCCCCCGTCCTCCAGCGCCGCCCCCGTCGTCCTGTACAAATATAACAGGTAGCATGCGTTCTTTTTCCAGGGAGCTCCAACTCCTCTATCGCATTATCAATGAATCACCTTGCTCACCAGTCCTTCTCATACCATGTCACGGCATGAGATATACATGTATTCCACTGTCATGGTGTTGTATATAGATATCAGTTTCACTATTGAGGGTTCAGTTGATAAGAACGAAAAAACCATTTCTGTATGGTAGCAAATGAAGTTTTAATTAGGTGTAATTTGTTTACCAAAAGCAGCAATCTCTGCAATACAGCCACTACTCAAGACTAGGCAATGGACCACATGGTGATACATGGCAAAACATTACACTGATTTGATGAAAAACAACTTATAGTTGTATTAACAGCATTGTACAGTGTAGAAAATTCAGAATTGAGTTATAATAGCACTGCTCTTTTATTCATAGCACTGCACTGCACTGTACTGATCTCTTTTGAGATAATGGACTATACCAATCTCTTACAGGGCATATGGAAGGAGATGGATATTTTACTAATTTGTTGAATGATGGGAGCAATCCATTGCTTTGGGATGGACTGGGTAGCAATCCTGAAGAGCAAATTGTGGAAGTTACTCCCAGTGTGACAACTAGCCAAAAAAGAACACAGAATTTCAGCATGAAGGAAGATGAACTATTGGTGTCAGCATGGCTCAATGTGAGTATGGATCCTATTCAAGCCAACATTCAAAATAGATCGACATATTGGAATCGAATACACGAGTACTTCCACTCGAACAAGGACTTCTCCTCATATCGCAACGCAAATTCTCTCACGCATCGTTGGGGTGTCATTCAAGAAAATGTTAATAAGTTTACTGGATGTGTAGCCCAGATTGAGGGTAGAAGGCAAAGCGGTGTGATAGCCCAAGACAAGGTAACGCCAACACCTATATGCTCTCGTTTTTTTTATCTGGTTGTACAAACACATTTTTTCATCTGGTGAATTGTACAGATTGTGCAGGAAAAAGTTTTGTTCAAGGCCCAAGATCCTAAACATAGAAATTTTCAATTCCTGCATTGTTGGAATATGTTGGAACATCAGCCAAAGTGGATTGCAAAGCAAAAACAATTGTCAGCTCAAAATCACTGTCATAAAAAGCAGAAGGCTACCATTGATTCAAGTCCCACAGATTGTACTCCTACTAATCCTGATGACAGCGATTCTAGAAGTCCAACATGCCATGTCCTAAAGAGGCCAATGGGAAGGAAGAGGGCAAAAGAAGCAGCACGTCAAGGAGGAGGTCATGTGTACAGCGAGGCGTTAGAATATTTGTGGTCCAAAAAGAAAGACGCTGATGATGAGAAAGAGCGCAAGAAAGAGGAGAGATATGCACAAGCACATGCACTAGAACAAGAATTGTTTGCGCTTAAGAAACAAGAGTTCAACTTCAAGAGAACACTAGAGGAAGAGCGGATTATGACAGTGGATATTAGCGGCATGGATGTCCAGCAGCAGCAGTACTATAGGCTCCTTCGGGATGAGATCATCGCTAGACATAGTACAAATTAGTTGCTTAATTTATTTTTTTCATTCTTCTTAGTTTGCATTAAAATCCTGAATTTGTCTCTATGCTCAAAGTATCTTGCTTGTCAGTATGAACTGCTACACATCTTGCTTGTCAACTCCACATTTGATGAATCATCAATCTGTGAGAAACCATTGCACTTGTGATGAATTGTTGAGAGCTGTCTGATGTCAGCTATGCAATTGTTCTCATTTCTTACATTTACATATTAACTCTTAGGCTAGAGGAGAATGATTGGATACTTTACTTGGGAAAGATCAGGTATACTTTACTTGCGAAAGATCAGGTATGAACTGAGCATTTTCATATATGCTACAATGGCAGTACAGTGAAAACATGTTCTCATGTTAGTGCCAACCTGGTTTGGCAAAATCTGCTGACAAGATGGTATTCCTGAATAGTTGATTATTGAGAGACAAGCAGGAAGAGTGTTCAAAGGGTGGTAGGAGGGCAAGATCTATTTTGCGCCGACGTACAAATACACGCAGAACTCTGACACGTACGCAGGGGAGACCAAATCGAAGAAGAAACGGAGAACACCTGCATGGTACAAAAGAACAAGCACTGATCTGAACGCTGAAGAATTCAGACATGCCAATCCTGACAATTCTAGAGAAGGAAAGTGAAATTTATATGGTTCCATGTGAATGTAGGTGTGGCCGAATACTGTGGCACGGCCAGGGGATAGAGCAGCTGCAGTACATCCGAGGCGAGTCGAGGCTCTCAGATCACAGGCCAGTTTGCAACGTGTTTGTGATCGAAGCTAATGTAGATAATGGAAGCAAGATCAGAAAGGGTTACTCAACTCTAGATTCCAGGATTCGTCGCGAGTCACCGATGCCGTAGAGACACAGTTTCTATGACTTTTGACTTGTGATACCAACAAGAATTCTGTTATCTGCAAGTGGGCCAATTTGATGACATGGCAAGTTTAAAATTTTAGGAGATGGAGATATAGGAGAACTGCTGTAAAATTCATAGATTTTAGGGAGAGTTGGAGTTTAGGATAGCTCCTATTGACTATAGGAGATCAATTATAGGAGCACTTTTGGAGATGCTCTGAGTCAGGTTAAATAGAGAACGCGTGGGAGAGGTTAAAAGAAGCCCTAGCCGAGATTCCTTTCTCCTGTGTGCCGTCACCGTCTCGGCAGCGCGCCTCACCCGGCGGACCTGCGCTCCCTCGCTGTCCGCGCCAGCAGTCGAGATTCCCACACGTTGCGCGTCCACGCGCTGGCCGGCCGTGCGCCGTGACGCCGACCGCATGCGCTGCTGTCCTTCCTGCATTGCATGTGTGTTGCTGTCAGCCGCGCCATGATTTGCCCCGTCTCGGGCCGCCACGCGTGAAGCGCTCGGCCAGCGCGCGCGGGGTTGGGCTCGCCGCGGGGGAGTGTTGCGAGCAAAGTCTCGGGGCGGTAGATCCGGTGTGCTGATCGAAAGTGAAGGCCGAGGAGGAATCCGAGCGAAGTGCTAGGGAAAGGGAAGGAAAGAGTAAGAAGTGATTCGTGGTCTGGGGTTTCCATCTCGTGAGTAACAATCTGATTATCTTCTCTGTCTTTCTAAAGCATTTTAATTAGCGATTAAGATAGAGATTACGGGTGGAGGTAATAACTGTTCATCGGGGAAATCAAACAGAAATCGGTTTGATCTGCTGAATTGCTGTACCGTTTTACAGATAGTGTATGGGCGTTAAATGAAAATTTCATCTACTAGAAAGTTGTAAATAATTCCGATAGTGTTTTGTAGAATTTTTATTCATGTCGATCGGATGAGTAGATTATGATATATGATTTTTATAATTTTGTTGTCTAGTAAATTTATTGTGTTTTGGTAGCGTGTAGTAATTAGTAGGTTAAAAATAGTAAATGAATTAATCTGGGAATTTAGTCAACATGAACTTTGTAGGTAATTTCTTAAGGTTTTCAAAAAGTCTAAGAATAAAATTTTTAGATAAGTAGAATAGAAACTATGAATTTCGGGAGACTGGTGTTCAATATCGGGTTGCTGCTGGATGTTGTCATGGAAAAACCTTAATTTGACTAATTTAATGGCAGAATTAAATTTTATGAATACTAGAAAGTAGTAGATAATTTCCATTAGGTTCTAAAAATATTATAGTTTAATATATCTGCACATATAGATTGAAAGGTATGAAATTACTAAGTCTGCTGTCCAGAAGATGACAGATATGTTTTCTGGATTAAAATGAGGGTTTAAATGATTTAATATGGACATTTAGCCAACTCAGAAAACGTAGCGAATTTTGTATAGATTTCAGAACTGTTCTGGTTTGCTATTTTACATGGTGGGAGCTGAGAGTTATGATATTTTTAGTATCGGGACAACAAGGGGGACTATCCAGTAAAAGAGGAAAATGGTGGACTTAGTGCGTATGTAGGAGCGTTGTCGATTGATTGTTGTTGTGTATCGTTGTACTATGTATTGGGATTGAATATTCACTATAGGAGGAGTAGCTTCGGGTGTGTTGTCACCTTCAAATCATTCTAGTCGTCGCAACTAGAAAGACGAGTGTATGGTAGAATGGTATTTGGGTATTTAAAATGGTTATTTCTTTAAATGAATACTTGCCATAAATATTCATATGATTATAACTGTTTTATATTGCTCACATGTTTATGATAACTTGATGATGATGATAATTATAGAGCAATGATTATTATATCAACTGTTAATGAGAAAATATATTAATTATTGTATTGCATGTTGAGCATTCATGATGAAAGAATGTAACTCACAGGAGTGAGATGAGATCCCCATATATAAGATATGAGCAATGAGATTCCCATATGAAAATAAACAGGTAATTGGTTCTCATACTAAAGAGTGGGTAAAAGTGAATATCGACGGGTATTACACTCCAGTATACCAGTATAAGCAGAAGATGAGACATGAGCATTGTGTTGCATTCATAAAAAGTGAATGGTGCATTGAGATAATGAAACACGTGAATGGAATTTGATGGGAATAAATATGGGAAATTGATTTAATGATAATTGGATATGAATTATTAATAACTTGATGCCTCGTTTATTATTCTGCTTTGTACTTGCTGAGTCATGGACTCACCTTTACTTTATTTATTGTTTTTATGTGATCATTGAAAACGATATGAATTGGGTGGAAGTAGGACATGGATTTATGCACTTTTGTAGCTATTTACTCCACCTAGCTATTTATCACTTAGTCATGAATAATTTAGTTATCCATATAGTAATTAGATGTTTAATGTTTTTTCTTAGTTCCGTATAGCTTATGATGTTGCTACTTAATAGTTCATTCCTTTATATTATCAAACTGTTTCATCTTAGCGATTATTTGGTTCCTCTTAATCTCATTTTAGTGTTTATCATGTTGCTGAAATTTATATTTGTTATCATGTTAAAAATTTATTCTTGAAGTCTAGATGGTGTTGATGCTCGATTATTGGTTTAAATTGATAGTGTATTTAGTTGTGGCTAACATCTTGGATCTTTAATAATCGGAAGTGTTACAGTATGTATTGTTCAATCTTCTTTTGATCCTGTTGAGAAACATTTAGTACTCGAAGAACCATTTTACTTCAACACATGAATGTTTAATTCTAAAAAAAAAATCTAATTGTGCTTTCAGTGGGGTTTTTTTTTCTAAACTAAGGGCGACAATGCTAACGTCTGCTTTTGACCATCATCACCGCCACGTCAATTAATCGATTGGGTAGTCAAAGTCTATAGCCCTTGTAAACGGAAACTAGCTTATTCATGCGGAAAAAAATTCTTGAGAAGATTATTGTTTCAATTTTCCATTTTAAGTGAACTAGTTTTAGAAAATTCTGTTGGCAGCTGACCAATATGCCCCCTCCCGCGCTGCCGTTCTTCCACTCACTGAACCACACCTAACTTGTCGCCTACCAAGAGTAGATGATCTCCCTCGAGACCACCTAGTCGGAGCTCCTCCCACGCTTGCTCTCTTTCTCCTTTTTCTAGGAGAAATTAAGATGCACCAGGCCTAGTGTTTCGTTTCGAGAATGACTAGATAACGATATACCGTCACAACACATCTCAACAGAATAGATCTAAAACTTCAGACCATGTAATTACCACAGTTGCCACGTCGCCCCGGACAGCTCCGCACGTCTCCTCCGCTGCCCCCGCCTCCTCCACCACCACCTATGGCCGGCGGCACCATTGCCGCCTCACCGCGCAGCCTCGCCCAACCTAATTGCCATAGAAACCGCTGTCGCCACCCTTCGGCTCTGCCCACCGCCCCCTACCCTACCTATCGCCCCCGCCGCTGCCCCACCGTCATGCCACCGCCTCCTTCTGACCTCCTTCTATGCCTAAGGGGAATGGTGAACCCGTGACGGGTAAGCCAGATTTCCCTTCTTCGTCACCAGATCCGACGGTGATGCCCCTCCAGGCCGCCGGATCCGGTGGCAGAGGAGAGTGAGGGGATGACGGCGGCAAGGAGAATGAGAGGGAGTGGGGAGAAATCAGTCAGTGTTCCGCAGTTGTTGGGAGAGAGAAGGTAGGGAAAGTGAATAGTTATCCCGTTAGAAATGTGTGGAATGGTATAGCGTTTTGTAGATTTTTTCTTCGTTTTTTGGTAAGTCCTTGCCTCGATTGGTATCACTTCCCCTATTTCGTGCTGTGGACAATCAAATATCTCTTTCCGTGAAATTCCATCCATGTGCATATGTGCGTCCGCGGTTAGGTTGGATTTGTTGCCAATTTGTTTTTGTTGTTAATAATGCAATCCGTCCAGGTTCCAATGTGCATCCTCCAGTGGCGGATATAGAATAATTTCATTATATTATTTTAAAATCTATACATATATTTTGTTTTATAAAAAACTAACGGTAAAAGTCATACAACTTATAGTAGAGCACATTTTTTCTTAAATAGATATTATAACTATAAAACTCTTCTCTCTTTTTATTCTTTACATTGGCATATGCAAAATGATGAATGGTACCTACGTGGCTACGTACACCTTGTGTGAAATTAAATGATGATATAGTTTTCATATACCTAGACAAGAGTAGTAAATATTTTAAGTTTTTGGCGTGTGTTGCCTCTATTATTGACTTATCTATTTCTACGACACTACCTACAATAAACAATTAACATGTGCATGTGTTAGCACATCGGATTGTCGTTCTGGTGCGGACGTAGGAATAAATCAGTACACAAAAACAAACAAATAACACATATAGGGTGATCGGTTGGGCTTCAGCTTTTAGCTTCTAGCCTTCTAGCTTATTTTTTACTATTCATAAATTTTGTCTTTTTCTGAACTTTTGGCTTTTTGTTGAGCTTTTTTGCCGGTTCTTTTTTTCCCCTGTATTTGTTTGTATTATATGTAATGGGCTAACATATTTTTTATATATATTTTTTAATTTTTTTAATTTAATTATGCTAAATAAGCATCTGTCAGCTGCAGTGTTTTTTCAGTCAGCTACAGTACTTTTCAACTATAAGCCACTAAAAATAAGCCCAACTGAGACACGAGACAGAACTTTTTATTAGATCTCTTTCTGGTGTGTACTAAGGTGTTCTGGTCTTCTTATGTAGGTATAGGCTGGGTATATTGGGCACTGCTGGGAAGTGTCCACGCTAACGGACCTAAGAAGTGACACGGATTTACAACACTCCCCTTTTGGACATTTACCAATGTCATGCTCATGTGTCATTCAAAATTCCGAAAAACACAGTGGAAAAAAAACCGGTGGTAGAAAAGCGAGCATAGCTCACGCTTAGTTTGCTTTGCACATATTGCCTTATTAAAATCTTTATTTCAATAAAACCCAATAAAACAAAACTTAATTAAGAGAATAAGAGTACAACATCCAATTGCGATCTTCACCATTATAGTTTTGACTTTTGATCTCCAAGACCGTAACAATCGAGCGTTATTGCTTCATACAAAACTTTTGGTTAAAAGTCTGCTCCCCTTGTGAACGGGAGTCTACATACTCCAAATCTTGGCTGTGGTAAGAGCAACTCCAAGAGATTAGCCAAAAAAAGTATTTAAATTTAGTGATTTAGCTATTCTCTAAAATGAATCTCACCTAAAAAAACAAGACTACTCCAACAGGCTATCTAAACTAGAGGGCACGCGGTGGGTCGCGTACGCGCGGGAATGGGGCGCAGCGTGCGAGAAGGAAACGCCGACCGCGCCAAGAGGCTGGATGGTGAGCGAGGTAGGCTATCCAAAAATAGAGAGCGAAGGAGGAGGGATGGAGAGCTACTAAATTTGGAGAGTCATTTACAGAGTCTATTGGAGACGTTTTTTCTCCAATAATAGCCAAATTTACCTTTAGAAAATGATTTAGCTCTTCTCTTGGAGTTGCTCTAAGGCTTTGTCAAATGGATGACCGTCAATATCATGATTCGCTCCTCCTGTAAACGATAACTTTAATATTCTCATTTCGATATCATATACACATCTTCTTAATAATCTAGCATATTTATTCACGGAGTCTTTGCCTACATTTATTTTTGAAAATGCGTATGATATTAGAATGCACGGTTCTCAAGATGCTAGGCACTAGGCGAACAGTAGGGTGGAGGGGAATTGACCATTGGTGAAGTGGATTCTCCTCGTCGTCCATGGCAACTCGCTGCCACCATCACGAGCCCTTCCTCCGTCGCCCCATATTGAGCCCTCACTCCAGCTCATGTTTGTGCTAGCTCATCTGAGGAGAGGCAATGGCGGGGGAGGAGGAATCGGCGGCTGAATCACGCACTCCACAACTACAGCTCGACGTCCCTCTCCGGTCATGCTCGGCTGCTCGGGTCTGGTTAGGGTTTCAGTTTCGGTGTGAAAACTTGTATTCATGTCAATACTGGCCCGACCAAGTGACCCACCATGATAACTTCTTTGCCAGCCCACCAAGTCCCTATTCTTCTTCCTCCCTCTCCAGTCGCCGTCTATGATGCCGCTTCCTACCGAGTGGCCATCTAGCCCATCAGATACAGTCTTGCACTGCCACCTACGCGCCGCCTCTGACTATTGAGGACCGCCTAGCTCGTCGATTTGGGCAAAAGCACGCCAAGAGGGCTCCGCCTAGCGCCTCCTAGGCCACCTTTTGGAACATTGTCAAAATGGGAATACTTGAAATGGTTTTGGTATTCAAAGCAAAGCAAATACCAGAGATTCACTACCATGTTTTGGACCATGAGAACTTTACCCTAAAGTTTTACACGAAGCTATACCACTCATATCATTTAGATATGGAAGATCAGTAATGTGAGATCATGAAGATCTCAACTAAATCGACCGGAGGAGTTTTGTGTGATATTAAAGATTAATGTTATACTATTTTTCTCTTAACTAAGTTTCATCACTAGGTTTTCTTAATAGAAGGTTTTAGTGGGGCAAAATGCGCAATGCAAATTACACGTGAACTATATACTCCTTTGTTGCACAGTTTTTCTTCCGATCATACGTATTTTTTAGGAGTTTTTAGTTAGACATAAGCATAGTGTCCCGGAAGTACCGGAGTATACTCTATTTTGTGAATATTTCCGTAAACACCCGTAGATACCCCTCCAATCTTTGTACACACCAAACAGATCTGCCAGTAAAGATGATCACTCTCCCTGTGTCAATTGTTCTTGTGTTTACTGTGTTCTTGTTATTGATCTTGATTACGTAATTCTAGTATTGTTCATTGATCGCCGGTGTAATTCTAGTATTGTTCATTGATCGCCGGCAACGCTTAAGCTAATATAGTAATATGGACATAATTATTTTTTAAGAAATAGAAATTATATTGAGGGAGTGAAAATACCCACCTGTAGTTATCTGCTTCAAGGAATTGACTAAGAATGGGAATTGATAAAAATTCTGACAATGCTAATTCACTGACTTACAAGCGCTTTACCTTCACCAGATTTATTCAAGCACACACATGAATTTAAGTAATGAACCAAAAAAATAAAAACCTGAAATTAAAACAAAAGGATAATATTACTTTGATAGCTAGGGCACCAGAAATATTTGGGGTTAATTGCAGTTATATCATTGGGAAAGTTGATTTGCAATCTTTAACAATTTTTTTCCTGAAAACATGAAACTTAATAAGAATTAGTTTCCTCCTATGGAACTAATTCAGAATGTGATTATATACGTATATACATAGCCCAAGACCATTTGCATAATGCCAGTAACCATCAGGCACAACCTTCATTTTGGAGACTCATCATGCACAAACTGGCAGTTGATCAGTATGCCCAAACCCAACTAAAAAACGATAGGATTACAAGTTACGTACAGTCATATGATCTGCGGCATGTCCAAAATGAAAGTTCTGAAAAAGAACAAAGAAAACAGCTATGAATTATCATTTATGTAATGATTCCAACTGTTCCATTGTCGAACCAACGTGAGCATATTATTTTTCCTTCAAAATTCATGGAAATTCTATTGCATAAAGTGTGTAATAATAAAACGCTGGCAAAAAAGAGTTTGTATAATAAATATTAGGAAAATTGAGCTATAAAACTATGAAAATCCAAAAGTTTGTATTTTGTAATACGCCATTACATAACAAATACTGATCACATATACAGAAAGAAAATGATCTCATTCTTTTTGGCTTTTAGCTTATGCTTTTGGCTTCTCCAGAAGTAAAAAAGTCAAACGTCGAAACAGGGTGAACTTTTGAAGTGGATTCTCCAAACAGCTTTTTGAGCTCAAAACCGTGTGCACCAATCCATCTATATATACTCACATATGCTTTTAATTTTATGCAAAGCATCATATGGCTACTTCTAAATTCACGGTTTAATTGATAATTGCACAATTTAAACATTGCATAAACGCTTCTACATTCTTTTGAAAACATGACAGCACAAATTTTAAATTAATTAAAATGTACACTGTAGGGGCCTCCTTTAAAGAGTTACGGTTTCTCCTAACAAATTAAATTAATTAAAGTAGAAACAGTGAATTGAATCTGTATCAATTAAATTGCATGATTTGTGCAGTTTCAGTTTTTTAGATTGTAGAGGAAATATGCTGTGAGAAGAGAGTTTTCCTGTTTGTTTAATAGAATATCTTCAGAAGAAGGGATAAAACAATCTCATATGTGCATATCAATCACAGCATCTTAAATATTTTCTTGCGTTATGTAACTTGAAAACAGACTACTGATAAGCATATACAAATTTGAAAGGGTCAAATATAAATAAACATAAAAAATTATATACAGAGATGCTTTCTTTAACATCTTCAGTTGATAAACTAACATATTTAACTATTAGTATGTTTTGTTTATTGAGAAATGAGTGAAAACAAACAAGTTAAGCAAGCAATAGGACATGAAAAAAAATCATTAATTTGTTGCGGAGATCCTAGTCATTTTTTTTTTTTGCATTAACTTAAACTCACAGAAAACAGAGGGGAAAAACAAGAGAAACACGCAAGACGTACCCGAAGGTCACGCTCACGCGCATGAACATGGAACTGGAAGTTATATTGTCAACTATCAAATGGCAAATGCACATATTTAAAGTGGCAGATCTATAGTAGCATGTTGCAAAGGACATATGGCACCAGTAATGTGTCATGTATGACTTTGTCAACCTGTCAACAGCATTAAATCAAGTCAATTTGTCATAGAGAAATACATTATTTGACGGTACGGATACCTCTATAATTCACACTTTCTATTGCCACCTTCATTGTTACTACTATATATATCTGGTGCTAATTAAATTGCTGTTGGTTTCACCAAACAGCGCTTACCTAATCACCAACAATAATATGCCATATTGTTCCTATGCATATGAACATATCCAAAAGGTGGAAGTCCAAAAGGCCACAACTAAAGACTTACAACATGTACAATATATCCATGCATGGTACATAATTATGCAATTGTCTTGAACTTAATTCGATTTTAGCTATTGGTAACTAGGTTGAACATTCACAAGTTTGAAGCTAAATGATCATTATTAATGCGAGAATCAACTGTGAAGTTCCTTTTTATCATCTACATACAGTAACCAACCTCATGACACACATTCAAGAAAGAAATCAATAGGGTATTGAGGCAGTAACCTACGCATAAAATGCCACTAGATACCAATGTTCACCATATGTCATTTGCCAAACTTTTGTTCATAAAGTTGGTCACTTTCCTGTATGGGCTCATTAAGCCACCTACACATGCAAGAGCAAGAAATGACCCTGCACCAGCAAATTGCCTCCTCTGATGTGAGGCCAGGCATCTCCATGCATGTCAAGCACATAATATTGACTAAGTACATATACTCTCTTGTCAGGCAATAAGTAAAGAACATTCACCATGACCCTAACCTATATTATTAGTGACCACTAATCACTGATCTACATGCACTTAAACTCATCGTTTGCCTGCTATCAGCATCCTTTTCTTGCATGTGCAGCAAAACATGTAACAACATACATATTTATGCAACAATGGTATATCAAGTTGACTTATCTCTGTTGATTCGATACAAATGTGCATATAAGATGGAAAGAAAGCTGAAGTGCCAGGAGCTATAACTAGTGATACATGCAGTTCTTTCAATTTTTATATGTATAATTAATGACACTACTAATACATTATTTACACATTGGCAGGAAAACCATACAGGCAGACGCATAAGATTGAAATGGACATATACAAACATATATGGAAGATCAACAGATGATACTGGCAGTCTGATGGATATTATCTAATGAAGGAAAGGAAAATATAATCATGACGAGATCAAATTGGAGTTTCTCCTTTATGCCGAGATCAAATTGGAGTTTCTCCTTTATGCCTAATTAAGGGCACTAGCAATCAAAGCTAACTAATTAAACAGCAACACTTAAACAAGGAGATCGCACTGAGATGTGAAGGAGGTAACAAGAACGGAACAAGAAAAGAAGGAGAGACCTAGCTAGAAGGCCGGCGGTGGCGGCCGGAACGACCCAAACACCTCGTGCGCCATCTGGCCGCCACCGTTGGTCATCAGGTTCGGCGGCAGGTTGTAGAATGGCACTGACGTGGGGTCTGGCAGTTCGGGCGCTCCCGCCACCGCAGCCGCCCCGCCATTGCCTCCCGGTGGCGATCCCTCCGGCAGCTGCATCCCGTCGGACCCGGCGGCTGCGGCGGCTGCAGCAGCCTCCTCGCCAGGCTCGTCATCGGCGAGTGGGAGGCGCTCGTAGGTGGCGTTGGAGAAGGTGGCCGCGACGACCATGATGGGGCCGGACGCCACGAGCTCCCCGACGACTGTGCCTCCGACGACCTGGCCCTGCCCGCCGGCAAGGTAGATGGCCATGCCCGTGGCGCCAGGCGGGCACGGCGACGGGAGGAAGGCGCCGGAGAGGGAAAGGATCTCGAAGCGGCCGTGGAGCGTGACGACGGCCCCGGGCGGCGCCGCGGGCTGACGCAGGGTAACGTTGGCAACGACGCCGCTGCCGGAGAGCACGGACACCCCGCGCTGCCGGCGGCGCGCGAACGTGGCCACCGCTTCCATGATGTCTGCGCCGCCGGCGATCTCCAGCACGTGTGACCGCAGCGCGTTGGGGCTCTCCCGCGTGATGATGATCGGTGGCTTCGGCTTGTTCTTGGACCCTGGCGGCCTCCCCCTCGGTCGCCTCCCTGACGACGACCCCCCGCCGCTCCCGCCGGACGCGCCCGAGGTTGCGTTAGGGGTGGGCGAGTTCTCACCTGCGCCGGCGGTGGGGGAGTCCTGGGCGGCGCCTGAAGAGTCATCATGGTTGTTACTCCCGCTGCTGTTTGTTGTCGTCGGGGCCGGCTCGCCGGCGACCATGGCGCCGGGGCCGAACTGAGCCAGGTGGTTGCGGAGGTCCAAGCCGCCCATGCTCCCTGCCCACCACGCCATCTCTCCTTCCTGGCTTCCTGCTGCCCGGATCACTCTCCTCTTGGCCACCACCACCACTGGAGCTAGCTCTGGAGAACAGTATCACAGCACTAGTATATAGCGCGTGAAGAAGAGCAGGAGAGAGAGTGGGAGGGGGGATCGAAGTGGAGTTGTTGTCCCTCTCCCTTGATATGTAGCTCTGTTCCTTTCTCTCACTATCTCGCTGCTGCTTTTGGTGCTCCAGTGCTCCTTTTCTCTATGGGCGTTGATTGGGAATATAAGGATGGGAGGGACTGTAGTTAGTACTGGTACAAGTACCAGTACTTCGCTGGCATCTTCTCTTGTGCCTCCTCTCTCTTTTCTTCCTTTCCTTTTGCCTTCTTGGGTATATGTTCTTGTTGCTCCCCTTGTTTTAGGGATCTGGCTACGCTAGCTGATGGGTACCAACGAGCTACCTAGATTCTTCTCACTGTTGTTGCTTGGAGCCTGCGTAGATGCAGAGCAAGCTCTCTCTTGTAAGGTTGCTAGCTAGCTCCAGTGAAGGGGAAGAAGGGGGATGAATGATCTGGTATGGTTGGCGCAGAGTTGATGGGCTCGGGGCATGCACACAAGATCTTGCAGGGGCAACCTAGCTAGTATCGTAGGTGCAAATGCAACTTGCCCGTTATTTTGAGATTTTGGTATTTCTGCCCCTAGAGTTTTTTTTTTTGAAGTGCTAAAGAGCATTTGAGTATTTTTTTTGAGATTAAGATTATTCAGATTTTGAAGTGTTAAATCTCTATCTAACAAGTCTCTGTATCCCTCCAAAAAGAATCTAGACCGTTGGATCTCCATCGGGATCCCCATACCACCATCCTCTAAAAAATATGAGTACTTCGAATCTAGGGTGTTGGATGAAAAAATTTCCACAGGGCCACAAAATGCCAAAATCTTTGTTATTTTGGTCTGTGGCGTATAGTTTTTTCTATGACTAAAGATTTCTATCTATGTTTTTTAAGATGGTGGTAAACAACAGAGATATCACCACAGATGACATATATTATTTTAGACTCACAAAGAAATTTAGAGAAATGACTTAGAAAAAGACATCCCCTTTATTTTGATTTCTAAAAAAGCTAAAACAAAATTCACACAAAAAACAAAAAAGAACATGCCACTAACCAGTGAAGGAGTGGTAAATTGGGCAAGAAAGGCCGCGGTGAGGAGAGCAGCTAGTCGACTCGACTCTTCATATTGGCTTCTATAATCTTTTTTTATTGTAAATAGTTTTATTATATCATTTAATTTTTAAACAAAGTATCTTTTTAAAATAAAATTTACTAGTCAATTATAACACATAATGTAATTTTATTTATATCAGCTAAAATCATATACGAGTATATCTCTTTACTAGTTATGTACCCGTGCGTTGCAATAAAACTTATTGAATGTATAGAGAATCATGCTATAGAAGAGAGTTACTCTGATCGGTTGGAAAATAGAGAAATGTGAGAAGTTAAGAAAATAAAGCGGTTGAAGGAGAATAGACATACAACCACTAATTCGTTCTTTTATAATAATCTCTTTATAAACTATTACTATTTATAAACCAAAATAAAAAACTATCAGTAAAATATAAACGCCTCCTCAGCTACGCAGTGAGAGCGTGTTTTTAATCATCAAGGCTAAGCAACCTTAACACATCTCTTGTGCCACATCTGGCATAGCGGATCGGGTGGGTTTTTTTCTACTTTAGCTTTGATATTAGTTTTTGTTGCTAGTCTTTTAAATAATATGTCTTTTCGAGACGGTGTCTACAGGTAAATTGTAGTATATATTGTACCAAATTCAGCTGTACTGACTAAAATCATATGTAATTTTTTTCTCTTCATACTGTCGCCTAAACCGATAGAATTTTAAAACTATTTGGCAAAAACGAAAACCACAACACAAAAAGGACCTGCATCCTCTGCACGTGAAAGGCAGAGAAGCATAATAGGGTGCTGTTAAGGCTGTGTTCTGGAGCGTCGGATTTCGATCCAAGGGACTGCAAAGGCTTGCCTTGCCGTTGGTGTCTTTGATGCCCAAAGGCAGAGGATGTGCATCCCGCATCCGAAGGTAGCGGTGCCGGTCGTAATAGAACTAAATAAATCAACTAGATCGACCAGCTGGTTCTCATGTTGATAAGGAAGTTTACAAGAAAGCAACACCAAGAAGAACTCATCACAGGCCACACTTCGAGTCCACACCACACAGCTAGGGTATGTATAGAAAGCTAGTAGAAACTACAATGTTCTGGCTGATGCATGTGTAGCAACTAGCAAGACAAGCACGTATATCACGCGTGCATGTAAGTGTGTGGTTCTTGGCGCCCGGCTCGGTCATGCAAATGTTATACTTTGTTCCTTTAGCTAATACTTTTTCCGTCAAAGTTTATAAATTGTATCTTTGAAATAGTCTTATTTATAAATGTAGCGTGTATTTCGTATTTCAATATAAATTAGTGTGAGATTTTCTTTATACCTCTAATAAATATTCCACTTTATTTTATATTATCCATATGCATACATTAAATACAATATTTAGAAATAATAATTAGAAGTATTTTAGTCATTCTAATACCTCTGTTGCTTATGTACTAAAAAAATATGTCTTATAAGTTTAAAGAAAGGAGTAGTGCCTTCCTTCTCCCCTCTTCTCCTTCCTTCTCCCTCTTCTCCTGTTCTCTTCTCTCTCTTATCTGTGCTGTGTGATGCGAGAAAAAGGGAACAGACAGAAACGGGCGTGTGTCAGAGCAATAGTAACAGCGCTAATATATATTTCCCCTTCCTTTCTAGGGAAAGGGAGAGCTGGGAGCGTGGGTGGCTTATCTTACTGATCGTTGTTCTCGGTGTCTGGCAGGAGGGTGGGGGGTAACGTGCGCATGAGAGAGTGGGTGTGGGATGGCGGAGTAGGAGCAGCACGTCAAATTTGATGGTCTTGAGGAGAGGCGGGCGAGCGGGGAGGAAGCGAGGCCGCCGGCCGGCCGCGCGCGCGGCGCAGTGTGCCGGCACGGCCACCCAGTGCCTGGGCCGCCTGCCCTCCTGTCCTGCCGTCGCGTCCCGAGAACGGCACCGGGACCGGCGCCGTCCCTCCACAGTCGAGCGGCTCCTCCCAAATATTCGGGCCGGCAGAATGCCAAGTTGATATTATGTGGACGTGCTTGCGCGAAAAATAGCAATGCGGCGGCGTCGGCGGGCGGGAGAACTCACCTTGTGGTATTGGCGCGCGCGTTCACCCTGACCAGGTCGCAACCATAACCGTCAAACTTTACAAACCTTGCGACCCACAAACCTTTACAAATCTTTTAGGCCATTTTTGAGCTCATGATTTTACAAAAAATATCTTATTTGAAACAAAGACCTGTAGTTTTGGAAACTCACTTAATGTAATTACAGTTTATTATCTTCTTGTATTTCCTCGCATGTCATCGTTCTCACCTACGCACAAGCTTGCTTTATATGACTGTTTTTTAAGGACAAGGCATACACATATACTTAACACACATCACACCTATATATATATATATATATATATATATATATGCACACATGTATATCTACTACACACGTTTGAAATTTATCGGATGCATCCAAAGCCCATGCAACACGGGCACATGTTGCTCGTGCTTTTTCACTAAATGTGCGTGTGTATACTTCTAAAATCATTGGAAATCAACACCAAGTTTGGAACTTAATTCCTGGTGGGCTGCATGCATACCCGTACACCTAGCTATCTGGCCAGACCAACTTACTGCTTTACATGACTTAGGTCTGTTCAAAAGTGACGTGGCTTTTGGCTGAAATGATATTGTAACGCCTGTTAGATTTTCTAAGGTATTCAATTAAAATAAATAAATAAAAATAGAAGGAAAAAAAGATAAAAACATTGTTATACCTGCATGTATAATGTAGAGGAAAAAGGGGGAAAAGAAAAAATAGGGAAAAGAAAAAAAGCTACGTTAAAAAACCACACGTTCTAAACGGCTTTTAGGGCCTGTTTGGTTCATGACCAGAAGTTGCCTAGCCACAAGTTAGGCGTGCCACAGTTTTTAGGTAGCTGTTTGGTTCACTGACGTAACTGTGGCATGCCACACTTTCTTAGCACCCGGCCCCACACGTCATAGACTCAGTTTCTTGCCAAACTTTGCCACAAGTGTGGCTTCGATTTTGTTAGCCACACTTTCTGTGGCAGCCACATATTGCCTAAGCTTAGGCATGGCAAGGTTAGGCACCAACCAAACAGGCCCTTAGCTTCTGAATGGGACCGTAGATATTCCAAGTGTGCCAAAGTAGTCATAATAAACAAAATTTTGTGAAACATATTGTTTTGACAATGTCGACTAATTTTAGACGTTGACAAACATTGAGCGATAGTTGTTTGCAATGTTTTGACACCTGCTTATTAGATTTAACAGGAAATCCATGGTAGATATATGTTTGGATTGGGATTTTCTTTTTGAAAACTTCCTAACGTTTTTGGTATACTTTCGATTCTAAAACAACTACCCATAAAGATGCCTAGCTTTCCTAAATTCTGTCAACTGCCATTATCAGAACAAACAGCCAAGAACAGGCCAATAATTCCTCTCCATTTTTGGCGTGTCACAGCATGACATTATTTGTGCAATAGTAGAATAACTATAGCTTACGATTTCTTTCGAATAAATAAATAGAATGAATTTTTATTATTTTTCCTAATGACTGATAGTATTCTATTTATTTACATAAGTACTTGTACCAATAGAACCCACCAAGATCAGATGTATGAGTGGAGCCGTCACGTTAAATAACTAAAAGAAAGAAAAACAAGCATTGATAATATATAGGTGCACGTCTGCAGGTGCGGCTTGTCTGGTTGTTGACGTGTAGAATTAGTGGGCCAGCATTGCCTGGTCGTCCATACATGTGAAAAATATATTTAAATTGCCTCTGCAGGTGCAGCATATACTCCGTATGATCGTTGGATGGCGACTTGCGTTGCCGTCGCGTTCGTCTCGTCTGATCCATGGCATTTAGAGATTGTTTCAACTAATTTTTGCCTTAGATTTTTATATGTGATTTGCAAATTTTAACTAAAATTATACTGTAAAGACTGTTAGCTTATTTTAAAAAACAAAGCTAAAAAGGAAAAAATAAAAAACATGACATATCGTCACAGACAAAACAAACGAATAAGACAGAAAAAGATAGAAAACTAAAATAAATTAAAAGTAGAAGTTGATGTGTTTTAAACAGTTTTTGTTCTAAGTAAACTAAAAACTAAAAAAAACTAACGTGTTTGATTGAGCTCAGTTTCGCTGTCCTATCGTACTCCTAATGATCTAAATTATTCCAAAAGAAAAGAAACTATTTCTGCCTTTGACCATTTCGCAGCCAGGGGCTAAGAACCTCCGACCAACGCAACTGGCATCCTTTCATGTCTCCTCGTTGCTTTGCCCTCCTGGATCTAATGTGGTCATCGTGATCAATGTAATTTACTTTTCTCCTACGGCCACAATTGGTGTATTCCTTAATTAAGGTCTAACAATTGTTTTTGACATAGTTGGCTGCTTAGGGCGTCTGTATGGGTTACAGTTTACCACTGTGTCATTCATGCAACAATTGTCTTCATTTGTTTATTTTCCCTTAAGTTTGAAAAAGCAATTATTTTTTTAAAATACAACCCCTAAATTATAGCCTATTCTAAACAATTTCTGACTTTTAAAACCAAAATCCATTTAAAACACGTTGGTTTCTTAATGTAGCCTTTTTCTTTTCCCCTTTCCCCCCTTTTTCTTTGCAGTATCTATGGAGATCGATGTAACAATGGTTTTCTTTTTCTATTATTTATTTATTTTTATTTAGTTAAATAAATCATAGAAAACTAACATGCGCTACAGTATCATTTTAGTCAAAAGACATAATACTTTTAAAGGAGAATATACACACACACCCCCACCCACCCACCAAGAGAAAGAACAATAAAGGACCCACAGTTACAACTTTGCCTTCATACCCGAAAGAACTTACATTGATGGAGTTTTTGACCGTTTTGGCTTTTTTTTAATCTGTATTTGTAAGAATAATAGTTATCGTGTGGAATTTGCAAAAATGACGCATTACCACGGCCACCGCATGGCAGCCCTAGGGGCAACACGTGCCCTCAGCCGCATGGCCACCTAGTTAGAGTAATTAGTGCTAATATAATTGTAATTAGGAATTTCATTTACGTGCACTGCTTGTTCAATTTTTTACATATGGCAAATGAGTTTTAAAATTTATGAAATTTTTGTGGAGCCTCCCGACGTAGTGTACTTGATTGTGTAATTTTTTTTCATAATTTTATCCATTCTGAATTTCACTCAAGAATTCATTTACTTAGACTGTTTGTACGAATTTTTTAATGTAGCAAATGAGCTCAAAAAATTATGAATGTTTTTGAAGGATCCTTGCACAGTGGACTTGATTATGTAATTTCTTCAGAGTTTTACATGTTCAAAATTGTCTAAAAAATCACGGGTTTAGGTATCAAAAAATAGGATTTTATGTTTTCAAAATTATGATTTCATGATTTCATGTGACTTGAAATATGGGAAATTTAGTACGACATGACTACTCTATGTGAGAGACACTCTTAAGAGACTAGGCCATTGCACGGCCTTCCTCCTCCGCACTTATCTTACCCCGTCGCTTCAGATAGCCGTTTGAGTTAGGGTTTCATGGTTAGTTTTTTATTCAATTACACAAGGAATAGGCAGTCCTAAAACTATTACTTTATACATTACATAAATTTTTCATAACTCATCCAGAGAACTTTACTTCCATTTTATGCATGCTTCCTGATTTTATGCGTAGCATTCCTAATTTTATTAGATGATTGACAATATGCAAATGCACAGAAACAGTATAGCACTTTCCTTTAAGTGTTGTAAAGTTATGGAACCAAGAGAGTTGGAATGTGCTTCGAGTCTCAACGTTGGTTAATGTGCATTAATATAAAATAAATGCAGAAAATAAACTAAATGGTTAAATGCGACTTATGTGATAAATGAAAGTGAATGACGGTTTTTAGTTTTATGGTTTCACTAGCACTAGCAATGAGAATTTTAAAGACGGCTTATCCTATAATACTATAGGATCGATACTAAAGACCCCTTAGGGGGTGTTTGGGACTGCTCCACAAACTCTGCTCCACGAATTCTACCGTGGAGCAGCTCCACAAAAAACCTGGAGTTTGTGGAGCACCCCTTTAGGTGCTCTCACAACTCCACCTTTTTTCCTCGAACAGAGTGCGTGGAGCTGAACCTGTTTGGCTAAAAAACATAGAGCGGAGCTGAAAAACGTGTAGTGGAGCAGTCCCAAACACCCTCTAACTGTCGTTATTGCTAATTCTCTCTTCTGTCATACAGGCACATCACCGAATTAATTCTGGCCGTTTGATAGAAGTTGTGTACCGGATCTGCCTCAACTCACCCCCCCCCCCCCCTTGGCAACATTTTCTAGCCCAGCCACTTTCTATACCATTAGATTTAGCTTAGGTAATCATTTTTTGTTGATTTTTTACTTATAATATTTTACCTCCGCTAGTTAATCTCCTACAGGCTTACATCATTTGGATGCAAACTTGCACTTTGAGTCACGACATTTCTTTTGGATGTTTGAAGGTCCACAAATTATTATATCATCTCTCTGTCCTCCATTCTTTTACAAGTTGCACTGGGCTCTTCATTTTAGCTTCTAAAAATCGTTTTTCGGCTTTTTTACAATAACTACCTTTTAAACGAAATGTCTTTTGAAGGTAAAGGTCTAGATATTAATTGTAGTATACACTATAGCGACTTCATTTATATCGACCAAAACACACATGAGATTCTGTTACTCCATACTCTCTCACTCATGAACAACATAAAAGTTATAAGCCACAGTAAAAAATTATAGGCCGAAGCTAAAAAGGACAGGCCCGCCATTCTTTGCTCTACTTAGTCTGTTCTACGGGTATATTTGGTTTGTACCCCTAATTTACCCTACCAATTTTTTTGATAACGTGCTAATAATTGGCCCTCGTTTGGAGAGTTGCCAAATTTTAGCATGCCCACGATTTTTTTATCGCATTCTATATATTTTCTTGCCAATTCTTAGGCAACCAAAATCTCAGCCAAAATTTTGGCTAGACAAATTTTAATAGGGCTTGTTGGGACATAAACCAAATACACCCTATATTTCTAGTCACGTCAGTATGGTGCCCACGATTAATCTCTGCACAACAAACTTTTTAACGGCGGGCTAAGAAATTAATTTCTGATGAATATACTAACTGCTCTATTGGGCTTTGAGCTTAAACTTTTAGTTTCTAACTTCTTAATTTCGTTTTTGTATCCTTTTGGCTATTTTGAGGGGTTTGTTTGTATTTTTTTTCTCCCTTAATCTTTTTACATTGTTCGTGATGACTTATTCCTTTTTTTCCTTTTTTAATTTAATTACGTTAAAAAAGTTAACAGTAACTACAATGTAAAATAAATCCAAATAATAAAAAAAAACTTTAAGCTTAAGCATAATGGAGCACTACCTAATAGAGCAATGCATGGCTCTTGGTGCAAGAAAACAAGAGGTGTTCATATTAACTGCAGCTGATAGCTTTTGGCTACGGATGATGGTTTTGGCTAAAAATACATAATGGTAGCCAAAAGAATTGGCTTTAAAAAGGAGGGAATGAGCGGTAGGGAATGTGAAGGAGAGATATGTGCACGAGACGGGAGCAAGAGGAGTGAGGTGCATGAGACGTTCGTGATCTCTACCTTATCTCTGAAGCAAGACAAGAACGAGAGGAGTAGAGAAGCCACTTTACGAAGCGAGGTGTTAGGGCCTGTTTGGCAGAGCTCCACCAGCTCCAGATTCACAAAAAACAGATCCAAATTCAATTTTACCAGCCAAACACTTCTAAGCTCCAGCAGCTCCACAATGGATCTGCTCCACGAAAATAGTGGATCTACCTCCAGATTCATGGATTTGGTGGAGCACCTCAAGGGGTGCTTCACCAACTCAAATTTGGTGGAGTTGGGGAAAATTACCCACCATGCCACTGATTACACACCAAAAAACGGTTCGTTCTATTTCTTTTCTTCTCCGCACGCGACCATCTCCCGCGCCCGCCCGCCATGGCTGCTTCAGCCCCGGCCGCGAGCTCCGGCCTCCACGTCGGCCGCCCCGAATCCCGCTGCAGCGCCGCCCTCGCCCTCTGCGCCGACCCACTCCCGTCGCTCGCGCCCCGCACGTCGCTCCTCCGCACGCCGAGCCCCGCGCCGCCTGCCCTGCACGCCGCCGGTCGGCTCGTGGCCCTTAAAAGTGAGCGAACTCTCCCGGCCGTCCCGCCTCATCTCTCTCATCCTCCCACCGCGACCAATCGTCCCCAATCGCCCTGAGCTCGCCGCACGACCAATTTCCCCAAATCCGGCCGCCGCCTCCTCCCCGGTCAATCTCCCGCCGATTCCTCGCCGGGGGAGCGCCTTCCCGGTGCCTTCAACCCGTCCCAACCGTCAATCGATGCCCTCGCCGTCAGAGCTCTCTCCCCACCGCGAGCTCCACCCGCGCCGCCGCCGGTCCACGCCGCCAGCCCACCGTGGACTCTCCCCGGCCCGACCACCTGCACGGTGAGCCTTCCCTTAACCTCCTGTAGCTCGTTCTCACCTCCGGTTCTCCTCTCCCCACGCCGGCACCGCCGTCCCCTTTCCACCCCCGCGCCCGCGAGCTTCGGCGAGGCAGCGAGGCTGGCCGCGCCCGCCCGCCATGGCCGGCCGCGCCCGCGAGCTCCGGCGAGGCAGCGAGGCTGCCCGCGCTCGCCCCAACCGCCATGGCTGGCCACGGGAGCCGCCGCACCGCCGGCCCCGCGCGTCCCTGCGTGTGCTCCGTGCTCTGCTCAGATGAAGAGCTGACGTGTGGGCCCAGGTGTCAGTGAGATAGAGGAGAGCAAACTCAGAGCTGGAGCTGTACCAAACACTTGGATGAAACCCAGATCCACGGTGGAGCTGCTCCACGGTGGATTTGGGTGGATCTGGTGAATCTGGGTGGATCTGGAGCTGGTGGAGCTCTACCAAACAAACCCTTAATATTGGGTAGCAAAAGCCAATATAAACATGCCATGAACCTCATGATGTTACACTACTCCGTGTATGGTCATGTACAGATAGTTTTGAGTTTAGTCTGCTACCTTACAATATTAACTGAAGGATTACTAGATAATACAAAATACTTTACTCTTTTAAGATATATAAATGCATTACAACATTACTTTAGGCCTCGCTCGGTTGGGCTGAAAAGCTGTGGTTTATGGCTGAAATTGCACTGTAGCGGCTAAAATTTTTACTGTAGCTGAAGGTGACTTATTTAGCGTAATTAAATTTAAAAACATTTAAAATAGAAAAAATATGTTAGCTCATTACGGACAACGCGAACGAATACAGGAAAAAAAGAACCGGCAAAAAAGCTTTAAAAAAGCCAAAAATTTAGAAAAAGACAAAATTTATGAATAGTAAAAAATAAGTCAGAAATCAGAAGCTGAAATGAGCGGGGTTAGTGTTAGTATGATATCTTCTGTCCATTTTCCTATCAAATCTCTACAACAGAAGTGCAATAGCACATCTATAGTAATGACGGTTTTCATTTCTCAACACGTGTGTTATGGCAGCTATGACAACCTGTATTGTAATTTTTCACTCCTCACTAAGGCTTATTCTTTTTGACCGAAAATTATGGTTTTTAGCTACGACTTATGACTTTTAGGTTGTTCGTGCCTGAGATTACAAATTAACAGAAACTCACGTGCGATTTTTGCTGATATAAATGAAGTCAGTACAGTATGTACTATAATTAACTAGTAGACCCTATCTTGAAAAGATACTACGTTTAAAAGCTAAATACTATAGAAAAATCGAAAAACAGTTTTTAAAAACTAAAAAAAACAGGGCCTAAATTTACATGTACATATATATAGCTGCAGATTCCCGCAGCAACACGCAGGGAATATATCCGCAGCAACATCCAGGGAATCTATCTAGCTCTACTAGTTCTAGAGGCGGTAGGAAATCCATCTAGTTCTACTAGTTCTAGAGGCAGTCTTCCTAATGGCAATCGGCAGCTTCGCCCATGGAGCTTCAGCACTATTGTCCACCCACCGGCCACCCGATCAAGCAACCGGTAAAGTATTAAGGTATAAACCAGATCAATGCATTAAGTGTAATGCCCTTAGTTCTGAAGGCACTGATAATCCCCGTAACTACTCAGAACTGTTCAGTTGTAGAGAACACAAACTTACAACAAAACAAACCAAGCTTTATAACAGAAATATGGTTTAGCAATATAGTTTTGATGCAGCGGGCATACAAGCCCAAGTTATCTTACATTACAAAAGAAAGATCCACAGGCAAACTTGAGCGCGGTTAAGACCTAAAACCAGTCTACGTCAACGAAGTAGGGTTTTTCTGGCACTTCATTAAGTAGGGTTTTTCTGGCACTTCATCAACAACTTGTCCATCGTTCTCCCATTGATCTTCTGTTTGTTATTTAGTAAGTAATGAGTACAACCGTACCCAACAAGTCACAAGGGTAGATCCTAACATATCTATTTGAAAGGATAATCAATGAAATGGGTTATACTGGTTTCATTAATGAGTAGAAAACATTTTTAAACAAGATAAAACAAGTCTAAAACTTCTTAAGACTAGGGATTTTCAACACTTGATTACACAGCTTATTCAGA
The DNA here is from genome assembly GCA_017311315.1 of Dendrocalamus latiflorus. Taxonomy (NCBI): domain Eukaryota; kingdom Viridiplantae; phylum Streptophyta; class Magnoliopsida; order Poales; family Poaceae; genus Dendrocalamus; species Dendrocalamus latiflorus. The sequence goes on along the minus strand of CM029646.1, from coordinate 25,194,539 downwards.
TTAAAACATAAAGAAATCTATTTAAGCATCGCTGTTGAAATTACCTATTAAATATAGCTTCATTTACCGGAAGCACGGCGTATTCGAATACCATTTATTTCACTCTACAGAGTTGCCCAGTTTTACCCACAAGATTTTTCAAACTCTCAATGTTAAAATATAGACATGTTTTAGCTAGCGCGCGACTGAGTTTAGAAAACAATGTTTTGCACTGCTCAATTCTTTATATAGCCCCTACCTGATAGATTATATACCACACAAAACTCGGGTATCCGCTAGCCAATGCGGAACACACCTGTCCGATTTTGTGAGGACCTATCGTTGTTTAAGTATGGTTTTACCATTTTCATACCACGCTCCCTTGCTCCTATAAAGGATCAATCGATTTGAGCAACTACTAGACCAGAGTTGACAAGTCAACACTTGTAGTCAACACTTGTGGTTGAACGATTTATATGTCCTTTACTCAGCATAAACTTCCAGTCCTTACATTTCACCTTGAGACTGTCAACCAGCCTCCACCCTAGGGTAAAGTCATGAACCCCAACCATCTAGTGGCTTTCCACGATGCTTCCTTGCACCTCCCTGCCCTAGAATTGTTTAAACAATTTTATCAGCCAAAAGCCAAGCCACTTAGTAGTTAAAGATTTTAGATGAGCCAATCTATATTTATTTATACAATAATTAAATAATACTAAGGTTGTCAAGGTGATTATGGCGTCAAATTAAACAGGGCATTTTTATCAGTGGTAGGACATAACTAATTAACAAGTCATTCTAAACATTTATTTTTATTGAATAACTTTGTGCAAATAACATTAATGAAAATACTGTAATTAAATGATTTAAATTTAATGGGATTCAAAATGATCAAAAACTTGTAACTTGCCTTGCTGTTCTTTGAACTCTACTGTCTTGTACACTTTAATGCCTGGTTCTGGTCCTTGCATCGATGCCTCAAAAAAACTAAGGAACTAGTGCAAATACATAAAATAACATAAGGCTCATGCTTGAAACTAATTAAGCTAGAAACATAAATTAAATCAAAAAGGAATAAAATGCAATAAAACCAAATAGAGTTGGTTTGGATTTTATTGGGGTTTAATATGATGGAATGGAGCCAAAAATGGGTTCAAGGCGTCGAAGCGATTGAAATGGGGTATTTTGTGATATTTAGGATTTGGTGAACAGTAGCTGCTACAGTGCTACAGTGATGGGCCAGCCCACATGGAATAGTGCACAGCCTGCACAATTTAAACTGGCTTGGCCGACTCGGCCCAAGCCGCGTGGCCAAACTAGCCCATCGCATGCGGCACTGCCGGCTGGAGGATGGCGCACGGAGGGCTGCGATGCAGCCACGTCGCCTCGAGGAGGTCGTCTCAACCTCTGGCTGGCCCCAGTTGCAGAAAATAGGGGAGTAATCCCCGCTATGATTCGGTGTCGGTGACAAACTTCGGCGAACTTCATCGGTACGAATGGCTTCAGTTTGGGATGGCGGTTCCATTTTGGGGCTTTGGTGGTGTGAAGATGGGTGGTGGTGGCTGGTGGTAGGAGAGAAGATCTCGAACTTTATTGCATTGTCAGGGCTTTTCGGTGGTTCTTCGGTGAGGCTAGGATCAGTTTGACAACCTATGGAGTACAAGGTTTATAGTGGTAGTGATGGTTTGGGTTGAAGACTCCTAGGAGAGTTATCCATGGAGAGGGTTCTACGCCCGGCGGATGTTCACGGTGCTAGGGCTCCAGAGAAATGCTCATGACAAAGCAAGTTCACCAACGTGATCAAGAAACAAAGAATACTTTGTTAGCAAATGCAATTGAGTTTTAACCGAGAGATGAAGAATATTAGGTTTAGGGCTCACCGGGCTCAATGGAGATCATTGGCCGAGCTGCGATGAGCGAGAGCTTAATTGAGTGGTTCTGGTGTGTGTCTGGGAGTGCCGTGGAGCTCTTTGTGAAGGCGATTGAGCTTTAAAGGTGTGGAGAGGCGGTGAGAACAGTAGAGCGGTTTGGACATCGCTTGCGCGTGGATGAGGAGAGATGGTGGGACTCTGTTGGAAGGACGAGCGTGCAGGTGAGGTGGCGTTGTGCTCTCTATAGGAGTTGGCGGTAGCTGGTATGGCAATTCGCGCTCGTTGACTGGGAGGAGCAGCGAGCTATGGCGGGAGAGGGCGTATGTTAACTAGGCACGCCAAGCAAGAGAGATGGCAGGAAGCTGGGCGACTGACTGGTGGGGCCTTGGCGTTAACTTTGGAGTGGCGAGTGTGAACGGTCGGGGTAGGCCCGACTGCAATTTGGGGCGGTGACGCTCGGCCGTGTGGAGGGGAAAAGCAGCAAGGTGGTAGGGAGGCGGCTTCTCAGGGGGTGTCGACAGGAGGAGAAAGGGAGATGGCTAAAAGAGGAAGGTGGATTTCCGAGGGGATTGCTAAATTGGGAAATATTTAGGAATTCAAATAAAATCCAAAAAGAATTCGAAATTTTGAATTTTTGAGGTGTTTCATTAAGCTTTGGGATTAATCGTTACCATTAGGTAGAATATGTCTCCCCCTTTGATACCTACGTTTGTCATCCTGTAGGTCGCCGGTTCGTTCATACCTCCTTATGTACTGTGTGCGGTCTCCACCAATGAATTGCAAATCTCCAACCACTAAATCATTTGAGTAACACCAAGATAAACCAAAACCAATAAAATAAATAATGCATACATGATAAAACACAATATAATACTAGATCACCATCGGTTCTAAGACCTAATCAATCACTCATGCATGGACGTTAAAAGACAGTATAATAAAGGGAAACAACACATCGAAGCAAACATGATGTTCATGGAGATGGAGAGATGTGGCCGTGGTTGTCACCAACGAAGTGTGGGGCGGCGCCCCTTCATCCTATTGATTTGGATCACATGTGGAACTGGTGGATATGTGTTCTTGGACGTCTTCCCTCTGTTCTTGCGCAGAGCTAGGGATGGCTATCATGACTTGGGTGAAAAGCCTGTGTATGGATGGGATATATAGCTACGAGTGGGACTTCAACTCCTTCAAAAACTCATGACAGCCATCCCCTAGGTTGTGTGCCGTTTCCTTGCTCCAAAATGTCTTCTCAAGTCCATCGGAACCTCCAAGACAAACCACGTTTGAAACAAGTCATTTAGGGTCTTTCCCGTGTGATTACCGAGTGGTACGGGTGGTTGACATACACCGGTGGTCGAAATCCTCTCTGTTGGGCTGCTGTGCACATAAATCTTCCGGATGCCATAACTTCTTTGTTTTGAGTCCAAGTTGGGTAAATGAGTAGTCCAAAGTTTAGCTCTCAACAAGATCTATAACTTTCTAGCTATGTTCATCTTCATTTGAGTCCATTTAAGTTCCTACAATTGCGTCGAAAGGTCTGGATAGCAATTCCGACAACCGTTATTTCGTCGGCTCCACCAAAACATGACATCTTATATCATTCTTTGTTCTAGGGAGTTTCAAAACACATCTAGGGTGGGTTCGAATCCACTTACGCTTAAGCTTTGATTTAGATTGCTACAGTAACTACCTTTTAAACGGTGTATTTTTTTAAGAAGTGGTCTATAGGAATATTGTAGTAGCCACTATACCGAGTTCAAGCTAAAAGGTAAAGCCACAGCTTAAAAGAACCTACTTCTAATCTATATAAAAACAAATAAAAATTAATTAAACAAGATTTTATAATGAATCATGCTATGTTACCAGTTATGAGTTTTAAGCATAAGTAACAATTAGAGCGTGCAACAAAGAACATAATAGTGTACTTTTAATGAAAACATGGTAATTAATCCTATAGACTAGGGGGGCGTATCAATAATGTGGGTTCCACTGTGCGCTAACTGGTGTTGTATGGTTGCAGTAGGCTGGCATGAGCCTTACCTTCATAACTCTTCACGCAAATGGCATTATACCTACTTTTTTTAAAAAAAATTGACATATATACGTCTGTTTTTGCTAATCTAGCACCCTTCCCAAGCTCAACAGCCGTGGCAGGCGAAATATATCACCTAACGCGCTACAATAGCTCAACACTACAACAGTTCGGCAGATGCTGTTGAGCCACAGTTGCTCGACAGCAGGACATTGCCAAGCACCCAAAATCAGCAGGTTATTAGTTTCATGATTAGCACTAATTAAATACACGGCTAACCGACGTCCTGCCGAGCTCAAGGAGGGGGCTATATTACAAAAATAAGTATTGGGAGGCCAAATTTTTTTTAAAAAGTTAGATAAATGCAATTTATATGAACAATCCCTTCCTTCACCGTGCCACATAGAACATGGAGGGATGGGGAGCGTTGCAGCATAGACAATCCCTCGTATGTAGGCAACAAACCTATCACAGAGTGAAGCAAAGGGCGCAGGGATGATACAACAAACATTGGAGGGGCTCGGCGCTCCGTGAAGTGATTTGTGGGCCTATGATGACCCTAATGTGATGGTGGCAACCTCGGCACCACGACGGACTCCACAACAATTACCTTGTGGGCTCTTGACACCGATGGATCAAGACATGTGGCCACGATGATGGTAAGGACTTCCATAATTGCGAAAACAGGTTCCCAGTGGGCAAGGCGACAAGAGGAGTGTTGTAAATAATACGGTTTTATCATAATTTCATAATTAATTCTAGCATAATACACATAGACAAAAGCATGATACCAAAGGCATAAAAATGACTTAATCAACACATACACATATAAATCTTTTAAGTCATTCATGTAGAACCTTATGCCCAACATATATATCATGTGAATGTCTAAAATTAGCATAATACTAAGACTTTCAATGTTATTTATTGCTTTTAGAAGGCTAGTTGCACAAGATTTACTTTTGGCCATCACAGCCACGACAAATTGCAATCTCAATTATATACAATAGCTTATAGATTAGATCTTGAGCTTAAATCAAACTTTTCTATTAAAGAAACTAATCAGACCTTGAATATGGCTTGCTGGATAGCATATAAGAACACAATAATCAACCTAACATTCAAATGAGATGAACAATATTGGTTATAATAGTATAATAGTGTTCAGATATAAACTCCAATGACGAGAAAAGATCACAGAGCACAGAACTGAGACTACACAGTGAGCGCCAAGCAATGTATGTAGCAACTTCAATGATCAGAGCATACCAAATAACAAGCCAGCCGAAAGCTCAAGACCAATCTATACTCATGATCATATACAATTTCAGTTTAATGTCATTTCATCATTGAGCAATTAACCTACCAACATTACTTTGCAATTTCCAATTAGTGATAGACAGTGATTACTCACAGATATCTAAAGTGGACCAAGTGAATTGCAAAGAGTAAACAGCTGAAATACTCATAACACCGGTGACACTCGAAGTCATCGAGAAGAAACCAGACAAGGCAAGGCATACGCTTAGCGCTGTCCTAGAAAACCAAACGCCTTGCTATGCCATGCAAGGAGACGAGGTTGACAGAGATACACTGCCGCTCTTCATACCTCAGATCACCAAAGCTTGAAGTCAAGGGTCGGAGAAGATGCCGCACAAGACTGACGAGCGCTCTGGCCAAGAGCACCCGAGAACACAAATATCGAGCCTCGATTTCCCCTTTCCAACTTGGCACAAATCAATCCAGCTCTCAATAGGAATATCCCCAAATTTTCTCATTGCCAGACCTCAAAAGAAATGGCACAAGGAAACCGCACGGGAAAGACCCAGAGAAGGTGATTCAGACTGCACAGCCGCTGGCGCTGGTGAAGAGCACAACAGAGCTACTGCCACAAAGCTCAAATCGGGACCCAGCTGAGAGGAGTAGGAGATCAAGGGGAAGAGGACTCACTGCGTTCATTGCCCAAATGAGGAGAGGGGAGGTCGACTTATATAGGGTAGCAAAGAGGTGACCGACGGGCTGCTGCCAATGGCCGGCGCCAAGACGCTTAGGCCGGTGGCACCTCTGTCACCACCGCCATCTCCGCAAGACCCCGTCGCCCAATGAAGAGGTCAAGCTTTATCTCTTCTTCGGTTCCACCGACAAGTGGGACCACCTCTCCCTCTTTCTTTTGTCTTTTACAAATTGAACAATTACCCAATTGCCCCCAGGAGTCCAGCAAGGAGGTGTATGTGAAAGTGGACCTTAGCACGTTAGCAGGCTTGGCCGGGGTTGCGACATGACTTTAGGGAGATGGAAAAAAAATAAAGAGGCAATGTGAGGACAGTGGTAGCAAGCTGATTTTGGTGTTGTGGCAATGGCAGAAACATAGCAACGAGGGAAGATCGTCGACCAAAAAACAAAGGGCCGGTGCCAGCCGAACTGAGGGTGAGAGTGGTGATGAAATTTGGGCACCACCCGAGTCTGGGGAGAATGGGAAAGTGATGCGGATACGCACATGCTTAGCACTTTTAAGTCAAATACATTATTTCACTGGAAAGAAGTATTGAGCCGTATTAAATATTGTCAGGTGAATTTGTTTCTTAATGAATTTCCTTCTATTCATGGGAACGATATACTACCTTATGTCAAATTCTTGTTTATTATTAGGTTTGAATATTATGATGATTCCGGGGCCAAAGCAATGTAGAAGCACAAGGAGGGTAATCATATTTGCTACCAAGAACAAAAAAACTCAAAGCCCATGGGAATAGAAAGGAGAAAGTCAATCAGCCTATGCAGCTGATCAAGGAGGAAAGAAGCCCATGCAGTGGGAGAGCAAAAAGGGAGGAGCCCGAGGACTTAAACTACAAGTTTTGGATAAGATTTTCAAGCCAAATTCGGAGTTCCCACGTGCTCAACCCAATTCAAACTCGGATTCAACTCAGAATTCAATTCGGATTCGGTTCGGGACAGCCTGATAGGCAGTTACTAAAAAGGTCATAACTTTCACAAACGGAGTCCGATTCAGGTGTTCTTGTACTCGTTGTAAAGATAACTTCAAGGGATACGCAATGGATCTGGTCCCACCTTCAAGTTCATCATGGATAAAAAGTTATGACCAAAACGATATGACGGGTGAAAAATATAGTTTCCTTTTTGTGAGAGTTCGTATCTAAAACCATATAGGGTTGAGTTGTACTTGGTTTGGGGACTATATGGATGTCTCAAGGGGCTATATAAGCCTTGTATTGGCAGCCTTTAGGGCTGAGACCACGTTTGATAATAAAATTACTCTTGCTCTTTTTGATGGCCGACCCAACTTGAGGGAATTGGGAGTTTGCTGAAATCAAGATCGTTAAACCTTTCCGTTGGGAATTGGGAGCGCGATGGAACTTCATCGGTGGTCGTGAAGTTCAGCACGTGTGGTTGGGCGAATTATAGAGTGCTAACTCTTGCATTGGCAACAGGAGATCACTACAATTCATCAAATCCACGTGAGTATCTTGATCCTACGTCGAAAAGATCGGACGACCCCGTATCAGAAAGACAGAAAGGGAGAGTGAAATGGAGGGTGGGTGAGAGAAAGAGATGGGGGGGTGGGGTATGACAAGTGCGTCTAGGATTAGTTTAAGTATTATAAAATGGTGGCATTTATTGGCCTAGGCTAGTTTTAGAAATAATGGGTTAGAAAGGTAGTCTATAAAATGTAATTGATAGATGATTGGAAGGGGTGTTATGATAGTTATACGATAAGGTGCATCAATTCCTTAAAACGACAATCTGGATGGCTCTCAGACAACAAATTTGGTGGATTCTTTTAGATTGTGTCTTATAATTTTTTGTTTAAAATTTTAAATTCTGACTGTTTGCGAAAGAGAGATTACGTGCAATTTTGACCGATATAAATAAAATCGAAACAGTGTCTAGTACAATCGACTTATAGACTCTGTCTTGAAAAGACATTTTATTTAAAAACTAGTTACTGTATAAAGTCAAATCATAAGCCTAAAAGAACTCACCTTTGACAATTTACCTCTCTGGGTCAATTACTTACTGTATGGTTGGATCGGTGGGCACAATTTTAAGGTTGTTATGTTGTTAATTCAATCATATACTCAACAATACATGCAATAACAATGGCTGCAATGGATCATTATAATCCCTTTTGGCGATCTATATGATCCTCTTTTAAACTATTGTAGCGACGCAATCTACGGGCTTGTTCTTTTGTGGCTATGGTTTATGGCTTTTGGTTGCGGCTTGTGACTTTCGGTTGTCCGTGTGAGAGATTACAAAGTAACTAAAATTCACGTACGGCTTTTGCCGATATAATTGAAGTCGGTACAGGATGTACTACAATTAACTAGTAGACCTTATATTAAAAAGACACTCTGTTTAAAAACTAGTTACTGTCGAAAAGCTAAAAGCTGAAATCAAAAGCCACAAAAGATCAGGCATTATATGATCCCCTTTTTAACTATTGTAGCAGCCCATATCACTATGACAGTGCATGCACGAACATCAGCCGAGCATCTAGGTCAGCTACCAAAAACACCTCTGAGAAGTGGGTGATGCCTGGTGCTCCTTTTAAAGAAGTGGGAGGCACTAGCACAAACTACAAAGGAGAACAAGCTAGTGGGGTGAACTTTATTCTGATGATGATGGTCCTTTCGAGTTTTGCATTCTAATCTTATCAGTATAACGCTGTTTACAGTTTCTAATGGTGCTTTAGTTGTAGTTTCTTTTGCTGAAAAGCTTCTGTAGTATCCCTTCTCCGAGATAACCCGAAGGGTTCCCCGGTGGTTTTACCATTGTTGGGACCGTGTGGAGTATTGTTGGGGCCAACCTTGGCCATGGCCCCCGATGTTATCTCAGACCTAGGAGAGAACTTCTCCTTTCCCATGAACACACACGTACTTGGGAGGTAGACGATGTGCATAGAAGTACAACTCAGTTTTGAAGCCGCAACGGCCAAACTCACAACAGGAGCCTGGCCTCCCCGCGCCGTCGCCCGGCCTCCCCGCGCCCGCGCTCAGCGAAATCTTGCGGGAAGGCGGCGGCGAGCGGGGAGGCGCGGGCGGCGCAGGCGGTGGCGCGGGGAGGCCAGGCGACGCAGGCGCGGGCGAGGGGAGGCCGGGCGGCGGCGCGGGCGCGCGCGCGGGTGCTGACATGGCGCGGGCGCTGACATGGCAGTGGACTTGGCGCTGGTGGGCTCAAAAGTGGCAAAAAATTAGTCAAGCATATCTTAAGAGTGGCAAATTGTTGAGTGCAACGATAAGAATGACATTTGGATAGGTGCCATCTTTAAGAGTGGCAAAAAGTTAAATTTCCCGTGCAGCCTGCCCCTACCACGACGATTCCACGAATGATCTGCGGGGCACGCTTGCCGAGATGTCTCAGGGCTTGGGCCAGCCTCGACAGCCACTAGGATGCAAGTGGGCCGGGATGCGGACAGCCCGCACTGGCCCGCGTTCTGTCGCATGTTTTTTTGGGGGTCTTGCGGCAGCCGAGCCCACAAAGTTGGCGGGCTAATGCGGTTAGTGGTTGCCTTTAGCCCGTCATAGGCTGTGTTGAGCCCGCCGTCCATGCCGGTGAATACCATGTCCTTGCCATTCTCGATTTCTCGTCGACTGCATGCTTCGTCGACCCAGCGATCGCGACCCACGTGGACGTCGCGCCGGTCATCATACATGCTCAGTTCACCCCGTTGTGCACATGCAGTAGCCTGGCCTCTGCCTTCTCGCCGCAGACGAACACCACTATAGGACCGTTACAGTAATAAAGAGGATGAATAATGTTTTTAAATTTTTCTTCAAGTATTTATCGATCCTTCAATCCGATAGCTATAATAAAATATAAAGATAAAAGACTAATCACTTACACGAAAAAATTCAAGCGAAACTGAACAAAACAACCCTTGATGTGCCCCATGCGGTTTATATCGGATGAACAATATGGGTCAGACCGAGTAAACAGCAGCGATCGGACCAGAACAGTAAAATCAGCACAAGAATAGTAAAAAGAATACTATTTCAAAACTAAGAATTTATGAAACTTTTGATCCGTAGATCAAAATAACTTAAAACTTGTCATGAACATTCTCTAGAATGTCACGAATCTATTCCAACCAATGATCAAGAGAATCATTGTCAAAGTTGTAACATTTTTCCATTTGATCGAAGGTTGTACTAAAACTTGGTAAAAACAAAAAAATTTGGTGAATATGAGTTGCTTGTGAGTGAAAGATGACCAAGATAGCTTTAGATGTATTTTCACATGGCAAAGCAAGCAAAAACACCCAAAGAATCGAGACAAAGATAACTGGATCAAGAAAACTCCTGAGAATGTCAAATCTGAGCAAAATTAGGCAACTTCATGAACTTGCAAACCTAATATCTAGATAGATGATGATTGAGTTTTAAGGTATATCTCTATCACTTACTCATTCTTAGCATCCAATAAGATCAAAAAGGAGAGAAGAACAGAATCAACCAAATCAGGGCAAATCAACCAAAACAAGAAAGACCCATGAGAGATGAATAAAATTGATATATTGCTACTTGAGAATAAATGTTTTACATGCTCTTCACCTGAAGGACAAGAGAGCACACCACAACACACTCACTTCTCAAACTTTAATCTTAGAACATTTGGCTTCAATGAGCAAAGGTTGGATGGTTAACTAGCAAATCTCCATCCCAACCCATTAAATAGATAAGGCAATCAACCCCATATAATCCTAATAGATATTATCCATTTAGCATATATGGGAAACCTCGTTAACCCTACTCAATATAGATTTTACTCACACAGTACATTTATATACGTTTTTAAAGTGCATAAGCCCAAATCCGCTAAGTCCTTAACCTTTGATCCAACTTGATCTTCCGAGCTTCTCTTTGACTTAAACCGCTCTCATAAGAGTCGCTCAAGCATTGAGGTTTTGATGCAAGATAGTTTTCCATATTTTGATTTACTTACCAAAATACTCTTTCTTGACTTGGTCTTCATCTTTTTTATAAGCAATCGTCATGCTTATCATATGGAGGTACATCGCTGGTTTGTCACGCGTCAGCAAACCTCTCCTATTCTGGTTTCATTGGACCATACCCCACTTGGACCGATCAAGCCACATGGTGCAACCCATCGTTTGAACTTTCCTTCAATATTTCTTTGCATTCCTTATGTCATGCTTGAGTTTAGCCATCTCACCAGGCATTCTTGATCATTCTGGACCTCACCTCCTCCTAGGGGTGTAAATGGAGCGGATACGCATGGATATTGCTTATCCTGTATCATTTTCCATATTTTTTGTCGGAATCGGACACGGATAGTGCCGGATACAAATACGAATGCGGATATTCTCGGTCACGAATACAGAGCGAATACATGCTGCTCCGAATACGGTTAGTTTCGGTCACGAATATTTAATTGGATAATGCGCAAAAGCAAATTTCACATGGTGACAGGGACAAGTTAAGCAACCAGTAAATTCTAGCTAGCAAAGTAGCAAGTAAATGATAGAGGCTAGTTAAACAAGTAGTAGCTAACTAGCTATATTCCACATGGTTCAAAAGTACGAATTACCCATAGCCAAGTAGTCAAGTACATCACTAGTTCATTTAACTTTATTACATTTAGCAAATGATTCTACAAGGCCTTTGTATCCAGTATCTGGTATCCGGAGAGGCCAGATATCTGACTCTGTTTTCGTATCCAGTAACTATTCGGTAACTATCCAATAGTTCTATATCCATCGGATAATGATTTTTCCGGATCCGTTTCTGTATCTGACAAAAAATATCCGACTCTATTTCCGTATCCGATAAAACATTCGGATATATGAAAATTTGCTTCGAATTATATCCGAATTAAAATGAATGGACGGATGGTCGGGAAATATCCGCTTCATTTGCACCCCTACTCCTCTATGAGCGTAGCCCCGATCCTCGCTGTTGACCATGGTTGAATCCAAACAACCCTGCACATTCAAAAACCAAAAAAATCGTTTTCAGGCACAAGTTATTCACTTCATCCACATTAGATAAAACATGCATCATGCAACACATATGCACTGACCTAGTCACCTAAGTCAAACCAAATCATCCCATGACTCAATTCTCTAAAATTCCCAAAAACTAGCCAAAGCACCTAGCACTACTAGTTAGACCACTAACCCCAGCTGATCTGACTATTGGTGGTGTCCAATCAGACCACCAGGGCTAGCCGGTCTGACCATCTCCTCTGTCCGGTTAGACTAGTAAGTCTAACAACCACTCTAAAAAGCAATAAATTTGCAAAATCTAAATTTCCACTCCTCTAAAATAGTAATTGTTCATCACAACATAACCTTGGATCTTCTTACGTGGTTCTTAAATCTCTTCATTGATGAACCCATTGGCGATCTCTCAAAAATCAAAATAAAAGATGATTTTAGAATTTAGAGAGGGAATTTTGCTAATAGAAGTTCACAATGGTCACATAAAGATTGGAAATGACTGAAAATGACCATATAAACCAGAAATCGAGTGAAACTACAAAAAATGGCAAGTTTTTCATAAAAAGCTTCAAATCCACCAAATGAATTAGGAAATATCACTATACGTCCATATGAAAGAATAATTATTCTATTTGACTTTGGTTATGGTGAGAAGAGATCAAAAGATCAAGAGAATCACAACAAAATACTAAACTTGCAACTTATCAAGTTTTTGCACAAAAACTCCAAATCATGCTCTAGGTATGAATTTTTACCAATATTTCTCCCCTTTGATAATGGAGTCATCAAGATGCATAAAACAAGATAGAGTATAAATGAAATGAAGGGGCTACAATTTATTCATTTTTGGCATAAGTAGCTATAAAACTTATCCAAAATAACCCTACAAGTATTGCACCAAGTCATATTATGTGAAGTAGCTATTTCTTATTGTGGAAAAATCATATGTAGAAAAGCTAAAGCTAAATAAGTAATAATATAAAATTAAATAGATTTTTAGCTTGACAAGCTGCTCAAGATCATAGTTTAGCTAAATGTATCCAAAAATGAGCCAAGCCATATAAAAAACTAAATAGAACCAAGAACCTATAATTTAGTTTATTTAGAGCGCTACAAGTTCAATGTTGAATTATTTTTTTAAACACTTGGAATTAAGCACTTGTTAAAATTTATTTTTAGTTTTATCTTAGCAAAGTTAATCCTAGACTGAGAGCCATCCACAACTGCATCACAAGTTTCAACCATTTTTCACATCTTTACTTTCTTAGCCATGTGCTAGATCTCAAGCCTCACTTCAGCCACCCAAGCACTCACGATCTGCACTAGGTTTTAATCACGATCAGTTCATAACTCCTTACGACCAGTTCATATATGGTTACAACCAGTTCGTGTCTCTACATGACCAGTTTGTGATATGTTTGATTAGCTTACGACCAGCCAGTATACTCACATGATCAATTCATATATGGTCAGACTAAATGACCTGTTTGTGTATTCTCTTTTGTCTCACGATATCTGATTGAACTCCAACTAAGAAATGTGTCATTTATAGACTATTCAATCTTTTCTTGATCTAGTGATGAATAACTTCATGTGGTCAACTCCTCGACCGCTCATGATATAGCCGTACACTTTCTTTATTCGACCATATCGAGGGGTTCAAAGATATCTCTCATATTATATAGGAGGGGCAAATCCTATATCCGACCAGTAACATTCCTCTATATGTTTGATAGCATACCCGAAAGCTACATTTACAACTATTTAGTTATGGAGTAACGCTTAGCAACCCTTCAATACACTATTACACATGTAGAAAATTACACCAATCTCAGATATAAGGATTATACATCATCATTACTTGAGACCAATTGATAGCATATAAAAACATAATAATCTCAACGATGTCTCAAGGTAGATTAATCCAACACTATGTTTTCTAATATGTGTCCATATTATTGATTTGAATTCTTTATATCTATGATCTATAAAACATGATCATCAATCAATACATGTGATGATCTATAAATTATAATTATTCCATATAATGATATAAAATTAGGAATAATTTAGAATAACATAAAAAATATGAATAAAGAGTCTCACAAACAAGTCACATGCTTATTGATCAATACGAATGATATTTATTCAAAGGACAAAATAATATATTATCTAAATATCATAAACATAAAATAGATATAATTATCTCTAAGTTCGTCTCTAGGATGTATCAGTAACAGTATCATAAACCGGATACTGAGCAAGCGCCATTATATGGGAGACTATGCTACTTGCCGGTTTTGTTAACCAGCTAATGTTAGATGCCAACTTCCATATGTCCTCGTTCAATTCGATCGGAATCGCACTATAGACCACAGTATGTGTTCTCTTTAGAGAGACTCAACCAAATAATTGAGTCAGCACATGCGTCATCTTAGACACCGTATACTGGCGACGCAACGTACGGTTCCTTAGGATAATCAGAATTCAGCAGTGGCGCCGATAATCACGAGATAATTAAAGGTTCCGTTTTACGAGGATGAAAAACAACCAAACCATGTTTTCCTTTGGACAGTCAGAATGAACGCGACACAAGATTCCCATGGCAATCGAGAACGAAAAAAAATAGCCAAAAAACAAGAGCTTCATACTTTCATCTCTCGGACAATCAGAAATCAGGTAATTCATCATATACCCTTCATTTAAATGGAAATTCAGGATTTACCCTCCTGACCCACGTGTCAGTGACTTATAATGACCCCACGTGTCAGTGAGATGTAGAAGGTAAATTCTGAATTTCCCAACTAAAAGGAGGATATATGATACAATCTCCCATCAGAAATTCAGAGCAAGCTTGATTCCGTCGAACGGACATCCTGAACGTAACACATGTAATACTTCCAGCAAGATGCTAGATTCCTATGCGAGGTCTCACGGAAATCTATATTTTGTGCTTGCATTGTTAGACACGGAAGAAGAAGATGTACACCATTGTACCATACCAAACATCTAACATGCATTGGTTGAATCGCCCTAACTACTGGACATTGTGCCCTAATTAGTTGATTAGATTTAGCGAGCTTTTCTTCTGTGTACTGATTGTTTCCTCGTGTGGTAAGTAATAAGAACTAGGATTTCGCCCTCCCTCTCAGCATGCGATGACGCATCGCCACGCCATGTACCTATATATATATATATATATATATATATATATATATATATATATATATATATATATATATATATATATATATATATATATATATATATATATATATATATATATATATATATATATATATATATATATATATAGAAGCATGGTGACCACCTGACGAGTCACGGGCGGCTCAATATTTCTAACGCACTGCCAGTACGTAGTATCTGAAGTCTCGCCTACGTTTAAGTGCATATGGCTGGTGCACCCACCCTAACCTTCTCCGTCCGGCGAGGCGAGCGCGAGCTCGTGGCCCCAGCGAGGCCTACGCCCTACGAGTTCAAGGTGCTCTCCGACATCGACGACCAGGAGGTCCTCCGCTTCTACCGCTCCGGCATCTTCTTCTACCGCGGTGACGCCTCCAAGTCCGACCTTGACCCCGTTAAGGTCATCAAGTCGGCGGTCTCGGAGGCACTCGTGCACTTCTATCCCCTTGCCGGCCGGTTCCGCGAGCTGCAGCCGACGAGGAAACTCGTGGTGGAGTGCACCGGTGAGGGAGTTGTGTTCATGGAGGCTGACGCTGACATCCGGATGGACGACCTTGGAGGCTCGCTGGCGCCGCCGGTGCCGTGCTATGACAAGCTGTTGTGCGAACCGGAGAGCCCGAAGGCTGTTGTCGTCGACCGTCCTTTGCTCTATGTTCAGGTTAGTGCATGCTAGCTCCTAACTTGTGAAGTTAGTGCAAGTCAAATTCAACAGTCTTAACAACGATTAGGGATAGTATTCGCTAGGGGGCAGCTGTAGAGGAAGGGAGGGGCGATGGTGACAGCAGCAGGGCGGACACCACTGGCTGCCGGTTGGAGGAGAACTGTGAGCAACGAGCATTAGAAGGCGGTAGGCGGGAAGCGGATCTGACGGCTTCACCGGATACGGGAAAGAAGGGCAGGGCAGGGGAGATGGAGGCTGTTATGGTTACAGACCAAATAGAGAGAGAGTATGGTAGTGAAGAGTTAGGTGAGCAATAGCTTAGAATTTCCCCGTGGCCTGTGTCGTATATTTATATCCACATGGGGAGTGCTTTTACACTTATACCCTTACATCCATGTATCACCCTCAGGGGCACTTGTGTCATTACACATGTCCCATTCTGCACCTTACATCCCTCTAGCAAGTCTGCTGGGCTTAGGTGGGGTCACCCCTACAACAGAGGCCAATGGTGGGAGAGGAGGAGGCACAGGAGGGCTTCACTGGTGAGGCATTGAGGTGGGTGGAGGTGGGCGGCGGTGGAGTCGGGAGGAGGAGCGTGGATTATTAAATCAAATCTAGATCTGAGAGGGAGCGTGGAACATTGTATAGAGCTGAGAGGGAGCGTGGATTATTAGATCAAATCTAGATCTGATCCAGCATAGTCAAAAAATGAATGACTTCGTGGAATAAAATCAGCACTTTTTTAAATGACGTATAGACTCACAGACTTAAAAATTACGTACTATAATAAACAGGTGACGCGGCTAAGGTGCGGAGGCTTCATCTTCGGGTTCCAGATATGCCACTGCATGGCCGACGGCACGGGGATAGTACAGTTTCTGACGGCCCTGACCGAGTTCGCGCGCGGCGTGCCCGGCGCGCCTACCGTGCGGCCGGTGTGGGAGCGCGAGCTCCTCACGGCGCGCTGGCCGGCAGTCGTCACGCACGACCACCGGGAGTACACGCCCCTTCCGAACCCCGGCAAAGACAGGGTATCCCCCACCGACGACTTCGCGCACCACGCCTTCTTTTTCGGGCCCAGCGAGATCGCTGCCCTCCGGTCGCAGGCCCCGGCCGACTTGCGCTCCACCAGCTCGCGGTTCGATCTGGTCGGCGCGTTCATGTGGCGCTGCCGCACCGCCGCGCTGCGATACGATCCAGACGACGTGGTCCGCCTGCACATATTCGTGAACGCCCGCGTCAGGAACCGGAGCCGGCGGCCCGTGCCGAGGGGCTACTACGGCAACGCGTTCGCGTTCGCTGCGGCGTCCGCGCCGGCCGGGGAGCTGTGCCGGAGGACCTTCGGCGACGCTCTGCGGCTGCTGGTGGAAGCGAAGGCGCGGGCGTCGGAGGAGGGTTACGTGCAATCGGTGGCCAGTTTCAATGCGGCGCACAGGAGGCCGCCGTTCCCCAAGGCCCGGACGTACCTCATCTCGGACGTCACCCAAGCGGGGTTGCTTGCGGTGGACTTCGGGTGGGGCAGGCCGGTTTACGGAGGGCCGGCGACCACAATGCTGGCCACGTTTCACCAGGAGGGGAGGAATGAGGTCGGTGAGGCCGGCATCATGGTGCCGATAAGGTTGCCGGCGCTGGCGATGGAGAGGCTAATGGTGGAGGTGAAGAAGGGGCTCACTGCTCGAGCTGCTAGTGCTGGATTAGAAGCTGGTGGGAACAGCACAAACTCAAGCTTGGTGCCTGGTAACGTTCTTGCAAAACTTTAGTTGTGCACGGACAGCTGTACAAGGGTTAGTACCGGACACCAAGTATTTCTTGGCGGGAAAATTGAATATATAGGACTGAGTTGAGTGTGCTTTTGTGAAATAGGATCAAGTTATTTGGACTTGTAAATATAGGACTGAGTTCACCACCTTCTTGCAAATATAGAATTTTCCCATTTTAATTTCATTTCCATTTTTCAGGCATTTTTCTCCACGCGAAATGACTCTTTTGCCCTTCTTCTTCCTCCTCACCTGGCCGCGCCGCCGCCTGGCCGCGCCGCGCCGCCCCCTCGCCCGCCCCGCGCCGCCGCCGCTCCCTCGCCCGCCCCGCGCCGCGCCGCCGCCGCTCCCTCCCCAGGCGAGGGAGCGGCGGCGGCACGGCGCGGGGCGGGCGAGGGAGCGGCGGCGGCGCGGGGCGGGCGAGGGGGCGGCGCGGCGCGGCCAGGCGGCGGCGCGGCCAGGTGAGGAGGAAGAAGAAGGGCAAAAGAGTCATTTCGCGTGGAGAAAAAATGCCTGAAAAATGGAAATGAAATTAAAATGGGAAAAATCCTATATTTGCAAGAAGGTGGTGAACTCAGTCCTATATTTACAAGTCCAAATAACTTGGTCCTATTTCACAAAAGCACACTCAACTCAGTCCTATATACTCAATTTTCCCTTTCTTGGCAAGTCGGTGGTCTAAAAGCAATAGTTCGATATCCATCTATTATCATATACACAATAAATTAAATGATTCAGAAATCGTCTATGATGAAAGTTTAAACCATCTATGATGACTATTTATGTGGTACTGGTTCTATGGTTTGAGAATCATTACAAATAATTGTTATTTATCGTGGATGATGTAATTATCATTTGGCAAAAAAATAATTAGTGTGCGCTCTCGTTTTGGTCTTAACGCTCACCCACCTCTACGAAGCATGATTCTTCTCTGTGACGATGGCAGCTGACGAAGGGTTAGGGTTCGTATATGGTCTATACGTGTGTGGATGTGCGTCCATCTTGTAATAGAAAAAAAAAATCAAGTGACCATATTTGTTTTTTTCTCCTCTTATTTTCTTTTTGTTTCTGAATGTTGGTTTTTACCGACAGTCCGCCACCTTTATTTCAGACTCACTTAGATCCAAGAACTTCCAGTTTTAACATTCAAGTTCCACGTCTTTTAATCCTCTTACAATCTTGCTCCTCCCTCCACTTATCCATCGTAATCCATTGACATGGAAGCTGATTCATATGCCACAGCTGAGGTGTAGCCACTAGCATCCTCCGCCACGGCTAGTGTAAAATTGCATTACGAGTTTAGGGTCGCCCTTAATAACACGCTTGACATGACTGTCCCTAGCTCCTAGAATGTTCATTCGGCACTGTCAAGTCCCAATACAAGCTCCTGCTCCTAATTGAATCCCATGGCTTTTCTTTTTTGGCCTCTCTTAGGGCTGGTTTGGCATCATGGTGAGATTTTCTCTAGGGGAAGTAAATCTCCCAGGGATTCGGCCAGGAAAGTGTCTCTCCGAGAAATAGGGTCTGTTCTTTACGGCTTCTAAAAATGGTTTTTGGTTTTTACGATAGGATCTAACTTTTAAACGGAGTATTTTTTTCAATACGGGATCTATAAGTTAATTGTAGTATACATTAAAATCCAATATTTGCATCAACCAAAATCGTAAGTAAGTATTTCTCACTATAATCTCTATCACAAGCAGCCAAAATTTAAAAATTTCAACTAAAATTCATAAGTCGCAACCATATCAAACAGATCGATGATCCCAAGCATTTGGGAAGGACGGGGGAAAAGGTCGAGGAGTCGAGTGCCTTGCCTCTTCGACGCCTCGCCGTGGTTACTCAAATTTCTAGCTCGTGGTCACCGCGCACTCGCACGTGAAGATGGAGGTGGGTCGTCCAAGGCGAAGCTGTAGGATCGCGGGTACGCCGGCTTGAACCCCTGCGAGTAGGCCACCGGACGGCATGTCGCCGGGTTCGTGTACGCGACGCCGCAGCAGCACTCGGGTTGCCCCCAACACGTCGCACAGCAGAACACGACCGGAGCTCAGACTGGCACATCGCGTTCAGGTCCACCACGCAACCAGCCGCCGCGCACGTCGCTGTCTCTGACGACGACGCGCCGCCTCTGGAGGAGGACGAGGACGGCTCCACCAGCACCGGCAAGTTGGGGGGGGGGGGCAACTTCGCTACTAACTAGAAATTGGGGGGAAATTCCGGATCAAGAACTACTAGCAACCGACGATGATGAGGACGCGGCTACTGGCGAGGGTTGCCGAGGAGGAGGCAACCGGCGATGAGAAGCAAAGAAGGGGGCGATGAGGCGTCGTGCCCGTCAGCGATGGACGTGGAGGAGGGGCGCGGTTGTGATGGCGGCCGGCGACGAAGTGCACGGCGGATGCGGTGCCCAGCGGCGAAGAGCAAGGTGGAGGGGTTCGGAGGATGGAGCGGGCGGAGGCGGGGTCGCACCGCGCGTCGGAGCCTCGGAAGGGAGCGGCTCGTCGGGAAACGTTCCGAGTGGTGGACGCCACAGTTTTTTCCCCGTGGATTGGGCCGAGATTTTCCCAACCCAAATCCCGGCCTCATCCAAACGGGCGTACGGGCCTGGCTGGGAAGTTTCCTCGGCCCCTCCAAACAAGCCCTTAGAGATATCCCTAAGGTCTAATCCGGCCGGGATTCCAGGCCATCTCCATGGATCCATTGAAAGCTCCGCAGGAGATTTCCCCGCTCCAGTAGGTCGGACCATTTGGATGGCACAAGGAAATGTGGGCATGTTCTTTTTTTTAGCTTTTTAGCTTTTCTACAGTAACTAGTTATTAAATAAAGTATTTTTTCAAGATAGAATCTACTAGTTAATTGTAGTATGTACTGTACCGTTTATATCGGCAAAAGCCGCACGTGAGTTTCGATTACTTTGTAATTTCTCACACAAACAGCCAAAGGTCAAAAGCCATAAACTGCAGTCAAAAAAGAACAGGCCTTGTATTCCTTGGCCTGTTCCGCGCCGTGGAGGTTACAAAACATGTATGCTGCTGCAATTTTCTGAATCTGCTTGGAAAGTTGGGTGCATCTTTTCTCATCTATGAGTATGATGAATGTATACCCCCCTGTCGAATCTTGAAACAAAACTGAAATTTCAAAAGATTTTGGATTTTCTGTTTGATTTCGATTTCTCCTAAACCTTGGTCTAATTCAGCTCAAATCTTAGCCATCCAAGTCTTAAAATCCCTGCTGCATTGCACCAACAGCGGATCCTCCCTGGATTTATACGTCAGATAGTGATAGAGTAAATATTCTCTGCTAGCTCTAATTCTATGCACTGTTGTTTTAACTTTTTAAATAAAATGACCAGATAATGAAGGAATTTTCGAGCTACTGATAAATCAGCTAAGGAAGCTTAACCCATGTGCAGTTTGAGATTACCTTTCCTAGTTTCCTTCATCTGACAAATTTTCCACTACTTACTGTGCTAGGTACCGTGGACATACGCTAGATATTATAATTACATGCTAAAAAGATTGCAACAGTAGAACCAACCGACACTGGTGATCCAGGCTAAGTTACTGTGTTCTAGAGATAATGCCAAATGCTGAAGTCTGGTAACACAAGTTTTACTAGCCTCATAGGCGCGGCGACACGCCGCGCCAGCCACCGTATGAACCGAAGTAAAAGAGGCGATAATTCGTGAGGAGTTTTTTTAAAAAAATCGAGGGCACGTACGTATTTTCGAGAAAGCTAAAGGGGTTTTTCGAAAAAAATCGAGGACTTGTAAGGACCTGTACGTAAGTAAATAAAGGCCTATACGTAATTTGCGGGGCGCTATCCAAAAAATTTTTTGGGGGAAAAAACTTTGCAGGGACCTTTTCGCGAGGAAAAAGGACCTTTACGTAATTTCCGAAAAACTGGAGGAAAACACCTCCCCTGGCCGTACAGAAATTGCCCCGCCACGCGCCGGCCGGACGCGCGGGCGGGGCGACGTGGCCGAGCCGGGGGCCGGGAATCCCCCGGCTTTGTTATTTGTATGATTTGTTTGGAACAGGGTATGCCATGATATTGGGATCCCATTCGAGAGGTCCCACCATCATGGTCCAAGCGTGTGCTTTGGGAAGAGACCTTCGTTACAAGTAAGATTAGTCCATTTTGAATCAGAAGTGTGTCCTTGCTGGGGCATCATGATCTTACTTTGAGCATGACCCACTGTTTTCTGGCTCTGATATATTGTGTAACAGGTAGCTTAAGATCCTGTTCAAAAGTGTTGTGGGTTTTAGTTGAAATAGTACTATAGCGGCTGTTAGATTTTTCCTGAAGTATTCAATTAAACGAAAATAAATAAAATAAGAAAAATAAAAAAACACCATTATATCTCCATGGATGATGCAAAGGAAAAAAAGGGGGAAAATGAAGAAAAACCGTGTTAAAATGCTAACACGTTCGAAATTACTTTTGGCTTCTGAAACTAAAAGCTATTGGAATGGAGCCTAAGGCTTATCCAGCATGTGGAGACAGTTTGAGTACATTTATTGTGGGAGGAGATAGAATCAAAGCCTGGATCGATGTATCTTGGGCGGTGAAACAATTTCAGGTACGCATTATTTATGTATCAGATTTCTGCATTTCTTTCTATGATATTCTAATTTTCTTTATCAACTATGTCAATGAAATTTAAACTAGGGTGCTGGTTGCATTACCACACAGATACAGGTCAGTTGTCTTGATAAAAACTTTAATAATCTCTGAAGCCATTGCCACCTGATTAGTTCTGAGCCTGTGTGACATATCAAACATCATGTCCAACTTATATTTAACAGCATTTTTTGAAATAAAATGCGAGACCAGTGAGGGTTGCATTGAACAACTACCTAGGTTTCAAAGTGTGGTCTAAATTAATAATTCGGCAACCCTGCATTATTGCACACTAATGACCTCTAAATCGCTGGCCATGTAGAGAGGAAGTGTCGAAAAGAGCAATAACAGATTAATATGACATAAAAAAAATTCTTGTGAGTTATGACTGCTGTCATTATTTTTGGGTGATGGGTCTTGGCTTTACCATTATTTGTTATTCAGATAAGGTAAGCTCTGTCTTTGCATTAAATTTATTTTTACTGAGAGTTTGTATGGTTACATTCCTTAACAAAGGAGAATCCGGACATCTTAGGTGCAGGTTGTTCCAAACAATTAGGGGTGAAAACGGATCAGATAGTTTCTGACCGATCCAGATAAAAACGAATACGGATTGTGTCGGATCAGATTTTCTTCGGATAATTCTCGGATCGGAAACAAATATGGATTTTTTTTGTCAGAAACAAATACGAATACAGTAGGTCTGATATCCGGTGAATACAGATACGAATACGGATTATCCAGCCTCTCCCATCTCCCCTGCAACCAGCCCACTAGCAAATATTTATGTTTATTAAAAATAAATTTAGTATTATCGGTAGATTAAAATTGGTACCGATTAAATTGATGTACTATCGTTTAAATCATTCTTATGCAAATTTAAATTCTTAATTAATTTATTAGTCACATGTAAATGGTACAAATCCATTAAGAATTATTTAGGACTTAAAATCTGTACAATGGTATGACTATTGTGGATAAAAATACTTATGCTTGTTTAAATTTCATTAATGTTTTGACAAGATAAATATTTATGTGTTTTCATTGATTTTGGATGTATAGTTTAAGGGGTTTTTATGTTCCGATAAATATTCATGACCGTATTCGTTTCGATTCAAATTCGCTCTATATCTGTATTTGATATAATTCGTATTTGTATCTGTATCCGAGGTATCTGTATTCGTATCCGCATCCAAGAAAAAATATGAAAACAAATATAATAGAGATATTATCCATCCGTATTCGATCTGTTTGCATCCCTACAAGCAATGCATTGCTTCTTTGCTTTTGCAGGTTCCCTAATCAAAACAGAGCTCACCTGTAGACAGCAGGTGATGGAAGGCAATTAGATATCTTTGAAGTATGGATATGAAGTTTTTTTTATCTGACCAGTGTATGAATAATCTCATGCATAGATAAAACTAAACGGTTAAAATCCTTGCAAATTGACGCCTTTTGCATCCTATCTTCAAACTTTGTTTCACTAAATCTTTAGTATTTGTGGCGAACTTGGTGTTGCATCTGCTTGGACTCCATGGCCTCAAAACGTCGGCCAGTTTGGCTGATTATGATTTAGTATTGTCTTTCCACTTCATATGCAGAGTAATCTGATAATCCAGGTTGTGAGAATTTTACCACACCTGAGAGTGTTCTTGCAGCTTTACTTTTCCAGCCTTTGCGCCCTAGTAAGGCCAGTGGTCCTGTGAAAACTATAGTCCTCCATGCCTAGCTAATCATGTGAAGTGTTGCTATCTGTGAGGAGGAAGAAACAATGGGATCCGACAGGCAGAGATGCAAGGTTGGTGCTCCAGATTAGGACACATTTGTTATTAGTTTTTCGAAATATGAGAGATCTCAATTTCGGATAAAAATCGACATCGGTGTGAGGTTGCTGGTCAAGAGCTGAATGAAGAAAGGTGTTTGGTTACAACGAATTGTGACCTTACGGTGTTGCTTTCATGACGACTGACGAGGACTTTGGACTAATTCGGACATTACGGTGATGAGGATCCAAAGCACTGTTTAGGACTTGACAGCACAATGTTGATGCCGTTCTTATGCAAATGGATTTGGTTGAAACTCTGCATGCATGTCATGTGACACATGACTAAATGAGAAATATCTTGAGTTTTGTGACACGCATCATGTGATGTGTCATCTCATCTAGCAGGTTTGGTTGATGATTGTATGCATGAATTGATTTGTGCAAGAACCTAGGTTTGAGATCCAGAGATAACAGATGTACAGGGTGGTGATTGGTCCTGTTCTTTTTGCTTTTCAACAGTTTTTAGCTTCTCTCAGTAATTATTATTTATTATATTAATAAGCTACAGGCAAAAAAAACCAGCCTATTGACTGGTGCTCATTGGCGCGTGGTTGGTCACTGTTCTGGTCTGACCTCTTTTTTTCCTTCTCCAAAGAGAGTTAGGACCGCAAGCAAGCTGGTGATGAAATTTGAGCAAGATATATCGGCCGGAGTGTTTGTGTTTCATTTCATTATATATTCAAGAAACGTAACTGGTGATGGATGATTGGTCGTGGAAGCATGTATGTGAAGGACCATATCTAATGTTGTGTTGTGATAAACTATTATCTTTTGAGATGAGTGTGAATTTGGATTTTGCAAAATTGCCATTTTCTAGATTGCCTGCAGAGCAGAAGTGTTGCTCTCGGGTGGAATTTGGAATTAGGGAAATATGAGATGTGGTATGAGTTGGCTTGACCTAGAGCAGTGTATATATGTTGCATAATACATGTTGCAGCTAACGTGTGTCAAGTTGTGAAGAACTTGTGTTCGGAAACGATTTCTTGGTTTTTAGATATGCAAAGTTGTTTGGAGTCAACCATAGTCAACGATGGGATCGATGCTACACTTATGGAGGAGCCAAAGTTCAGAACGATCAAAGATGCCAGGTGATATGGTTGAGCTCAATCATAGCATGAAAAAGACAGAAAATGTTGAAGAGAAATTAGAACGATGAGTTGCACTATATGACTTGATTGATCCAAGTGAGACATAGCTCGGTGAAACTGAAACAAGAGAAACTTGCCGTGGCAAGCCAGTGGCATATCTACACATGGCAAGAATGGTAGTTGCTTGCAATGGAAGGTAAAGACTGAGTCAAGAATGGGTATTTTGGTAAATTGGCCAAAATATTAAAAGCTATCTTAGATCAAAACCGTAGTGCTTAGGAGAGTGGTTTAGGTCAAAGAAAAACTGAGAAAATCAAGTTATATCAAGGCTAAGGACTTGGGTAGATTCAGGCTCATGTGCTTTGAAAAGCGTGCATAAATGTAGTGTGTGAGTAAAATCCGTGTTGTGTGGGTTTAACAGATTTCTCTCACATGTGATAAGTGGGTAATATCCACTAGAGTTGGATATGTATTGGTTGTCTATCTATTTAACATGTTAGGATAGAGACTTACTAATTAACTATCCAACAATCTAATCTTGCTCATTGAAGCCAAGTATTCTAGGGTTAAGATTTGAGAAGTATGGGTGTTGTGGTATGTTCTCTTTTCCTTTAGGTTGAGTAACTGTAAAATGCTCATCCTCAAGTAGCAACAGATCAACTTTATTCATCTCTTATAGATCTAACGAGAATAGAATAATCTTTAAAATTATTACGTCATTATATTCCTTAAATATACCCCTTATTGTTAAGAGGTAAATTTGGCAGGATGGTCGTAAGCTCTTCCACGACCACATAGTCGTAAGCTCTTCTATGACCATATAGTCGTAAGCTCTTCTACGACCACATAATTGTAAGACTTATTATGATTATTTTTTTGTCGTAAGTCCTTCTACGACCACGTAGTCGTAAGTCTTACTACGACTACCTCTTTGGTCGTAAGTCCTATGACCACATAGTCATAAGTCTCACTGTGACTACTCTTTGGTCGTGGAAATTTCTATGACAAATCTATCTCTAACCAACCCGTCTACGACAATGAATTACATTGTCGGTTCATCTGACAAGGTGGTTAGAACGTGCATTTATCTACTAACTGCACATGATCTTTCTCTGACAACAACTGCTACACGGTGAATAGGCTTTTACGTGTCTCTGATAGTAACTTCTATCAGGCAGTTATCATCCGAAGCGTTGAGGCATCTTCTAGCGTGGGATAACTGTCGTCGCTTCACTAGCTATATAAAGGTTAATGTCAAAGAAAGAAGGGAGGAGAAAACACTAGCCATTCGCATTACTCTCAATTGTAATCCTTTTTCTGGTGATTAGCAATTACACATGATGTAGGGTTATTATTTTCTCAGAAAAAGGCTTGAACCTGGATAAAGATTTTCGTGTCTTTACTCTGCATATGCATACTCTATGTCTATTGAGAGAATCCCTGAATCCAAACAAATCATACGTAAGATCGATATTAAAACATCGACAAGATCTCTTTTGTTTTGGTTGATTTTGATCTTACCTCTCCCCTTTCTTAATCTTGCTGGATGCCAAAGATGAGTAGGCGATAGAGATATACCTTGAAAATCAATTCACATCCATCTAGGCATCAGTTTTGGCAAGTTCTTGAAATTATCCAATTTTTGCTTCATTGGCATCTCCGAGTGATTTCTTAATTGAGTTATTTTAGCTTATTGTGACATGCCGGAGTACATTTAGAGGCATCCTAGCCATCATTCACCCACGAGCAAATCATATTTACCTTTATTTTGTTTTTGCTCGGTTTTAGTGCAACCTTCCGTCAAACGAAAAAAGGTCAGAATTTTGGCAATGATTTCCTTGATCATTGATTAGAATAGCTTTTTGATATTCTAGAAAAAGTACATATCAAATTTCAAGTGATTTGGGGTCTTGGTTTGAGAGTTTACTTACTTTGTGATTTTGGCCTAGTTTTAGTGTAGTAGAGTTTCACGAACCAAAAGATCCAAATTATCCTAAGTTATTTTAAGATTTTTGGTTGGTATATATTCTTAAGGTCATGATCTAGTCTTGGCTTAAGTTTCAAATCTTTTGGATCTACAGATCAAAAGTTAAATGGCTTTTTGGGTTTGAAATAGTGCTATTATTACTATTAATCTAGGTGAATTTACTATAGCACCGCGAATTTTTGGATTTTGGGATTCTTGATTTTCATAGCTTCTCATAGCTATTGTAGTAAAGAATCAATGAATACTTGGGAGAAATTTGAAAGTATCATTCAGCCCCCTTCGTTGACATACCGGCTCTACAAGTGGTATTAGAGCCTGGTTAGCTCTTCTTATAGATCCTAACTGATCTTAGGAGCCATGGTATCAGACAAGTATTTAGCCAAATTACCTATTTTGATAGAGCTGATTTCTCTTATTGGAAGGCTTGTATGCAATCCTATATCAAGGCTCAAGGGCACACAATTTGGATTAAGGTCAAGAATTATTATGTTGTGCTGGCGAATGATTAGATTATACCGGATGTAAAAGCAAACAACATGATTCACAATTTTCTAATTCAAGGGCTTAGTCGATCTGAGTTTGAGTGGGTTACTCATTTGAGCTCTACTCATGAGATCTGAAAGACCCTCATTGGCTACCATGAGGCTCTACCATGATCAAGGAAGTGAGATAGAACCAATTAAATAAAGAATACTAAAAATCAAACAAATGCCTGGTGAATCCTTGGATGAGTTGTAAGAAATGTTCAACAAAATTTTTCATGATCTTCGTGCTTTTGGTTTGACATTTTTTTATTCTAAGAATGCATGCCAGGTGTTAGGTGCACTTGATGTAAAGGTTTGGGGAATGAAGATAACTTCCACCAATGACAGTACTATCATAAACAAGTTTACCATAGATAAACTTTACTCGAGGTTGAAGATGCATGAGATTAACTTCATTTCACGTGTCCATAAGACAAAGTCGATGGCACTTGTGATGGACACTGTTTTCATTATTTTTGGGTAACGGGTCTTTGAATTTTAGCTCTTCTAGATTTTCATTGTCTGTTTTGCACTCTTTGAGTGATGAGCAGCTATAGAGGTATCCTGAGGATGACTTATCCCTCCTACCCACTAAATTCATGAGAGCATAAAACAAGGTGAGGAACAAGAGAATGAGTAGTCATGTTACTTGCTTTGAGTGTGGTGAGTCAAATCATATTTGGACCAAGTGCCCCAAGCTGAAGGGTAAGGAGGATAACTTCCGAGTGTGTCACCAAGCTCATGATACAAAGTCCAAGAAGCCTAACTATCGCAAGGTCATCAACTGGGTCCTTGCCGCTCTTGAGAACGTTGACATGAGCGATGTGGACTCGGGGACAGAGGATGACGAGGACAACTCCCACAACAAGAAGAAGACCTAGGATTTTACCGGTATGTGATTTATGGCCAAGGGTAGCTCCATCGACATCGGCTTCTCCAATGAGCCCTATAGTGATCCCGACAAGGTATGTCCCTCCTCCAAATAGATGAAACATGCTCTTGTTGCTGCTGAATAAAAATTGAAGAAATAATCTAAAATGATTAAGAATCATGACATTATCATTACAACTTGAACCTAAAAATTGTTAGGCTCAAATCTATGAATCCTGATGATAATTATAAATCTTGCCTGTACTTGCATGATCAAATGGCTAATATAAAAATTGATGATTCCTCTATTGTTAATCAATTTAAGAATACTCTAAATGAACTAAATATCTTAAATCTAGTAATGATCATGATTGCTTAAATTCTATTACCTTGGATGTGATTCCTTTAGATGCTATTCTTTTATCATTCTCAAAATGTGCTTTGCTTGAATTAAAATTAGATAGTGCTACTAATAAATTGCTTAAGTTTAATCCTAATCATACTTGCTCTCATTGTGGTGATAGCAAAATTGAAATAAAAAAATGACTGAAATGTTTCTTCATTCTACGACTGAATCTTATGAAAATTGTTCTACGCTCATAATTGAGATTGACGGTCTTAACAAGGCACTTGAGGAGAAATATAAAATTAAAAATTCTATATCCATGATTACATCTAAGAAAGTTATTGATTCTATTTCTTATGCATTTTGTGCTGAAATTGGGACTAATTTAGATGACAGGTATGAGGCTTTTAGAGTCAAATATAAGGAGCAGCTAGATAAGGTTAGAGATTCTCCTTGTGTTTCTTATAAAGCTTTGAAACTAGAGGTCACTTTCCATAAAGAGAGATATGCTAAGATAACCAAAATCAATGAGTGTGCCACATGTGAGAACCTAGCTCAAGAGAATGACTACATCAAAAGTCCCTAGAGAGAGTTTTTAGTGGGAAGAAGAACCTCGATATAAAATTTGTTCAATCTAAGGTGAGTGTGAAGAAGAGAGACCTAGGATTTAATTCCCTAGAGTATTCCAAGAACCACCCACCTATGGTTGTGAGGGTAGTTGAGAGTGGCAAGTTTGAGGTCAAATCCCCTAAGCCATCCAAGACTGTCTTTAGGTTCGCATGTTTTACCCAAACTCCTTCTAGAACGTCAAGTGCTTCTACTTAGTAGATCAGACCCCTCAAAAGATTAAGTATCATTGCACATTCAACAAAAGGATGGATACATTGTTGAGTTCTACTTCTGTAGAGTCAAAGTTGAGAGAAAACAGAGAATGTGTGCTTTGAGGTCCATTAGATGAGTTTATTCATCTGTGGGTGTTTCTACTCATGTCTTTCCTTCTAGGAATATGTCTAAGTTTATAGATGACTTCTTTGACTCCTTTGGTGGTTATAGGTAGTGCTTTGGGTTAGAATATCGTGAGGGTAGACCACAGGTAGCATCCAGATAGGGAGAGTACCGGCCTTTTGGTAGGTCAATTCAAAGAGGTCTAAGTGGTTCTCATGTGCATCATCATGATTATCTTGCTAACCATTTTATTCATGCTTCTATTATTGTTTCTAGACATCGTGTGGCTCAATACTAGATTTCTAAGTTTTCATTACTAACCTCGGTATTGAGGTACATTTGTTTCTTGCTTATGCCCTGTAGGTCCGTCGAGCAAGGAAGGAGAATGTGTGGCTTGTTGACTCTGGGTGTTCACGACATATGACCAAAGATTCTTGATAGTTCTCCTCCCTCACTCATACATCCAGCAACGAGTTGATCACATTTGGGGATGTTTCTACCAGGACTATGACATCAAAGGGCACAGTGTGTGTCAACAACAATTTCATGTATAAGGACGTCGCTTTGGTAAGTAAGCTAAGGTATAATCTACTATCTGTTTTTTAGTTTTTTGATGAGGGTCTAGAAGTGAGATTCAAGAGTGGACAATGTAGAGTTCTAGACTCCTCGGATGAGTTTGTCTTTGGGATCTCTAGGTTTGAGATGATCTTTAGTGCTAATTTCAGTATCTTTTCTACCTCAGACCCTAGGTGTCTTATGGATTCTGTTTCTCATAATTTAGTATTATGGTATCATAAGTTTAGACATATAGGTTTCGATCACTTGACTAGAGTCAGTAACAAAGACCTTATTAGAGGATTGCATAGGCTTAAGAGTTCTTGAGACCAAGTGTGCACACCCTGTAGATATGGTAAGATGGTTTCTACTTATCATCTTCCTCTTACATTAGAAATAACTGATGGCCCTGGACAGCTCTTGCGCTTAGACACAGTTGGCCCTTCTGGAGGCCAGTTTGTAAGAGAAAAATGGTATGCGCTTATTATTGTAGATGACATCTCTTTGTATTCTTATGTTTATTTTCTAATTTGTAAGGATAAGTCCTTTGGCTGCTTTACAGAGTTGGCACTTAGACTAGCAGTTGACCTCCTAGGAGCCTTGAGAACCATTAGAAGTGACAATGTCCTAGAATTCAAGAGCTCATCTTTTACCACTTTCTACACTAAGAAAGGTTTAGAGCACTAGTTCTCCTTACCTAGAGTTCCCCAATAGAATGGGGTTGTAGAGAAGAATAATAGAACCCATGTAGAGATGATTAGGATTATATTAGATAAGCGTAGCACCCTAGGATATTTGGGCTGAGTCAATTTCTTCTACTTGCTATGTGTCCAAAAGTATTTACTTAAGACTTCTTTTAAACTTAGATTTTGTCATAGGTCCAGCATCTTTCATTGCAAGATATTTGGTTACAAGTTCTTTATTCTTAAACATGGCAACTTGGATAAATTTGAATCTAGATGTTATGATGGCATTTTTTTGAATATCCTACTCATTCTCATTGCTTTCGTGTTTTTAATTGGGACACTAACAAAATCATTTAGATTTGTGAAGTCATTTTTGATGAGGCTAATTCTGATATTAGACTTGACAATGCAGGTACACGATAATCAAGAGAGCATCTTCATCGACGACAACCCTGACTTAGAGGATGAGGACCCAATCACTGCTCTAGTCACTCCTGAGATGGTTGGAGAGCCTGCTTTCACTACTCCAATTCCAGCATAGCAACCTTCTCCAACCTTTAGCAGTGTTTCGAGTGGCTCTGCTCCTTCCTCCACAACCCATGAGATAGAGGTCACATCTACACCAAAAACTCCTTTTCACAGTCAGCGACAATACCCTTAGGAGTAGATGATTGGAGAACTCCAGAGCAAGTTACTCAGTCTAGGTTTATCTCTCTATATTCTCATGTACATTGTGCTTTTGTTTCACATATGCTTTATATGATTCCTCTTGGGTCAATGCTATACATAAAGAGCTTGAAAACTTCGAAAGAAATCAAGTGCGGACCTTAGTTGAACCTTCCCCTAATCATAATGTATTCGAAACAAAATGGGTTTTTAAATATAAGCAAAGAGAGGATGGGTCGGCAGTTTGCAACAAGGTTAGGCTTGTAACTCAAGACTTTTCTCAAGTATAGAACTTAGACTTTGAAGAGACCTTTGCATCTATATTTATATTAGAAGCCATTCAAATGTTACTAGCATTCATGGCGTCTATGAGCTTTAAACTTTTTAAATGGATGTCAAGAGTGTTTTTCTAAATAGTTTTGTAGAAGAAGAGATATATATCAAGCAACCTCCTGAGTTTAAAAATCTCAAGTTCCTAAACCATGTGTGTAAGTTGTACAAAGTCTTGTATGGATTAAGCAAGCCACTAGAGTTTGGTGTGATAAGCTTAATAGTTTCTTACTTTAAAATGATTTAAAAATAGGAATGATAGATAAAACCATGTTCACCCTCATGTAAAGTGGTGACTTCTTACTTGTTCAAATTTGTGTCGATGATATTATATTCGGTGGTTTTTTTCATGCTTTGGTGTCCAAATTTTCAGATTCTATGAGGAGTGAACTCGAAATGAGTATGATGAGCAAACTGACTTTCTTCCTCGGTCTTCAAGTCAAGCAACTGAAGGAAGGGACCTGTTGTAGCGGTGGCCCCCACCTAAGCCCAGCAGGCCTGTTAGAAGAGTGTAAGGCCCAGAATGGGGCTTGTATAGTGACATAAGTACCCCTGAGGGAAGTACTCATGTGTAAGGGTATAATTGTAAAAGCACCCCCATGTGGATGTATATATGTAGGTCATAGGCCATGGAGAAAGACCAGAAGCCATTCATTTACTCAACTCCCCACTACCATACTCTCTCTCTGTTTGGTCTGTAACCACAACAAGACCCTTATTCATCAGAGCAAGTACACAACGAATTTTCTTCGGTGCTTCGACATAGGAAGCAGCAAGGCAATGTCTACTTCAATTCCCTCCTTAGTTCGAAAACCACCTCCTTTTTGTATTTTTTGAGAAATTGCCAATGGATTCATCAAGGGAAGTTTAAAGAACTATGTGAGAAGGTGTACGGTTATGTTATGATGTACCATTGCCTTTTGAGAGTAGTGTGAATTTAAATTTTGCAAAATTGTCATTTTCTGGATTGCCTGTAGACGAACAGAAGTGTTGCTCTCAGCTGGAATTTGGAATTCATGATATTTGAGTTGTGGTGCAAGGTGGTTTGAACTAGGCCAGTGCATATATGTTGCATGATGTATGTTACATCTAACGGGGGTCAAGTTGTGAAGAATTTATGCCTAGAAACGATTTCTTAGTCTTTGGATGTGCAGGGTCACTTTGAACCAACCATGATCAACAGTGGGCAATCGGGCTACACTCATGGATGAACCGAGGACAAGAATGTCGGGTGAGATGGCGGAGCTCAAGTATAGCACTAGAAAGGTGGGATATGTTAAAGGGAAGTTCGAGCGACAAGTTACACCATGTGGCTTGGTCGGTTCAAGTGAGGCGTGGTTTGGTAGAATCAAAATGGAAGAGACTTACTGACGTGTGGCAAGCCAGTGGTACATCTACATATGATATACATGATGATTGCTTGCAATGGAAGATGGAGACCGGGTGGAGAAAGGATATTTTGGTAAGTTGACCAAAATACCGAAAACTATCTTAGATCAAAGCCGTGGTGCTTGGGAGAGCAGTTTAGGTCAAGGAGAAGCTGAGAAGATCAAATTGGATGAAGGCTAAGCACTTAGCATATTCGAGCTTATGTACTTTAAAAAGTGTGCATAAGTGTAGTAAGTAAAACCCATGTTATGTGGGGTAAACGGGTTTTTCCTATATATGCTAAGTGGATTGTATCCACTAGAGTTTAGATATGTGCTGGTGGGATAGAGATTTTCTAATTAACCATCCAACAATCCAACCTTGTCCATTGAAGTTAAGTATTCTAGGGTTAGGGTTTGAGAAGTGTGAGTGTTGTGGTGTATTGTCTTGTCCTCTAGGTGGAGTGGCTATAAAATCTTTATCCTCAAATAGCAATATATCAACTTTGCTCCTCTCTTATGGATCCCTCTTGTTTTGGTTTATTTGCTCTTGTTTTGGTTGGTTTTGATCTTGCCTCTCTACTTTCTTGATCTTGCTGGATGCCAAGAATAAGTGATGAAGATATATCTTGGAAATCAATTCCCATTCATCTTGGCATCAGTTTTGACAAGTTCTTAAAGTTGCCCAATTTTTTGCTTAATTTGCCCTCTCCGAGTGATTTTTTTATCTAGTTATTTTTGTCTTGATTCCTTGGTTGTTCTAACTTGCTGTAACATGTGAGAATACATCTAGAGTCATCTTGGTCATCATTCTTCCACGAGTAAGTCATATTCACCATTTTTTATTTTTGCTCAGTTTTAGTACAACCTTTCTTCAAACGAAAAAGGTCAAAACTTTGGTAATGATTTTCTTATACGTTGATTGAAATAAGTTTCTGACATCCTACAGAAGGTGCATACCAAATTTTAAGTGATTGGGGTCTTGGTTTGAGAGTTTTGCTCAATTTATTGTTTTACCCTGGTTTTAGTGCAGCAGAGTTTCACAAACCAAAATGACTCAATTTTCTTGAGTTCTTTCAAGATTGTGCATGGGATAGGTTTTTAAGGTCATGATCTAGCATTGGTTCAAATTTTAAGTCTTTTGGATTTACAGACTAAAAGTTACATATTTTTCGTGTTTGAAATAGTGTTTGTATTGTTAGATGAGCTGAATTTACGGTAGCACCACGGATTTTTGATCTTTATAGCTTTTCATAGCTATTAGAGCAACTCTAAGAGATGGGCTAAAACATCCCCTAAAACAAATTTTGGTGATTAGTGAAAAAAAACCCCAAAACCACCGCTAAAAATTTTAACACCCCCAATATCTCACCCCACGGGAGCCAAATTTGGCCTCACCCCACGCATCCCCAATCACCGTTGCCGCGCGCAAGTAGGCGATTTCGCGCCCAATTTTTTTTCCCTTCGCGTGCGTGAGACCTACTGAGGGCGTCGGCAGCTTCCTCCCCACCGGCGCCCCCGCTGTTTGAGCATGCTAGCCTGCTGCGCCTCTCCGCCGGCCGCCTCCAGAGCTCCCCTCGCCGCCTCCAGAGCTCCCCTCCCGAGCTCCCCTCGCCGGCGGACCCCCCCCGGCAGATCCCCCCGGCGCCGCCCCGCCCTAGGTGGAACTGGAAGCACACCCCTCGGCAGGGAAGGACGTGCCCCCGCCGCCCGCCGTCGAGGAGGACATGGCCCCTCGCAACCTCTGGCAGGTGCATCATCATCTGCTTCCTCACCTTACCACCCACCCTCCCGCAAGCGAATTAAGCCCCACCCAAACCTCTGGTTGCCATGCCCCGGATTTTCTTAGGTTTTGACAAGGGGAGACGCCATCATCTAGCCTTTTCCTGGGATTCCCAACACAAGGAATCACTCCTTATGCCGTGTAGCATTTGGATTTTTGGTGAATTTCAGTTGTGGGCTTCTTGTCATGGTTCAATCTGAGAGCTGAAGCTAGGCTTTTCATATGTGAACTGAACTGAACAGGAGGAGATTTTGAGCAGGCTTGGCCTTCGTGCTCACTATGTTGCTTCCCATTGAACTGTATAGTGCTAGTCTTATATGCATCCTTTTATTTAAGAGCATGTGTTGGATAAGTTGTTATTTTTCAATTGCCCGTTTACTGCGATCCTATTCGTAGAAAACTTGTGATTACTCTAGAATAGACTGCAGAAATTGTAAATTGAGCCATTAGATTTAGAATTTTTATAGTTACTGGATTACTTTGTACCAGCCAGTCCAGAAGACAGTGGCGAGTGGCGATGTTTGCGCAGTAGTGGCCAAGTCTGAAGTCTGAACTACAATGGGCGCATCTGCTGGTTTGTATCTTGCCTCTTTTAATTTAGCTTTTGTTTTTTCCATGTTCCTGGAACCGACATCTTCTCTTGGGATGATGATCTGTGATGTGCAATTTTTCTAAATTCTAATTACAACCAGTGATGTGAACCCTGATTACAACATGTTTGCAGGTTGGTCATACATAGTTCAATCTTTCTGTGAGGATAGGACAGTAAAGGTAGTCTTACAGAAACACTCATTCTACCATTTAGGCCTCCATGATAACTGCATCTCCCCCCCTGAATTTTTCTGAATATATTCTTTACATATTTCTTTAAGTTTTGCTTACTCCTTTCTGTAACTACAAGCAACCTGAGAAGATAGCATACAAAGTTCCAACAGTTCATGTTTCTGATACCTTCGCGATGGTTAGATCCCTGGTTCTTGCAGTTCATCCAGCTTGTTTTTGCCATCAGCCTTTGCAATTAGCATGCCAAGTGTTGCTGAAATTTATGTTTCAGCTAGCATAATATCGCGAATGCAGAATTATTTATGCTGGTTCCCTGTTGATTATGCTGACATTTGCATTGCATATATACACGCTTCCCACTTCGCCCTAGCTACATTTTATTTCTGGATCCGCCACTGGGTGGTGGTGTATTTTGTGGATGATTCTTTTATTTACAGAATGTGGTGATGTAGTAGTAGTTGAGGACAAGGTTCTTTTATCTCGTCTAATGTTGAGTTATTTAGGACATGGTGTCATCTTCTCATATTTTCTTTTATCTCGTCTGATGTTGAGTTCTTTTATCTCCCATTGCTTGTTTCACTCCAAATTACACATAATCTTGTTAGCAAGTGGCCTGAATTCTTAATTTTTGTGCAGCTAGAGCAAGCAAAAGCATTGTATGAAGCTGAAGATATCAACAAGAAGTCATTCCTATTAATGCATTGCTATGTACTGTTGAGGACACAACCAAAGTGGCATGAAAAGCAGAGATCTTTGGCTGAGAAGCCTGCTAAGAAATCTGCTCACAAAAAACAAAAGACAGCCTCTGAATCAAGCCCTCCTGATTGTTCTTCTAATGACGAGATAAATGAAAATGCAACTCCAGAGAGTGAAGGTACACAAAGCAGACCAATGGGTAGGAAGAGGGCGAAAGAAGCACTGCGACAAGGACAGGTTGGCTACATGGAGGCATTAGATCATTTGTGGGCAAAGAGAGAAGTGAGTGATGCGGAGAAAGAGCGTAAGAAAGATGACAGGTTCAAAGAAGCTTATGCTTTACAAAGGGAAAGGATTCAGCTAGAACAGGTGAAGGTGGAAAATAAGAAAAAGAAGTTAGAACTTATGAGTGATGAGATATGTTTGAAAAGAATGATAGAAGAAGAATGAATTATGGCCATGGACTTTACTGGCCTATCAGACATACAACAACAGTTCTACAAGAACCTACAGAATGAGATTGTAGCTCAACATTCCTCTAAGTCGGGTTAAATTTCAGAACTATGTTGTATGGTCTTCATTTGTTTTCAGATCAGAACAATAGTGTTTTAATTTAATTTCAGAACTATGTTATGGTGTCTTTATTTCAGATCAGAACAATAGTGTTTTAATTTAATTTCAGATCAGAACAATAGTGTTTTAATTTAATTTCAGAACTATGTTATGGTGTCTTTATTTCAGATCAGAACAATAGTGTTTTAATTTAATTTCAGATCAGAACAATGGTGTCTCCATGGCCCATAACTAATATGGCACATAAGCACATGTAGCAGATTTAAAATATTTAGGGGACCAATTTTGGGGATGACTGTTGGAGCAAAGGAGTTATATTGATCCCCAACTTTTTGGCATGTCCCCTAAAATGAGATTATAGGGGATCAAATTTAGCCCATCTTTTGGAGCTGCTCTTAGAGTGAAGAATCAACAAATATTTAAAAAAATTGAAAGATATTATTTATCTTCTGTGTTGCTATACCAGTCCTACCGTATACAATATTTCCTTGTGGGGGCCACGAGATCGAGTGATTGATGGGAGCTGAGCTAGGCGTTGATGTCAGCTAGCACTGCACGGCCACGGCTCAAGAGCTAGCAATGGTTGCTGGGCTGACTAGTTTGTTTAGGGCATGAATCATACGTAGCTACGTGCGCGCGGCGAACCAACCAACGGTCGTAACCAAATGCCTACGTACATATGTGGAGTGTGTGTGTATATATATTTGTTTTGTGTACTCCATAATTTCAGTGCGTGCCTACAGCAACCACTTAATGCATGCATGGTGACACCAATTGAATTGTTCTGTTCTGTGTCTGCTACTGATCAGCTAACCAATATGCAGTTTCTAGTTGCATCGACACGTCATGTTACTAGATTATAGATGTATTGGAATTGGGAAAAGTTTATCCGTACTTTCTAAACTCCTTCAGCCGTCTTTTCCTCCTTTATTTTGAATATCATCTAGAATCCGTCCCTAACTAGCAAAACCATACAAATTATGTCCATAGACAGATACCATAGACGACTTTTGACACATTGGATTATGTTGGCTGCCACATCATTACTTGGCCCTACATTGGCTGCCAAGGATTGTTCAGAGCACCTCTAATAGTGCCATCTCAATTGTCTTTTAGCTATATTAAATAAGTAAATCTTATATAGAGAAGAGAGGAGATGAGGGAAGATAATGTGTTATGTCTTATGCAAGAGACGACTTAAGCCCATAAACTAATGTAAATAGTGAAAGTGTGTGAGGTAGGAAGTTATCGTGAAAATAATATAAAATAATTAGAGTAATGATTTACTGTTGGAGAAGTTATTTCTAGCGTTGTCTTTAGGTGAGATAAAAGCCTTAAAGATAACTTTAAGACCCGGTCATTTGGGCTAAAAAAATATGGCTTATGGCTGAAATTATACTGTAATTGATTGAAATTACACTGTAACTGATAGTGCCTTATTTGGTATAATTAATTTTAAAAATTTTAAGTATAATGTAAACGAATATGGAAAAAAAAGAACCGGTAAAAAAGCTAAAAAGCTAAAATTTCAGAAAAGATGAATTTTATAAATAGTGAAAAATAAACTAGAAGTTGAAGTCGAAATGAGCGAGGCTTAAAAGACAGACTAATATACATACCCTCAGGAGAAGACAGGAGAAAAGAAAAGAACAGAAATGGGGAAGAAGTAGAGGGGAAAAAATGAGAGAGATAGGGAAGAGGAGGTGGCGCTGACATGTGGGGGGTTTTTTTTTGGAAAAGGGCATGTATCTGCTGATCAGCCAACTAATCTGCAGTTAATTTCTAGCTAGTACGTATTGATCAGGTAACTAATCTGCAGGTAATTTCTAGTTGCATCGATACGTCGTGTTACTGGATTTTGGATGTATTGGAATTACTATGATCGATATACTGCAATCTTTTTTTTTTGTTTGTATCTATCTGTCTTTCAAGTAGATACTCTGATCAACTTTGTTTAAAAAAAATAAGAATGATGGTAGAACCAGTAAAAGGCCCAAGGGGATAACACAATGAAAACCCTTCATTATAAGTGGCTCTACTACTCTACTTGCTAGCAATTACGTAATGCTGTTGACTGATGCGGAGACTAGAAGAAGGTTTGGGGCATGCTTAATTAGTTTTAAGTCACGTTTGTTAGTTCCAATCCCGCATTGCATCAAGTTACTAGTTGTACATGTGGAGTGGTTAATTAGCACAAGTAGTAATTATACTAACTAGTTCGATTATTTTAGAACACTAGCCTCCACCATGCAAGTGCATGTTCTTTTTTATTTCTCCTCTTCGTTCCCTTTCCTCTCTTCCCTTCTCTACCTCCTTCCCATGACTCCCCGGCAACTGCAGCTACTACCTCCTGCAGTAATATGTTCTTTGTGGCTTTTTAACGGTTTTAGGCTTTTGATTTCTCTTAACGATCACTATTTATTAGACTAACACTAGTACAAATATGGGCTTCAATGATAATCAGAAATCATTACGGAAGATCACTTTTTGATATAAAAATATTTTATGGCAAAAATAAGACGTCACGACCATCGTCACAGAAAGTACATAGATTGTATCTAGTGACGCGATAGGGCATTTTCGTCATAATCTTAACAAGAAAATATTATTATCACGGAATATAACAATTAGTGATGTTTATAATCGTCATGCATAGTTTGGTAAATGTCATGTAAACGTGCCATTTTGTCATAAATTTCTAGGCTTGCCCGACTGGGTAGGCTCCGCCAGTATGTTTTATAATGTGTTTTCATCATAACATCTATAAAATTCATCCAAATTTCCAAAGGTCACCCATCCCATCTCTTCTCTCACCCAGACTCGCTTAACTTCAAAGTTGTTTCAAGGTCTGATACGATTGTGTCTTTTTCTTTCATTTGATTGAACTATTCACCTTTATCCTTTCGTACTCTTTGCTTCTCCAAGTTAATTTTCAAACCAATCCTCATCTCCACCTCATGTAAAAATGGAAAATGACCCAGATTACTCAAACATCACTTCTTGGCTATTTATTTTCCATTTATTCTACCGTTTCCTTTTATTCAGCAATTTCAAAATTTAATGACCAAAACTGTCATTTCGGAATCCTTTAATTACTTGTCGGTTTCCCATCACCCAAGCCTTCAAATTGGGTTCACATAACTACGTTTCTTCCCTTTCACACTTTTGCAAATTTTCTAGTTCGTCTTCCCGAATGTCATCTATCTTCCGAGTGTCGTCTGTCACCCGACCACATTGTTTGATGAGTTTTTGTATAAATATACTAAGTCCAAGTAAATACAGAGACACATATTTTGGAAGAAGACTATGGTATGAGTACGTGCTATGCAAGATTTAATTTCTTTAAGATCAGATAATGAAACGGCACATGAGCTTGTCCGCAAGCTGTCGGTGCATGGTCAATGCGTTGCGCCTCATATGGCTGCAAGTCCCAGCCGACCATGAAATATATGCGCCAAGATCATCCTATGAGTTCGTAGTTCTTCGACCGCGTGTTGTCGACCACGTTGTGTCGACCACGCCTACTCAAGCACAGTCACTTCGACCATGTGTTTCAACCACGCTCTCTGACCACACCGTGCGGACCATGATGTTATGACCATGGCTGGTCGGCCACATTGGGTTGGCCACAGATGCTCGACCAGGGTTGCACGACCATGGCACATCGACCATGTTGATTTTTACTACAACTCTGGTCATACCACTTAACACAGAGCCAGAACTTTCGGTCTTCGACCATTCGCTGTTTCAACCACGTAGGTCCAATTGCTTTGTTCTCTTCAACCGTCACCTGGATGCCTCAACCAGCTAGTCTTCGAAGCACCGATCGGCTACTTAAGCGTGGTCTACCGAATAGTTCATTATGTCTTATGACCGGCTCACTATAGTTCAGAGGGTCACTGACTCCAGGGGTGCACTGGTCTCCGACTCCTATGCGAACTCGGGCACACATATACTCAACTACCATTAACAACAAGATCAGTGCCAACATGATCTACGGTCTAGTTCAACTGATTGTTGTGCCGTGCCTCACATGGCTGCATGTTCTCTATCGATTGCAAGGCGCGTGGTCAATTTATGGCTGCCTATGCAGCAAGATGGAAGGAAGAGATTGGTTCTGGGTATATCGTCTTCACAATGGAAAGGTGATTACACCGTATCTCCATCTTATGGAAGTAATTCTCAACAAATCTTGTTAATATAGAAAGCAGAGGTCTAGAAGGTAAGAATCAGTAATCGATCTGGGATTTGATCGCAAAATTAATTGCACGATTGGCGCCGTGTGGAAGCTGCGGCCTTTGCTCATGCCTATAAAAGGAGAGACCCCACAAACGTAAGGGGTACAGAGATGGATGAAGACATAGACAAACAGAGATGGATGAAGACACAGACGAACAGAGACGGAGAGACAAGCATAGACAAATGGGGGAAGCGATAAAGTCACCCGATCGCACCCGTACACCCCAGACAGAGGGATGAATGGAGCTATCTCACAGGCCAAAAAACGGCGGCAGTAGTGAGACGACTGCCAATGCCTACGGTCGCTGCTGGCGATGCCATCGAGGAAGCACTCTAGAGCTTGCCACTGGGCAGCATGTGGCCACAACGATGGGGCTAGCAAGATTGTTGTCATCTCATTAGGCTTGAAGCATGAAGTCCTCCCACTCTTGCATGTGGCGTGCACCCCGGCCAAGTTATGTGGCTACAATGATCCGCCATGTACCACGACTGCCCCCGATACTCAAGACTTCTTCAACCACCTTTGGAACACAGGCACTTTCTACCGCATGCGATACTCAGGTGCTTTTGACCACCTTTGGCACTTAGATGTTTACGAACCCCTACAATACTCGGGTGCCTTCGACCGTCTGTGGTACCCAGGCATCACAGATGGCTTTGATACTCAGTCACTTACGACCACCTCCTGTGTTCGGTCACTTACGACCTACTCCTATGATTGGTTGCTTATGTCCGTCTGATGTACTTAGACATCACCGACCTCTGTTGATACCCGTTCATGTACGACCGCTTTCAATACTCCGGTGCCGCCGATCGCCCACAGCACTCGAACGTCATCAACCACCCGCAGGGGCTGGACATTTACAACCGCTTTCAACACCCAAGGCCATCGACCGCCCAGAGCACATGGACTTCATCGACCATCCACTGGGCTAGATGTCTACGGCTGCTTTCAACACCCGAGGCCATCGACCGGCCACAACACTCGGATATCATCAGTACTCAGACGTCACCGACCATTTGCTGCACTTAGCTACCATCAACCACTCACAGTACCCAGTCGCCATCGACCGCCCACTGTACTCAGGTGTCGTCAACCTCTTTAGGCGCCATCAACCACCCACCATACTTGGATGTCATCAATCGCCTACAGTACCTGGTTGCCATCGGCCGCCCGCTGTACTCAGGCGCCATCAACCGTCCATCGTACTCGGTCGTTCACAACCACCTGTTGTGCCTGGTCACTTACAACTATTGGCTGTACCTGGATGTCGTCGACCGCTTGCCGTGCTAGGGAGCTTACGGCTGCCGGCTGTACCTAGATGTTGTCAACCAGAGCTTATGACTGCCAACTATGCCTGGACATCTTGGACCACCTGTGATATTCAATCGCCCATGACCATCTCCTATACTCGGTCGCTTACGACCATTTGTTTTGCTCGGACGTCAACTGCCATTGATACTCGATCACTTATGACCATCTGCTACACTCTGACATCTCTGACCATCTTCGATGCCCAAACATCTTCGACCGTATTTGATACACGGTTGCTTACGACCGCCCACTGTACTCAGGCGTTGCCTACCACAGTTAATACTTTGTTGCCACAGATCGTATGTTGTACTCGATGTCATCGACCGTCGTTAATTTTCGGTCGCTCACGACCACCCGCCGTACTCGAGTGTCGTTGACTGCCTTTGATACTCAGACTCCTCTAATCAGTTGTCCAAGACGGATGCCTCCGACCGGCTCGTCGCACTCGAATGTCCCTGAATGACTCTGATACTCCATCATCACGGCCGCTTGTCAAAGTTGGGCACCTTCGACCGCTGCTCAAACTCGGACGCCTTCGATCGCTTGTCGAAATCGAGTGCCTCCAACATTTCCCAAAGCCATACACCTCTGACCGCTTGTCGAAGTCGAGTGCCTCCGACTGCTTCTTGAAGCCAAACACCTCCAACCACTTATCGAAGTCGAGTGCCTTTGACCACTTCCTGAAACCAGACACCTCCAACCGCTTGTCGAAGTCGAGTGCCTCCGACCGCTTCCCAAAGCCAGACACCTCCGACCACTTGTCGAAGTTGAGTGCCTCCGACTGTTTGTTGGCTTTCGACCACGTTGGCTTTTGACCATAATGGTTTTTGACCCTGATGGCTTTTCGACCATGTTGGCTTTCAACCATTGATGGCTTCCGATGGGTTTTAACCAAGAAGGCCTTCGACTACCGGCTATTTCCGATGCCCATAGGCCTCCGATTATGGTCTGCTCTGGAGTCTGATGGTTTTCGACTAACTGGCTATTTTCGATGTGCGGTGATTTCCAACTTTTGATTACTAATTACTCCCTGATGCCGATGGCCTCTGGCTTCTGAGGAGTCGTTTCTAGCGGTAAGAAATCCCGAGGGCGATTTCTCGCGTCAAACACACGCCATATTTGTCTCCCATGAGTTTTTTATTTTTGTTCAAGTCAATTTGTGTTCTAGACTCTAAACAACTTATTTACCAAGTTAATTTGAGTTCGGTTCAGTCAATCAATGGGAATCGAGATTTTTCTAAAACCAGTCGTTTTCGCGCCTTGTCGTTGATTCATCATCTCCGATGAGCCGTTCTTCGATTCCTTGCAATTACACCATCACTAGCACATTCTCTACATATTCCATACTTCGAATTGACTAATGCATCGCTCGTACAATTTCAGCACCAGTGCCACCCCATTGTCCACCGCTATGCACCGTCGCCCTGTTTCTTCGGCCATCCTCCGATTGTGCTCTCTTGTTTCCTCTGCATTCCCTGCCTATGCCTCTAAGCAACGGGAGTCAAGGTCGTGCTCGTGCTCCCTTATTTCCTCCATGTTCCCAGCCCATGCCCATGCCTCTAAATAATAACAATTCGTTATATAAAAGTAAAACGATACATGATAACAATAAATGAGACAAAAAATAATTTATTATATAAACACCTTGGCACGTAGCCACCCTTCTGACTTGACAATTTGTGACGATATGTAACTGCTTTTTATGACAAATTTTTTCAAATCGTCACAAAGTTTTAAGGCAAACGCCTCTACTTTCAACGATGACAAATTTAATATATAGTTATAAAAAGTTGCTTATTAATGACCTTTATTTCAGTACCTATCTACCATGATTTGCATCACCTAGTCTAGTTAATTTTGTCCCTAAGATTGTTACTTGTCCATATTTTGGGCTTTTGGAATGCGCTATCCATTATTAACATACTATCTTACATGTATTACCCATTATAACTTTATTGCTCATC
Source organism: Dendrocalamus latiflorus (assembly GCA_017311315.1). Taxonomy (NCBI): domain Eukaryota; kingdom Viridiplantae; phylum Streptophyta; class Magnoliopsida; order Poales; family Poaceae; genus Dendrocalamus; species Dendrocalamus latiflorus. Next base: position 25,149,886 of record CM029646.1, on the reverse strand, counting down.
AATTTATGTATTAATTTGGATTGACATGGTATCGAAATGTGTGTTTGCTACGCTCGCCAACTTCATCTCACTAGCACTGCCTCTATTTTTGTCCTGCGTACGCTGCTTTGCGTGAAATTACAGGTGAGGCCGCAGCCTTATTTGGCCAAGGGAAAAAAATCTATCGGTTTGTAAATTTTATCTGAAGGTAGCGATAGAAGTGGTAACCGCTGGTTACCGGATTTTTCAGATTTTTGCAGCAGAAATTTTTGAATTTTTTAGATGAAAATTCGGTGAATACGAAATTTTTTGACCGGTTTAAATTTCATCGGAACCCACGGGTAAACCAGGTTACCGACAAAAATTAAGCAATAGACTTTTTCCTAATTTGGCCTCAACGAGGCTCCCCCGCTGCAGAGGGCACGCGTGAGCCAGCAGGTGAGAGGGGCTGGCGTGGTACATGCGCGGGTGCACTCAGGCATGCATGCCAGTGGGTGGGTGGAGAGGAGACGTGGTCCGTCCATGTAGCTAGCTAGCGCGCGCGCAGGGGGTAGCATGACACGTAGCTAGGCTGCGGCTGGCTCAGTGCTCGCCGGCCACGCTCACTGACAACCGGCCCAGGCCAAGCCAAGCAACGGAAGGGAGGACATGGGAGCTTGAGCTAGAAGATGGAGTGAGGCCTTGGAACGTACCTTGATTTCGCTTGTCTTGTCTCTCTTTTTTCTGTTGTGTTTTTCAACTGAAGCCGGGAGGAGAGAGGAGCCTTGCAAAGCCGTCCGTGCTCCGCGCGCGCGTTCCTCTTACCTAAGCCGTGTCTGCGTCACCATCGGCCGTCTATTTCCGAAAACAACGGGTCAGCCGGGCGTTTCTGTTTTACCACAAGACATATCACTCCTCACACCATCGATCCATCCACCCCTCTCTCTCTCTCTCTATCTCTGGTAGTATTAAAGAACAGCACAGGAGGGCCGTGCTCTGATCTGCCTCTCTCTCTCTCTCTCTCTCTCTCTCTCAGTCAGGAGTAGCTGCAGGCAGCAAGTACTCTTCTTGGTGATCCATCGAATATCGATCCGTCCTGGCGAGCTAGCTGCTGCCGCTGCTTCATTTGATCGCTCGACTTTTTGGTCTCCGCTCGCTCGCTGATTTGTTTGGTGGATCTCGATTGCGTGTGCCTTTGCTAGCTTTGATTTCATGGAGATCTCCAGCACCACTGCTCACCACCAGGTAAGTCTTCGCTTTACCTTCCATCCCATAGATCGATCGATGCAACTCTAGCTAGCTAGTTCGCTTTTTCTTCTTCTCTTGAATAATTATTCATGTTTTCTTTCTGATGAGTCTCTCTTGATCTTGATTTGCGACTTACTCATGGCTGTCTATCTTAATCCCATGCGATTAATTTGCCGCGTATATACATACATGCATACGTTTTATATCTAGCTATAGCTAATAAGGTGTATATAGAATTATAGAAACTGTATATATATTTCTTGATATGTGTGCAAAAATTCATGGACGGGCGCGCATGTACCAGATTGGCAGATTCTCGATCAACTGGGCCAACAAAGCTGGATGGATGCCTCAACTTTTCTTTTCCTTTCCTTTCCTTTCTTTTCTTTGTCTAGGTCGACCAAAGGTTCTTCCATTTTTTTTTCAGCTAACTATATGTCATCCTTCCATTCAAAGCTGCATCAGTCGATTAGAGAGCTTGAGTCAATCGTATTGATTGAAGAAATCTGACATAATTAAGATCTAGCGATTTATTTAATTATTTATTTATTTTGAAATGAAGTAAAAAAAAAGAGTGAGCATCCGTGTTCGAACCCGGGTGGATCGGGTGGTCGATTCGACTCCTTGCCAACCAAGCATCGCTTTTAAGTTATTGCCTTTTTTATGAATCGCATATGTCCAAAATTGGATCATATGTTCATAGCCAAATTTTTATTTGCACAATTACTATCTAATTGATGTTTGCATCATTAGGACTCATTTGTACATGAACGATTTTTTTCTTTCTGAAAGCTTTCTTTCTCTGTTTGCTTAGCAAAGATTAGGTCATCTAGCTAACAAGTCTTGAGCTTTAAGTTTTAGCTAATCAAGTCTCAAGGGTCCATTAGTAGAGAAGAAATTAAGTAAGTGTACCCCGGCCCCTTTGCAACCCAAACACAATCACATGCAGCTTGCAAGTAATGATTCAACCCTCTGCACTTTAGTCTCCCACCCCATCTTTCATCATTGCCTCTCTTTGCACCTCCATAAATTTAAGAGTTTGTTTGTTTGTTTGCCCTGTCTAGTTTAATTAGTTACGTCCTACAATTTCATAATAAATAACAGCCAAGTGATTCAATATTTCCTTAAATTTAGTTTCTGAAAACCTTTCTTCATTCTTGCCTTGAATTAACAGTAGGCTACTGCAACAAATTAATTAAAACCCTCGATCAGTATCCCATGTACGTTCATGTACACACGAAAATTCTGGCTATTTCATCGCGCATAGTAGAGTCGTTCCAAACATAATCCAGTTTCTTAATTGTAATACATTGGAGCTGAAAGTAATAAAGACTTCAAATGAGGTGTATTTAGGAAGTCTTATCACGTGAATTTCGAGTGTAGGTACTATATATGAATATGTGATTACAGAACAGTGCAAGCGAACAATACATAACGTACGTTATCCTTTACAAGTAGCTAGTCAGTTATGCATTGGATCGAGTTCAAAGTGAAATAGATTTCAAAAGAGGTGTGTTAGGAACTCTTAGTTGTCACGTGAATTTTGAGTGTAGGTACGTACAATGAATCTGTGTTGACGTACGGAACAGTCCAAACAAACAACGATACGTGATGTCAAGCTCCCTAATTCAAATTCTGTCACATAACAAATTATGCATTTTCTCAAGTTAATTTCCTAGAGAAAATGTAAAGTGTCATTTTTAGTTTTGATTAAAAAAAAGTGTAGTAATAAGCTAGCATTGGGTCATCAAAATTGCACCAACTCTCTCAAATATGATCAGCCCATAAACACAAAAGCATATTCTTACAATTATGGCTTTCACATTTTTTTTATTGAGTACAATTATCAAGTTGTTAATTATACACTTCCTAATGGCAATGTCTCCTGATGATACAGCCATGTTTCTTGTTTCAATTGTGCACGCAGAAGCTCATGGCCACCGGTGCGTCGTCCCAGATGGAGGAAGTGGCGTTGTGCAACTCCAAGCCACGGCAACAGTCGCCGGCGTCGAACGAGACGCAGGCGACGGTGGAGCGGAAGCCACGGCCTCACCCAGACAAGGCGATCAAATGCCCACGGTGCCCCTCGACCAACACCAAGTTCTGCTACTACAACAACTACAGCATGTCGCAGCCCCGCTACTTCTGCAAGGAATGCCGCCGCTACTGGACCGAGGGCGGCTCCCTCCGCAACGTCCCCATCGGCGGTGGCTGCCGCAAGAACAGGCGCTCCTCCACTTCCTCCTCCTCCTCGTCGTCTGCGGCGGCGGCCTCCAAGGTCAACAAGCTCGTGCCGGAACCCATGGTGCTTCCGTCCTGCACGGACTTCCCCAACGTGCTCCCCACATTTAGCTCCACAGGCTTCGAGCTCCCCAGAGACCACCTCTCCTTGGCCTTCGGTTCGTCGTCGTCCAACCCGGCGGCGACATTGTCTCCTGGTGGGACGTTTTTGGACATACTGAGAGGAGGGCTTCTTGATGGCAATCATCAGAACAACGACTGCTATGGGCCTACTAATGTGATGGTGATGCCGCCATCGACAACATTTTGTGTTGGTGCAGGTCTGAATCTGATGATGCAGCAGCATGGGCTTGGTGGTACTGCTGATCACGCAATAATCGGTGGTGCAACTGCTACACAGGGAGTAGTGAATGGCAGTACGGATGCCGGCGAGGAAGGCGGCGGCGGCGGCGTGAAGGCGATGATGGGGCTTCAGTGGCCGTCACAGTTTGGTGGTGGTGGTGGTGGTGGTGGTGTTGGATCAGCAGGTGGGCAGCTGCAGGTTGGTGGACAGCAGCAGCAGCAGCAGCAGCAGGGCACTGTGAATGACAACAATGTGACGATGGACGACAACAACAATGGCCCATCAAGGGATTGGTACTGGAACAATGGAGCTGCAGATAGTGGAAATCCATGGCAAGGCCTCATCAATAGCAGCTCACTGATATGATGTAAGTGCAATCATGCTTTGCTTCATCGATCCATCATGAAAGAATATATTCCAGGTGCAAAGCAAGGAAGGAGCAGCAGTGTAGTTAATTACAGGATGGGTATATGTGTGGTCATGATTGGAAGGGCAGGCATCATGCATCACATTTTCGCTTCAAGTACATGCATGAGGTTTTGTCAAAAGAAGAGCTTAATTGCCATTGGAGTAGTGGATTTTCTTCATTTCACCGCTTATTGTTAATTAATTAGCTTCCTAGCTACCTTTTCGCTCCATTAATTTGTTTCCTTTTTCGTCTAAAGATTAATAGAACATTGATCTCTGGTGTTTCCTTGTTCTCGCTTCTCAGTTTGGAGTACTGGGGTTGTTTAACCTGATAGAACCATGCAAGACATATTTAAGCAAAACATCATTGGTGACATCCATTGCTTGCAGTTGACGTCTTTCTTTCTTCCTTTTTAAGTTCTTTTTTTCCTCTGATGGGATTGAACAAGGGCATGGGCCCTAGCTTGTACGTGCATGATGCAATGCTCCTTTTGTTTCTTTTTTTTTTTCATATGTATCATTGATTATGCAGCGGTTTAATTTAATTAGAACTTGTAGGATATATCACAGCAGTAGTGTTCTTGCTATAGATAGATCTCATCGATCTGGTACAGATCGAAGATGGGTAGACTATGACTCAGAATTTTGCACTGGGAATAAAAGAAGAGATAATGTAGCTAGCCAGCTTAGCTAGTGGGGTAGTGGCGTGCATGCTCGATCGATCTTCGCAAGAAAACATTGTGTACTGTGTCTATGCAATGCAGTGCATGATTGCCAATCCCCACTAGCTTTGCTTGGCCTCTACATGGAAAAGGAGGAAGGTATGCATGGTACTTTAATTTGTGTCAACAACGAAGGAATGCATCTTCTAGCTAGTCATCCATAATTCCATACATACAACAAGCATATATACCATATACTTCCTTCGTTTTGTAATATAAGTCTATAGCCACCATATACATAGACGAAGGAAACACTGAATCTAAAAAAAGATTAACGTTATTGGACCATACATACCTCTATTAAATGGCATACAACAGACACTAACCCATTTCTTCAGTATTAAATGAGGGGTATATGGTAGAAATATTACAATAATTACATCTTTGATCTTTACAGTAGAATTATATTGTGAGACAACGTTTTTTAAGAATGAGAACTTATTATATTGTAAGACGAAAGGAGCAGTAATAGTCATAGTGTTGAAAAAAGCTAGAGGGAATCTGAGGTTGCATCCTGCACGCTGGACAGCAAGATCTTAATGAAGATATTATATTACTTATTATCTAGCTAGTAGCGTATGCTTGCTTGGACACCAACACTTTTTAATGCATAACTTTTCATTGTGCCATTACTAACTTTCGCTCTTCCCAGCCCAGCCCCCCTCACCTGTGGTGGGGCCAGTATCAGTTGGATAGTCGCCAAGGGTATTTTAGTCAACTGGAAAAAAAACAAAATGATTATCTAGATAACCATAGCTTGATCAAAAGTGATAAGTTTGGTAATTTCTAGAATGTTGTGGAAGGTGGAATCAGTCTGATTGTGCACTGCTATAAACTGACTGATGCGACAGCCAATCAACTGAATGACTGATGCGACAGCTACTATCCTGACGACGCATGCTACGTCTGCCGGTACAAAGCGGTGCTCCATGGGGCTTATTGTTTTGGTTTATTAAAATTATACTGTAGTAATTATTAATTTTTTATATATTTTAATTAAAAATAAAAAATTATTATATATTCACAAACAATCAAAAGTAATAAGAAAAAAAATCAAAAAAAAATTAAGAAGCTGATATGTTTTAAAAGCCAAAAGTCAGAAGCAGAAACCGGTTAGAGCAGAGCCAAAATCTCTATGGAACATTAGAAATTTTCTGTTTTAATAAAAACTAAAAAGTTTTCAGTGAAATTCCTAAATTCTAATAAGGCCATTTCTGTAACTATCTAATAAGGCCATTTTTGTAACTATCTATGCTGGCTGATTATTGAGCTATTTTATCATTAGAATAAGATGTATGCATCAGAGGTATAATCGAAATAGATATGGACATATATTTCTCATCTCGTATTTTGCTCATTTTTTTCATCAGAGTATGCCCTAGGACGCACTAACAAGGGCTATGCTAATTTGTTCTTTTTGGATCTGCATATGTGCCATTTCGGTGGCATGCATGTTCATCGATTAAGACAAGCTCGAATGACAGACTGATAAGAGGACAGATACATTGCATTGGAATTGGATTGCATTACTAACGAATTCTTTTTCCTTTCCCGATCAATATATATGTGGCTAGGACTTTCAGGCATTGTTCTGTACTACGCACTGGTCCAGCACCAGCAAGTTTTAGGGCTTCTTTGGAACAAGGGTATTTTAGAGGAAAAATAGTCGTGATATTTTAACCTTGACTTTTTAGTTTTCTCTGTTGCGAAGAGGTCCTCGGTTTGCAAATTAACGCCAAAAGGAAGATTTAAATAAAGTGAGCGAGTAGTACGTATTCCAGTACCGCATGTGTAGGGCATATTGGTCAGTACTACTAATTATCCAAGTAGTCCTAGTACTTCAGCAGTACTAGTCGATCTGCCAATGACATGCATTCCTACATCTCTGCTATGTCTCTAGCTATTCGGGTGTGTACATATATACACTAGATACATACATACAGTAGCAGTGCTAGCTAGTATAGTAGTAGTAGTAGTAGGACAATAGTTTTTGTCAGGATTTCCCAATTATCCAGTACACAGATAACACACTTTTGATTCTTCCAGCAATCACCAAGGAAATCCTAAGCCTCAAAGCAATTTTACACACACTGATTCAATTGGGCTTAAAATCGACTATCACAAGTCCAATTGCCCTTGCGCTCCCCACTCCGAGTAACGTCCTGCAACTCCCCAACTCGTCCTCTGCCCTTGCGCTTCCCGCTCCAGGACCTAGCGAAGAGCTGGAGGCTCATGGTACCCGAATGGCCGTAGGGCTAGCGTCAAGAGCCTCGAGGCCAACCATCACCCCTAAGGCACTAAACATCTCCAACTTGAAGGCGGTGATGAAGACAATGGCGAGGCAAGCCATGGACTACATGATGGCCGCATACCATCCCCAAATAGCCTGCTGCCCTTCTCACCGCACCCAATGCCACACTTGATCTAAGTGGCCACATACCTGGGAGCACACGGGGCCCTGACCCTCGTCCTCAAAGGTGTGCAAGGGGGGCAACCCCTATAATCTCCCACCACTCACCCACGCAGCCGTGATGAACAGGGATCCCTTCAGGCCACCAACCCCTCTAGGTCATGGATTCAGAGGGCCTCAAGGCCAACCTCTTCCCTTGTAATTCATCCTATTGGCCTCAGCACCTAAGGCCTAAGCTCGTGCCCCAAGGACAATGGCTCTAGGCCCTCCTCCTTAGGTTCTATTGCCCAAGCAGATTCGCTTGCAGCCAGAGATGGTAAGCCAGTTTCCATTAGCAGGGGTAGAGCCTCAACCCCAAGGGACTACTTAGCCCGAGGTGGCTAGGAATCGAGCTCTTCTAGCTAATAGGAGCACCATCATCACCACTACGAATCTAGCTCTTCTAGCTCATAGGATCACCGTTATCGCCGAGCATGTTGAAATCACCCCACGGGCGTGGCGGCACGGATGTCCTCGGTTCTGGTAACCCCCTCGCCCGGGCAATCTCCGAGACCCTACTTCCTTCCAAGTTCCGTTAGCCCAACATTGGGCCATACAACAAGGAGTCTGATCCTATGCAATTCATTGAAGTCTACTCCACAATGATTTGGAACAGAGGGGGCGACAAGACAAAGATGTGCAGTTGCCTCCCGCTCTCTCTTCGGGACGGCAAGGTGATGGTTCTTCAACCAAAATAAAGGCTCATGTTGTAGGGGTGGCCCAACCCCTGTGAATAGGCCTTGCAATTGGCCCAATATGTAATAGGCCTAATAGTATAGAGGAATATACTAATATATCATCACCTTTTGTAATTATTAGGGGGTAGGATGAGAATTTCCCATCCTACCTCATTCATGTATATAAACCCCCAAGAGGGGTATGAGAACGGGAGATCCACTCATTTCATACACGAGCACTCTCTCTCCTGTCGTTGGCTCTCTCTAGCTAGTTCCCTCATATAATATTTGGTCAGTAGCAACAACAATTGGCATCGACCATCAGGAACGCGCAAGAAGTTGCACAAGAAAAGGCACTAGAAAGCGACGGCAACGAAAGGCAAGACAGGTACGATGGCAGCGATCGTCAAGTCCAGCACGCAGTGGCAGGTGGTACCCGGTGGCAACGATCACGACGCCCGTGCTGGTTGACCGTCAACCACGACGCCCATGCTGGTACGACCGTGGGCAGCGACACCCACGCTGGTATGATCATGGATCGCAACGCCCATGCCAGTACAACCATTGATTGCGATGCCCACACCGTCATCTCGACACTTGGGAGTCAGCCTCCAAACAACATCGACGAATGTCAAGCCTCTCCGACGGGAATTTTGCACGGAGTGCGTGCTCCAAAGCCTTCACCCATCACCGACTACGTCGACACCCATGACCACGTTGCGATCGTGACTTCAGTGACATCTCCGACTACGCCATGGTCAAGTCTTCGTCGACAGACACGACCAACCCGTGGTCGACACTTGGGGACGGAGTACCCGCCTCCGACTTCTCCACAGGACTTCATGCTGTCCTCACTGAAGACGTCGTAAGGTCTTCCCCGAGCTCTATGCTGAAACTTCGCATGACTTCCACAGGACTTCGCAAGGTCTTCGCCGAGCCCCACGCTGTTGCCATCTCCAACGAACTTCGTGGGACTTCACGCGGTCTCCATCGAGCTCCAGACAGAGACTTCGCACGAGTTCCAGGCAGAGACTTCGCATGGTCTCCACTGAGCTCCACGCGGAGACTTCACATGACCTTCGCAGAGCTTCGCAAGGTCTTCGCCGAGCCCACATGGATGGTGTCTCCGACGAACTTCACGGGACTTAATGCAATCTCCACCGAGCTCCGCGCGGAGACTTTGCACGACCTCTGCAGGGCTTTGCACGGTCTCCACTGAGCTCCGCGTAGAGACTTCATATGACCTCCGTAGGGCTTCGCATGGTCTTCACCGAGCTTCGCGTAGAGACTTCACACGACCTGTGATTGTACATAATACTAACGATTTTGGTTAACCGTATATGATAAAGCGTCTAGTATAGCTTGTTTTGTAGTAGTGGTCTCCTCTTTGTGATCGTCCTGATCAGTGCCACAGTCACAGCAGTGCCTCTACCGAGATTCACACATCCAGGGATGGAACACCATGCATTGACGTGCTAGCACCGGTGCACATGGCAAGGATTATAAGAGGTGGTGGTTAGAGTTTTCGATGGGTGTATTTCGAGATGTCTTTCTCAGCCCCCGTACCTCTTTTTATATAGTCTCCAATCATATCCTTATCCGATACGATCAGATATCGTATCCAACTCGAAAAGCCTCAAACTAGATCTTTATCCAATACGAGTAGAGATCGTATCCCACTCAGAGACTATTATCTGGACCCTTATCATTCTAGCCTATTAAGTGTGTGGCCCTGTAGGTTCATGTATATTTGTCCATAGGCCGAAAACTCCTTTCCAGTCTATAAGTCAATATTAGCCCCTAGCAGGACATAACGATTCCCAAACATATATAAAGATTATATCGAATGAACATATATAATTCATATATACCGATCCCTTTGCCTCATAATACCAGATCGAACTCAAGGCAAAAAGCGTGACATCCTACGACAGCTCAATCCTTCACTCGAAGCTGCAGTAGATTACTCAGTCGTGATTAACTCCTCAACCACATTTGGCATGGCCATGCACTTTCTTAATCCAACCATATTGAGAGGACCAGAAATATCTCTCCTGTTATATATGAGGAACAAATTCCATCTTGATCGCTCATATTCCTCCGCATATTTTTATAGTAAACCCGAAGCTACCTTTACGACCACCCAGTCATGGAGTAGTGTTTGGCAACCCCTAACTAAACTATTACACATGTAGAAAATAATGATGATCTCAAATCTAAGAATCCTACATACACTATGTATAAGACCAATTGATGACACTTAAGAATATAACAATTACCGTAGTGTCTCATGGTAGGTCAATCCAACATCATGTTCTCTAACATGTGTCCACATTATTAATTTGATATCTCATATCCATGATCTATGAAACATGATTATCAATCAATACATGTGATGATCTGTAAATCACAATTTTCCCACATAATAATATAATATCAAGGATAATTTAGAATAACATCAAAATATGAATAAAGAGTTCCACAAATAAGTCACATACTTGTTGATTAATATAAAAGATATTTATTCAAGAGATAAAATAACATATTATTCAAAAGATCACAAATATAGAAGTGATACGATCATCACCATATTGCCTCTAGAGCATGTTACTAACAGTTTAGGGCACTGCCTTCAACACCCTACTTTGGGCACTGCCTCCACCACCATATCCCTAGGGCCTTCTCCATTCCCGCTCCCAAGGGGGATGGGGAGGAGCCCACATGTTGCACGGGACCACTCAATGTGTGGTGTCACATGTCATGGGTCCCCCAACCAAGGGGCCCAAGCTTTGGATCCTCCTGGGGAGGGCCCACATGACAAAGACCTACTATGGGGAAGCGATAATGTGGGATGCACCACTACCGCCCAGAAGACATTCTTGCCCCTACATTAGTCATCCTATTGAGGGTAGTACAGTCCTTTGAACCAGGCCAAGCACATATAAAAGCTCGTTGTAACCTATACTTGTAACTGATACTCTATTGGAATACAAGTCATACACGACTAGTGAGCCCTTGGGGACTTGGCCATGAGGCACCCCCTATACTCCCCTCCTAGGGGGCTCATCGAAACGAGTAGGGCGTCTACCTTAGAGCTCGAACCTGTATAAAAGCTCGTGTCCACTCCCTCTCTCTCGGACGTCGGCCGTCACACAGTTGATGTCTGCCTCTCTCACGTGTCCCGTTTCTCAACCTACAACAATATAATATAGATATATCAGCCTTTTCTTTTTTTATTAATATGGGATTTTATAGCTAGTTTTCATTTGCTAGGATTAATGTGGGATTTTATAGCTAATTTTCTTTTCTCCAAATAATGTCAGAATTTCTAGTTTTTTACCAACTAGGATTAATGTATGGGCTTGGAGGAGACTCAAATTAGTGTGTCTATATATAGAGAGATATCGTAGTCAGTTAGATTGCTAGCTAGTGGCCCTGTTCTTTTCAGCTTCTAAAAGCTGGTTTTCGGTTTTTCTACAGTAACTAACTTTTAAACAGAATATCTTTTCAAGATAAGGTCTACTAATTAATTGTAGTTCATAATGTACCGACTTCATTTATATCGGTAAAAACCGCACATGGGTTTCTGTTACTCTGTAATCTCTCGCACGAACAGGCCAAAAACCACAAAACCACAAATGATGATGTACGTAAACTATAAGCCAGCTGCCCCATCATGTTACCATCTGCGCTGGCCAAACGAGGCTCCATTAGGACCACATTCTAAGGACAGATCAGTGATCACCTGGTGGTTTCGTTTTCATATATCTAGGTTCGTTCCTTAATGCTGCGGCGTGCCGGCCTTGTCTCTTTCTTCAAAGGGAAATTACAGAACGGAATAATGGATCAGGGCCTAGCTTGTTGGGTTAGAGGCGCGCATGTGACTGCGAGAGGCCGGCGATGATTAAAAGCGGGCAGGCAAGCAAAGTAAAGCAGCCATGCATGATGATAGTCCGGAGATTCCACTGGAGAGTACGTGGTATGTGAGGGGAGCGTGAGGAGTGACCGTCCATTCCATTGGTCGGTTGCATGATTGGTTTGATGTTGATGACACAAAATTGAGTTGGGCCTTGGGTAAGTAGGGCCGTAGCACAGAGAATTAGTTCTTGTTCTTTCTTGCTTTCGAATTCTGCTCTTGGTGTTTGGATTCTTCAAAAGTCAAAAGGCCACACCGTGCATATGTATATGTATATATGGTTGCACTAGTCTGTGCGTGCCCACACCGTGCACATTAGTTTTCACGGAGAAAAGTTACTATCATTTATAAGTAAAGTTACTATCAAATACATGTAAAGTTACTACTCAATTGTGTACTGACAGTAACTCTATATGTATTTGATAGTAACTTCACTTACAAACGGTAGTAACTTTTTGACGCGTATTTTACATATATGTACAGATTAATATTTCTATATGTATATGTGTATACGTACATACACTGACGGCCCTCTGCTCATTTTTGCTCGTAATTCTGACGGGCCTCCCTCGGCTAGTCTAGTTAGTATAAAGGAGAAAATGACCATCATATCTGACATCTCGCTCAAGGAAAAAAGAAACAAAGAAAAAGAATCCAAGGCGTCGCTCCCCATCTCCATTTCCTAAAACCGCTTCGCTCATTCTCCCTCGAGCGACGGCGACAGCAACGGCCGTCCCTCGCTCTCCCTGTCCCATCCGTCCCCCACGCCCCCAACTCCTTCCACCTTGCACCCCTGGGGTTTACTGCCGGCGGTGACCATGCGGTCGTGGCCGGCTGGGGCGGCAACGCGCAGTCCTCGGTGGGCGCAGGGCCAAACAAGGGCGACGGCTGCGCGGCATACATGTAGAACATCATGATCTTCGACTCCGAGGGCAACTTGGCTCCTCCGGTGGACGGCGTACGGTCCCTGGTTTTTGCTGAAGATTGCTGCAACCATCAGAACTTTCCGATTTTTCTTGTTCCAATTCATCGACAAGGGCGTGTAATAAGCAGTGCTGTGCAGCACATACTAGCCGGGGCAATAGTGAAGCAATGCTGCAGGCGCCTCGTAAACTTGTCAAGAAAAAAAAAGAACATTCCAGTAAGGAAGCACGGCCAAAGATATACAAGTTATCCACAGAGCTGTCAACAGTTTTGGACAGCAACCTTACCATGAGCATAATTACGATAAACAACCAATGCGCCACAACTAAGAACAAAAAATGGCTATCAGGATTACATGTGTGTGCCCTTATTGGCAGAAGAGAAAAAGGAAAAAAAATAAATCCTGCATCGACGAGGCATGAAACACAGCCAAGGGCCCACGACTCATCGAAAATCCTACCAAACAATCTGGACAATGAGGTTGACACTCACGTTTACTTGAAGACTCATTCACATCATCCTTATCTGCTACATAGTCTTCTGATTTGTGCCTAATCCCAGAATGCAGAAATCGTCAATCAAGCCTCTTAATTCAATGAACAGATGGTGCTGCGTCTACTCACTCCCTGTTAACATTGATCGCCAACGACTGCACCTCTTCTGTTCAACAGCTGTGTTTGTTGTCCTAGTGCACAATACAGCTTTTGGGGGCTATAGGCATCCACTCAGCAGACACAAATTTGAGTGAGGCTAGAGGATGTAGCAATCTATTGCCAATTGTTCTGATTTCCAGGTTCAATTTTGCTAGGGATTTACATTGCACTCATCCATGAATCTATCTTCTCGAATGAGGAACCTCTTCCAGTATTTCCTGTAGTCCGGTATACCTAACTCAAGCAAAGGTTTATGTTACCATTGTAGCGCAATGATGCAGGACTCCGTGCAGCCTCCTTATCAATTCCATAGTCATATCCAAGTCCAGACAGAGTCAACCTTGTTAAGGATAGAATAGGAAATATATTAGGACTGTTATTTGTTTCCTAATATGTCTTGTATTCCCTCTGTATATCCCCCTTGTACCTCTATATATATTGCCCTTTGGGCCTCATGAATAGATGCACAATATTTATAACATGGTATCAGAGCTAGGGTTAAAACCCTAACCGATCTATTCTTCCGCTGCTTCGCTGTCACCTGTGCCGCCGCCGCTCGGGTTGTCTTCGTCTGTCCAGGCCGCTGCAGCCGCCGCCGCCCGGGTCTCCTCTACCCGTGCCGCCGCCGCTGTCGCCGCCGGACTCTCTTTACCCGAGCTGTCGTCGCTGTCGACGCCCGGGCTGTCCTTACCCGTGCCGCCGCTCGGATCTCCAGTCGCCGTTTGGATCATCTCGGGTCGCCGCTGCTGCTTGGGTTGTATCCGCCCGAAGCTGTCGCCGCCGCCAGATCCGACATCACCGCCGTCAGATCCGCTGCCGCCGTCACCGCCGTCGGCCGCATCCGGACCCACATCCGCTGCCGCCATCGGCCGCACTTCGGGGCCGCCGCCGCCTGCTTCGAGCCGCCGCTTGCACCGAGTCGGGTCGCCGCCGCCTGCTTCGAGTCACCGCTTGCGCCGGGTCGGGCCGCCGCCGCCTGCGCCGGGCAGCTGCTGTCTGCGCCGGGTAGCCTCTTGCCTGAGAAGCTCAGTGAAGTGTGTTTCACTTCTGAGGCTTCCCTTTTATAGTTAGCCAAAAAAAGAAAAAGAAAAAAAAGAAAAAAAGAAAAAACGTTGTTTTAACCGCCGCGCCGTCCAGCGCCGCCTGTTAGACTTCGTTGCCTTGGTCGCCGCGCCGTCCAGCGCCGCCTACCGATGGCTTCCGTTCCATCTGCTGCGATCCCATTCTCGGGGACAAAGCTCCATGGCACGAACTACAGGATATGGTCTTCCCTCATGGAGATTACACTTGATGGTCTCCGCCTTTGGGGACATGTTACTGGTGCTCGTCCTTCTCCGCTACCGCCGGTTCAGCCTCCTCCTAGGTAGTCTATCTCTGCACCTCCTGGAGCAGATGAGGCTGCTAAGAAGAAGGCGGAGGCTGATGCTGCTGCTACTGATGCTACTGACGAGGCTTTTCAGTATGCCATTGACGCTTTCGAGCGCTGGTGTGCTGATGAGGCCCGTGTTCGTGCCTCCTGGTGGTCAGTGTTGACGACTTCATTCAGCCAGATATTGTTGGTCTGCGATCTACTCGATAGATCTGGGAGTACTTGCGTGAGCGATACCAGCAGAGCAGTGATGCTCAGTTCTTTTCGCTTCAGCGTGAATTCGAGACGCTTCGCCAGGGAGATTCTTCCGTCGACGACTTCTTCTGAGCTCTGGCTAGTCTCTGGCGACAGATAGATGAGCTGGCTTCTCCACTGTGTCAGGAGTGCCACAAGGTTCAGAAGGCAGATCATGATCGCCTTCGTCTTTATGATTTCGTCTGCCGTCTTCGCCCAGAGTTTGAGCCTGTCAGAGCTCAGCTGCTGAGCCGCTCGCCACGACCGACTATCACCGAGGCTCTTTCGACACTTCGGGCTGAGGAGCTTCGTCTCGGGCTAGCAGCACAGTCCGTTCCAACTGTGCTTGTTGCTCCTTCTTCCACTACATCGACGGTTCCTGCTACGACTACGGTTCCTTCCCAGGTGCCTGTTGCCGCTCCTGCCTTTGCACCAACTGGAGTTCAATGCAACTACTACAAGAACTTCGGGCATGACTATCAGCGTTGTGCGGTGCGAAAAAAGCGGAATAAGGCGCGTGAGGATGGACGATCCAAGGGGAGGCAGGGAGGCCCTTCCTCCACAGGAGGACAGACCAGCTCATCAGGATCTCAGCGAGGTGACTCTGTTCAGCAGCTTTGCCAGGCTCTTCTTCAGCAACTCTCTCACAGCTCAGCGGGTTCTGCTAGTCTAGCTCGGACGTCTCCCCCAGGTACCTCTTGGGTTCTAGATTCTGGTGCTTCTTTCCACATGACATCAGATTCCACATCTCTCACTTCAGTAGGACCTCCTGCTCTCCCTATCTCTGTTTAGACTGCTGATGGTACTCCCTTATCTGTTAGTTGTCAGGGCACTCTTTTGTCCACTGATTTTTCTGTTCCAGCTGTTTCTCATGTTCCCCAACTAACCATGCAGCTTCTTTCAGTGGGACAGCTCACTGACCTTGGTTGTAGGGTTGGTTTTGACTCTCACACCTGTTTCGTTCAGGATCGACAGACAGGGACGATACTTGGGACTAGCCGGCGCCGTAGGGATCGTCAGGGTCTCTACATTCTCGACCGTCTACATCTTCCGTCTGCTCCTACTACGTCTCCTGCCACGTCTACCTCCACTGCCACTGCTGCCACCACTTCTGGAGTTTTTGCGTAGTGGCATCACCGTTTAGGTCACCTGTGTGGGTCTAGTCTTTCGTCATTAGTTCGTCAGGGTGTTCTTGGACGTGTTACTGTTGACACGTCCATGTTTTGTCGAGGTTGTAAGCTGGGCAAGCAGCTACAACTTCCTTATCATTCTAGTGAGTCATTGTCTTCTCGTCTTTTTGATTTAGTTCATTCAGATGTATGGGGACCTGCGCCTATTATCTCTAAAGGCGGGCATAAATTCTATGTTATTTTCATTGATGACTATTCCCGTTTTACCTGGCTTTTCCCTATGTCTAATCGTGGTCAGTTTCTTGCGATCTATCGTAGCTTTGCCATGATTGTTCGTACTCAGTTTGAGTCCTCTATTCGTACCTTTCGCTGTGATTCTGCTGGCGAGTATTGTTCTAGTGCATTCAGACAATTTCTTTCTGAGCAGGGCACTCTTTATCAGTCTTCTTGTCCTGGTGCTCATGCTCAGAATGGGGTTGCTGAACGCAAGCATCGTCATCTGATTGAGACTGCTCGCACCCTTCTTCTTGCTTCTCACGTTCCCCCACAGTTCTGGACTGAGGCTGTTTCTACGGCTGCATATCTCATTAATATGCAGCCTTCCACTGCTCTTAAGGATGTCAGTCCTATAGAGCGTCTCTACTCTAGAGTCCCCCAGTACGATCAACTTCGTGTTTTTGGCTGCACTTGTTTTGTCCTGCTGCCGCCTCGTGAGCGCACTAAACTGACAGCCCAGTCAGTCGAGTGTGTGTTTCTTGGGTACAGTTCTGAGCATAAGGGTTATCGTTGCTATGATCCTTCTACTCGACGGATTAGGATCTCACGAGATGTTGTCTTTGACGAATCTCGACCTTTCTTCTATCGAGATTCGGCTCCTCACACTGCTTCCACCATCGAGACGATCTCCTGGTTGTCTCTCCCTGACTCCTCACCCATTTCTCCTCTTTCCCCGCCTTCGGTACCTTCACCTCCTGTGTTGCCTCCTGCAGCACCGCCTCCTGCTCCTATGGCACCACCGTCTCGTTTCTCTGGGGTGCACTACTCCAGACGTTCTCGTCCTTCACCAGATCCCTCTCCTGGTCTCTTGCCGACACCGACGTCTGATTCATCTGATGATGCTCCTCGTTATGCCCTTCGTGACCGAGCAACCATTCGGCCTCCTGCTCGTCTTGGTTTTGCTTCACCAGCTCAGGCTCTCTCTGTAACTGAGCCTAGTTCTTATCGTGAGGCTGCTTCTCATTCTGAGTGGCAGCTCGCTATGGCAGAGGAGCTTGATGCGCTTCGTCGTACGGAGACTTGGGAGATTGTACCGACACCTGTGCATGCTCGTCCTATCACGTGCAAGTGAGTGTACAAGATTAAGACCAGGTCTGATGGTACCATTGAGCGCTACAAGGCTCGTCTTGTGGCTCGTGGTTTTCAGCAGGAGTATGGTCGAGATTATAATGAGACATTTGCTCCTGTTGCTCATATGACCACTATTCGCACTCTTGTTGCGGTTGCTTTTGTTCGCCGGTGGTCTATCTCTCAGCTGGATGTTAAGAATGCCTTTCTTACTGGCGTCTTGCATGAGGAGGTTTACATGCAGCCACCACCTGGGTATTCTGTTCCAGTTGGTCATGTCTGTCGTCTTCGTCGTGCTCTTTATGGTCTCAAACAGGCCCCTCGTGCCTGGTTTGCGCGTTTTACCTCAGTGATCACTGCTGTCGGTTTCACTGTCAGTGCACATGATCCTGCTCTATTTATCCATGTCTCACCTCGAGGTAGGACACTGCTTCTTCTATATGTGGATGATATGCTCATTACTGGTGATGATCCCTCGCTCATTGCATATGTGAAGAAGCATCTCAGTGAGCAGTTCTGATGACTGATCTTGGCTTGCTTACATATTTTCTTGGGATTGAGGTTTCTGTCACACCTGAGGGTTAATACCTCTCTCAACAGAAGTATGTCCAGGATCTTCTTGATCGGTCTGGTCTGACTGATACTCGCACTGCTGAGACTCCTATGGAGCTCTCTCTTCTGCTCCGTGCTACTGATGGTGATCCTCTTGAGGATCCTATTCGGTATCGCCATCTTGTTGGCAGTTTGGTATATCTTGTGAGCACTCGTCCTGATATTGCTCATGCTGTCCATATCTTGAGTCAATTCATGGCTTGTCCTACTCATCTTCACTACAGTCATCTTCTTCGTGTTCTTCGCTACTTGCGTGGGACCATCTCTCGTCGCTTGTTTTTCCCTAGCTCCACCTCACTCCAGCTTCAGGCGTACTCTGATGCGACCTGGGCTAGTGATCCTTCTGATCATCGTTCTCTTTCTGCTTATTGTGTTTTTCTTGGCTTCTCCCTGATTGCCTGGAAGACAAAGAAGCAGATTGCAGTTTCCCGTTCGAGTGCAGAGGCTGAGTTGAGAGCTATGGCAGCTGTGACAACAGAGATTACTTGGTTGAGATGGTTACTTGCAGATTTCGGCGTACCTGTGAGGGGACCTACTACTCTTATGACTGACAGTACAGGAGCTATCAGCATTGCTCGTGATCCAGTGAAGCATGAGCTCACCAAACACATTGGTGTGGATGCTTCATACACTCGCTCCCAGGTGCAGGAGGGTGTCCTTGCTCTTCAGTTTGTGTCCTCAGAGTTACAGATTGCTGACTTCTTCACGAAGCCACAGACTAGAGCACAGCATTTATTTTTTCTCTCCAAACTCAGTGTGTGTGATCCACCATGAGTTTGAGGGGGGTGTTAAGGATAGAATAGGAAATAGATAGGACTGTTATTTGTTTCCTAATATGCCTTGTATTCCCTCTGTGTATCCCCTTGTATCTCTATATATATTGCCCTTTGGGCCTCATAAATAGATGCACAATATTCATAACAAACCTCTCATCAAGGGGATAGATGAGATTCTGGAAAGACAGCAAGCTTAAAGGAAATGCTGCAAATCGCAGAGATCCCTTATCCTTGATTTCGAACTGCAACACAACAAGAGTCAGGTTGGTGTTTGCAGTGTGCTAACCATATGAAGCATCATGTAGCAAAGAATCAAATTATTTTCAGATTGAGACTGGAATAAGTACAAAGAAAGATAAACTTGACATCTTGAATAAACATAATAGAGGGAGGGGGGGTTATTAGAACCAGAGGGCAACACCCCATACCTGTATCTCACACCAGGCTAGGCTAAGCCATGCTCTGTTTCAGATTCACCCAATGCTCAGCTTACAATCTGCATGCATTGAAGCTTCAGCTGAGATGCCCCAATACACAATACAAACAAATGCCCCCACCAGATACTGTTACATATCAGGCAAACTTGGCATTCCACAAAATTGCACTCCAGAACATGCTTATTACACGCCCTTGTTGATGAATTGGAACATGAAAAATTGGAAAGTTCTAATGGTTGCAGCCTCTAGGTCCCCCATAAAAGAGGAAGCACCACCATCGCCGTGCAGGGAGACTCCAGATGCACTAACATCATGGCAATCTTCAGCAAATACCAGGGACCGTACGCCGTCCACCGGAGGAGCCAAGTCGCCCTCTGAGTCGAAGATCATGATGTTCTAGATGTACACCACGCCGCCGTCGCCCTTGCTTGGCCTGTGCCCGCTGCCCATCGCAGGCCCTACGCCCACCAAGGACTGCGCGTTGCCACCCCAGCCGGCCACGACCGCACGGTCGCCGCCGGCAGCAAACCTTAGGGATGCACGGTGGAAGGAGTTGGGGGAGGGAAGCTCAAGGGGGCGTGGACGAGGGAAGAACGAGCTGTCGGTGTGGCCGACGGATGGGATAGGGAGAGCGAGGGGTGGCCGTCGCTGTCGCCATCGCTCGAGGGAGAACAAAGCGAAGTGGTTTAGGAAATGGAGATGGGGAGCGATGCAGGAGAGACAGGGGATTCGGGTGGGATTGGGATCCTCTGCCTTCGCGCACAGTGAAGTCACGGTGACTTCACGCGTTCTGAGCCGTCCGCGGGAAAAATGACGGCCCAGATCAGATGCTGCTGCAGTATTTTTACTGTAGCTACAGTGATTCACTGTAGCTACAGTAAAAAATACTGTAGCAGCATCTGATCTGGGCCGTCATTTTTCCCGCGGACGGCTCAGATCGCGTGAAGTCACCGTGACTTCACTGTGCGAAGGCAGAGGATTCGAATCCATTCGGGTGTGGGCCGCTGTGAAAAATGGCGACGCTCGACACAGGGTTTTGTGCGAAATCATTGCGCCTCATATCGCAAGCATCGGATCGAGACCATGTAGCTGAGAATGCTCGTGTGCATGAGTGCAGTGTTTGGGATTAATCTTATTGTTGATAGTGATTGGTGTCGAATACTTATTTATTGTGTAAGTCGTGTGTCGAGTACTCATGTAATTGAATACTGTGTAGTTGCATGTCGAGTACTCGTGTATCTGAATATGTGTAGAAGTCGAGACCCCGGAGTCGAAGAGCAGTTGAACGGCCCGGAGTCGTAAGCTACAGTAACTGATCGGTAGTCAGGGCTACAGTAACCAGTCGGTGCTCATAAACTACAGTACCCAATTGGTGCTCAAAAAACCTGCGTGGTCGAAGACCAGTAGTACCGGTTCTGTGTGAGCGGTATGACCGAAGTTGCGTCGAGGCAGTCGACAAGCTGTGGTCGAGCAACCGTGGTCGAAGTGGTGTAGTCGAGAGCTGTGGTCGAGGCTAGGCGTCTGACTAACCGCTGAGTCAATGTATTGGCCGAGTCTTGCAGGTAGTGTGCAGTGTGTACAAGTCGTAGGGATCGTGGCCGGCAAAATCAGATCACAGGGAGTCGTGTGGCTGTAGTGGGTGAGTAGTCTACATGTGCGGCCCAGTTATATCTATTTAAGCCATGTAATCTGTTAAGCAATTTGAGAAGTGAGTAAATAGCAGAGGAAGAAGAAAAAGGCATGCGTTGCCACAAAAGAAGTGTCTCCTGTATTTATTCATTCTCCACTCATATACATTTATTCCCTAGTCTGTGCCAACAATTGGTATCAGGTAGGTTCCTGTGAGTCAGAGAAGATGCCAAGGGAAGGAAGGAGTGTTTCTCCATCCTCAGTGTGAGGTGGTCGGTCCGCCTCTAGCTCACAAGTGGTGAAGAGGGAGAGCGCGATGATGTTGTCGTACCCGCAGCTCACCCATACGAACTACACGATTTGGGCAATGAAGATGCATGTCGCTCTTCAGGCTTAGAACGTGTGAAAAGCAGTGGAGCCTGGTACCACGGAGTACCAGAAGAATCGAATGACATTGTATGCCATCTACTAGGCCGTGTCAGAGGAAGTCATGTCTCCCCTCGTCGGGAAAGACACAACGAAGTCGGTATGGGAGACAATCAAGACGGCGCGTATGGGGTACGAGCGCGTGCATGAAGCCAAGCTGCAGACCCTCAAGAGGGACTTCGAGGGGCTAAAGATGGAGAAAGGGGAGACCGTTGAAAACTTCATCGGTCAGGTGACATTTGTTGTCACCGGCATCCATGCATTGGGCGACACCATAGTAGATGAAATTATCGTTGTTCATAGGTTTCTTCGTGCTACCCCAGCGCACTACACACAACTCTTCACCTCCATCGAGCAGTGTGTAGACTTGAAGACCCTCACCATCAAAAATCTCGTCAGGCTTTGCAAAGCCTACGACGAACGCGTCCGAATTAGTTTTGGCGGTTCAAAACAGAGTAAGCATCTGTTGCTGACGCGCACACAGTGAGAGACCCTTAACAAGAAGAAGAATGAAGAAGGGTCAGGCGACAGTGCAAAGAAGAACTGTGACCGTGGCTCTGTCCGTGTCACAGGTGGTGGTGGTCATAGAGATGGATATGATGATGACGAGGACAATAGCGACTCTAACACTAGTGAACGCAAGTTCAACAAGAAGAAGGTAAAGTGATATAACTATGGCATACGTGGGCATTTTGCCAGCAAGTGCCGCAAGCCGAAGAAGGAAGAGGAGCATCTCGCCGTGGCAGATGAAGAACCGGCGCTACTCTGAAGTTAGGCGAGAAGGTACTCAAAATAATGATAACAAGATTAGGGGGTTCATTGTTGGAACTAATCTTGTTGTTAATAGTGGTCAGTGTCAAATACTCATGTGTTCGAGTACTGTGTAAGTCATGTATCGAATATCGTGTGTTCAAGTACTGTATAGTCATGTATCGAGTACTCTGTGTCCAAGTACGTGTAGAAGTCGAGACCCTGGAGTCGGAGAGCAGTTGGAGGCCCCGGATTCATAAGCTATAGTGAGATGATTGGTAGTCGTATGCTATAATAACTGGTTGGTAGTCGGAGTTACAGTAGCCAGTCGGTAGTCAGAGCTACAATAACCGATCGGTGCTCGTAAGCTACAATACCCAGCCGATACTCAGAAGACCTGTGTGTTGAAGACCGGTAGTAACGGCTCTGTGTGAGCATTATGACCGAATTTGTGTTGAGGCGGTCGAGCAACCGTGTCGAAGGTGTGTAGTCGAGAGCTGTGGTCGAGGCTAGGCGTCCGATTAACGGCTGAATCAATGTGTTGACTGAGTCTTGCGGATCGTGCACGAGTTGTAGGGATCGCGGCCAGTAAAACCAGATTACAGGGAGTCATGTGGTTGTAGTATGTGAGTGGTCTGCATGTGCGGCCCGATTATATCTATTTAATTTATGTAATCTGTTGAGCAATTTAAGAAATGAGTAAATAGTAGAGAAAAAAGAAAAAAAACATATGTTGCCACAAAAGAAATCTCTTATATTCTTATTTATTCTCTACTTATATACGTTAATTCTTTGGGCTGTGCCAACATGCAGCGGCTCCCTAGTGTGCACGGGATACGCTGCCGGGCTAGATAGAGTGAAACAAAATGCATCCATCTTAATTGAGTATTCCCAGGCCGACTTTAGTTGGTTTGGTGGAGATACGGTACGGCCACGACTTAGGAAAAGGTCAGAGGATTTCTTCAAAAAAAAAGTTCAGTAGATTTTTAGGCTGTCGGACGTAGATCTAAGCGTCGAGATTCAACCATCCAGATATACAACTCAGCATCTAACCGAAGCGAGAGGAGAAAGGACGCGGCATGAGTCGCGAAGGAAAATTGTAAGGTCAAAAAATCGACAAATAAAAAATCCGACAATAATCGTCCAGATATCTGGTTGGAATGGAGTCGCGGACAGTTTGACACGTCAGCGTCATCTTCTCCGCTCGCTCTCCTCTTCCTCTCCTTTCAAGGCAGGCTCTGCTCTCTTGGTTGTCTCTCTGTGTGTGCACAACCCTCAAGCAAACCTTCTTGGACGTGGAGATAGCCTCGCCTCGCCTCGCATCATCCATCATGGCAGTCCAACCTCACCATGCCCCGGCCTACTTCCCAGCCCCAACGCCATTGCTGGGGCTAAACTCCTCCTCCTCATGCTCCCCGTCGTCTTCTTCCTCCCGCACACACCAACATCAACATGGCCTCCTCCACCTGCCCGCCGCTTCTCCCACCTCCACCCCGCCCTGCACTACCCATCGTAGTCATGACGATGACGACGCCTCCGACGCCGCCCTCCTCTCTCTCCTCCGCGGCGGCCACACCGACGCCGCATACCGCCTCTTCGCCTCCACCCCTTCCCTCCCCCAATCCCCCACCTCCGCCTCTCGCCTCCTCGCCCAGCTCTCCTACAAGTCCACCTCTTCCTCCGCCTTCTCCCGCGCCGCCCGCCTCCTCCACCGCCTCCGCGCCCACGGGGCCCTCAACCTCCTCGACGCCAACTCCCTCTCCCTCGCCGCCTCCGCCGCCGCCCGCTCCAACAACGCCCAACTCGCATACTCCCTCCTCCTCTCCATGCTCCGCCGCGGCCTCCTCCCCGACCGCCGCGCATACACCGCCGCCGTCTCCCGCCTCCGCCCCGCCCACTCGCTCCGCCTCTTCGACGCCGTCCTCCACCACCTCCGCCGCGCTCCCAGCGACCTCGTCTCTTGCTCATCCTTCTCCCTCCCCGACACAGCGGCCTTCAACGCCGCGCTCAGCGCCTGCGCCGACGCCGGGGACTGCCGCCGCTTCCGCCAGCTGTTTGACGAGATGCACAGGTGGAGCGCCACCCCCGACGCCCTCACCTACAACGTCGTCATCAAGATGTGCGCGCGCGCCGGCCGCAAGGACCTCGTCGCGCGCGTCCTCGAGCGGATCCTCTCCTGCGGCCTCACCCCCTGCGGCACCACCTTCCATTCCCTCGTCGCCGCCTACGTCGGCTTCGGCGACATCCCTACGGCGGAGAGGATCGTGCAGGCGATGCGGGAAGGCCGCAATGACCTCTGCTTGCTGCTCAGAGCAGTGGCGATGGAAGGAGACGCCGGCGTTGTGGTGTCTCAAGAGCAGAGTGCCCTTCTCGAGGACATCGTCGGGGCCATGCCGGAACAAGGCACCGAGGTGCCGCTGCTGCCAAAGACGTATCCACCCAACTCGAGGGTGTACACGACGCTGATGAAGGGCTACATGAACGACGGGCGCGTCAACGACGTGGTGGCCATGGTGCGGGCGATGCGGCGAGAGGGGGAGGCGAAGCCCGCAAGCCGGCCGGACCATGTGACGTACACGACGGTGATATCGACGCTGGTCGCCGCCGGGGAGACGGAGCGGGCAGGCGCCGTGCTGGAGGAGATGGCCGGAGCAGGGGTTCCCGCCAACCGGATCACGTACAACGTCCTGCTCAAGGGCTACTGCCGGCAGCTGCAGATGGGCAAGGCCAGGGAGGTCCTCCGGGAGATGACGTCCAGGGGCGTGGAGCCCGACGTGGTGACGTACAACACCCTCATCGACGGGTGCGTCCTCACGGACGACAGCGCGGGCGCGCTGGCCTTGTTCAACGAGATGCGGTCGCACGGCATCGCGCCGTCCACGGTGAGCTACACGACGCTGATGAAGGCGTTCGCGACGTCGGGGCAGCCGAAGCTGGCGCACAAGGTGTTCGAGGAGATGGAGAGGGACCCGAGGGTGGCGGTGGACAGGGCGGCCTGGAACATGCTGGTGGAAGGGTATTGCCGGCTCGGCCTGCTGGAGACGGCGAAGCAGGTGGTGGAGAAGATGAAGGCGCAGCACGGGATGCAGCCGGACGTGGCGACGTACGGCAGCCTGGCGAAGGGGATCGCCGTGGCCCGGAAGCCGGGGGAGGCGCTGGTGCTGTGGAACGAGGTCAAGGAGCGGTGCCAGGCGAAGCCTCCTCTCCGGCCGGACGAGGAGCTCCTGGACGCGCTGGCGGACGTGTGCGTGCGGGCGGCCTTCTTCAGGAAGGCGCTGGAGATCGTGGCGTGCATGGAGGAGATGGGCATCGCACCCAACAAGACCAAGTACAAGAAGATCTACATCGAGATGCACTCGCGCATGTTCACCAGCCGCCACGCGTCGCAGGCGCGGCAGGACCGGAGGAGGGACAGGAAGCGGGCGGCGGAGGCCTTCAAGTTCTGGCTCGGCCTCCCCAACTCCTACTACGGCAGCGAGTGGCGGATCGAGCCCCTCGCCGACGATCCCAGCAGCTACGACGACGCCAGCTAGACGGCCCCTTCCTCCTCCTCCTGTCGGCATTCAGTATCTTGCATTGAAACCGGGTTCTTCCCGACAAATTTTTGACATATTCAAACCGGCAAATATATAGATACACGTGTTGCTGTTTGTACACAAACAGTGCATAATGTGTCATTCATTCGGCCACCCACCCTTCCTTGGCATATGTTTTCCTTGCTAAGACCGAACACGATAACAAACGATTCATAAAACCGCATTCATTCTTGCCAACCCAGTTTTGTCACTGCTACCGTTCTAATAAGATGGGCCCACATGTCATTGACACTTAAGCACATAATCCAATTAAGCTGACGTGTAGGGCGTTGTTGTGTGGCCAACCAACGTGGCTCACGGAAAAACTTTTCCTACCAACGTGGATCATGGCCAACCGACGTGGATCGTCTACCTCTCAACGGTGGCAGGCGACAAAAGTATGGTTCTTTGAAACGATTTATAAGGATTAGTGTACCTAGTTCTAAAAATTATGATTTTGTGATAGTTTTGTAAGAATAAGTACGGTTTTGTAAAATTTAATGAGATGTAAATCTTGGAAGACAAAATGACGAGTCAGGACAAAACAGAAGAGCTTTTCTTTATTCTTTACCAAGTGTTTGCTTGGGGAAGTTGAAAAAAAAAGAGTGTTTGCTTGGGGCGTAGTCTGGACAATGTGTTACAATTAAGAGACAGAATGGGAGGTTAACAAGGCTGCTGAATTAGGTAAAGGCAATTAGATAGGACAAAAAGAGAAGCAGCTGCATCTCTGATCTAATGCAACGTCGCTGTACCTCAAGAGAAGGTGAAGGTGAAGGCGAAGGCGAAGAACTACAGTAAGGGGGAAGTAGATGTTCGGACGCTTTTCGAGTACTTGGTACAGTCAAATGGACCAACATCTTGAGCTTTCCGTTTAACCTGCAGGGAGAGATGAAAATCTGTAGCATTATATACTGAATATGTCGGTCATAAGGTATGCATACTCATCAGTGAAGCTACTTTCACTTTTGGCAGGGCCAACTACATCTATTGATCTAGTCAAAGTAGCAAACCGAATCAGTGTCTTGTGAACTCAAATTATGCACTTGAAGAATGAAATTTTAATCAGTAGATATGAAGCATGCACTGTAAATTAAAACACCACTTTATGCATGTCTGGAGAAAATGTGTCTCAAATTTGCAATTACATAAGGGCATACCGGTGACCATGAGCTGGGTTCTGGAGTAGCTTTGTCGGTAGGAGAATTTTGCACAGCTCCACTCTTCTGTTCCAAAACTTCCTGTCAAAATATATTTACACTTCAGGTGCAAACCTCAAACTAAAGACATTTTCAAATGGAACTTGTAGCAACGAGTTATATTCCATGCTTTACTGTTTCTCCACCATAAAGGCAAAAGGAAGATGAACCGGCAGAAAGATAAATTCTAATGTTTCGGGCAAAATAAGAAGGAACAAGGCGATTGCTGTGCTGAAATGGCTTATTCCAACAGATTATTGATCCAATACTTGTTTGGAAATATTATGCCTGGCTGCCCTAGTATTGTTACAGAGTTACTCTACATGCAACGTACCCTAGGGAATATGGCAATGCAACGGTCTTAAATCTGCTACTGCCGAGACTCCAGCAGAATGGATTAGGATCTGAATAGCAGGATTCCTGATCAGATTTATTTCAGGGAGGCAAACTGAACTCATCCAAATACATCAAAAACATGCAACAGTTAAGTAGTTAACATCCACCCTATAGAAAGAGAAGACTAGCAAACCAAAAAGACGACTTCCCTTGTCTGTACTACAGAATTATGAGGACATTAACATGGTAGCAACTTGTATACAGAAGATAACATTTTTCAGGGGAAAGGAAAAATGAACATTACAACAGCTGTATAAGGCATTGTGCCCTTTTAGCTATTATCTTGTTTCATGCAAAAATCAGACAACCATCTCAACTATTTACTGATCTAAATGCAAAGTTTCAAAAGTCACTGATGTCAAGTAAACTAACCTCCCCACAAGCCTCCATGACAGCAAGCCATTCTTCCGTAAATGGTACCAAGTGTTTTAGATGATCTTTAAGGGTAGTATTTGCGCCTGATTTGTCCACTGCCTTATTCTTTCTGCAAAAGACAAGAATGAAACGCCATCAATGCACTATGCAATTGAAGCCAGTTAACATAATACATTCAGATATTTGATGTAGGCATTACTTTATATGTGATGCAACCTCTAGATCTGACAACTTATTTGTGTCAATCTCCATGTTGTCTTCAGTGTATGGTTCTTCCGATAAAACAGGTTGTCTGTCCTCTGTCAAAGTATCATGCGATTCTGTCCTACTGTCAACTGTAACTGCTTCTAAATCAACTAAATCAGCAGCTCGTGCCTTCTGATCCACACAAGGCATAGGTGCTGCCAGTTTCATAGGAGAACATTCTGTAATCTTATAATCATGGTGACACTCACACCCTACATGTACCAGCTGAGCTTGCTTTACAATCAATAATTTATCCATGTCAAGCTCCATTCTGCCATCATTATTTGGCTCTTCTAATGAAGCAGGTTGAGCTTCATTACACAAAGAATCATCCAAGTCTGATTTACTGTCAGCTAAAGCTGGTTTTATATCACTTGAACTACCACACTGTGGCACCTGATCTACACATATTGTAGATTCCATTAGAGTAGAAGTGTTCTGTTGGTCGCAGGAATCAAAATCTTGCAAGAAGTCAGGACCTGGAGTGCAGTTGTTTCCTTCTGAGAAAGAAACTGCAACTGCCGTCTCTCCAGCAAGAGAATTTTGCAAGTCAATTGCTGCACTGGCACAATTGTCAGATTTTCTTTGACAACTGAGATCATTAGGGGTGCACACTTGAGAAGGAATGCAAGAAGATGATAATTTACTCTGCACAATATGTTTGGTTGAGGAGCAAATGGCTTTAAGAGAGCAGGAATAGGCAACAGGCTCAATGGTCAAGGAGCAAACAGTTTTAAGAGAGCGGGAATCCTCAGTAGGGTAAATGCCTTTGACAATACCCCTTCCTTCTACATGTGATGCATCATTGTACGCATTTGGCATGCCATTTCTGGCACCATCATTCTTTTCTGAACTCAATGGATGTGTAGTAGCTCCTTTTTCAGCCGATAAGCAACCAACCTCTGGCATTTCTTGATTATCTGTATTTCCAGGTTTTGCTGAGTGTGTTACTATACCTTTTGACAAGGATTCCTTCGCAGAACACACATTAGCATGCTCTAGACCAGGAAATGAAGAGGCCAAGGTGTTGAGAGTGCTCTCACTAGTTACAGGTTGCACAACAAGATTCAAAGCAGTAGAACAATTGGTTGGCAGCTGCTTTGTTAGACCCAATCTACTTTGTAGATCCTCAGGCTGCTTATATCTGGGAGGTTTTACAAGTGACGAAGTATTTCCAGTAAAGCATCTCTCTGCATTTCTTTGAGGCTTTACAAGTGATGAAGTGTTTCCAGTAATGCACCTCTCTGCATTTCTTTGAGCAGTATTGCCATGTGGCATTGAAGCCTTTCCCTGAAACAATCAGCCAAACAATGAAGCTTTGACAAAAGAGCCCTCTCAAGAAAATAAGAATCAAATGACAAAGACAAACGAACAGATTGCACATTGCAGAAGTTCAAGAATGAGAAAAGTTGGAAGCTAAATTACTCCAAGAATGCGAAACAAAATTTTGTACCAACTCACAAAGAGACACAGACATCTATATAATTCTGCCTATGGAAAAATTAATAGTGTTTGTAGGATGACCATACCTTGTTTCAAACAATTTTCAGATCATCTCCTGAGCCGCATATATTATATAACAATTAATGACTAATACATTCCACATGTATCAGGCACCATTATTTTTCCATACATTTGCAGGGAACTAATTTGCAACGCTTGGTTACATGCAAGGGAGAACATAGCATAGAATCACACATCTATTTATAACTCAAAGTAGCTGTCAATAAAATCACCTTATTTTCACACCGCAAAGAAAAGAAGAAACAACACCAGTGCATTAAACTACAATGAACAACATGTGCATTCTAAAAAAATGTAGAAGTAAAACCATTACAGGCGGCTAGGTATGGAAGAGCACAACAGACTACCTGAGTGAAAAACCCAACTGAAGGTGAAGGCATCCGAAGTGCTGATGGCTTAGCAAAAGTTGATGCAGGGACACCAACGGAACTGGAGGGACTATTTTGCAATGGTGAAAAAGTTTTGTGTTTCCCAAAACCGTTGGCTTCTTCACGGATGGCAGTAACAGCAGGCACCTGCACAAGTAAACAAGTATGTTTAAGAACATTGTCAGATACTGAAAAAAAAGATGCACCAAATCAAGATGCAAACCGTATTATGCAACAAATTGAATTTATTAAAAGGGCACCACTGAGTTTTGTTTCCTTTGGTACCATTAAGATTTCAAAATGCCGCTGGATGACATTCTTGACTCTCTCTCTCTCTTTTATTGAAGTGACTAAACTAACCTTATCTGATATTTAAAAAAAAATGGTTCACTTTCATTACAACATTTGAGGCAGTTGAAAACTTCAAAAGTTAAGATTTGAAAATCTAAATTTGGGATGTCCAAAATCTCGGAATATATAAAAGAAATTTGACATGGCACAGATTTTAAATGGTTTGCATGCAACACGAGTGGAAATATAAAATTAAGTGCTTAAATTTGAAGATTCAAATTTTAAATCTCCCATTTGTAGTTTTAAGGTTTCAAATTTTCAAAGTTTTCAAATACCTACAGTAGCATATATTGGTATCAAAGGAAGTGACAAAAGGCAGTGATAGAACTGACATTGCTTGAAATATCAGTGCTGTATAAAGAATTTCCCTGTATTAAAATGGTAACTGATGCTAGCACTCACCACATCCTTCTCTACATTAGGTCCAGAAGATTTAGTCAAAGATGTAGGCTTGATCTTCGATTTAGGCGGGAGTCCCTCTGCTCTACGTGTGTGCTCGGTTTTGACTGAAACAGAGCAGTGCAGTGAGTTAGACAGTTAGTAATAACATATAATTGTGCCAAAAGCTCAGTTAAATAACAGAGAATGCCATTGTGAGCCTGGGAAGTTAAGTAAAAGAAATGCCTGAGTTCACAGGAAACTCAGCTCCTTTAAAAAGGCTATATACACAAGATTACCTGGAGCTAACTTTATGTTTGATTTGGAGATATTTGTCACAGATGAGGTACTTCTAGGGACCATAGGAAGAGAAGGTTGAGACTTCTTCGGTGTTCTTGACACCTGAGCTGTAGCACTTAAGTTTGGCACCTTCTTCTGTGTATAACTAGGTTAAGACTAACAGCATTTGTAGCTAGTAAGATATAAACTTGTAACAACAGTATAGACAATTATGTTAACCCTACTTCTGTTAAGAAGAACCTAAGATTTGTCTAGTTATCCCTAAATCTTCATAAGGATATGTATATCCTGCTGGTGGTCGTGGTATGCACTTTTGGATGCTTCTTGCTGACCTTTTATCTTGTGTTCCCTGCAATTGCTCACAAAAGAGCAATGTTATTGCATGGTTATTAGTGTGACTACTGACTACCATAAGTAAACAATGTGCCGAGTGATGAACTGACCACAAGTTCTTCCCGTTCATCCCGCTCAGAAGTTTTTGCAGAAGAAAACAACTTCCTTCCTTTATTTTCTGTGGTCTGAAATTTTGCAGGAAATTTGCCACGAGAGTTCTCTGCGACTTCCTTCAGTACAGATGTATTGCCAGATTTCCCAAACCTACACGAGGGGGAAATCGTACCACCACACCCTGAGCTAGGGCTCCCATTTGCCTTCAGTTCGGAGCCACTAAGCATAGAAAGCTCCACATTATCCAAAACACCTGTGAATTTCACGGAACCTGTTGAGTCACGGTCCTAGCCGGTATGTAGAGTTGTGAAAGAATAATTGTACCTTCTTCCGTGAAGAAAGCAGGATTCCATGCTATGCTTTTCCTCAAGTTGAAACCCCCAGGCTTTTTCTTTCTCTTTATAGAGACAGCCCCCACTTGCCGCAGGGTTGGGCAATCCGAGACACCATCTCGCTCTTGACAGATATTCTCTTTGTCGCCTGTGTCCATGAGGGATGGAGAATCTATTAGTACAAATTAAAAGTGCTATCCTTGAATCCATCACTGAAAATCGACATAGCCCATTAAAATCAAACTTTTAAGCTGTCAATGAACGAAACTTATCAGGAGTTGGGACCAATAGAAGTAAGAGAAACCTTGCTGTTCGCATTAAGAGTGGCGGGGAAGCGGAGAGAAACAAAACCTAGGTCTAGAATCAAGCCACAGGCATTGTCCCAAACCCAGGCGCAAATCACAGGCTTGGCAGAAATTAAGCGGGCAGCGATCACGCATAGAAACAACAACCGAATCTCGAAAGGATCGGCCAATCAGTTGAGATCCAACCAGAGAAGACGAACCCCACCTAGCAAACCAGGGGCATGGGGGGCAGAGACGCACAGGGAGGGAGGGGGGACTCACCGGATCCGGCGGCGGGGGTGCGGCGCGGCGAGGCCATGCGTGGATCTCAGACTCGGAGGAGGAAATGCAGCCGGAGAAGGAGGCGGCGGCGACGGCGAATAAATGGCCGAACGAGGGGGAGGATAAATTTTTTGAGTTCCTTTGGAATTCGAAGCGGGAGGAACTGAACTCTCTCTCCGGTTTTGGGACACGGCCTTTCAGCCCCCCGATGCCGTCCGTCCGCGCTACAGTGCATGATCGGACGGCTCCCGAAACATGAAATTGAATCGTGTTGGTCCAATCCCTATATTGTTCTTTTGTATTAATTAGCTAGATGGAACCCCCCCCCCCCCCCCTCTTCTTCAACAGGAACCGTTATAATGTTTTTCTGTTAGACTGTGAACTCAACTTCCACCGTAAATATTGTTCTGCC
Organism: Dendrocalamus latiflorus; assembly: GCA_017311315.1. Lineage (NCBI taxonomy): Eukaryota > Viridiplantae > Streptophyta > Magnoliopsida > Poales > Poaceae > Dendrocalamus > Dendrocalamus latiflorus. The sequence goes on along the minus strand of CM029646.1, from coordinate 25,117,174 downwards.
GTTTCAGGGGCCGTTTGGATACTGGGTTATGAGACGTGGGAATAGGATTAGGATACAAGTTATGACAAAGGCCGGGTTCGTTGGATTATACTTGTACTGTCTACAGTATCTATTTTTTTAAACGGTGTGTTTTTCAAGGCATGGTCAATAGAAAAATTGCAGTAAAAGTGTACTGAGTTCAGCTGTACCGCCTAAAATCATATGAGACTATTTTTCTTCTGCGTACTGCTTCTCGCGAACAGCCAAAATTCAAATATTTAAGCCATAAACCATCAGCCTAAAAAACATCCATCCAAAATCTAGTCCTCAATCTCTCAATCCAACAGCTAATTTTATCTCACTTCATATCCTAATCTCATTTCCACCCCTTGTTTCCTATAATCCAGACGATCCCTTCCTTAGGGTCTATTTTAGGATGTTTCCTCTTCCTCTTTTCGCCAACAATGATGTTAGCGTCTTTGCCAAACCTTCCCAGTATAGACCCAACTAGCCTGATAGGCGCGGCGCCACGCCGCGCTAGTCACCGTGTGTACCGAAGTAAAAGAGGCGATAATTCATGAGAACTTTTCTAAAAAAATCGAGAGCACATGTGTATTTTCGAAAAAGACAAAGGTCTTTTTCGTGAAAAAACGAGGGTCTGTACGTAACTAAACGAGGACCCGTACGTAATTTAGAAAACGCGGGGCGCAATCCTGCAAAGTACACAGAATTTCGGTGAAGTGGAGGGGTGTTTTCGCAAAAAAATGTTTTAAAAAAAACCTGCCAAGGACCTTTTCGCGAGGGAAAAGGACCTTTATGTAATTTCGGAAAAATACAGGGACTTTTTCGCAAAAACAGCTCCCCCGACCGTACGCAAATTTTGCTGGACACGCGGCGGACGGAGCGAGGAAAATGCTGCCGTGGCGCTCCCTCCGGCCGGAGAATCCCCCGCTAATAATAGGGGTAGTATTTGCCTCACCATTCGCCATTGGGATGAGCTGATCAGCGGTACTAGTGATGACGTGTATTCTTAGTTGTGATGTCCAATGGCAGCAGAATCATCCTAGGGGTTAAGTGCTTTGGCATCAAAATTTTCGGGTCTGATCTGAACAAAAGATTTATTAGGAAACTAGGAGAAATTTCACGGGAGACAATATAGCTCCTTTATGAGAAATTTCCAAGCTCCAAACGATGCTGGGGTCTAGGGTAAACAAAACGTTAAGGTGGGTTTTTTTAGAGGAAGGGCCGTGGTCATCGAAGGGCCGTGGTCGAAAGGGACAGTGGTTGAAGTCGAAGATCCGTGGTTAACGTCAAAGCCGTGGTCGAAGAGGGTAATGGTTGACGTCGAAGGGCCGTGGTCGAAGGGGACAGTGGTCGAAGTCAAAGAGGGCAGTGCTTGAAGTCGAAGGGGGCAGCGGTTGAAGTCGTGGTCATGGTCGTAGTCGTAGTACTCGTGGACATGGTCGTAGCGGTCATGGTCATAGTCGTAGCGCCAACCCGGAGGGCACCTACTAGTTCGTCCATAACCTCCATTGCTACGAGTTCCCCTCTAGTTGGACATCCCCGTCGCCTACCCCAGGTCACCCCCGAGATCGAGCTCCCTACCCTCGACGGCAAGACCCACAAAGTCTCATACTCCCCATGGATTGTAACATGCTTTTGGCCACGAGGTGTGATCGGGTGGCTTTCGATTTATGACCACGAGCACTGGTCGATGTGTTCTGACTTACGACCACGAGGTGTGGTTGATGTCTTCCGACTTACGACCATGAGCGTTGGTTAAAGTCAAAGATCCGTGGTCGAAGTCGAAGTCGTGGTCGAAGGGGGAAGTGGTCGTGGTCGAAGAGGACAGTGATTGAAGTCGGGGCCGTGGTTGAAATCGGGGCCATGGTCGAAGTCAACGCCGTGGTTGAAATCGGGGCCGTGGTCGAAGGGGGCCATGGTTGACGTCAAAGGGTCGTGGTTGAAGTCGGGGCTGAGCAGGCTGGCGCCGGTAGTAGGGTGACAGGGCACAAGCGCACCAGAGGCCTGCCAACGTATGACCACAAATGATGGTCGACCGCTCCTAACCTACGATCACGCACGATGGTCGACGGCTTCCAACTTACGACCACGAGATGTGGTCAATGTCTTTTGACTACGAGCGTTGGTCGATGTATTCCGACTTATGACCACGAGGTGTCCTCGATGGCTTCCAACTTACGACCACGAACGATAGTCGTCGATTTTCGATGTACAACCATGAGCCATTGTCGAAGGCTCCTGATTTAGGACCATGATCGATTATCGACCGCTGCCAACTTACGACCACCAGCAATGATCGACTGTTCCCGACCTATGATCATGCGCAATGGTCGACGGCTTCCGACTTACGATAACGAGGTGTGCTCGAGGGTTCCCGACCTACAACCACGAGGTGTGATCGATGTCTTCCGACTTATGACCACGATGTGTGATCGACGGCTTCTGACTTACTTGATGGGTTTAAAACTTTTAGAACATGTTTGTATGCATATTCTAAAAATTTTTACCACCCGTGAGTTTTAAAACATGTAATATGATAAAATTTAAAAATCCGTAGGAACGCATGAGCATTCAACTAGTGTAAGAAAATTTTTATTGATATTGTTTACCTTAATTGATGGTTACACCAAATATGCAAATATGAAAAGATACAAGAGATTAGACTTTTCAAACTCTTCATGCTGTAATACAATTCAACATTGGCATATCGAAACGCGAGTTTATGGGTGTTTCCTACATACTTATTTATTAGATCCTAAACATAAAGACTAAAAATCTAATAATCCAAATACAAATATGATGCTTGTTTTATTAACTGGCAACATTGTGGAGGGATATTCTATCTATACAGTTATAAAAAATATTGGGCAAAAAAGTACATAAGCTAGTAATTGATAAGCTATCTTATGGATCATAGATTGTTTAGTAAAATAACATTTTATCGTATGATTGCATCTATTTAGAGTAGGAAACAGAGGAGAGGAATTTATCCCATCGTCGGAAAGCTCAACTTATCTAGGTTAGATAATGGGTAGGTTTTTTTGGTATGTGATTTGTGACTTAAAATTTTGAATTATGGCTGTTTGTAAGAGGTAGTAGGCAAAGAAAAATAGTCGTATGTGATTTTGACCGATACAGCTGAATTCAGTACATTTTTTTACTATAATCTTCGTGTTGACTCCATCTTGAAAAAATGTACCGTTTGAAAAATAGTTACTGTAGTATAAGCTATAAATCACAAGATATAAGTGAAAAAAAGAAGGGTGCCAATATATGGATCGAATTAACGAGTGATTTGATAAGCAGGATGTCTACCGTACTATTTATTTGCTTTAGTATCTGATCTAGTGGTGTTACTATCCCATCGGTGCCTTTTGTGCTAGCCATGAACTTAGGCATTTAAGCCAAAGCAGATGAATATTATTTTCGGTTAAGAACAAGCCAAAGTAGACTCTGCGTCAATTTTTATTAGGTAAAGATCGAGTCGAAGATTCTTTGAGTGAGATATAATCTCTACTTATGTTAGATAAAAATCCAGCTGAAAACTTTATATAAAGAGGTGCATATGGTTTTCGAAAAAGAAATATCATATCACCCACCGAAACCCTAGCCGTCTTCTTCCAAAGACCCTGCTGTGTGTTAGCGCTAACACACCGATGCACGATATTTTATCCCTAGACATTTAGACTTCGGTAGAGGCATCGTACGTTGAACCGAACCACTCTAACTCTTCTTCCACTATACTGCATGTTTAGTAGTAACAATTTATGATCTCTTACTTGCATGGTTTTCTAATTTACGTGGTAGAAATTTTAATTTGTGCTAATGTAGTTTACCCGTATCCCAACACCCAACATTATAGGCCTATAAAGACGGAAATTCGACAAATTTTCTTGAGTTGAAAAAAAGATATAAGAATCTAACATTTGGTACAGATATCAAAAAGGCAGTGTGGAAATTTTGTCCTGCTTCTTTGCAACAAGGGATAAAAAAAAACATCTGTTGCATGGCTTCAGTTTTTCTTTACACCATATAGAGGTAACCAGGTGAGCGAATCTGTCATCCTCTGGAATCAACCGTGGTTTTCAGTTTTCTTCTAATGTATAGAGTCCGTGGACTCACTGTCAGCTTGGACCATCGCCTTCTTGGCGAGCTCGTAGCCTGCGAAGTTCATTGCTCCGAGAGGAGCAATCCAGAAGAAGCGGGGGATTGCACCCTTGAAGAGCCCGAGAGGGCCCTCGTTTCGAAGGATGGAGAAGATTATCAACTGCATGGAGACTGGCGTGCCCGGAGGGGCAGTCATCATCCGAGTCTTCATCACGTCAAAGGGAGTGGTGACAACCGCTGCAAGCCCTCCAGACAGTGCTCCAACTGCGACAGTTTCCCATGGTTCCAAGTCTCTGTTCAAGACATGCTGTGCCGCCTAAAAATCATGGGCATAATCATTAGATACATGAAGATTGCAGGGCATTGTACTAATGACGTTGCAACAGACACCAGATATGTCTAAATTTTAATCCATTAAAAGCAAAAGTTTCAGAACTGATGTAACCATCATGTATAACTTTGGACAGCTAAGGTGCACACCATTAAGCATCTGGTAAATATAAAAATCACTAGTTTTACCCCTAAACTCTGGTCCATTTTCAGGTCATTCAAGTAATAGACATATGCATGGAAGAAAATCCCATTAAGTTGCCATCTGGAGCTGGTAAACTTAATGTTGACTCAAGGCATCTCACTGTACACTTAACAACATAAGGATGAAAAAACAATGCTAATTTGAAGGTCTGGTGAAAAATGTAGAATTAGTAAGAACTTAGGATACCTTTTTAGCTTCTGCATAAAGGCACATTCCAGCAACATAGAAAGGAACCTCACGACAAAGAGTGGCCCCAGTGCCACGGAAGAAGCCCTTTGGGCCATCTTCTCGCATGGTACCAACAATGGCCTCCCCTACATTGTTGAAGATTCCAGCCTGCAAACGCTGCTTAAGAACCTCACAAGGAATACGGACTGCTGTTCCCAGGATTGTGCTGCAGAAGGAAGCCAACGATTGCACCTGCAGGAGGAGCAGCATATCATCAAGTAATTTCATAAAGCGTAATAATGATAACACAACCCAATTTTTTTGCCAATATCCTTGTTCGGATGTCTTTAAACAGGTCTGTGCAGGCAAACTAACTTCCACTTTACCATAGCTATGCTGCCTTCTCACCCTGACTAGAAATAGGTTAAGTCTAAATTTTGCAAGAATAGATAGAGCCTACTTGATGAGCTTAGGTTGGTCGATGGGCTTGAAGCAGGTCGAGGTTCTAACAAGCTTGGGAGGTAACAGAAGCTAGAGTTCATGCTATTACTACAAAGTTTTGAAACTTTCTGTCATGAAGCAGACAAGGTAGGCCCAGACTCCAGACCCACATGCCAATGAGACAATGAGTTGCAAATATGAAATTTCAATAATCAATACTTTGTATCATAGAGAAGGAAAATTTTGCACAAGAAACAGTAACATGTACCTGAATCTCTGGAAGTGTTGGAGCAACATTTATCAATACGAGCTTGCTTGCTTCAAAGATTCCTGTCCTCAAACCATGGCTGCAAATGACAGGATGTGAATATGCAGCCTACGGAAGAATTTGCTTGTAAAACTTTGAAACAACACAGACCTTGAAAACTGGCCGAGAATTGCAGGGATAGAACCTCGATACAGTCCTCGAAACCCAATTTGTGGAAGCTTTGAAATGAGATCTGGAAATGAGAGCGTAGATGCTTGGACACGTGTCTGATAAAATACAAAAAATAAAGAACTTGAATTAGAAATCTCCATAGAACTGCAAAATCTCCCAATGAAAAAATTAAACTTCGGTCAGCCTAGGCTAAAACACAAAATCTGTCATTCTTTGCACGTAATGCCATGTCAAATAAATTGACTCGTGATGATTTCATGGGCATGGGTCGGCCCATAACAGATGAACAATCATACTCATAGAGGAAGAACTCAGAATGAAACATTATACACTGAAAGCTCTCAGCAGACCTATCTTGTGCTATCTGTATCACTTCTATTTGTTTGCATATTGGTCAAGATTCATAAAATTAGACCTTAAAGCCTGTTTGGTGGTTCTCTGGCATAGAACCTGCAAGAAGCAGGTGGTTTTAATAAAGCAGAACCTAGAATGTTTGGCTTTAATCACTTTGGGCATTAAGATATCCAGTTCTAACGAATGTCAAGTGAAGCCATTGCTGAATCAATGTTTTGGAGAACACTCACTAGTTTGAACTAAGAGGACAAAAGGAATCGTGCTGATGTACCTAGTGAATCAATAGCATGCATCACAGAAGTAGAAAGCGCACTAGCGAGACCTCAAGCTAAAGCAGACTTATCTTGTGCTAGACATTGAAAGTTCCCAACAGAAATATCACGTGCTATTATCTGTATCACTTTTATTTATTTGCATCTGGTCAAGATTCATAAAACTTAGACCTTAAGGCCTGTTTGGTTGGTTCTCTGACATGGAACCTGCAAGAAGCAGATGGTTTTAACAAAATGGAACCTAATATGCTTGTCTTAATATCAAGTTAAGTCATTGCTGAATCAATGTTTTGGAGAACACTCACTTGTTTGAACTAAAAGGATAAAAGGAAGCATGCTGATGTACCTTCATTGAATCAATAGGATGCATCACAGAGGTAGAAAGCGCACTAGCAAGACCTCCAGCCAATGCAGATTTCAAAACGCTTCCAGTGGATATTTCTACAGGTGGGGGAACAGCAACCAAAGTAGCAGCTTCAAACCAAATGTTCCTGAATTTATTTGTAAGTGAAAAAACAAGTCAAATGGCAAGTTGAGTACCAAATACCGCTAGAAGATAGTCAAGACATGGTGATTATTGCCATGCCTAGTTGGATTTTCACTCAAGTCAACTCAGATGTAAGATTTAATATTTAATGGCTCAAGATGAAAATTTCATCTAACACGATATATCAGACATACCGAGGATCATCTTCAAGGCGCTCTGAAGGAAGTAGAAGCATGAAATTGCGAAAATGACTGTATGAGATGGATCCTTCTGAATCTGCATTTAGATACCGCAGCATGGCAGCAGCATTATCTTCATTGGCCGGAAGGCCTGCACTTTTTAAGGATGCCAAGATTTGATTCTTGTGAAGTGTCCCGGACTTGCTCAAACACAATGTGGTGTATGCCCGGAGTATTGTTGCCTCCTTCTGCTCCATCAAGGATAGAAATTGTTTCCACCCAATTGATTTTGAAAATAAGTTACTTCTGGTGCGCCGTAAGAAATCCCGAGCATACCTCCTCGGCAATCGCCTCTTTCTCATTGCAACTTCAAGGTCTTCCAGAGTGACTTGACCATCACCATCTCTGTCCAACTCCTCAAAGAATCTCTTTCCTGCAGCAACACAAGTAGCCAACTACACAACAAAGCTTGGGAGTAACATGTCAAGAGCTAACTATTTTCATTTCCAACATATCAACAAAGCAAGCTTTTCACAAGTAACATTTTCAGCAATATTTGTCAGACTAACAGCACCAAGCCAATCTCTAGAGCTTTAGATGTATTATCTGTAGATGATGCAATACCCTCGCACCCATTAGACCCCGTTGGAAAATTGTCTGATGGATTATAGTGCATAGTCCGAGTAGCATTTATTAAAATTGAAAAACTATATGACAGTACTACCATGTTCTGCAGAGGTTAAATGAGGTTGAGAACTGCTAATGTGTAACAGCTCACATACATTTTCTAGGTAAACAGAGTAGAAGAATATCATATCAGAATTACACGGTAAGCACAGATACAATATCCTAAATCTGCATATTTGAAGAAGACCATCTATCTGAATAAGACAACTATGCCAACAAGGCTATACATCATTAGAAATAAAAATATTTGCATATTTCGACATTTATCCTACATTTGTTCCATTTGGTGATGCCATTGCGCTATTAGATGAGAAACAGCAGAAATATTCTAACTGAGGTGTCGACAATAAAAAAGGATGTTGATCAACTCTGTTCATTATAATTGGGTATGAAGAACCATGTCAAGATCACAAAGCATAAGCCTTTGTCCATTGCAAATTATCAGCCTATACAACAAAGAAGTATGATATGGGTAACGCCTGAAGTTGAAAAAATGGTGTTAATATACCTTCAAATTCTGCATACCGGAAGAAGTCCTGCACAGAGAAAAGCTTCTTCTTGTCTGGATGGCTGTCCACTGATGTCGATGTTCTGCCAACCAGCTGCGGAACTAACTCGATCAGCTCCGTCAGTGAAACTGCGGACACTGTTGACCGCAGCCGCTCAACATTCCACAATGGGATGTTGAGCAACCGACCGGCAAACCTCTGTGGTTGCTGTGGTTCACTACCACCACTGTCAACCCCCTCTCTGTCCCCAATTACACTTGCAGCGCCGTCCTGGCCAACAGCTGGTGGTGCTGAGGCCGGCGAGTCATCCACAAGGCTTGCTGGTGGCGCCCCCACCCTGGCGAACCCCAGGTTGGAAAGGAACCCGTCGAAATCAGGTTTCTTACCGTTGATTACCTTGTCGACAACCTCAAATTGATCTATTTGTAGGAAAGAGCTACCGAATTCCTTGCCTTTTTGCTTGCAGGCGTCCTCCAGCATCTGCAGGTTGTGTGCCAAGGCGTCGAAGGCAATGCAGAGCAGGAGCTCTAGCTGCTGCTTTTTCTGCGGGCTGGCTCCAGAGCCAGTGTCCCGGAGCGGCGGCGACTGCTTGCCCCCTGGCTTGGACTTGGCGCGCTTGCTTTCGTTGCCGAAGCATCCTGCAAATGACCTGAGGGGCTTGTGGAGGCCGTCGACGAAGTTGGTGAGGACGAGGTGGAGATGGAGGAGGCAGTCGGGCTGGCGCTGCTGCTGCTTCATGGAATTGGATCCGGGGAGATGGATGGGAAGGTTGAGGTGGGCGAGGGCACCGCGGGCGGCGGCGATGAGGACCTCGAGGGGGTGGTCGGACGGCATGGTGACGAGGCAGGGCAAGGATTAGGTGGTGCTTCTTCTGCGGTGGCGGTGGATTCCGGCGAGCGGCGGGAAAGGCCGCATATTTATGAGGCTCAGGCCTGGGGGCCTCACCTCAAGCGTGGTTGCGAGGATATGGAGGTCCCCGGCCCGAGTATTAGGTGGTGCTTCCCTTCCGGCGAGCGGCGGCGGCGGAGAATAGAAGAGCTTTGTTTGTTTGTTTATTTCGACGAGGAAGGAAGGAAGGCGGAGGAGGAGACGGGAGGTGGAGAAGCGGCGAGCCGCGAGCAGGAAAAGGAAATAAAAATTCTCTTTTCCGTTTTTTTCCCCGGGAAATGAAATGAAATGTGACGGGCTTTCTTGTTTTTCCTGTCCGCCTCTACTCGTTCAGAATATCTAATCTGCTGATTTTATTTATTTATTTTTGAGGCAATATTTATCTTTATATATCTTACTTAAAAAGAAGAAAGTTGAGGTGACGGCTACGGTGGAATGTCACCCCTCAACTCCCCCTTCCGCCCCTATGAAAATCTCTAACAACAGCAGAATAAACAATATCCCAATAAAAATTTTATCTCTCTAAAATTTCTCTAACAAAAAAAAAAGCGAAGCTTGACTGAGCGCGCTATGGATCCAAGTGTGCAAGGTAGAAAAAGAGCAGAGCATAGAGGTGGAGCCAAGAGCACAAAGCAAGCTAAGTCTAGCAATATCGACTTAACATAATAGGATAGTATAATATTTTTTATTTACAGTAAAACACAGATATTACATAGAGAAGTGTCTAGACATCACACGGATATTTTCTTTCTAACTATCATTCAAATTTGTGACTATTGGATTAGAGATCAAGGGGTCCCTTGTATTTGAAGGGAGGAGATATTTTTTTCAAAGAGGAGAGGACTAAATTCAAAAGGGAGGGGAGAGAATTCATAGCTATTATATTTTTAATTTAACAATTCTAAATCTCGATGATAGTTGTGAAAAAAATTCAGATGATGTTTAAAGAAACCCATTACATAGTGGTGGTCTTCATATATAACAATCCGGGCCGACGTGTGGACACCCTCTAGCCTTTGTAATCTACATGCACTCGTATCATTGAACGATAACAACAGCCGCTATGTTGCTCCTGAAAAGTTATCCGCTGGTGCCGCGCGTCGCCGTTGTCACCGTCCGCGCTCGCCCTCCCGCCATCCCACGCTAGCCGCGTGGCCCGGCGCCCGTGAGGCTGTGCGACGCGCGTCCCCGCCGGCCACCGCCACCACTCGCGCTTGCCCTCCCGAGCCCACCGTCTCACCCACAACGCCGTGCTCGCGTTCGGTGCCGCGACGACCGCCGTCCCTCCCCCGTTTCACGTACGTACGTGCTCCCTGCTACGCCGCGTATCTCCATCGCCATGGCTAGCCCTCCCGCGAGGCGAGCGTGTGGGGTCCAGCCTGGAGCGAAGGGTCCCATTAGACGAATCAGGGCGGCGCCCGCACCATGGACGCACCTTGGCCCAGTCATCGGCGGACCTATTTTTTTCGGCTGCAGCTTATAATCTTTAGCTGAAATTTTTGAATTTTAGCTGTTCACGGTATATATTACAGAGAGAGATACTCACTTTTGATTTTAGCTGGTATAGATATTGGGTTTTTAACGTGTACATTGTTTAACTTGTAGACCTTGTCTTAAGAAAATACTTCGTTTGAAAGTTAGTTATTATAGCAAAAATTAAAAGCCACTAGCTTCGGAGAAAAAGATCTGGCCAAGCATCACTTCCCTGGCTGCCACCACTCTTGCTCGGTCCCAATACGAGTACACAAACGCACTGGAAATTCTAGCGACACAACGGGGCGGCGGCTGCGTCGCGACGATCCAACGACAGACAAGCGAGGATGCACAGCACATGCAGAGGCAGAGCCAAGGACGTAAAGTAGATCAATCCTAACAACGTCGAGTTAATATACTATACTGAGATCATATAATATTTTTTTTTATCTATAGGACGTGAATCGGATCAATTTTGATCAATATATTAAGATAATACTAAACTAGTAATTATTTAGTATCGCTACCGATCGTGTGGTCGCTCGAAATTTTAAGACCTCAAACCACTTTCTCCCCCCAGATTTGGATTTGTTACACTAATAACTGCTGCACATCACTACTGCTTTACAACTAGCAGCACGTTTTTTCACCGAGTACGGCACATCACTGAAAGTCTGATGATTTGGACTTGTTACAGTAATCCTGCACATCACAGTTTATACACATAACAATGTGCTCGCAATCTATTTGGAATTTATCAAGTTCCGCAAGAAACACTTCAATTTTCACAAGAATGTTATCGAAAAATCCCAAATTCAAAACCTGAGGATTTGCCCAGGAGGCCCAAAAAGAATGAAAAGGGTGGTCAACCCAACAGCTCCTCATGTTATGCGGCCCCGCAAGTAGCGGACCCAAGAGGGATCCGATCAACAAAATGGATAAGACTGGTGATATCATCGCTTCGTGACCCTTGTTTAGAAAGCAAACCATCCTTGAACCTCTCAGTTTATAATAATAGCTCTAAAGAAAAGTTTATTCATGCCTAATAGGCCAAACCGCCAAAGCAAGTTCCAGCACAAAATCTTATGTATTCGCCCTGTTTTTCTTTTTAGCTTTGCAGCTGACTTTTAACTTTACTTCTTTCAATAATTACTATTTATTAGACTAATATGCCGTAACTAAAAGCCATAAATACCGTAGCCCAAAAGAACAACCTATTATACTACAAGTACACTTGTTACTATATACACTAACACAAATACAGTTTGGCTGCGTTCGGATCGGCTTTGCTGTGGCTTGGACTTATGTTTGCTACAGTAACTAACTTTTAAGTAGTACGTTTTTAGGCAGGTTTACAGATAAATTATAGTAAATACTATACCGAGTTCAGCTATACCCACCCCTTTTAACTCCCTCCCTGACAACACAAGAAAATAAACGAAACCAAAGACTATGTTGCTTCCATGCTAGAATTATTATTCCGACAAGATGACTACTGCTGTCCTACATAGACCAGACGGAAGCGCACACGGGATTTGACCTCATAGATACATGTTACAATTACAGCACAATGTGTATGTGTGTCAGACAGGGAACCATAAGAAAGAGTTGATCGAGCCTAGAGAAAATCGAAACGCATGAGAAGCCTGACGGACTTGTACCTGTTGCCCTTGCGGTCATGGAGGGCCACAGCACGGATCCCTTGCTTCAGCTCCGACACCGGCAGGCATGTCTGCCCGCCGAAGTCGTGCTTCTCAGACATGTCGTACTCGTGAACCTCTATCCTCAGCACAGCCAGCTCCGGAACCGTCAGCGGGAACGCGAACTCCTCGTCCCACACTGGCACCCACTGATCCTCGATCGTCTTTGTTTTCTTCATCACACAATCTGCCGGCACTCCAGCTATTCCTACCTGTGTAGCAATCAATTTGAATGTCAGCTACAACTAGCACAGCTCTGCGCCTCGTTCTACTGTTTGCAAAGAGCTAATGAGAATCCTCTCTTTCAACGGCAACTCGTTCATCTTGGTACGACAGAAGCTCTTTCGTTACATGTATCAGCATTTCAGTACAGAAAGTTAGCAAAGCCAGCACAGCTCTGCTGACTTACCCTAGTATAGAAATCAGGTGGAGAAAAGGTGTCGAAATGAGTTTTACTGAAATCCATGCGCCACCCATCTCCCATATATACTTTTACCTGCTCAGACATTAGAGAAACTGTTAGCTAGGCCAGAGCATCTTAATTAAGATTTGAGGAAGGCCGATTCTCAGTCTCAGAAATATACCTACCTTCAGAATTTTCTTCACTGGCAAACTTGCTTTAGGATCAAATACCTCGCCATTCGGACCTGTCTTTAGCAAGAAGTCGGGCTTTTTAACATATCCACAACCCCCATTGGATCTAAAAAATCCTTGCATTAACCGAAGTGCTTTGCCATGCCCCTGAAAAATGAAAGGCCAATCAAAACAAGGAAAGCGTATTTGACAAAATGACAAGGTGTTGCTAGCTGCTGTAAGTTTATTTAATAACAACTACAGGATGCAATTTAGATTCAGTGTCTGTTAGAAGAGCTAACTACTCCTAGAACACTAGATTGATTTGTATAATTCTTCAGAGTGTTAGAAACAACATTGGGGATCGATCTTGGTTGTGGTGTATGTTTGACCAGATCGATTTCAAACTTGTAAATGCATTCTGCTGCCTAGCCTAGCTAAGGGAGCCAAAAGTGGAAACTTATTTCCAAGTAGGTGACTCTTGGCGGAGACGTAGGACAGGTGGTCCGAACTCTGTATAAATTCTTGCGTCTCCATTATACATTACCTTGCTTCTGTATATTTATTATTCTATTGATTATATCAGCCCTTCACTATTTTAACTAGACAGCAAATGCTATCTCCAAGAGATTTACTAAGTTCAATATATGACACAATCAAACAAGTCAAACTATGTGAGGATAAAAGCAAGCAAAAACAGGAAAAATAGTGATTCATGACAGTTAGGAATTGTAACCCAACCTGCATGTTGAATGCAACCATCTGAGCACCATAAGTCCAGGCATTCATTGGATCATAGTTAGAAGAATTAATCCTTGTACCCTTCGGATACACCCTGAGTATATTGTTCTGAGTGAACCTGAATCGGATTTAAGTGCATGAGATAAACATTTACCAGACGTTTAAGGAACTATAGAAACTTTTTTTCAGATGCCAGCTAAATTATATCATCTAACTGTTCTAGCTCCAGCGGTGTATCAGCTTCAGTCATGAACATAGCCACATAGGCACTTTTGGAAAGACCACCGAGCAACAAAAGTAAATACATACAGTAATGATTGCACACAGAGGCATTGATTTGAATAGGAATGCCACAATTAGGAAGGTCTATCATTTCCAAATATTTGACTAGGGTCTTTCAAATGAAATTCTCTTGAGATCTATGTGCTCTCTAGTCTCCAATCATTATTATGGTGTGAGCAATTGTAACTGCGAGAATGTAACAATGCATTATGTTGCTCAAGTTAATTATCCCTTACCGTATTTTCAACGAATTGTGATTCATAACATTGCATAAGAGTAACATGCCTGTAGAGTAAAATCTTGTTTAAATCATAGTCTATTATAGCTACTACATTACCAACAGTTTTTTGTGTCACATTAAAAACTAAAACTACAACAATAATCAAACAATTGGATGTGGTTGGATTCATACTTCATAAACCCCCCAGCACCTATCGTTTTCAATTATATGACACTAAAACTTCTAATGTTTTTGTGCACTGGACTCCAAATATAATCAACTATTGGTACATGCAAATTACCTTATGACATCAGCCCCATGAGAAGCTGTAGCTTTAGCTAACTGTGTCTCACTCAAAGAAAGGCGCCTGACTTTGTCAGGATCCACCTTAAGCGCATCCTTCAAATGGCCTTTTGGTTTTCCAGCGTGGATGGTGATCAATTTCCTATACTCACAGGCAGTATCCTGCTGAAATTTGGCATCATCCTCATCAGAATCATCCTCATCTTGCTCATCCAGTTCATCCTGTTCATGACAAAAAGAAACTATGAATGCTTACTTGATTAGTTTTGACTTTCGTTAATAGGTGGATGCCTTCAAAAGGCAGTGATATTGCAGACCTTCCCATCAGAGTCTTCAGCATTTGAATCTATTCTTCTCAAGCTTCCTTCCCCTGCCAAGTTAGCTATGTTGCCACTGATGTTCGGATTATCCTTAGCTTTAAGAAATTCCTTGTATTCTTGTGGTGGTTTAGTTGAGATGATTATCCTTCCCACTAGAGCTTCTGGAGAAGGAAACTCATTTAGTGGGTCTGAACTAGGGACGTAAAGGAGGTCTCCAAATGTGTCGGTGAGCATCTATAGTGATTTGGAGTCAGAATTGAGGGTTTGAACAAAACAAATGTAGGAGAAGAATATAAAAAGTAAACTTTACCTCAGCTACTTTGGCTTGGAGATCTGGTGTGAGGTGATCCTCCAGAGTAATGACAAGAGGATATTTGGAAGCACGAAAGGCGTGTTCTTTAATGGACTTTAAACATGTGATGATTTCTACAGGTGCAGTCAATGTCCTTTCAAATGCCAAGAAAAGGAAGACTTAGGAAATATATTGCAGAGAGAGAGAGAGAGAAAGAGGGGATGGTTGCAAATTCAAGTAACATAGGTTATTACTCAACAAACCGACAAATACAAAGATAGAATCAAGAAGTCAACAAATAAAAAACGGTCAAGTGGAATTTTTATTTGAGAAACCTTGCTATAGTGGCATGTGCAGGGAGAAAATTCCATCTCCTTCCTTTCTTTTGAAGGGTATAAAATTTATATATTAAGGTACACGGGGTTATATGGTCTATCATGCCATAACTCTACCAGTTTGAACTATCCTGAAATATGTACAATATTCAATGCCACGCACAACTTGATTTTTTTTGTGCAAAATGAAAACATGTAGCCCACAACACCTTATACATACAACACTGAATTATCTTCACTGGCAGAGTTTTTTTTAGTCATCCAACAACCCTACCAAGTCTTAATATCCTGAAATATGTACGATCTTCAATGCTAAGCACAACTTGATTTTTTGTTGTCCCAAAAGAAAACATGTAGCCCATAACACCATATACATACAACACTGAATTATCTTCACTGGCAGAGTTTTTTTTTCTTATGCAACAACTCTACCAATTCTTAATATCCTGAAATATGTATGATTTTCAATACTAAGCACAATTTGATTTCTTTTTGTTAATGTCACATTCTACCTTATACATACAACATTAAATTTGCGTGTGTTTTATCTTTGAAAACTAAGAGGCTTTCACATTGCTTTTTGGAGAAGAGTTGGCTAATTTGATCTCTCTCTAGTGGACCTTAAATCAAAGAAGATTAGTCCTAATGAATACATTCACAAGCTCATTGGCAAATATGCATCAATACTGTCCGCTACAGCATAACCACGACCTTTCTCGGTAGTCGGTACAGTAGTCACTAGTGTGAACAAATCCACTCTAGAGACAGAGCTAAGCTCTGAAGGGCATTTGTTAAAGGGACACCATGATATAAGGTATGTTGGAACAATTCTGAGTGTTTTGCAATGTAAAAACAGAAAGCATTCATAAAATCAATATGCTGAGGAAGCAGAACTCCTACCCTCCATGGAGAATATCAATATTGTTCTTTGTGGAATTTGGCCACATATCGAGTTCAATGACTCTCGCGCCTCTCTCCAATGATTTTATAATTGGAATATCACTGGAGTCACTATTGATCTGGTTCCCAGTTAAGTAAGAATTATGCCCAGTATATACATAATAATGAGAAAACGGGGCTGACATGTCGTGGTGAACCTGAGCAGAGAATTAAAATAAGGATGAGACACGAGGCAAGGCAAAGCAACAGAAAATAACAGCTCATACGAATGACCAACACCAAGCGCATATATTGTACAACAGCCTAAATCAATATATAAGTGGAATAAGGAGCTATCATTGGGAGCTTCCAAGTATAACCGGTGCATAAGAATCACTAAATCATAACGATCATATGAAATGCAGGGAAGATGAGAACATCCCACAAAGTCATATGGAGGGCAGAATGGCAGATCAGAACATTCTATCCTTGCTGTGGGCTGTCAAGTCTAACAGATAGCCGCCTCTTTCTTCAGTTTTCTCCTGGAGTGCAAGGTCAGGTCAGGCAATCCCATCCCACTGTAGGAGTACACAAGTCCCCCATGGAATCCAGGAAGCATTGACCCCAGTGAAAGGAAAGGAGGTAACAAATGTGGAAGCTAACCTCGGGCATACACTTACCTACATCCCATAGTCCCATGATCCCATCCCAAGGACAAGGACACCGACGGTAAAATGTACTACTGCTAGTAGTAAATACTTTATGCAAGGGATGAGTTGAACTAAGCTGCTCGTTGACCTCCAAATTACGAAGTGGTAATAGCATTGCATAGTAAGAGCAGATCAAATGGAATCTACCAAAATAGGCAAAAATTAACGCAATGCGACGACGCAAACCGCAAGGTATTACTCCTACTAGATCAGGGATGCGCTTAACTTGCCGTAGTAATTAACTAGCAAGAATATGCAAGGGAAGAAGGGAGAAGAAGAAGAGGAGAAGGAAGGAAAGCTTGATCAGCAGAGTAGCTTGTACCCGGTTGGCGATGGGCGGGTTGAGGTCGGGGGAGAAGAGGAATCCGAAGAAGTCGTCGAGCGTGGGGAGAGCTGCAGGGGGTCTGGTGACGAGGCGGGAGATCCCCCCGGCGCCGGCAGAGCCCCCGGTGAGCGTGGCGAGGATGCGGTCAACCTCGACGGGGGGCTCGGCCTGGACTTGGGAGAGGAAGCGGCGGAGGCCATCAGCAGCATCATCGGAAGAAGAAGAGCAAGCGGAATGGTAGGCGGCGCGGACGTCGGGCGGCGGCTGGGCGTCGGGGGATCGGAACTTGCGGGTGAAGCACATGCAGTACCGGTACGCGTAGGTGCCCATCTCTCTCTCTCTCTCTCGGCAGGGTTTCGTGGATCCCTCTCCTGATCTCCTCCCTCTTCTTGTCTTCTCCAATGAGAACACGAGCTAGCTAATGGCGCGTGGGCATTGCTGCCATCGCCACCACTCCTCTTCTCCGCCGCGTTGAGGCCGCGTCCGCGTGCGAGAGCTAGAAGACGATCGGATTTGGTGCGTCTTTCATATATATAAAGCTGGTCAGATTTTTCTTTTTTTTACTCTTAACATATAATAAATTTTAACTTGTAGCTAGAAAGTTTAGAAATAGGCGCAGAAGTTTTTTTCAGAATTTTTTCTGATCTTTTTATTAGTTAAAGTGTACTGCAATTACACCGTAAGTTTAAGAATATGGCATATGTTCTTTCTATATATTTATGAGATATGGTATAGAAAATACTCTCTCTGTCTCAAAATATATGTTATCAGGGGTTTTGTGCGGTCAAATTTGACCATTAATATTAATATATGTTAAAATATATATATATATTAACTATATGAAAATAATATTATTAAAATTGTCTTATAAAATTCTTTCATAATATATATTTTTATTAATATGTTATAACAATAAAATATAATCAAAATCTTGCATTTGAAATCATAAAAAAAAAATTAAAAAAACGACCTACATTGGGAAGTAACTACTTGCAAGAGTGCAATGTCGCGCTGGAAGGGAGTCTGAAGCGTCGGGGAGGGGAGAAGACTCGAGTCGACGGGCGGTCGCGCACCCGGCGCAGGAGGTGGCGGCGCAGGGGAGGGGAGAAGAAGAGATGCCAAAGCGCCGGCAAGGGATCCTTCCTTCATTGTCGTATCGTGTGTCGACTTTGCATCCGCCACCATTCCGACGATCTTTTCTTTTTATCAGAATTTCCATGCCGACTACTGCACCACCGATCGAGCATCTATCTGCCCTACCTATTCACACCACAAAGCTAGCTAGCTGCTTTGAAAAGCACTGCTGTATTAATTTCCTAGCTCGATCTTCCACGTGATAAATCGCCCTGCGATTGTGTTAGCGCTTGCTCAGAGATTTCTTTCTATGCCCTTAACATTTTTTTTACCTTTTTTTTACATGGGCAATATAGGTACTATTCTTTTCAGTTTCTAAAAGCTGCTTTTCGGCTTTTTTACAGTAACTGTCTTTTAAACAGAGTATTCTTTTTCAAAATAGGATCTACTAGTTAATTGTAGTACATACTGTACCGACTTCATTTATATATGCAAAAATCGCACATGAGTTTCTGTTATTCTACAATCTTTTACATGAACAGTTCAAAAGGCACAGCCAAAAACCACAATCCACAGTTAAAAATCATAAACCATAGGAAAAAAAGGCCCATAGCTGCTCTTTGCCCTTTTATGCCCCCGCATGGAATCCAGGGTTTTTTTTCCGATTCCTATGTGAATTGAAAAATTCCTGTGAAATTTCAGCGTTCTAAACGGATCTTTAGTATTACTTTACAAGGGAGTATGCTAATGGTCCTTTTTGTGAAACCAAAGAGATATTATTTTTAAATCGTGAAACCAAAGAGAATTAATGATGGTATCTTTGGGAGTTTAGGTTTTCTTGCAATCAAAACTCATGTATACCACTTCTCTGTGTTGTAATTAATTACAAGTGTATGGCTCAATCCATACGTCTTATACTACTTATTTGATACTAGCTTGTATATATTGAGAGAAAATGTGTGATGAGACTCCATGGCATATACTCGTATATGTTTTTTTTTTCAAGTATGAGAGGTAGAAGACGTGAAGCCAAGTCCTGTAAGTTTAATTAAATGTTACCATAACCAAGGCCCTCCATCAAGCAGAAGCAAAGACTTTAATACGAACAGTGTGAGCTGGAGAGGTTTATGACTCGAGCTACCAATGTGGCGTTAGTACTGCATCTCTCACAATTAAGGAACGATCTATTCTTTCTTTCTTTTTTTAATAAACAAATTTACCGTAAGTCTGACATGTATGAAGATATTATTTAAATAATATTTAATAGAATTTAACTATAATTCCTTCTATTAGATAGATAAAATACCGTTCTTTTATTAGAGATAAATATAATCTAATTTTATCGAATATTACTTAAATAACATATCTTTTAGATATGTATGTTGAACTTAAATTGCAGAACGAAGACAACTTTTGTTTGCAAGATACATAATGTGAAGGAGCATGACTTGGACAGCGACCATCAAAGTCAACCTTATGGTAATTTGAGCATGGAGTGGTCAGTTCGCTGAGGGACCGGAGTGACGCGACAACAAAAATGCGTCACCATTCACCAGTCTCTCATCGATCGCTACAATACAGCACATCAACGCTGTAGCACAGATCAAACGGGGCCAACGTAAACGGGGCCTGTTTGGTTTACGTACAAGTAGAGTCTGGTTCGCATCTGAGAGTCAGACTCTCGTGGGACAGGTTGAGCGCATGCAACGCTGTCGTGTTTGGTTCACGTACGAGTAGAGCTTGGCTGAGAAGAGATATTGTTTGGTTGCCTGTACGAAGATATGTTGCATGAGATAAAAATAATATAAGATTATAATTATGATTATGAAGATATGTTATATGAGATGCTCGTATCTTATTATATCTTAAACTTCTTCAAAACACGTTAATAATACTTGATATTTACTAATCTACACTAATAACATCATCAGCTGACTAATCACCTGCATCCCGCGAGCCTGGCTCCCCAGAAACGCCCGATTTCCACGTTTCTCCAGAGCCTGGCTGCGATGGGATCTTGCATGAGCAGAGCCAGGCTGAACCCAGCGACCAGGCAACCAAACAAGGAGATCCTGCATCCGGCCAGCCTGGTTCAACCGGATGCAGGCAACCAAACACGCCCATAGTAGTAGGACACAGGTTTTACTTGTTTCGACTTGAGCTTTAGAATTCTGGTTTATTTTGTACTATTTATAATTTTTGTTTTTTTATACTTTTAACTTTTTTTGAGTTTTTTACCGGCTCTTTTTTTCTCGTATTTGTTTGCACTATACGTGATGGGCCAACATATTTTTTCTATTTTTAAAATTTTGTAAATTTAATTATGCTAAATAAGTCTCCGTCAGCTACAACGTTTTTCCAGTCAGTTACAGTACTTTTCAGCCATAAGCCACTCAAAAAAAGTTCTTGAGCGGAGCCCTAATAGCTCCAAAATGCAGCTGGAAAAACTCAAATACCACTATACACTCCATCATGTACATCGCAATTAATTTAATTTCCTCACGAATTTGGTCACTCGCTGAATAAGGAGGGGTTGCTTGTGCAAATTTATTGCGATGGAGATGGACATTCAGGCAAATGGAAATGTCATTACAACCTAAACGTGCATGTCTACATTCATCCACCCAATAAGGAGGGCCTATCTATCTATAGCTTTCTTGCTTTCATCAACAATTTGTTTGTTCAATAATGCCACTGTTTGCTTGTTTACAGGATAGATCCACTGATCCACACACACAGAAAGAGTGAGCAAAATTCACTCAAACCAGGAAAACCAATAGGACAAGCATAATTCGTCCACAAAAAATCAATTCTACTGTAGCATACATACAGATACAATACGACTTGTTCTTTTAGTTTACGGCTAATGATTTTTGGATGCACCTTTCAAGACGGCGACGGATGGCGGAGACACTGACGTGGATCAGGGATGGCAATCGGGCACGACGTGCATGGATAGTGCTTGCCCATACCCATGCTAACGCTACTATTTTCACCCACGGACATGCCCGCCAAGGGCAACAGGCAAGAAACCTCGCCCATGCCCATCGCCTATGGGTGCCTGATACCCATGGGTATGCTCATTTGCTCGTTAGCACATGTTGATTAAGGAGTATTGAGCCTTCAGGTTTGCCTTCAGATCTTACTTGCTGATCACGTAGTGTTAAGCCTTGAGAAGATTGTCCATGTTGGCTACTATTTCTTAGAGTTGCCATCAGAGAGTTGAACATAAATATGAGAGTTCACAAAGTCACAAATATAAGAATTGAACACAAATAAAAAGTATGCATTTTCTACTTCTATATATTAGTGAGTAAAAGTTGCCAATAGTCAGGCTTATAAGCAACACAACTCAGCTGGGTGATTTATTTTGGAGTGTACCGTAATGATGGATGGTTACTTGGTTAGTCAGGCTAGGCAGGTAGTACCACGCACACATTCTACCGCCCCAGGCTAATTTGAATTTGGATTCACCAAATGGTAGTGTTGGTACTCGTACTCAAATCCAAGCTAAATTTAACGACACATTTGCATAGCCAACCTGAAATTTGCAGCACGTCAGATGAGTGTGCGATCTGTTTTGATCCATAAATTGGACAATCGAATTTTTCATGCACTATGTTGAATCCACAGATTGTACAGTTTCATAACTAGAAACACCGATTCGATGTTTTAGCTGAGGCCCACGAGCTACATATATCAAACTGCTTATCATATCAGCGCTGCCACATTGGCAGAGTTCTTTTCCATGCAAAATAAAGGCTTCTGCTGTAACAAGCTAATAATGTGAAATATAATCCTGTCCTTGCCAAGAAAAACAAAAACCAGCAAAATCACAATTTCATCCCACCTAGACCCAAAAGCAGGAGGTTTCCAGTTCCCATCAATTCTAAATTGATCCAATAAAATTTAAAATTATCTTGCCAAGATTTTGATGAATTGAGCATTCCCCGCTCTGTTTCAAAGTTTTTCTATAAGACAATTCAAAAGTTCAACTATAATACCACGCACTACTTTGAATCCAGAAACAGGCATATAGAATGCCACGAAAAGAATGAAACAAACAGTTCACCAAAGGATGCAAGAACAAGAATCTAGAGGTAGCCATGTATGCACATACCTTGGAGGTATTCGCAGTTCTCGGCCTTCTTGCGTACGATGTCAAGGATGGCGTTGAGGAGGAGGCCGGATGGGGGAGGAGGCGGCCGGGCGTGAGGAGGGGCTGCAGCTGGGAGGAGGACGGCCAAGCTTTGAGGTCAATTGAGCACCCGGGCGGGAGGAGGGAGTCGGGCTGACGTTGAGGAGGAGGCGGGGTGGGAGGAGGCTACCGGACATGACTGCGTGAGGAAGGGCAGCGGTTTGGAGGAGGGCAGGGGCGACGGTCGACCGTGAGGAGAATAGGCGCGGATCTGGATTTGGAAGTGAGGGGGGGCCGAGTGGGGGGCAAAGTGCGGCAGCCGGCCGGGAGGAGGATG
This sequence comes from Dendrocalamus latiflorus, assembly GCA_017311315.1. Taxonomy (NCBI): domain Eukaryota; kingdom Viridiplantae; phylum Streptophyta; class Magnoliopsida; order Poales; family Poaceae; genus Dendrocalamus; species Dendrocalamus latiflorus. The sequence goes on along the minus strand of CM029646.1, from coordinate 25,094,403 downwards.
AGGCAGATTTGGATGCTTCATGTGTTGGTGGCGGCTGGGAATCAGGACTTGGGGAGACTAGACTAGAGAGTTACCGAGTTAGGACTTAGGAGTGACTAATAACCCTACTAGGGTTTCAAACTTTCAGTGGTAGTGTTGACAATTGATTGTTGGACCACCTGCTAGTATATGTCGCAAGTAAACGGGTAAGACGGGTACAGGTGGAGCTTACCCATGGTCATGCCTGTTTACCCGATAGGTAGAAAGTTCCCCCCATTTTCATGCCCATAGGTAAAGAAAACCTCCCATGCTCGGCTTCATTAGGGCATTTACATGTGGGCATGCCGCATGCAGGTACACAGGCACAATTGCCATCTATTAGACCATGTGGATGGTCGTGAGTTTAGTGATGATAAATATATGGCATTTAGTTTGCTTTGAAATTTACGTTTGTGATTGTTTTGGTCGATCACAGTTAAAGGTTTCGAGTCCGAGTGGTTTTGGTCTGCTTAGAGTAGTTTCAGACTAGTCCGATCGGGTTCGAATGGCATCGGACGGCTATCAAGTAGCAACGGGGTATCGGATGATGCTCGAGTGGAATTAGAGTATCGGATGGTGTCTGAGTAGCATCGGAGGATTGAACGACTTTGTGCTGGGTGGTCCAAACGGCTTTGTCCGATCAGCAGACTTCGACCACGTCTAGCTTTGACCACGACTTCGACCATGTCTGACTACGACCACGTCCGGCTTCAACTACGGTCTTTTCTATCACGCTAGGTAATCAATAAACTTCGATCTCGACTAGTGAACTGGTCGTAGCTACAATACTTTTCCATAGTCATAGCTATAGTTCATTGTCTATGGTCATAGCTACAGTAACCGGTCGATAGTCATCGGCTTTACGGGTTGTACTTGATAGTCATAGATTTTACTGGTATGTAGTCATAGAATTTACTGATCAGTGGTCTTAGACTTTGTGATCAGTAGCCGTAGACTTTGTGCTCGATTGTCGTAGGCTTCACTGTCGGGATGTCATGCGAGATGGTTAGGCTCATGCTAGAGCATGTGGAGATCGAAGGTGGATGATGCGTGGAGGCGTGGAGATGGTTACGATCGGTGACAAGGAGGACTGGGACTAGGATAGGGTAATCTAAGATCCAGGCGGTCGAGGATGTCACGAGGTGATTGGACTCACACTAGAGCACGTGATGATGCGTGGAGAAGCTACAGGAGGTGTGGTCCTAGAGGTTTCGACACGGGAGTTGATGGTGAGTGATGGAGATATAGGAGGTGCTGTCCTGGAGGCAGAGATGGTCATGTGGTTCAATTTTGCTTTCGAAAGGCCAAGAATGAAAAGAGAGATAGGTTAAGAAAGCATTCTCAAGTGGAGACTGTGCAAGCTCCCAACTGTCGCTTTGCTTTCTCTAACCAATCATCTGCAGGTTGTCATTCTAATTAGTCTTCTACAGCTTCGAGAACTTATCGTTGCTGTGCTCTCACTAATCAACCTTCTACAGGCACCGGAGCTTTTGCAATAGGACCTAGTCGTAATGCTTGGTCGATAGTCAGACCAACGTTTTTCATACGATTAGATCGCTCGGTGATCAAACCGACTTTTTCCATGGTTGGCACAGTATGGTCGGACCAAAGTCTTAACCAGTGTTGTCTACTTGATCAGATCGTCCAGGGGTCAAATCAGAGTTTCGACCATGTCCCGTGGTTGGACCAGTGTTACAACTAGCAGTGTCTACTTAGTTAGATCGTTTTGTGAGTGGACCATCATTTCGACCACGCCCCGTGGTTATACCGGCTTTCCAATGACTGCCTGGTCGAATTTTGTCAAATGCTAATGTTTCTCTTAAATCTCTGTCAGTGCATACTTTTTCTCCTGTTCATCGAGTATCTCAGTACTGGATACCTAAATCTTTATTGTCTAACCCTAGTACTAAGGTACCAACGACTGCTTGTGCTCTGTAGGCTCGTCGCAAGAGGAAGGAGAACATATAGTTCATTGACTTCGGTTGCGCTCGCTACATGACCAGAGACTCATGATAGTTCTCCTCCCCCACTCGTGCCTTCGATGATGAGATGTTCACTTTTGAGAACAGCTCTTAAGGATGAATTCTTACTTAAGACGTTGTGCGCATTAACAACAAGTTCATATTGAAAGATGTCACTTTCGTTAGTAAGTAGAGCTATAATTTGCTTTCAGTTTCACAGTTGGTAGATGATAATCTTGAGATTCAACTGGTAATCTTGTATTCAAAATCAGTCGAGTTGGATGTTTGTTTAAGGGTGACTTTTCATATTCAGCATCTTCTGATATTAGATATCTTTTTTTAGATTGCTCGCTTTCACTCTTAACTGCTTGATTCTTCTCTTAGTACTCGGTTGAGAAGTGAGTTGGGTGTGTTGCTTTTCTTGGAATTATTATGAGGGGGAGCATGTTGTTTAAAAGATTCTGAGGCTTTGGTTATTATACTTGCTAAAAAATTCATTCAGTCCAAGTTTTTGAAATTAAATGAGTAGTGGAGCTCTCTATATCATATTTACCCATGTGCTATGTAGCTTTGGTTATGACAAGTTGTATTTTGTCAACTTGAACAAACAACATGGCAAGGTTGAATTCCTTGGCTAAATTTTTATTAGAGTGATTACTTTTTGAGACGTGTCATGTTTAAATACCTAGTTAAATCTTGATTCTAGGTAAGTCTAAGTTTGAGCCATTCCAGTTCCTTCTTGAATCACTTTTAGCTTGTTTAGAAATACATGTGCAAATTTTGGTGAAATTGCAGTAATCGATCCTACAAGCAAGGAGATAGCTATATAAAAATACATATTTAAATCTAGATGCTAGAATCAAGTGCAAAGTGACTTAGGATAATCTACAAAGCTTCTAGATGTTTACTATCTTTTGCTCCTTTTCAGATTATTCTCCCTCTGTAGCTCTTGATGATTTCATTGCCAAAGGGAGAGAAATTAGAAGAAAGGGGAAGAATTGAGAATTGAGAATTTTGAGTTTGGAAAAGTTTGGCTTCAATTGGTTCTCATGTGATTGAGAGGGAGTTTGTCTGAGCTTTCGAGTACTTTGAGTGATTTCAAGTTTGTCTAAGCTTTCTTCGAGTGGTCTCTGCAGTTTTGGAACTTTCTTTCTGTAAATTTTCCTTTTCCTTCAAAACTCAACTCATTCAAGTGATTCTCAAGGTGTTGTTAATGTTTTCATCAAGGGGGAGATTGTTAGACCATGTGGATGATCGTGAGTTTAGTGATGATGAATAATTGACATTTAGTTTGCTTTAGAATTTACATTTGTGAATATTTTGGTCTATCATAGTTGAAGGTTTCGAGTTTGAGTGGTTTTGGTCTACTTCAAGTAGTTTTGGACCAGTCAGATCGGGTCCGAGTGGCATCAGACGGCTGTCAAGTAGCAACGGAATATTGGACGATGCTCGAGTGGAATTAGAGTATCGGACGGTGTCCGAGTAGCATCGGAGGATCAAATGGCTTTGTGCTGGGTGGTCCGAACGACTTTATCCGATAGGCAGATTTCGACCATGTCCAGCTTTGACCACATTGACTTCAACCATGACTTCGACCATGTCCAACTACGACCACGTCAGGCTTTGACTACGGTAAGTTTCGATCTCGACCAACGAACTAGTCGTAGCTACGGTACTTTTTTATGGTTGTAGCTACAATTCCTTATCTATGGTTGTAGCTATAGTAACCGGTTGATAGTCGTCGGCTTTACTGATTGTACTTGATAGTCATAGATTTTACCAGTCGGTAGTCGTAAACTTTACTGATCAGTGGTCTTAGACTTTGTGATCGGTAGTCGTAGACTGTGTGGTTGGAAGTCGAAAACTTTGTACTCGATTGTCGTAGGCTTCACTGTCGGAATGTCACGCGAGGTGGTTTGGCTCATGCTGGAGTACGTGGAGATCAAAGGTGGATGATGCGTAGAGGCGTGGAGATGGTTACAGTCGGTGACGATAAGGACCAGGACTAGGAGGGGGTAATCTGAGGTCCAGGCAGTCGAGAATGCCACGAGGTGATCGGGCTCATGCTGGAGCACATGATGATGCGTGGAGAAGCTACAGGAGGTGTGGTCCTAGAGGCTTCGACATGGGAGTTCATGGTGTGTGATGGAGATATAGGAGGTACTATCCTGGAGGCTTCGTTACGTGTTGAGTTAGTAGTTGTGGATGGAGTCCATGGGCCTGTTCTTTTTGGCAAAAGTTTATGGCTTTTGGTTGCGGCTTGTGGCTTTTAGGTTGTTCATGCGAGAGATTATAGAGTAACAGAAACTCATGTGCGGTTTTTGCCGATATAAATGAAGTTGGTACAGTATGTACTACAATTAACTAGTAGACCATATCTTAAAAGATACTCCGTTTAAAAGCTAATTACTGTAGAAAAGCCGAAAAACAGCTTTTAGAAGCTGAAAAGAACAGGCCACATAACTTGGAAGAGGTAGAGTTTAGTTAAAATCTATGTTCGGAAGGGTTTCAGGTTACTTGGTTTTTGGAAGAGATTAGGTGTTGTGTTTGTGTTTGAGTTGGACACGATTGAGATATTAGCCTATAAAAGTAGGGAGAGAGTAAGAGCTAATTGGACCAATGTTTTGAGGACTTTCATTAAGAGAGCTTTTAGGGGTGCCGTGAAGGCGCTTTGTAGCTAAGAACATGATACATATATAATAAATCAGATCTATTCCAAGAAAAGTTATCCAGCGTCGACGGTGTGTTTTCTGAGCATTGTTTTCTTATGTTTTCAGGGTGTTCTTGTTTGAGTGATCGAAGTGTTTGATCGGCTGAAGTCTTTGAGTGGAGGGAGTTTTTGACTACGTGCAAAGATATAAAAAAACGGAGACAATCATTCACTCTCTCTGATTATGCCATATGATCCTACACTATCGCTAACACAGATGGTACACACGATTTTAGACTTAGGGAGCTGTTTAAAGAAACCGCTCTATTTATTTTGACTTTCGAAGAAGCTAAAACCAAAAAACACACAAAAAAAGCAACCGTTCTATTTATTTTGACTTCTGATTGTGACATATGATCCTACACTATCGCTAACACAGATGGTACACACGATTTTAGATTTGAGGAGCCGTTTGAAGAAACCGTTCTATTTGTTTCGATTTTCGAAGAAGCTAAAACCGAAAAACACACAAACAAAAAGCAAAAAAGATCCGGGCTAATAGTATGCATGGTACCTTGGAGGCAGCCAAAAAGGTTTTGGACAGAAATGTCATTACATCCTAAAGCATCTCTACATTCGTACTAATCCATCCGATTACATCCTAAAGCATCTCTACATTCGTACTAATCCATCCGACGTACTAATCATTACAACCTATAGTTTTTCTTGCCTTCATCAGCGATTTGTTTGCTCAATAATGCCACTGTTTCTCTAAAGAACGATCCAGACAAGAAAGAAATCCCTGCTACTATGCACTACCATTTATTATTTCTCTTTGCCAAAACTTTAGGCCTTTACAACAACTACAACTGCCCGGTTCGGTTTGGTTACGCCCCAGACTCAGTGGTAAAATAATTTAGACTATCTGGGTTGAACTATAAAAATATTACCCAGACTAGATTGAATTTATCCAGACTGTACACTTGATGTTTTTCTACACCTCGGGCTGAAGCCTACCCTGCCTGGGGTGTGGATCCGCCCATGTTTTGGTGGATACATGTATGTATGAAAAAACTTCAGTCGCTCATCGCTTGGAAAATAAAAGCAGCACTATAATTCCAAGGATGAATTCAAGCCTGCGGTACCCGGCTGGCACTCACGATCTACTTATTCACAGCCATCAATGTGTTGCTTCTGAACCCAGCTCGTCTTGTACTCTGAAAAACTTGGCACCAGTCAGGAAACCAGAACCGTGTCTAAGCTGGCTTTACAAAATATGCTTACAGAATACTGTATGATCTGTTTGATGATCGGTTACAGCTAAAAGTACTGTTTGTTTATACTAATTGATCCGGGAAACGATCTCAAAAGGCTGGCAGATTAGTACACAGTACCTTCTTGATTGCTCCACAAAGTTGCAGCCTGGCAGTTCAAAGGCGACTAGCTGTTGGGCTCTGGTGTAACAAATAGACTATGTTCATTAGGTCAAGATTCTCTTTGAGTGAGCTGAGTTCCATGAAGCGTACGTTTGACAGAAAAAATGAGAGAATGAAATGCTCACCTCCTAGCAAGCTCTGGATGGAAAGCAAGACTGTCCTGATGTCATACGCTGAAGACCACATGTCCTGCAAAGATTTCCCGCAAAAAGAACAGAACAAAGTTTGAGCTACATAAGTCTATTACCATCAAACTAGGTAACAGTGGAACAGCAAAATCCGAGGTTTACCTGAAGGATTATCTAGGCAAATGTTGCCAAAAGCATGGGTTCTTGGACGGATAATCCAATGGAAAGCGCAGGGAGAGCTTGTAAGACGAGCCCTCATACTTCCTTCTATTAATTGTACCAACCCAACAGAAAATGTTCTTGGCTTCAGGAAATGATGATATTCCTACATCTGAGCCCAGAGAAGCAAATTTGCATGCAACACAATACTAAGAAGAAAGCATGTAAGGAACACAAGAAACAATGGACAAGGGTATGGAATAACCCCCGAGGAAGAATACAGACTATATCATTGGCAAATAAAACGTTAATAATCACACTACTACACAACTGATGTACGTCTCAGAACAAAAAACACGCAATCGCTACATAAATATTATAACACCCAGGATAATTATAGCTGAAACAACTCATACCCTTGAAATAATAAAATAGTCTATGAGGGAACCACTTTTTAGTGAGATGATACCTATGTGTGCGCTAATGGACCGCACTCACGTGTATATGCATGTATAATAGTGTATGCCAATATGCGTCTTCCTTGTAATCGCAAAAAAAAAGTAAAACAGTCCAACAAAAGTAATGGTAGTGCAAAGCAGCTATCAAAAATGGTGAAATTTAGTTGAGAGGACACGAATTTTTTGTACGGATAATCCATTTTTTAATCGAAATTACAGAAATATACCCGCGGGAAAATTTTTTACAGAAATAGGCTCCAGTCGCCTAATGGTTGGGCGACTGGAGCCTTTCGCCCAACCAGACAGCGACACAATATAAGTCGCTGCACAGTAGAGCGACTGCATTAAATCGCTCTTCCGTATGGCGACTGGCATGCAGTCGCCATCCCGTTAGGCGACTGGCATGCAGTCGCCATACGGTAGAGCGACTGCAGGTAGCCCCCGTGATTGTTATAGAATTTGTGAATTTTGTAACGTTGAACCGGTAAAAAATACGGTGAAGTTGTAATAAAAGTTTATGTTCATTGTATATTGTAGGTGTGTAAAAAATTTTTAAAATTTTTTTTTATGAAAGATTGAGTAGAGAACGATCGATACATACACTGTTAAGTGAGATAGTTTATATGCGGAAAGAGATGATAGACTTATGTAAATTTAAATAAACTTCATAATATAACTGTGAGTAACATGGTGCATGTTTTTTCATTACATTCATAATATGCAGCACGCCTCACTGGTCACCCTGCTGTGCCCCGTCACCGCGCCCGCGTCCTCCCATACGGCCTCGCTTGGCCCTCCTCCGGTGCAACGGATTAGGACGATCCGAAAAGGTAAAACGAGGAGGAGGGTGTCTATCCCGCCCCTGCGCTGGTGGAGTCAGCTGCACCTCTGGCTGTGTAATCTCCGGAGCACCGGGGAGGGCACTGGCAGAAAGAACCTACGGTGCGACGTCGGGCGACGGCGCGAAAAACTGGTCCACATCCTCCTGCCCTAGGGAGACGCCGTGCTCGTAAGTACCTGCAATATTAATATCGTTAGTGCGTTGCATGTCGTCTTCGGATAAACACGGTATAACTATGCGTACCCGTAGCTGGCGCCATGTGGGAGGCGTACATTCCCTGCGTGGAGAAGACAGGGGCCTGCGTAGGAGGCGTGAAGTGAACCGGTGTAGGAGGCCCTGCCCAGGCTGAACCCCCTGGCTGCTCCGGGTGAGGTGGTGGAGGACGTGTCCACGTAGGTGCACCAGAGTAGTGCCACGCTGGTGGGGGTGGCACTGGTGGGGGTGGCACTGGTGGACGAGGAGTCGTAGCGGTGGGCGTGGAGACCGCCGGTAGCCTCGTGCAGGACAGTAGGCTAACGATACGTCTACACCCCTCGTGCACCCGACGCGCAAAGCTGACACCCTCCTCATGGGTCAGATGCGCACCACTGGCGACCCTCTCCAGTAGTGTGCCGGAGTCGGCCCATAGGGCAGAACCGACGTCAGCCTGGACACAAAGACATGAAATGGTCGATTATTGAAACGACATTACCATTTGGGAATCTTTGAAATGACATGTAACGTACCGCGATGTGAGCGTCGTGCGCGAAGTGCGCGGGGTACGTGTCCGTCGGAGCGGCGACGTGTGTGGCAGGCGGGTCTACCACATATACCAGCCTGGTACGGGTCTGCGGCTGGTACCAGCGCAGGTACTCCGCGTACTCCCTGCTGTCGTACGGGCGGTCCTCCTCCACGCGGTCGTCGAGCGCACCCTGCCACTGCTCGACCCAGGGCTGCATCTTCAACGACCAGTCCGTGCCTCTTTTCACCCCCTTCGCGCTGTGCCTGCGTATAAAACCATTACATAATGTGAGATACCTGCGTATAGTAGTACGTATGTACATATTTACCACAAACAATCACTCACCCGTGCACGTGCCGCGGAAGCGATGGTCCGTCTGGTACAGGAACTGGCTGCCGTAGCCCGAACTGCCGCATCACCCGCTGGGGTGCGTAGTCCTCCACGTAGATGAGGTACACGAGCTTCCGGCGGGTGAGCCAGAAAGCCCGGTCACGCCAGCAAAGTGAGGAAAGACCGGCAGGAGCACGGGCCTGCACTGCCGTATCATCGTACGGCACCCAACGCACGTCGTCGGCTGTGATGCGGTCGAGCTGCTCCACAAAGACCCGGTACGCCCGCGTGACCTGCACGTGCGCGAACTGTACCTGCAAGAAAGACAAGTTGTTTAGAATGACGATCGTGAATAAGAAAGAAATAGTTGACTGTGATACTACTTACTCGACGACGGCACCAGATAGAACCCATCGTCGGCCGGTCGATGTCTCCCCCTGGATACATCTCGGGCCCGAACGGACCCATGTCGTCTAGCAAAGGTCGTCCGACGCGTAAGCGCTCGAACGACCACAACTGCAGTAGCAGGGGACAGCCCGTGAGGATCGAGTTCGCCTTGATCCTCGTGCACGCATCGCACAGCCCGCGGTACGTCGCGGCAAGTACGGCCGATCCCCAGCTGACCTGGTGGGGCTCGCCGTCAGCGATCGCCCTCGCATAAGCGATAAGGCGCGCATCCACCGAGTTGCCGTGGCTGGTGGTGAAAAGCACCCAACCAAACAGCCACAGCACGTACGCCTCCAGGTGCCGCGAGACCTGGTGATCGTCGGCCTGCGGAACCATGCGCTCCACCTGAATGCAAAAAAGTTGTTATTAGTACGTAATACCACAAATAAGAGTTTCGAAGATACGATCGATTTTATATACCACGTACCTGGTACTGTCTGAGCCACCTCAGTGTCGGCCCATGGGTCTGCGCCTCTCCGAACACGTGGTGGTCAGCGGCCGGTGGAACGACACCCTCGAATCTGCCGAGCAGGTCAGCGCGCCAGTGGGCCGGGGCCTCCGGTAGGAAGGCAGCGTCTCCCGCGATCGGAAGCCCAAGGAGCAGGGACACATCCTGCAAGGTCGGCGTCATCTCCCCGAATGGGAGGTGGAAAGTGTGCGTCTCGGGTCGCCAGCGGTCCACCAAAGCCGTCAGCAGGGAACGGTCGAACGGAAAGCGTCGTGATCGCTCCCCGCCCGCCTCGTCCCCGCCGGCCTCGTCCCCGCCCTCGTCCCCGCCAGCGGCTCCATCCTCGTCCGTGGCCTGCACCATCCGGGCAAGAGGGAGTAGCCCGGCATCCCGCAGCCTGCAAACAAAGTGAAGGTCAGCTCGGAACGAACTTACGGTCGATCTTCCGTTGGAGTAGTGCAAACCTGGCAGTCCAACGAGGGTCGAGTCCCCAGGCCACGCGAGGTGTGCGCGTCCGGACCACTCCCAGCAGAGGCGGCTCGTCCGTGCTCCCCGGTGCCGGGACTAGACGGGAAGCGCGATGAGAGCGGTCCACGTGCTCGTCCAACAGCGCGAACCGCCACTCCGAGTCACGTCCAGCACGAGTCATACCTGCAAAATTTGTACAATAATTTCTACATTACATTTTCTACATCTAAATTTCAACACTAAATTTTCTACATCTAAATTTGTACAATAATTGCAACATTAATTTTTCTACATGTACATTTAAATACTATATTTTGTACAATAATGCATTATAAATGGTATACAAATTTTATAAACTAAATTTTGTAAACTACATTTCTATACTATATTTACTAAACATAATTTGAAAATTAAATTTGTAAACTAAACTTTTAAACTACATTTTCTAAACTAAATTTCTACACTACATTTTCTAAACTACATTTTCTAAACTACATTTCTAAACTACATTTCTAAACTAATTTTTCTACACTACATTTTGTAAACTATATTTCTAAACTAATTTTCTACACTACATTTTCTAAACTAATTGTCTAAACTATATTTCTAAACTAATTTTCTACACTACATTTTCTAAACTAATTGTCTAAACTATATTTCTAAACTAATTTTCTACACTATATTTCTAAACTAATTTTCTACACTAATTTTCTAAACTAATTTTCGACACTAAATTTTCTAAACTATATTTCTACACTAATTTTCTACACTACATTTTCTAAACTAAATTTCTACACTACATTTTCTACACTAAATTTTCGAAACTAATTTTCTACACTAACAAAAAAATTACCTGAAAAACACGCACTACTTCTCCTCTTCTCCTCCTCTTCTCCTTCTCTTCTCCTTCTCTTCTCCTCCTCTCCTTCTCCTTCTCTGCGCTGGCCGAATGCAAGAAGTGGCGAGGCGAGCGTCGCCGAGCGCGGCGCCGAGCGCGGCCTTATATCCCACCTTCAGTCGCCATCCCGTTGGGCGACTGCATTGCAGTCGCCCAACCGTTGGGCGACTGCATGGAAGTCGCCCAACCGTTGGGCGACTGCAATGAATCGCCCAACGGTTGGTAGACTCTCCAGCTGTCGCGGTCTGGTTGGGCGAAAGGCTCCAGTCGCCCAACCATTAGGCGACTGGAGCCTATTTCTGTAAAAATTTTCCCGCGGGTATATTTCTGTAATTTCGATTAAAAAATGGATTATCCGTACAAAAAACACTGACATGAAATTCTATGTTTGGAACTCCATCGAATAGCAGCTGGCCTGCATTCTCTACCAAGCTGACAAGACACATGCACGTTGTTGTCATTATTCTTCACGTTCCCCTTCCCATCCAATTCGACCATTATGCAACAGCAATACCAACAATTCCTTGCTTAATTAGGAAAACACTGTCTGGTTTTACAGAGTATACTGTACACCTGGACCATGGCATTTAGGTTTGTTTCGACCTGGCTTCAGTTCCTGGCCTAAACAAGGGGGAAGCCGCAGCTCCCAATAACCAGAGTACCCAGCATTTTGGGGGCTTGTATCATCCTCTGCCGCTCAGCCACCTCCCATATTTTGCCGGTGATCCCCTTCAATAGTGGCCTCCTCTCCCTTCCCTCCTCCTCCTCATCGTCATCATTTACCGCTGAGATAGGGGCGGACCCAACGGTGGGTCAGGTGAGGTTCCAGCCTCCCTACCACTGGCCGGCCGTGTGTACCTCTCTCATCCCCTACAGCTTCACGCTAGTCATATGAATGATCTTATTAGGTTTAAAAATCCTTTGCATGATGAAAAAAATTGTATTTGTAGTGGTGATTACAAGACACAACGACATCTTGTCTCTTTACGTGGAGTCTCTCTCCCTCTTGTGTCTACAAGTTTATCGTAGGTCAGCAGTTTGGTATTCAGCAAAATAGTCAGTAAGTCCTATTAATCCCTCTAAATTTTGATGCTCGATCCGCCACTGCGCTGAGATTTGCCTCCTTTGCTTTGTTCGCTGGCCTTCTCCGCCTCAAACAAGGCCTAGCTCATGACCCATCCATGCTCTTCAGTACATAGAATATATGGACACATGTTGTTTCTTTGGTCTTTGCAGGTAGTACTACTTAATAAGTAGCGTGCCAACAGTCGTTAGCACAGAGCTTTAACAAGAGCAGCAGCATAACGCATTCATGCTAGGCCCACAAAAAGAAAAAAAGATCTCTCAGCCATAACATAATAGATCTATAAAACTAATATGTGAGGATCAAAGGATTAAGCTGGGCCTGGAGTTTCTATTTCAGGCCAGTCCATGATGCATCGATACAGATCTGTACCACAATAATTTAATGAAAATGGAAAAAAGTCTTCAGGGTGCAGATTGAATATCTACATAACCAACCATCTAGCTGTAGAGTGTAGTACCATGTGATTTCTGTCACTGCAATGTAAAAGGCAGCACAATAAGCAGATATAGATTGCACATTGACAACATTGAAACAAGGCCTTTTTTTAGCCTGCGGTTGGTGTCTATTGGCTTTGCTTTTCGAGATGGTGCGTCCGGTTTTGGATTCGAAAAACTGTTTGAAGAATCTGCTTCAAGAAACCGCTCCGCTAGTTTCGATTTTCAGAGAAACCAAAAATAAACAGAAAAGCCCAAAAACCAACACGGTTTTGGACTCTAGTGCCCAAGAATCACAAGAAAAACACTCTGCACTCAACAAGTCAACATGAACAATATATTCTGATCACATTATGCGCATACATCCTTAGCATTTTATTCCCCTCGCAACCCATTGGGCAGGTGCGCAGCGTTGGCACTCTCTCCTTGTCGCCTTTTTTCCCTAAACCTCCCTCTCTCTGGATTGCAGAACTATCCATTTCTTTTCTTCACTTCACTTTCCTACCATCAAAAGCTTTGTTTCTTGTATGAATTTCCCAACGTTTTCAGATTAGGATTCAGGGGAAAAACACACAGAAATGGAAGCAGAGCATCGGATTCCTGCTGCAACAGAAAGCTGCGGTTTGTTTTGCCCGAGCTATCTTCCCTTTCCTAGGCCCTATCATCGATCCTTTATTCGTTCCTAGCACCACCAGGATTTATTCCTTTTGTTAAAAATTGCCATCCTCCAATCTTTTGAAGAGCGTCTGCTTCTGGTAGTACATTTTTGTGTCCCGGCATCTTTCTTTACTTAGGCAGGGTACAATTTTGTCCTGCACACGGGCGTTCATTTCGTCTGTGACTATCGTCGTCATATTATCAACAGGAGCACGAGATTATGCGACAAGGATCAATTATCCCACTGCTAATTTGACGAGAATCATTCGTGTGTGAGCCGCCAAGCCCAAACAAGAACTAAAAAGAATCGCAGGGGCAACAAGACCCAAGATAGGATAGGGTAGGAGCGGTCATACGATCAACGAGGGATTCAAGGAATTGCATACGTTCTTTCGTTTCGGAAAGCTAAAAACCGTTTAGAACATTTATCTTTTTAACAAAGTTTTTCCTTTATATTATCTGTAAAGATATAACGATGTTTCTTAATTGAATACCTTAAAAAACTAACTATCGTTACCGTAAGATTTTCAGTCAAACCCAAAAACTACAGCCAGAAACCACATCACTTTGGAACAGAGCCCAAATCCTATGCTCACAATCGACAACAGTACGCAAGTTCAAACAGCACCCCACCCCATGCCCAAGCAACGGAAATTCAACTACTATTCGATGCAATGGATCTAAACACGAAGAAACATCTCCGTGTGAACGGGGCCTGATTACTAGCACCATGAGTAACATCAGGGATGCTTAAGCTCAATTCGCCTACAAAGATCTGCAGGTGACACCACTTCCAGTGGATCTGCTGTTTCTAAACTGTAGCGTCTCTGCATCAACTAATAAACCAACACCAGAAATGAAGTATAGCCACATTTCTCAAACGCAAGTTGATTGTGTTTAATCATTAACGGAGATCACAACACAACCTACACCATAGGATGCCACGATACGCTCAGGGGCAAAAATGATCTTACACAATATCATTAACCACACAAGCGGGGAAAAAAATCTTTAGCTCAAGTACTGGGTTCCTCGTTATTATCAACATAGCCAGCAACTAAAAATTATGAGACAGGCATGCATTCGTCCAAAATACAACATGAATTCGCAAGAATATCTGAACAGAACCAGTGAAATCAGCTAATCCTCTTAAAAGAAAAAAAGCTAATCAATAATGCAATTGTGCCCACTTGACCTATACTATGGAATAAGTTGACAAATTTAACCTCTTCCATGTACATAAACAGACAATTTTCACACCGCATCTGAGACAGACCATTCTTGTTATTGTAAAATATCAGCCCTTCAGTTTAAAATACATTTTTAGAGAAAATAAAAGGTGCCCCTACAGATACATGACACAAAACTTCTCACTTAACCAGATCATTACCAATTAAGTTGTACAAACTCTAGGTTCTTTCTTCTCTTCAATTACCCGGAACAGCAATCAGAGTGTTGAGGTTTTGCAGATACCCAACAGTTTGAAGAGATTTGACAAACCAAGGGTCAGACCAACAGACTAGTCACTACAGTTTAAACATGCAGTTTTGCGCAAAGCCGCAAAGTACCATCATGGTTAAGATGCATAGCTAAAACTGTTTCAAGGATCAGATGTGGACGAAAGAACACCTCTAAGAGATACACAGAAATATGTGAATTACTCAGGAGTGAGCTAGATTTTTATGACGTCTCTAGATCAACTGTAAGTCAATTGATCATTTGTCATTCATTATTGTGTCAAAGACTGACACTGAAGCAGAAGTCCCACAATAAGTGAGACACCAACCCACTGTTAAGACATAAAAGCATTCTTAGTGTTCTGAGCATGGCATAACAATTGTTCTATATATAGTGGAGCCATTAATTGCAGCAAAGATTAGCTTCTATTATCATGAGAAACATTGTGAATGCTTAACCAAACATCCTTCACAACTTGTCTAGAACTTCAGCAAACCTCTACAAGATCCACTCATACCAGCTATTAAATCATGTGTGTTGTCCTATCATAAGGAACACCTGGCCTGCTTGGTTCTAACTAAACCAAATAAGCCTAAATAAAATCCTTCGTGGACAAATATCATGCTCAGAAATTCAGAATAACTTCATGTTCCTTGTGAAGGGAGCCACCCAAAAGTAAAGCTCTCATATACGTGTTCCTATGATCACCTGGCAAGCAAATATTTGGTAAAAGGCACCAGCCTAGCTCCAATTCCTAAATGATCACGAATACCCGTGGGAAAAAAGAGTACTCACAAGATATGGAAGCACCATATAGATGTAGAATTATAGTACTAGAGCAAAGCTCGAGCAAGAATTATGAGACCTAATCGATTCACCAGACAGAAACAGACAATTCTCTAATTAATTAATGCCAACTGATAGACAGATGCAGACGGTAACAAATTTAGCAACAGATGGAGCTGGCAAGATGCAAAAATGTACTAGGGATCCTCAAGCACATCTAGTTATTTGATTGCACAAGCACAAGTGATTAGCCACAATTCTTTGCAACAAAGTACTCAAAAGAAACAATAAGGGCGCCATAAACTTGTAGGGTTCATTCGCAGATCTAAGTTAAACTCAGGAAGGATCAAGCAAGAGATGCTAGCCAACAACAACGTCCTCCTTACGCATCAAAAGCATCTGATCTGAGCTGAGTAAATACGGAATGGAATCGGGAAGGTTGGGGATCAGGCGGATGCGGCGGCGGTGCGGGAGCGGTACAGCTTGCCGAAGACGTGGAGGGCGGTGACGAATCCGATGAAGCAGAGCGACATGACGAGCACCATGGTGGGCGACAGACGCAGGCCCGGGGCCTCGTCGGTGTAGAAGCGCAGCATGTTGCTTCCGCCGCCACCGGAGAAGGCTCCGCCCCCGCCGGCTGCGGAGGTGCGGCGGCGGCGCATGCCAGCGGCCGCAGCGGGCGTGCCGCGGGGGCCCACGGTGGCCGGGCGGGAGCCGCCGCCGCCGCCGCCGACGGAGGACTGGGACTGTGAAGAGGAGCGAGCCATGGCTGCCTTCGCGTCGGGATCTTTCGTGCGTGCGTGTGGAATAGGTCTGGATCTCGCGGTCGCAGCTGAGAAGAGACGGAAGTCTCTTCTGTGCGTGCGTGTGGAAAAGTCTGGATCTCGCGTGCGCGTGGAAACGTCTGCCAGGCAGTTATTTTAGATTTATGACTCTATAGAGGCTATTTATCTGTTAATTTATAAAAATAGTTTATCTGTTTTTTTAGGCCAGTTTTTAGTTTTGATTTTGGGCCAGAGAAATTGAAAGCCGGATCAAACACGACAGCTGTGGGGAGACATGTAAAAGCGGTTTGTGCCATGCTTCTCATTCCATCAACACCTTCTATTCACCCAGCGCACGCTTCCCCCTTCGTCCATTCCTTGCTCTCCTACTCCCCCCGTTTGATGCATCCATCGCCTGACCTCCCCTCCGGCTGGCCATCCCTCATTGCATCGCCGCGCCTTGTGCCGGTCCCATCCCTTGCCTCCTGACCACCCCCATCGACCGCTCGTCCCTGCCTCCTATCCACAGTCTACCCCTTCCTCCCCTAGATCCATCAGCGGCCGTTAGTCCCGCACCGCATCCCTTCCGGTCGTGCCACCCCTCCCCTCTGGCGTCTTGCCGCCTCCATCTACAGCTCCCTCCCGCCCCTCATATTCTATGACACACTTTACACAAACAAGCATGCGGCGGCCCTGATGCAAACAGGCAGAATGCATATTCCACTTTCGACGACGGCTCCGCCCTACATCCCTTTGAACCGTCAAGCTCGTCATGGAAGCGGCGAGGCAAGTAGGTCGGCTTGACTTAGTCTGGACTCAAAGAAGGCCCACGACAGCACGAACGATGTGTGCATGGAGTGTTTATATGACGTCTACAAGAAATCCATGACCGGTTGTACCACCGTTGCCATGGCCGAGAAGATAGGACTCACACAGAGGTAACCCAATTGTTGGAATTGGTTGTTGACAATGACTATCCCAAGGGCATGAATGAGCACTTCTACACTTGCGCTATGCCCATGAAGAGGAAATACAGGGATGTTTTTCTGACACTTTGAACCCCCGAGGCTCGTGCGAGTTGGCTACGTAGGACGTGGCCATTCTAGCAGTCCTGCGATGGTGCGGGAAACCCATAAGGGGATGTTGGTTCCAAGATAGCAATGTTGGCGTGTGGTCCGTAGTATTCCGTTGCCATTTAGTCGTTAATGTTGTGCAAGCATTATGTTATCGTGAATTTCATTGTATTATTTATCTGTTGTTACTTGTAGTTGTTACTCTAGTCATTAGCTGTTGGACATGCATTCTGTTGTATAATTTACCTGTTGTTACTTCTAGTTGGACATGTCATGCATACTGAACAATATATCCATTACCTATCGTTAATTCTTGTGCTATGTATGTGTTAATCTCTCATCTGCCATCATTAATTCTTATGCTATGTATGTTTTAACTTGCCATCGTTAATTCTTGTGCTATGTACTATGTATGTGTTACCGGTTCTTACACATGCATTTAGTCATTAATTCTTGTGCATGGCCATCTGTTAATCTGCCATCGTCCATTTGCCATTTATTACATATACTAAACTACATAGCTCATACTCATGGTTTTGTTGTTTAATTGTTATTTTGGGTCAAGTGGCATTACATATATTGAACCTCTGTTATATTGAGAATATTATTTTCGGTCCAGTGGCCAATTGATGTACTGAACCTCTATTATATTAAACCTATGTTATTGTGGGTCCATAGGCCATTACATACATTGAGCCTCTGTTATTTTGAGTTTCTATTATTTTTAGTCCAGTGGCCATTAGAAATACTGAACCTGGGTTATTTTGGCAAAGGCTTAACTCGTGTTGTTTGTATAGAAAGGGTATGTTAGGCCACCAAGGAGACGGGGGAACGACAACAACATTCCCCTCCCCTAATGATGGAGATGACCATGCTTCAGTATCTTTCTGAGATGGCACCGTAGTCGTCTAAATGGCCTCGTAGAAAGCCTATGCAGACTAAGCTTGAATGGATGTACGAACATGCGTGTCATGCACACATATAGGCATGGATGTACGATCCATAATGTAATGGTTGTATGTGACTTCGATATGCGATTCACATTTGTGGTTACCAAATGGCCCAGATCAGCACATGACACGTGCATCCTACTTGACACGATTGTCGATTACAGCTATGTGTTTCCGCATCCTCCCGTAGGTACAAATCAAATTCTGCTTGTTACAATGCACAAATATGTCTTTTGCTTATGTCCCTCCGACACACTTGTTCGGTATTTTGTAATGCAGGAAAATACTACTTGGTCGACTCAGGATATCTAAATAGAAAAGGGTATCTAGTGTCATTTAAGAACAGTCGGTACCATGTAGCTGGGTTCGCGAATGGTGATCGGCCACACGGGCGCAGGGAGATGTTCAACTATCTGTATTTCTCACTACGCAACATCATCGAGCGTGCCTTTGGCATGTGAAAAAAATAAATGGCGCATCCTAGAATACATCTCCAACTTTGACGCGGAGACGTAAAAGATAATTTCTGCTACTTTGGTGTTGCATAACTTCAGAAAAAGATAATTTCTGCTACTTTGATGTTGCATAACTTTAGAAGAAGATAATTTCTACTACTTTGGCGATGCATAACTTTGTAATAGATGCTAGGTAGGGTAACGTGGATTTTGACAATACCCACCTGGGCGCGGAGTATGGTACCTCCAGAGTAGATATGGATTAGCTACACAATGTGATAGCGGACATTCTAGTCGTGTGACATAATTTCGCGCTGTGGTACGTTCAAATGCACATATGCTTGCATTTTGTACGTTCATGTTTATCCATGTAACGAACACATGTATGACTGTAATTTCATATTTTTATATGAATGCGTGTATGCTTCTATGTTTGTATTCATGCATGTACCCACGCAATGAACACATGTGATAGCCAAAGTCGTTTGTACGTATGTTGGTTTTCATACTTTCGATTGCATCAGCTAGAGCAATTCAGCTAAATTATTAAAAAAAATCATAAGCCATCAACCAAAAAACACTACAGTTTCTCTACTACTCGTCACTAGTCATTAGTCGAAGCCAAAAGCCACCAGCCGAAGCAAAAAAGAACATGCCCATATTTTCCTCTCTTTTTTTGGCTTTTCAGCTGATTTTTGGTTTCAACTTATTTCAACTATCACTATTTATTAGACCAATAAACCGTAGGCAAAAGTCATAAGCTGCACCCCAAAAGAACAGGGCCTATGTTCTATGACCTATGAAGCGGTTTATCGATATAGCTTTTTAAAATGGTTTATCTGAGAGACCATGTGGTCGTGACTCCATGTGAATGATGAGTAATTGACAAAGGTTTAGGATGTCGAGTTTGGATTGTGTGGTCGGACCATGTCGTTGCAGGGTGCAATGGGCTAGGTCGGATTTTGGTCAAACTTGGTCGTATGGGTTTAGGACGCCTATTCTTGTTTTCGACAGGTTTGGACTTCATCTGTGGTAAGTGTGATGGAAGTTACGCTTTCATGTATCGAGCGGTGCTATTTGACGTGTTTCTTGTCTGTGTGACTGCAGGACGTCGAGTTGGAGTCGTGGCGAGACACGGTGGACCGGACTAGGCGCAGGTGGCGCTGAGGTCAGAACGGTCGGGATGTGTCGAAGACGACGTGGACTCGAGGTGGTTGCGAGGCGTGTGAGGCAAGGAGCGCGGAAGCTTCCCGGAAGGTGCAGGAGGGGCGAAACGGGAATTTCGCAAGGCTGCACAAGCGGGAGCGGACTCCGTTGGACGTAGCGGGCGTAACGGGGCGGAGACCCGTTAGCCAAGCGCTATAAAAGGAGAGGAGGGGCTGCATGCCCACTTGAACACTTGAGAGGATTTTAGGGTTTCATTTTGAGTCAAAAGAGTCTTTGGCAAGTGGTTATACTTTAGGCTTTAGTTGGTGGAGGAGGCAGAGTAGTGTTCCCTCTGTTCCCCATCGATAGTTTCTAGGTGAGTGACTGAGTGTGTCCCCTCTTCTCCAATCATGTAGTGAGTGGAGTTCTTGAGATGGAGAGGGAGAGGATGAGTTGAGAGTCTTGTAATCATTCATCTGTATTCAATCGTGTCATCGGGACTCCTTGTAATCCCTTTTTGCTTTGGAATGAGAATCTGAATTTTTCTTCTGTTCGTGCTCTCTCTGTTCTTAGTTGCTCCATTTGGTTGATTTCTGAGCTTTTTGATTTTCAAGTTCTTGCTTGTTGGGAAGGCCCAAAATGGGTTGCTCTATGATGGGTTAGTGCCACAAGATCATTTGATTGATTTTTCGAAGAGCAAACTTGGTTTAAATCTCAGATTTCAGTTTTGGCCTTCCTCTGTTCTTGAACTCAGTTTCTAGGTTTTGGTGCTGTTCTTGATTCCCTTGTTGAGATGGCTTGAAATTTGGTATGAAGAGTCCAGAGGCTATTAATTAGCTACCCTCAAAATTTCATAGCCAAAGGATCAACGGTTGGGGAGTAATTTGGTTTTTGGCTCGGTTCTTGCAAGATTTCAGATTTTTACCCAAATCTGAAATTCTTGTTTCTTGGAGGGGTTTTCTTGAAATTGGCTCTTGGCTTAGTCTTCTGGGAGTGTTCCCTAGCTATCCTCAAAGTTTCCCAAGCCAAGAATCCAAGAATCATTGCGAATCTCTCAGTTTTCAGAAAATCCCGTTTGCTGTTTTTCTCGAGAGGTACTACCGCTCCTGGAGAGGTACTACCGCTCAAAGGTACTACCGCTCGGACCAGCGGTACTACCGCCCGTCTCAGAGGTACTACCGCTTGAGGCCAGAATTTTCCCGATTTGATTTTTCTCGCTTGCTGGTCTCTGTATTTGTGTTTTTCCTGCTGCTGGGGTGTCTTGTGAGCACTGGTCTTCTACCTTCATAGCTCTCATAGCTATTGGAGAAGAAGATACGTGTTGGAGGCGATTTTTAGAAAGCGACATTTACCCCCCTCTGTCGCCATTTCGGTCCTACATTATCGGTATTCAGTTCATTCGCACAAACGTTCATGCTAAAACTAAAAACTATCAACCATACCCATAATCTATATAGCTGCGGCCGAAAAGGACCTCCCACCAATTAATGATACCTACATATTTCCTTTCTTTTCTTTTTCTATGCCAACCTCATTTTTGGTGTGCTTTGCGGGCTAGGCGTACATCCCTCTTGGATTTTTCTATTCCCCCCTCAAACTTTTGCCATTTCACCCTGTTTTCTGTACTTCTGGTAGCACAACTCATAGCAGAATACATATGCCTATTTTTCTGGCGTTTCAACTGATTTTTAACTTCTATTAGCTAATACTATTTATTATATTTATCAGTCACAACTAAAATTCATCAGTCGTAACTCAAAAGAATAAGGCCACATACTCCTATTCATAACTCAAAATAATAAGGCCACATACTCCTATCTTATTTTCTAGGGGCATATTTATGCGGAAATTCGCTCATTAATTTGTTGTTAGTAAATCTAAAATGTGACTTATACTTGAGAAAGGATAAATTGCCTTAGAAATAGATATCTGCAAATTCAACACATCAAGGCTGTTGCATTATTCTTCTGTGTCCAAAATTTCATATATTTTTTTTTATCAACATTGACCTTCGTTGTCATTTTTACACGAGAACTTGACCAGTTTAGGTAATGCCACATGATGAGGTGGCCATGGCATCATTCTTTGTTTTTGTTGTACCAAATATATATTGTGATCGATCCCAAGTTGTCATGTGTCCTTGGCGACGAAGCTGAGAGCCATGACGACGTCCGTCATGATGGGCCGCGCGCACGGAGTCATCATCTTGCAAGCACATCGCCGCCGCCGCCACCACCTGGTTCAAATCCTTAGTACAAGGCCGGTAATCATCTCCATCTCCTTGGAGGAGGAGGAGCGGGTCTACCAGCTCGTGAAACCTCTTCTGGTCACCGAACATTGGTGCCGCCAGCTGACGAGGTTCTGCTCATCCTCCGGCGTGGTGGTGTCGATGGCCTGCCTGCCAGTGATGAGCTCGAGCAGCACCATGACGACGCTGTACACGTCTGACTTCATCGTGTGGTGCCCAGTCCTCACGTACTCGGGCGTGCAGTACCGTACGTGCCCATCACCCTCGAGGCCTCGACGATGATGATTCCTGGTTGACATTACCATTGCCGGTCTGGGTGACAAGCTTGGCGAGGCCAAAGTCGGAGAGCCTGGGGCTGTAGCCCTTGTTGTCATGTTGAGGAGGATGTTAGACGACTTGAGGTCGCGGTAGATCACCAGCAGGCTGGCCGTCTCATGCAGGTACTCGAGGCCCTTGGCAGCGCCGTGCACGATCTTCATCTAGGTGCGCCACGACAGGGGAGGCTTACTTGTCGCTTGGTGGTCCTAGAGAGAGCCTATCGGTATGAGGTGGTGTAGGACGATCAAGGATAACCGATAAGAGTAAGCTGAATAGGAGATTATAAAAATTCTTGTTTTCTAAAAGTAATTACCACAAATTAGAGTTAGGCAAGATTTCAAAGTAATTTAAACCTATATAATTCTAGTAGCTAAGGCACCACAGACACAAGTCTCTACAAGTATATATCTAACACAACTAAATATGACAATCTCAATAATCACAGTATGCTAGAAATATAAGTGAGAAAAGTAGAGGAAAAGAAATAACCAAATGACAAAAGATGTTTTTTCCCATGGTGTCGAAGACTTGTCGGCCTTCACTAGTCCACGTTGAATAAAGTCCAAGCGATTTGGACTGGCTCCACGAATTAAGTCTCAACTCCTCAATCCACTAGTGATTGCTCTTCCTCCGCTCAGGAGATGGTGAATATCGAACCACTCACAAGTTGACGCTGAGCCATTTCACAATCTCGTTGAATATGTCATCTCGTAATCTCCCGCCAATACCATCTTGGTGCTAGCAAGCACAAAGAGTAATAAATCAAAACTTCGCTCTATGCTCAAAGATGTTAAATGAAGTCTCTAACCTTATCCTAAAGTAGGTGTAGAGGTATTTATACCCCCACCAACCAAATATAGCCGTTGCAAGGCAATTCTTGAAATTTTTAGGGCGAGCGGTAGTACTACAGTACAATCTCCGGTACTACTGCACCCGCTCTGACTCAATAGTAATGGCTATATTAGAGCCTCTGAACTAGCCGTTGAAATTCGGCGTGATATTACCGTCGTTGTAATCGCGGTAGTTCCAATTTTTGGCGCGGTATTCCGTTTGTTTCGGAGACCAAAACTTGGTCCTTTCTAAAAAAATTGTACCAGCCGGATCTTTGGAACTTCCGGGTTCTAGTAGTACCGCTTAGGAGCTGCAGTCATACTGCTTTGCGATAGTTCCACCGTTATATCTCCGGTACTACCATTTTCTAGAGAAACTAAGTGTTTCAAAGGGAACTCTCTAAAAAAACATACCGCCAACTAAACGTCCGTACTTCTGGGTTGAGGTAGTACCGCACTACCTTCCCGATCATACCGCTTAGTGGTAGTACCGTCTTGTAAACTCTGGTACTACCGATTTTTCTGTGAATGCACAATTAGCTATCAATTTAAATTCTAAGTGCATGCATGATCCTATATTGGTCCAAATAACACAAGAATATTCTGTCAAGTTACTAGTCATGATCCCTCTTAATAGTATGACATTTATCCTATAATTTGGTCTTTTATCTTTTCTCCTAAGACTGATAAAATCAAAAAGGTATCCTAGACTATTTATATCTTTGTCTTGAACCATCTTGATCCTCATGTTGACCTTTAGCATGTATTTCCAGGTTGTCATATTCCTCATAAGGACTAAACCTTTTAAACACTCAACAAACAAATTAGTCCCATCTTTACATATTGTCATTAATTATCAAAACCATTTTTAGGAGTCTAGATGCTTTCAGGTGATTGACGAGGAGGCGCAGGTTGCCATCGCTGCAGCAGGGATGCTGTCGGAAGTCGTAGAAGGACTCGAAGGTTGTTGGAGCGAGTAGTCTTCAGTTAGCTCAGAGTGCACAGGTCGTGGAAGGTATGGCTAAGAAAACCGAATCACAGGAAGTCAGTTGTTAGAGTCCGAGTCATATTGCTGTAGTGGGTGAGTGAACTATATGTGCGGCCTGGTTGTATCCATGTACGACATGTAGACTGTTAAGTAAAGTGAGGTGAGTGAATAATAGAGATAGAAGAAAATACATGCGTCGCTACAAAAGAAGTCTCTCGTGTGTTTTTTGGTTCTCTCTAGTCGTGTGCGTGTCATTCTAAGAAAGTATGTGTTTTCTTTTAAAGAGTAGCGATCGAAGCTGATGAGTTCAGCTCCAACAAAGGAGGCCAGTGAGCACCAGCAACTCCACCAGGAACTTGCGGTTGCCCTGCAGCCCGTTACGGTCAAGCTGCTTGACGGCCACCGCCTTCAGCTCCTCCGTGCTGCCATTGCTCAGCTGGATGAGGCCCTTGTAGAAAGAACCGGAGGAGATATATGATCAACAAGGCAGGCAGCTAAGCTATATGTACTACATAGCTAGCTAAGAGGTGCATATATACGTGCATGATTCGAGGGATTTAATCTGAGAGAGAACAAACGAACGAACGAACCAACCAACCAACGCATCGAACGAATGAGCGAGATGAAAATAATTAAGGTACTGGCCGGAATGCTTCCATGGGAAATGCTCGCTCGTCTTTTTCAAGGGCAGGCCTCCATAGATGGTTGGTTAATTTGGTTTTTAGTTAGTTTCAGGGAGCCGAGCTGCTGCAACCGCAGGCAGGACGACGGCGACCGGCGTGGCTACATCTGCATGCAACCGCGCGCGCTCCGTCTATTTCTAAACATGGAATCCGTTCCTCTCCTCTTCTGCCGACTACTGGACTATGGAACCGTTCCTCTTCTCTTCTGTTGACTACGCTATGTATATGTACAGGATGATGATGTTCTATCTACGATTTTGGATACCCTGCAGTGCATGCCTCACTTTTGTGATTCTTAATTTCTTAGCAAATAAATTATTATGATAAGTCAAAGGAATGGTCTGTGTAAAGTCCAATTGATATATATATGAGTTATCAATCGTACTGCTGAATTTTTTTATATGGCCATCGCATACCATCTTTTATTGAGCAGGTTTTAAAGCAGTGAAATACCGTAGAAGAATTGAAAGCATGTGGATGCCTCGTTGACCGCCATTTTACATATCCTTATAGGATGTCTGCCACCGATCCATGGGAAACTCCAGACTGCTTAGGGCCTGTTTGGAACAGAGAAATTTCACAGGAATTTTACAGGAAACAGTTCAATTCCCACAGGAATCGGGAAAAATTCCCGCATTCCAAACAGAGCCTTAACGGTTACTTACTACACTACTGTCGTACATGTTCAGGCATCCCGGTTCTACATTAATCACTCGAAAAAAGAACCAACAAAATTTACTAGAGTTTTGGGCATAGCTGCCCCGTGCCGGAGAAAGCACCGAACTGGCCTCCTCCTGCGCAGAATTCCAAAACTAGCTCTCTGACGTGACGCCGTACCATGTGAGCGAGGTGGCATAGCTGCCCCGAGGCCACGCAGGGTATATAGAGTCCACCAACAGGCCAAAGGCCCAATTGCTTTTCCTATTCGGTCATGAAACAACCAAGGAAACCCCTAAACCAATTCAACACTAATTGGACTCGTAGTGGTAAACAAATTACATGGCCCAATTGACCAAACCGACTGCTAACCAGCTGAAATTGATGGACTTGGGTCACATCCAGGGCATGCATGGCCTCTATTTGGGTCCAGCCGTACGTATGGACTAATTCCTCCACATGGCTCTTGTCCTGATGAGTGGTCGCCAGACTTGGGAGTTGATGGATGCTTGGTTTGACTAGCCGTAGGCTTGAGTAGATTTTCTCTCATGTTTGTGGCGCTCCTTCGCCCCTCACCTCACTTTGGTGTGCCACTTGTGGCATCAAACAATTCTAGACAGCTACATGTTCAACTTCATATTCTCTTGATTCAAACCTAAGAGTAATTAACATACTAAACTTAGACAGTATAAAGCTCTCATCAAAAATATTCACTTGTGTATTAAGGAATAAATTCACCTCTTTCTTTAAAAACTTGGCTTGTGCTCTAGTCATCGGACCTTTTGGCGCGTCATGGTCACTTGGAGAAGGGATGTCCTCATCAGGAACTCTACTTAAAATCTGAAGAAACACAGAGTTGTACCACTATGGAAAAACCAGAGACTCTTAGAGCTAAGCAAAACCAGTCAGAAAACAACGTGATCGAACTTTGACTATGTTGGTCGATGACCAGATAGCGGTCCAGAACTAACGTGGTTGTAACCAACGTGGTCGAAACCAATGTGGCCAAAATTCAACTCGAGTGGTCAATGACCAACGAGATCGAAAACCAGCGTGGTTGAAACCAACATGGTCAAAAGTTGACGTGGTCCGAATTCGACTTGAGTGATCAACCACTAGAGAGTGGTCGAAAACCAATGCAGTCGATCACAATAGAGTAGTCGAAAAACAAGCGTAGTCGAGGACATTGAGTGGTTGAATCCTACATGGTCAATCACCGGTGAGCGGTCGAAAGGCTAGCGTGGTTGAGGACCAATGAGTGGTTGAAAACCTACGAGGTTGAATACCGATATGATCATAACCTATGTGGTCGAAGATCTGAGAGCAAACCCAAGTGTTTGAAGCAAGTTGAGATTGAACCGATGTGAACAACTACCAGTGTGAGGTCAATCTGTAAGCGGTCGAAACCAAAATGGTCGAACCAAGTTGAAACATGACTAGATAGGTCGATGACCAATAAATTGTTGAAAACCAGAGTAGTCGAAAACCAGGGACTGTGGTACTACCGTTACAAGGCTTCTGATACTACCATTTTCAACAGAAGAACAGGGTTTTCAGCCAACTACGAGAACCAAAATCGACAGAACTTTCGATCGACTAAACCAAAAGCCATCAAACTTTGTAACCAAAAGCCATCAAACTTTGTACGCATGTTTCTTAAGGTCTCAGGAACCTATTCCATTCCTGGATCAGAAAATACATGACAAATTTGAGTCCTTTTTGCAAGTTAAAGGAGCGCACACCAACCAAGAATTAAAAACCAAATCGATGATCAAATTTTGCTCATGGGTAAAACATAGCCAAGATGGCTTTGAGCACATTCCCACATGTCACAGCAAACAAGATCATCGAAGGAATCAAATCAAAAGACTTCGGATCAAGAAATCGCTCGATAGGACCAAACTCAAGTAAAAACAGGATTTCTTGATAAACTTGCTATTGAAGTGCCTAGATGATTGGAGATCGATTTTAAGAGGTTATCTCCATCTCGTCCATGTCCTTGGCACATCAAGATTAAGAGAGGAAAAACCAACTCAAATCAGATCAAACTCAATCAGACAAAAAGATACATAAAAGGTAGATCAAAGATTGATGTATTGCTCACTTGAGGTGATTCGTTTTACAACCACTCCACTCAAGAGAATACAACTCTAAACCTAGAGCTCACACACACTCTTTAACCTATCTCCCGTAGGAGGGAGGAGGAGTTAGCCACAAAAAGGCTTAACCAACCTTCTCAAACTCCAGCTCTTACCTCCCCTCCTCTTATATAGGCTCACAACCTGAACCAAAATCTAATGGATCTACTCATTAAGCCAAATTAGGGATAACCCGTTATCCTCACCGAATACTAGGTTTTACTCATGCACGCTTCTCCGGTATTGAGCAATTTTACCAAATACCCTTTTACCACTTTCGACGAAGCTTCCCACTTCCTTTTCCATGAAGTATCTCCCATGCTTCACCATCTTTCACGTGGCCCCGATGACTTGCCACCAAGCTTCTCACACGTCCGGATCCCACCGAACCATCCTCGCTTGCGGCCCAAGTCACTTGGCGCACCACATGCCTATTCTCGCACATGACGGCACCCAGCTTCCTTGTCCGTCTTAACCTCGACTCCTCCCTGAGCCTAGTTCTGGTCCACCTTGCCGTTGCCCATCATGTCCACCACTAGCAGCTCTCGCTTTGGTTTCTTATCGTCCCAGCTTGCAACCACCCCACAAGTCTCAGTTATCTTTGTCGTCTCCCTGACCGTTCTGGACCTCAGCACCACCCAGTGCCTAGACCCGATCCTCTTACGCCTCACCATGACCTAGCTCCGAAGTACTGCAACCAACACCAATAAGAAAACTGTTACGTAGCACCGCATGATACACAAAGATATCAATTAACACTGTTCATCTATACAATACACAATGCAAAAAGTATGCATCCAAATTAATGACCCTAATCTTAGGACTAAATAATAAACATATGTGCACACAAGCAACAACACTCAGGTCAAACAATGACCCAAATTCCATGAATTCCAAAGAACAACCTCAGATCACCGAGAGAAGCCAATCTAACCACCAAGCACTGGCCAATCAGATCGCTGGCTGGTCTGACACGAGTACTCGAGGTCTACGACAGCTGATCACAACGCCCACGACTGTCGATCGTGAAGTCTACGACTACGACAACATGCAAAGTCTACGACTACCGACCATTGACCATCTGTGGTCATTCAGGCACTGTAGCTTTCAACCATCGACCATTCATGGTCGATTTGCCGATCAGACCGCCTAACACACGGCCATTCGGACCACCTGACTACAAAGTCGAGGACCACGCCTCCGACTATTGTCAGCGGTTGAAGTCTGCCGGTCAGACCGCCAAAACAAAGCGGTCAGACCACTTAACCTGAAGATTCCAGCAGACAGCCTAACTAGAATGCAGTCTTTTGCAAAACTCTTAAAAACCAAATTCAAACTCCACAAAAACTCCAATACAAAGGTCAATTACTCATCACAACCATAGGATGATCTCCATATGGTCTCATAATGGGTTTCATTTGCTATTGCATCCAAGGTAAGGGTTGTCATTTTCAACTTCTCTCCATATCGGGGTCTCGGGGATCATATGAAAACAACTACAGCTTCCTTTGTCATCTTTTCAACTACCAAAATGCATCTCACCTTCAGGTTCTTCGACTTGGCAGCGTCACTTTGAGTCACCAAGTCCTGATTTTTGTGGCTTTGCAAGCCTTAAAGTGCTTGTTCTGGACCATGTGCTTCTATTGCATGATTTGCAGTACTTTTTATCGAAATGCCCTTCCATGGAATGGTTAAGCATCCAATTTTGCTCCCAGCTGCATAATTTGCATGCTTGTGAACCATCGTGCCGGTTGCAATATTTATGTGTTCAAGATTGTGCTGTTGATAAGATTGAGTTTCATGCCCCTAATCTCACGACATTTGAGTACAGAGGTCGTTCTAAAGTGCTTTTCGCACTTCACAAATGCTTGAAGCTGAAGGCAGCAAGCATAGTATTTATCGTTGAGGACACCCTTGAATATTTGTTCAGTCGGTTTCCAAGTACATTACCTCATGTTGAGACTCTACATGTGGGAGTCATGGTGGTGACTCAGGTTTTGTTATTCAATGCCCTCCAAAATTTTGCAAGAAAGTGATATTTGCTTTCTATTTCTGCAGTTTGTTTTCTAACTTCCTTTGTCATCTTTCAGATAGCTGGATTTACACAAGCCCATCTCAGATTTATCCATTCAAGTCATCTGACCATGAAGATAACCTTTTCAAGTGGTAAGCGATTCGGTAAAATGCAGTCCTTTAATTAGCTTATCTTTTGGAAGCAGCTCCTTTTTTGGTGGACCTTATTTGGATGTAAGTTGTTATGCCATCTGCACTTTCATCCTGTCTGTAGTTTTACCTCATACAAATACTCAGTTAATCTCATTTTTTACTGAACTCTCCTCTCTAGTGTGCCTCAGACATGATTTATATTTCTTAGTTTCCTTTTTAACCTTCAATCATTGAATCAAAATTTTGAAAACTGGGACAGACCAGCCTATCATACCACTTCAACCTCAAACAGTGGCCAAGCCAGTACAAGTGTTCCAATGCAGCTGCAAAATATTAGTATACTGGCAAAACAACAATGGTCATCAATTACATTAGTTATGTTCAGCATTCAATATTTTCTTGATATCTTCCATTGGAGGTTTCTAGAAGATCTGGACTTGGTTAAGAACAGTTTTTACCTTCTCCGGTATCTTGATTGGGAGGGGACTTCCAGGAGCAATCTTCGTGGCTAGTCTGAAATATGGAATAGACTAAAAGTATATTGGGAAAAAAATACTTCAATTATTTATGAATCTGAAACAGCGCTGGCATTAGTTTAAACACAGTATATAGTTTGCATGTATCCATTTGTTTTGATAAGTTATGTGAGCTTTTTTTCCCTTCTGTATTCTATCAGTACATAGTCCTGATGTTATTGAATTCTTAGCAGTAACAAAAGGTGGCAATTTTTTTTGCGCAGATACTTTGTATAAACTGTTGTGAATACTCCCCTGATCGAGACGTGATTATGCACTGCCCTCGCTATAATCTGAAGAGAGCTTGTATAACCGAATTTAACGGCAATGGAGGCCAAGCTGCACTTGCAAAATATGATAATCTCTGACATAGCTCTTCGTGTTCCCTCGAAGGCTGAAAAGCCAAATGAAACGGGCTTATCCTTATGTTATTCTTGCATGCGCTAGGTGAAGAAGAGATCGCTGGTGAGTCGTCAGCGTTGCTGTCATAGACCCAAGACCTGTCCTCCTCCGAGCCATGGATGCATCTGCAGTGAGGGTGGAAGGAGGACAGGCGATTTGGGCGCGTACGGGTGGAGGCGGTTGCTGTCGCTAGGCGAGAATGGGGGAATACGTAGCTAGATTGCAGGCACATGTTTGCCTGCGGTTGGAGGGGAGCAATTTTGTCGCCGCTTTCGGTCGCTGTGGCGGCCACACGATGAGCAACCGGGGATGGGATGAGGAATTGGGAATTAGGGTCTGTTTGGGAGAGCTCTACCAGTTTCAGATCCACGAAAAACAGTATCACTTCACGAAATTTTACCCAAACGCTCCAGCTCCGCGAAATCTGGATCCATCAAAATCCTGGATCTGAGGGCCAGATCCATGGATTTCATGGAGCTCCTCAAGGGGTGCTCCACCGTGGAGTGGGGTGGTAATTACCCACCAATGCCACTGGTTACACAGCCTATCCCACCAAAAGTGGCCATTCCCACTAAAACCTCAATTTTATGGATCTGGAGCTGCTGTACAAGCCAAACACTCCATGGTGGGATCCCAGATCCACGGTGGAGCTGCTGTTCCAGATCCACGTTTTCAGTGGTGGAGCTCTCCCAAATAGGCCCTTACTGTGGCCAGCGGGTGTGGCAGATGGAGAGGGAGGCGAGGCGACGGAGAGGGGGTTCTGCAAAAATTCTCTTGCCTGCTTTCTGGATGGCTGGATCGCAATCGGAGGGCGCTGCCTTCTCCCCCATTTCTCGCCTCTACCACCTCTTTCTTGTCCCTTGCGCCCCTACAATTGCATCAAATTGGATTGTTAATTTCCTCCTAAGTGCTTTCTTGCATGTATTACAAAACAAGGAAAAAATATATATAACTACACCTTATTCTTGAAAAGGCGGTACATTACAATATTTACAGCCTTATGTTTTGTAGGTAATTGATCCACGTCAATTATTATCTTTTGTTGCTAGATAGAAAATTAATAAAATATGTAATTAAATACTTGATGGCCTAGGTCCATCGTGAATCGGAGCTGAATGGGAGCGGCTACAAGATTGTGTATCGTTGGAAATGTTTCTGATGATATAAAGTTTTACTAAATTTCATCAAGTTTTGCCTCCCCTCTCTCCTCCTCCGCCACTCCCCCTCCCAGCCTCCTTCCCTGATGCCGGCTGTAGCTCCACCCCCTCCTCCCCCACCGGCGGCCACCTCACCACACCGTCATGCCTACCCCTACGCAACCTAATATTTAATGCACCGCCGCCTCGCCATGCCTCCCTCCGTCGCTGCCCTCCGGCCTACCACCGAATCACCGTCTCCCTACCTCCCTCTACATTCGGGGAGCGTGGTGAACCTATCGGTAGTAGCGGTGTCACTGCTCCTCTCGTCGGAGCTTGAGAGGATATGTGAGAAAGAGCTAGAGCACTGGAGCGAGGGGCGTATCGTTATGGCTGAAGCTCGGATAGCCTGTCACACGCTCTCACCGGGGACGACTGGATCCGATAGTGTTACAGTCGGGGATGACGATACATGGTGGCATCATAACCGAAGATGACGGATCCAACGGTGGTGGCAGGCCCCGTCGCCGTGAGCGAGAGAGCTCAAACGGTAGGAGTTGTACCGTAGTTTTTCAGTGAAATGGTATATCATTATTTAGTTTTTCTCCATGTGAAGATGCTCAGGATCAAGAGAGGAGTTTTATTTCTAACGAGTTGTGCTAAGCACAGTACCAAAACAAGTGGAAAACAGGTAAAATTTCGGGGAAAATTGGGAGAAAAAACGGACGTATCCACGACCACGAGGAACGTCCGGTCCGCGTACTAGAAATTTTGCATTCTCACCTCGGCGCGCTGCCGCCGCTGGCCTCATGGACATGCGTTGCAAGCCTTGTTAGAAATCTCTCAAGATTTCTCACTTATATATATATATATATATATATATATATATATATATATATATATATATATATATATATATATATATATATATATATATATATATATATATATATATATATATATATATATATATATATATATATATATATATTATCTCTCTCAAAAGATAAATACAAACTCATTCTTATATATATTTTCTATCCCTCTTAAGAGATAAATACAAGCTCACGAGAGACAAATGACTTACTGCCAATAGCTCAGTTATTACATTCAATTGAGACGCATTAAATAGAAACAACCACTTGCTCAGACCACTCACCCACTACCTACCATCATGCGCTTAACTCCTGAAATTCCTCCACGATCCGCACGACTCGATACTCTTAACTACTTATAGACTCAGACTGCAACCACTACTATGACCATCACTCGGTCGACTGCTTCTACGACTATAATCGCTAAACGCAGTCTTACGACCACACAGAGTCCTATGACCATATGCTCGACTCCGGCCGCTACAAACTTGAACACGACCATTCGACTCCGACTAGCTACAGAAGAGTACTAAATACGAGTACTCGGACACATGACTTTCGACCATAGCCACCTACGACTACACACGCGACTACGAGTACTAGCACGTACGACCACACACATAACCACGAGTGCTGGATACTCGTTTATGACTACAAGTACTCGATTACACCCATAAGCACTTGAACACACACTGCTGAACTACTTAGAGCAGGTACAATAAGGTTTAGTCAGCAGGCTATAGTAAATATAATATCAACCAAATCTTATGTGGCAGAGAGAGAAAGGAAGAGAGAGAAGGAAGCTGGCTATTAAATTACAGCTGGCTGTAGCACGTAAAAATATGCATTTCACTCTCTTACACGTGGGGCCAAATAGTTATTGTAATAGCTACCTTATTGTATGAACTATTTTTTTGAAGGCTATAGATGAAATGGACAAATGTTATAGCCACTAGTTGGCTATACTATTGTACTTGCTCTTACATGTCAAGATTATAACCAGCATGCCCTCCTTCCTCCGCTCCTCCCTATGCCAATGTGGCGCTACTCTCGAGACGCGATGGCGTTCTTGGACATGCATGCATACATGCGCCAATTGAGCGTCCCGCCGGGCGAGCAGGACGGACCACCGTGCTGCTGTCACCGATGACGCGCTCCTACTGGAGGGGATGGTAGCGGAGGCGTACGAGGTCGTAATGAAGAACATGGTCTCCGAGAATCCGACGGACGGGGGTGCCCCCTGGGCTAGCTGAGTTCGAAGAACCGACGCTGCGAGCGTTCAGCGACATGGGAGAGTAGGATTCCGTCAAGGAGGTGTTCGACGAAATGCTATTGAGACTGAAAGGCCTGGTGCCGTTCAGCAACATGGGAGAGTAGGACTCCGTAAGGGGGTGTTCAACGAAATGCTACTGAGACTGAAAGGCCTGGTGCCGTCCTGGGAGATGTTAGGTGCCTGAGCTCTGATACCACTCTAACATCTGGGATCTGATACCACTTGTTGTATCCGGACCCTGGCACCCCGCCATGTCCAACTAGGTTCACTCCCTGGTTCCCAGGTCTTAAATGGGCTGCGCACCCCACGCACCTGAGCCCATGGGAAGAAGGTACCCCGGTGTCCTCATAATTGTTTTATGGGAAATTCATCTTCTCGATCTAGAGGGTAGTTTAAGCCGGGTTCATGCATGAGAAAGTTAGCTAATTTAGTTGTGTAACTGAGCCAAGGTTACATATATACAGAAATATGACAATGCTGTGTGCTTTTTTGGGTTGGGGGGGGGGGGGGGGGTTGATTTAGATACTTGCCATGTCCACTCCACAGGTATGTGTCCATAAAGTGATAAAAGATTACACCAGCATCACCATGCTATACATTAAAACTGAATCTTAGGTCTTTTTAAGCAACCACTTGTTTTTGTCGGCACAAAGTTAAGTACCCAGCCTAACTTGAGTAACTTGCAGTGCTTGATCATGATCATGAAAACGGAGGGAGGGAAAGCAAGCAATGAAGGAAGGGGATCATCAGGTTCTCCTCTATCCATCCACGATCCGTCTCCTTTTTTATGCCTAAAATTAAGCCACTTGCAGATTAGTAGCCTAGCTTGCTCCATTTTGCAGTATTCTCCCCGTAGATACCGATCGATCGATCATCTTGGAGGCACAAGTAACCGTATGTACGTAGAACCTGTCCACTATCTGTACATCAGATCGATCATACAGCGAGCAGACGCAGCATAAATAGATACTGACCGATAATGCACATACAGGCATTCGTGGTACCCAACAACAACAAACAACAGAGTAACTGTTGTGCACCAGTACATGCACAACACATTGCTCATCATTCATCAATAGACTTTTACATTGCAAGGCTACAGCTCTAGTAGTAGAATACATCTGGTTCCAAATTCCAATTTACCTGTCATTTTAGCAGGAAGTAATACCCTATTTTACATAATTTACCTCTATGAATTGTATATGCATCTCCTTGTTTCAAAAAATTGTATATTCACCTCTATAACACCACTACCAATAAGCCATGAATAGGGCATGCCCCTATTGAATCCCAAAACAAATATATTTGCAAATAAAAAAACGTCCTAAAATGACATCTTATCCGGAACTAGAGGTGGTATTAGTAGTAGTGTAGCTGGCTGAGCACTAATTTCAGCCAAAAAAATTAACCATGCATCATGTATCAAAAGTTGAAGCTCGTCCATGATCCAAAGGCTAGGGAATGTACACAATAAAAAGCCCAGCCCTGCCCTGTTGATATATACAAGAAGCCATCCATCTTCTTGCTACTCCGCTTGTTTGCCTATAATGCATGCTACCCAGCTGATCCCCTTCAGTGCCATTACTGTCATATATGTTAACGTCTGAAGGTTTGATTTGTTGAGTTTTATCATATATAGCGCCATTAAATATTTGGATTCTAGTTATAGTTCTTGACACCCTTCATGCGTCTCCCGCACAAATTGCTGTATGTATGTATTGTAGTGAATACATTGCTTTGGATTTAGTTTCCTTCATTGGATTCGTGTATCGCTGTACTTAATCCATCTAAAGAAACAACAAAGACTGACTTGAACCAAAATTTCAGAAACCGAGACCAAAAGAAACAGAACTATATTAAGCACACATGAACTTGTTTTAAGTAAGCAAGCATACATATCTCATCACTCTTAAGGTCGTCACTAGACCTTTTGCATTTCTAAACGAGCTTGTAGTTGTTTGTTTGCATTTATTTTGTACTCGTTAACTCTGACCATGGCATCCATCAATGACTTGCTATATTGTATTTGTTCGCACTGTTCCTGAGAATCACCATCTCTATTACTTAGGATCAACGGGGAATATTTTGTGTCGGCCAAGCGTTCATGCATGTGGTTTATACGTCGTCTTTACAAATAGTATCTGTCAGTAGAAATGTTAATTTCAAGCTACACATATATACAGTATTCTTAAATCAGTGATTTGAAGCTTCACGTCAATGCATCTGTAGCAGATCTCTTATCACAATAGATATATTTCATCCTTCAGAGAATCAGAGTATCAGACTAAATCTAAATGTCAATTCAAATGACCTTGTAGGCTGGTTTTCTGAACAATTCCCATCGAACCTTTAACTACAGAATATAAATGAGATCAAATTTTCACCTCAAGCCCCTTCTTTTTTTTCCACGGTTTCTTCAATTAAGTCTCTGTTTAGCTGAGCCTAGCTTGCTTCTTCATCTTGGATTTGGGGTGCCTTTCTTCAGTTTTGGCATTTGGGCTCAGTCCACTATTTTCAGAAATACTACAAAGAATACTTTTTGCCAATGTTTTCCAAGGTGCAGTTGTACATATGTCTTGGCTTGCTCTAACCTTTTTCATCTACAGCCGTAACCATATATGATGCAGTTTGGCAGCTCTGCACATTACTACCCAGTAGAAATAAAAGAAGAGAGAAACCAGAAAGATGCAAGAACATATGTCAATAATGTGCTAGTGCCAAGTCACTTTTTTGTCAGCTCTTTTGAATGTCAGCAGAAGCCTCAAGAGGCTTTACCATGACATGACGCTAGTGGGGGGCATCGCAACTTTGCACCAAAAGGTATTTGTTATTGGAGGGAGGAGGAATTCCGCTCGATCCATGGCATTCTCCATCACTAACCATGCACACCATCTTCTTCGCTTCTTCTCCTATGCATCACGCATTCGATGCACATCTTGGGAATATTCTTGTTCTCTTGCCTTTCCCTGCTGCATAATTGTGGCGGTCACTCATTATTCTTTCCACTCAAAAGTTTCTTTTACAGTAAGCTTGCTTTTCACTCTGAATCTAGGAAAAGAAGCATGAAAGTGGTGGTGGAATAAAGTGCGCGGCTATGCTATGTGCCGGCCGGAGACTTTGCAATAGGAGAGAAATGAAATGATCATGAAAGGGAGAGAATCATCGAGATGTATACAGGTATGTTGTCCATTTCTGTGTGCAAGCGCAGCTGCAAAATGACCATGGGAACTCGCATTGGTTGATGCTCTTCTTATCAGCAGCTGCCTGGAAAGGCCTACTTTTATTTTGCCGATCGATCGAGGTGACACCAATCCAATCCAATCGATCCGCCTGGTGCTTATTGGCCGTTCAACCTAGCTAGTGCATAGTTCATCATCAAGACCTTGGACCAAATGTTTTCTAGGTGGCAAGCATATATATAAGAATACTGGTAAGTTCTTTTGGATTTTGAGTGCTTTGTTGACTCTGTTCTTCAACTAGTATTATGTATGTAATCTGGTTATCCTAGCTAATTCCATTTTGGTTGAATCGAAATCACCTTGATTTCTACTAGCACTGTGGAGGCAAAAGTAATAAGACGATGTGAAACACAGAATACTAGTTGACCAAATAGTACTAGGACCAGAATATATCACTGTCCCGGTTGCTTACCGGTAGATCGATCTATTTGAGCATATGAAGACAGAAAAAAAAAAACTATCACAAGCTAGCTTCCAAGACACTTCTCACTATGGATTATTATGGCCAATCAATTGAAGTCTGGAGTGAGGCATTCTCTTTGGCTCCTTGTATTATAGGACCCTTTTGGCTTTAAGGGAGGGGCTCCATGGCATTTTGATAAAAAGATCCGGCACTGTAGGAGGCGTCCTAGCAAATAGAGACATGCATATGCGTCCTAGAACTGCATTGATGGGTGTCGACAAAAGATGCATATGTGTATCCATCTCTGATCTCAGGGAAGGAGAAAGCATCTAGACCGGCCGAAATGGCAACTGTTGGGCACAGAACCTCTCTAGCATGGTAGAGGTTGACTAAAGCAAAGTTTGCAAGATGCATCGGCTACTGATGAGTTCATAATTAAAAGGATGCATGGTTAACTTTGTATTTGTGCTAAATATAAGTAGTAGATATGATGACAAGGGAATTAGGGAAAAACGTAAGTAGCTCTTGTATCTCCTTCAAGCAAGCTAGTCTTATGAATAGTTAGGTATTTCCTGAAATTTTACTTCTGAAAGAAGTCTAGATTGCTGAGTTGGGTGTAATAACTTTTCAGGTAAGCCCAGCCAGTCCTTAAAATCAATCATGTACTCCCATATTGGTTGATCATCTCCAAGAATAACTAGCCATGCATCAACATATATCAAGTTAAGTTGCAAAAAAGGCATGTCATAAGCATTGTGGTCAATTAAGCTTTAGTAA
Organism: Dendrocalamus latiflorus; assembly: GCA_017311315.1. Classification (NCBI taxonomy): domain Eukaryota; kingdom Viridiplantae; phylum Streptophyta; class Magnoliopsida; order Poales; family Poaceae; genus Dendrocalamus; species Dendrocalamus latiflorus. The sequence continues at coordinate 25,055,982 of CM029646.1, read as the reverse complement.
TTTGAAAAAATTGATCATATACCCTCCATTTAGATGGAAATTGAGGATTTACCCTCCTGACCCACGTGTCAGTGACTTATGATGACCCCACATGTCATTAAGATGTGGAGGGTAAATCCTCAATTTCCCAACTAAAGGGAGGGTATATGATCCAATCTCCCTAGTAATTTAGGTCAGGCTCAAACTGCCCCTAAATCTCATTTCATTACCGAAAATTAAACATGAAAATAGGAGTAATAGTGAGACAAAGTCCACTAGTTAGTTTGATGAGTTGATTGATCCCACTAGAGAAAGGATTCTGGCTATTCTCCTAGGTGCATGAAGTGTGAAAGCATGCGTCTTTGAGGCAAAAGAAGTTGCTTAGAAAAGCTAGTATCTGTGCGAAAGAAAGCTAGTTAATTCATGTATGACACATCAACTCGATCTCAAAAGGAAAACTTTCTGTTAGCAGCACTTTATTTTCTTTCTGGAAGAACATACATATATATCTGGCACGATAGACAGCCAAGTGTGAATAGATCGACAGGTAAAGAAAGCAAAGCAAAATATTCTTGAAGTCCTTGCACTGAACTGTAGTGCAGTCAACGCCAACATTAATTTAAATATATATCAACTACTATTACTACTATGACGTTTTTGCTTCTCAAGCAGCCTCTCAATTCGTTATGGGTTTTGTTTAACACAAGGACGTATGTCCAGTTCTGTCACAGTCATATACGTGGGTAGCTTGAGGTTTAACAATTAACAAATCATGTCTCCAACATATATAAGCAATGGATTAGAAGATTCATTCATTCATCGGTTAGACCAGTCAAAATTAATGTCTCAACAGTCGCACTGAAAATTGAAATATATACGCCAAAATTATATATATATATATACACACACACTAACCAGCGTGCAGGTGTAAAATACACGAGGGAGTTACTGATGTTTCTGAATAAAGTTATTGCCAAACCTTCAAAGTGCCAGAAAATTACTGACGTTTCTAAATGAAGTTACCATCAGTAAAGTTACTGCCAAACGCTTACAATACATAGCCTATGGTAATTTTCCTCACAACTGGTGATAACTTTTTGAGGCACAAAACTACAGACACAGAATGCGCAGGCACAAAATAGCGTTACCGTGTGTGTGTGTGTGTATATATATATATACTCATGCTATACAACCTGTCCGACCACAAGAGGCCACACAAGCAACTACCTACCATCGATCCAACACCACAATGAATTAGTTGTTTTGCCATTTCATTTTATTTGTAATTTGCATGTTAAATCAAATGACTAGTACTTGTTTTTAGTTGCCACTCAAGCTAGATTACATTTCCCCCGTGGTGATGACAAGGTTATCAAAACCGGTTTTGAATTTTTACGGGGATCGGTAGCACTCATTCAAAATCGGTATAATTTAAGTATATATCAACAACTACTACTACTATATTGTTTTTGCTTCTCAAGCAGCGCCTCTATTGGTTGTTGGGTTTGACCGTCAGTAACTCACCGGTCCGGTTGGACCGTTGGCGATGCCAGTCTGACTGCTTGACGGTTGGATCACCTAGGACACCAGTCTGATTGCCCCGGTACAACCGCACTTCGGTCGAACCGCTCACCAAGAAATAGTGCAATCAATACTGCTCACGATCCAAGAAAAAAATCTAACTCTCAAATCACTGATCTAAATCCGGTGAAACTTGGCACAACACTCCCTAGGATATCAGAAACCCATTCTAATCATGCATTGTGAAGATCAATTCCAAAGTTCCGAACTTTATCCAAAACAAGGAGAGTTGCACCAAAACCAGACAAAAGAGGAAAACCCTAATCTGCTCTTGCTTGTGAATTCTGGATGATCTAGATAAACCTGGATAGGTTCTCACATATTATAGCAAACTAATTCATAGCATGAATTTAAACCAAACCCTTACCAAAGCAAAACCCAAAATCTCCTCTTTCTTAAAGAAAATCAAGCAAATTCAAGAACTTCCTCTAGAAGGCATCTAGATAGATGGGATCTAATCTTTAAGAGATATTCCCACCTCTTATATACCCTTAACAGCAGGAAAAATCAAGAAGAGAAAAATTCAAGCAAAAAAGCCATGCAAATTAAAAGTACAAGGAAGGATCCATGACACAACTTGGGTAAATTTTGGATGTTTATTTTACTTAGAGAGTAATATTTTACAGCCACTCCCTCAGGACATAAAGCTCTAAGCTTAGAGCACACATACACAAAAGGCTCTAACACAAAGAAACCATAATCCTAGACTTTATGTTCTAAGTATTCTCTTTCTCCTCAACATACAAGTCTTATATAATGGAGACTACCACCTCACACCAAACTATAAATAACCGGCCACTCCTTAGTGGATCACATCAATTACAAGTGAGGAAATCCAGTAACCCACACACAAATAGGTTTTACATTACACACACTTACGTGCTTTTCAACGCGTGACTTCCACTAGGCTCTATAAGCCCGATAAGATACTCAATCCATAAAGACATGAATTAAACCACTTAGACCAACACCATAGTTTTGCGAACTGCCAATCCACCTGGTATTGGACAATTTCCTCAATTACCACCTACTAGTCTTCATGAAGATGTGATGCCGAATGCCTCGCCACCAAAACCGTACGCCTACAATGAGGCCGTCACCACTTGAAATGTTCGAGTCTTATGGTACAACGTATTACACCACAGTCCGAGATGTTTAATGCCATACTGCCAAGATCGTATGCATGCTCTGAGAAATGTCACTACTTGAAGTGCACAAGTTCAATTGGCACATCACATGCACGCGCCGCCTCCTCACTACCCTTGTCTTTCTTCCTTTCTTCTTGGATTGAGATGATGATCTATCCGAACTTACACGACACGCCACGGCCATCAAACCTCGATCTTGCCGCTGACCGCAACAATCATTAAAACACCTGCACATAAAAGAACAAGAAGATATGAGTACAAATGACACACACTTGATTCTCAATTAGTAAAACACATGCATGGACATACCCATGACTTACACTTGCATGGAAAACCTATGATTAATACTGTATGGACACCGCCATGACTCACAACTCAAAACAACTCAATTCAACCTCACTCAGCAACAAGGACCGATCTGACCACGGCCACCAAGCCGATCAAACCACCAACTCCACACCGATCAGTCCGCCATACCATGGTCAATCAAATAGCTAAACCTCAGTCATGCCACACTCACAAAGCCGGTACTACCGCAACAAGTCTCAGCCCAAAAATTCCCAAAAGTCATTCTCTGTAAAGTAGCTACCACAAAATATAAAAAAGACTAGTACTACCGCTCACCGGTCTGACTACCAGGCAATGGCCAGTCAGACCGTCAGCTTTAAACATCAATAGGTCAAAATACAAATTCTTAAAATCAAAGTCAATCAATGAAAATAAGACATAAGTAAAACCAAATAGCCCTCATTCTTATAGGGTTACCATCATATGGTCTTATAGTATTAACAGCAACTATAATATTTGCTTCTCAAGCAGCGCCTCTCAATTCGCTGTGGGTTCCGTTTGACACAAGGACGTATGTCCAGTTCTGTCACAGTCATGTTGTGGGTAGCTTGAGGATTAACACAATATATATATATATATATATATATATATATATATATATATATATATATATATATATATATATATATATATATATATATATATATATATATATATATATATATATATGAATTGTGATGACACGCATGTACGATGAGATCTCTTTTGGAGAAAAGAGATGGGGTAGGACAAATTTAAGGAGATGGATGGATGGATTGCAAAAGAAAAGTAGTCAGAAAGAAGGAAACAAAGGCAATCAATTTTTTTATCAGTACTGTTCTAATAGAACTAGGACATGGAATTAGCTGAGCATGAAAGAAACCAGCTGCTGCAGGTGGGAAACGGATGCAAGCAATGCAAAGCATGCGATATATGTCACCTTCAAGCAAAAGTGTCGAAGCTAGAAAATTAAACTAGTCATCTGTTAATGGTTTGTTTGTTAACTTGATAGTTACACCATTAATTCTTTCTCTCTCTCTCTCTCTTTTTTTTTTTTTTTTGAGGTCGTGCAGTGGCCAACAGAATGCATGAAGAATCCTGTCCGTCCAAGTATCTCGCTCGTGCCGTGAGTCGTCCAAGGAAGGATCCATCATCCATGCCTGCGGCGGAGCGGATAACCGGCTGCTGGCTGCAGGCTCTGGCTGTTTGCTAACAGCCTGAGATTGCACTGTAGTAGAGGTTAGTTTTTTCTTAGTTATTTAATTAAAGAAAAATAAAAACAGAAAAAAACACTGTTATATCTCACGGATAATATAAAATAATCAAAAATATCAAAATTAGAAGTTGATATATTTTAAATAATTTCTACCAGAAGATACGGAAGATGATTGGAGTAGGGACTATGCGTCCTCTCCGGCCGCGAGAGGCCAAGTGGCGTAGGCACAAGCAACTACCTACCATCCATCCAAGACCACAATTGTTTTGCCATTTCATTTTATTTGTAATTTGCATGTTAAATCAAACGACTAGTGCTAATTTTTAGTTGCCACGCAAGCTAGATTAGATTTCCCGTGGTGATGACAAAGTTATCAAAACCGGGTTTGAATTTTTTACAGAGGTCTAATAGGATCGGTAGCACTGATTTTTGGAAAATTTCAGTAGTTTTTGGATTGAAAATTTCAAATAAAAATAGTTCAAAATTGGTATAAGTTCGAGATAAATCAGAGTATATTGGATTAACTCGAAGTAATACGGAGTATTTCTAACTAGGGGTGTCTGATAAAACCAATTTTCGGCGATGGGCGGTGATCCATCGGTGTTATCCTTAATTAAAGAGGACAGACGTTTCGAAAAATTTCAGTAGTTTTTGATTGAAAATTTCAAATAAAAATAGCTCAAAATTGGTATAAATTGATGTAAGTTGGAGATAAATCAGAGTAAATCGGATTAATTCAGAGTAAACCAGAGTATTTGAGACCGATTTATACTCTAACTAGGGTGTCCGATAAAACCAATTTTCGGTGATGGGAGGTGATCCATCGGTGTTACCCTTAATTAAAGAGGACGGACGTTTCGATCACGTGCGTGCATTCTTAGTTGTGTCCTCTATCTTTTCCGTGACAGACTCTCTGAATTGAAAGAGTTTATTTTCTTTATTTATATGTATGAATAGAGTTCACGTGCGAGACACTAGTTTTTTTTAATGGTATCGTCTGTCAGGGTTTTCTGTGATCATGTTTTGCAAAGATATATAGTAATCATATATATACATGTTTTTTTGAGAGGTTTATTTGCATCTTGATATATTATTATTTTTATTATTTCAAGGGTTTTTTTTGCCTCAGTACTTCTCTTAATAAAAAAAGAAATTTGCTAAATGGTACTTGAGAGTTTTTTAATTGTGAGTACTCAATTTTTTTATTCATTGGATGTTGTTTGTGATCCACGTTGTGCTTTATTATTTTAATTTTGTAATTTTTCTCAGGGTGAACAATATAATAAGAGAGTAATCAATTTATTTAGTGTTGTCGGGAGCTTCAACATGAATGAGCAAGTAGGGTTTTTATATAGTTTTTGTCGTGTTTCTTATAATTTGTTTTATTCCTGTTTTTTACAAATTGCCACATCATTTCTTACACAATTTGATTTGTGTAAAAGTAGTATATAATTGATGTAAAAAGACCATGCAAAAAAAGAATAATCTGTGTTAGAGCATTCTTCAATGTATCATATTACATGGTAATAACTAATAAACAAACTAGTGGAAGGAGATGAATATACATCTAACGTCTAAATAAGTGAGTACTACTTGACAAAATAGTACTCAAATGATGAGATAGGAGGCAAAGTGATTTCATCAGTTGGATATATATTTAAGGGATCGAAATTTGAGTGCTATTTAGCGATAAATCACTTAACTACTTTCTAGACAGCACAAAAAAAAGTCTGCTGATCATAAAAAGTTTTCAATACCTTTTCAAAAACATTTTCTGGAAAATCAAATAGAAGAGGAAGCTAGACCCTCTTTAAAGAAGAAAATAAGACAATACGTTTGCTTGCAGTTTTCACAAGTTTCTTGGAACATGGATCGATGATTATCTCCAAAAGGCCAGAAGGAGTATTGCATGCATGGCTCACCTAGCCTATCTCGTTTGTTCGTCAGTTCTGTTAAGAAACATGGGCCTGGGCCGGCATCCCAGGGCCCATGGTGGGCACCTCATTGTAGTCTATAAATAGAGAGTCATACCTCCTCATTATGTACACATGAATGAAAGCAATAAAGAAAGACCAGGAGTTCTCTCTATCTCTCTCTCTGTGTTCAATCTATTATTCTGTGATTCTGTGATTGATTCGTTCTTGTTCTATACAGAGGAATCGCTCGGACTGGTCGCCAGCGACGGTTCCTCAACACGTTATCAGCACGACTTCGCTCCGGTGAACGAGGTAATCATCGAAGCACAGATTGATTTTCTAGATCGCTTTTGAATTCGCATTTTATTTTGCGTTCTAGATTGGAATTCTACGGTGCAAATCCGCCCTAATCTACCGCGAGCAGACTTGAAGTCGCCGACACAATGCCGATCGGTAGATTGTGAAATGGGGTAGATGTTGATTGCGCTGTAGAACAATGCAAATCCGCCCTAAATCTACCGCGAGCAGATCTGAAGTCGCCGGCACAATGTCGATCGGTAGATTGCGAAAAGGGGTAGATGTTGATTGCATCCTAGATTGAAAAATGAAATCAGAAAAAATTTTGCATGATCCCGCATGATCACTGCACAAAATTTCGCATCAGTTTTCTGTTCGGTAATTGCATAAGAATAGAAACTAGCATCTGTTCTTCTTGTCTGGTTCATGCATGGCATCTCAAAAAGAAAAGGAAAAATCTGCCACTGCATGCGGCCGCCGGCCAGCAGCCAGCCCCAACGCGCCGCCGCTGCCACCGGCCGGCTGCCTCCGGCGCGGCGCCGCCCGAAGCGGCTCGGCCTTGCGCGCGCCCCCGCACGGGCCCGCTTGCCCGAACGCGCGCCTTGCTCGGCATCTGGCCGCTGCCGACCTGCATGGACCACCGATGGCTTTGACCCCGCCGCCGGCCTCGCCGCCTCCTTCCGCCGGCGCCGCCCGAACCGTGGTCCCGCTTGCGCCTGCACGCGCTCGCGCCGCACCGCCCGTCCAGGCCGCCCCGCGCCGCCCACGGCCTCGGCTTCCCCAACGCGCGCCCGCATGCGCGCTGGCCCCGCGCGCCACTGGTCTTCCCCGCTCGGCCCGCAGCCGACTGGCCATCCCGAACCGCCGCTTGGCCTTCCCCGCCAGCAGCCGCGCCGGCTCCGCCCGGCTCCTCGGGCCGCCGCTTGGTCACCCATGCCGCGCCTGAACGCGTGCCGCCGGCACTGCTGATCCCGCCGTCTCGTCGGCCTCCCCGCGCTCGCCGGCGCCCTCCTCGTCACCCGCCTTGGCCCCGGTCGCCGGCCTTCAGCCACTCCTCGCGCTCGGTACGCCGCCGGCGGGAGCAACCTTACCGCCCCCGAACGGCGCCCCCACAGCCACCTCCTTGCGCCGCCCCGCAAGCGCCGCCTTTGCCTCCTCCGCCCGGTCCTGTAGTCGCCGGCCTTCCCCGCCTCGCCCGCACGCGTCGCCGGCCGCCTGCCCCGAGTGGCACCGCCCGTGCCGGCCAACTCGCGCCGCCCGCCCAGCCAGCATTAGCCGCCGCCATGGGGCCATGGGGTAGGGAAACCCTACCCCAAGTGTTGTATCTGGCCGGATGGGCCTCCCGGGCTGACTAGGCCAAATGGGCTGGGAGATCGGGCCCGAAGAAAAAAAAATGGGGAAAGGCCACATGGGCGAAAAGGTGATGGGCCGGGGGGTTTGGGCCAGGGAAGGCTCGGCCGAAAAAGAAAAAAAGGGTGGCCGGTGGGGGCGCAGGCCGTTTTTTTGAAAGGCCCCCCGGGTTTCCGAGTATTACCTAAAGGCCCTGAAATTTGCATTTAAGTCCCGAATTTTGCAGCAAAGGCCTCGTAGTTCTGAAAATTACGTATAAGCCCTCAAATTTACGAGTGGGTCCAGAATTTTACAGAAAACCCCTCTGTAAATCAGAAAATTGCGCGAATTTTTCTCTGAACTGAAATTTTTGCGTAAAAACCCTCTGGAATTGCAGAATTTGCTGAAATTTCACATTTTAGCATAAAAGGGCCTCGGGAATCCGAATTTCGCATTATGTTTAGCATTTGAAGCTTATTTATTTATGCCATTATTATTCCCTGTATTTTCTGTATTTATTTACTGTTTTGGTTAATTGTAATTACTGAAAATTGCTCTTAATCACTGAAAATTGCAGTAAAATTATAGAAAATGCATTGAAAATTCTGAAACATTGCGAGAACCTTTTGTACCATTTATTTACCCGCAGTGAATTATTCCATGCATGTCTACCAGCAGTAGACTTATACACATTTAGATGACTATCATCACGAACTGGGAGTTCGAGGAGCTGGCCCAGCATGGCCAAAACTATCTGACGTAGGCATTCGATGTCGAGATTGTGCTCGGAGCCAGGAAGCTCCGCGCGACTATTGGGATTGGCGGACTGAATGACGTCTAACCCACGCCTAAAGAGAATGATCAAGCACTTCATTTTCTCAAACACCACTTCTGCCTCACTCTCAAGAATGAGTACATGGTAGAGAAGAGCGCGCTAGCACTCTGGACCGCACCCAAGAAGCAGGTTCGAGAGGCTAAAGTACACCATTCTTCCTCAAGCAGAGTAGGAGTGGATCAGACTGAGGTTTGCCGACTTTAAGACGGTCGGGGAGTACAATTCTGCCTTGCACAGGATTTGTACTAGTCTTCAACTCTGTGGCAAGCAAATCACAGATGAGTAGAAGACCGAGAAAACCCTGTCCACCTTTCACCCCAATGCCGTACAATCCGCCCGCAACTATCGTCAAGACGGCTACAAGAAGTACGCCGAATTGATTGATATGATGCAGGTTGCGGAGGCTCATGACGAACTTCTCCGCAAGAATTACGTCACTCAGCCACAAGGTGCAAAAGCCATTGATGAAGAGAAGGGGAAGGAAGGGTAAGACCGCAGCCCAGAAAGGCGAATCAGATGCTCCACGAGAGAATAAGGCTAGCAAGCCAAAACGGGATGGCAAAGTGCATCATGAAGCCCACTTCGCATCGGTTGAGGGGGAGAGTCCCGAGCAGCTATCTGCGCTAATGGAGGTTGAGACCATCCAAGCAGCAGCACCCCCTTTCGACCTAGAAGCAGCCACCGTCATGATTTCTCTTGAAGAGAATGTCACCCCGAGAGAATAACAAAAGAAGTCTGGTGCACAGAATGCATTTAGACTTTAATTGTCATTTATTTTGTGTGGAAGAATATGTTAGAATTTGCATGGATGGTACTTAAGAATCGTTATTTTCTCGTAATGGTTGGATGATATTTGAAGAATTCATTCATTTATTCAGTTTATAATGGCATGATATGTTCTGATATTGGTGTATTTTATCTATGTGTTGATTGTCTTCTCATGCATATTAATAAAATACCATATATTAGAACGCGTGTAGCGCCCTATGAAGGAAGTGTGCTTAGCTAGCAGCGGCACAACGCATACCATCTTAAGAGAGATTATATATTTTCAGTCGATTTGTAAGAGCACTGGCAGCCTTACGACAATCGCCAGAAGCGATGGATGTATAATTGGTTCAGGAAGAACCATAATGGGCACAACTTTGGTTATTGAAGAAGCCTTATTGTACCCAGAATCGACTAGAACTCTCCTAAGTTTTAAGAATATCCGCGCAAATGGTTTCCACGTTGAGACTAAAGAAGAGTACGGTACGGAATACCTGCTCATTACGAAGCGCGACGAGAATGGAATCAGAAAAACTCCCTTCACTAGAAATTGGGCTATATTATACCAACATTAAAGCGCCTGCAGCGTACACTGTTCTGAAAACAGTGTTTAGAAGCTCTTAACTCTTCTGTCTCTGGCATGACAGATTAGGCCACCCAGGTCTTAGGATGATGAGAAACATAATAAATAACTCGCATGGGCATAATATTAATATGAAGAATTTTCCGAATCATGAAGATTTTGTGTGCCCTGCATGTGCCACCGGGAAACTAATAACTAGACCCTCCACTCTGAAAGTGAAGGATGAAGTCCCTGCATTCCTGAAACGTATCCAGGGAGACATTTGCGGTCCTATTCAGCCCATCTTAGGGTCATTTAAGAATTTTATGGTGCTCATTGACGCTTCCTCGAAGTTGTCATATGTGGGTTTTGTTGTCCACAAGGAACCTCGCCTTTGCAAAATTGATCTCGCAGATCATTCGCATCAGAAATGTGTTTCCAGATCATCATATCAAGTCCATCAGAATGGACAACGCCGGAAAATTTACTTCGAAGGCATTTGATGATTATTGCATGGCGATGGGAATTACAGTTGAGCATTCGGTACCGCATGTCCATACCCAGAACGGTTTGGCAGAGACTTTAATTACAAGAATCAAATTTATTGCCCAACCCTTCTTGCATAATTGTAATCGGCCAGCTACATGTTGGGGACACACAGTCCTTCATGCAGCGAATCTCATCAACTTTAGACCTTCGGCCTACAAACATCCATTCACCTATGCAACTAGCGCAAGGGTCACCACCGAAAATTTCCCAACATTAGGGGGAGGAAATCAATCCCTTGATGAAGAATGTCAAAAAATTACGTGGCAAGCCTGGGGAATCCATGCAGATGACCCGCGCACTAGAGAAGTCCAGAAGATATTACATGGCAAGCCGCGGGAATTCATGCAGATGACCCGCGTATTAAATGAAGCAAATAGAGAAGTCTAGAAGACAATTGATTTGCAAGCATTAGCAAATCAGCTGCCTGATCACTTTAGTGATTTGAAGAGCGTGACTAAGTCGCATGTGCCAGCACGCACTGCACCGGAGAGGGTTGAAATACCAAAGAAAGCAGAAGGTATCCCTAATCTCGTCTAGAGGCCTCAGAAAAATAATAAAGGACGAGAACTCCGGTTCCTCGAATCCTTAGTAACCGGGGACGCCTGGCGAAAAAGGATAAGAGAGATTTATCACAGCCGATCATTGAAGTCCCCCAAAATAAGAAGGGGAGCCAGTTGAGACCTGGCACAAGTATGACTCCTCCAGAAGAGGGCATACTGGATCTGAATATCCCCGTCGGCATGGATGTGTGCGCACACATCGGAGCCGAAAAACTAAAGGGACTTGCCACCGCAATTGAAAGAAGCGATGCGCAAGGTGAAGCTCCAGAAGAAGCAATCGCTCCAGAAGTAGCAACTCATGAAGAAATAGCTATAAATTATGTGCACACAGGAGAGTCCCTGAATAGGACAACAGCTAATATCGATATCTACTTCGCAAAGAAAATTGCCTCCATTATCGATCTTGATCTCGAGCCTGCATCGCTCGCTGAATGTAAGAAAAGATCAGATTGGGAAGATTGGAAGAAGGCAATAGCAACTGAATTGCTATCTCTGAATAAAAGAGAGGTGTTTGGGCCCGTATGCCGCATGCCTCCCCATGTGCACCCCGTAGGGCACAAGTGGGTATTTGTTCGAAAGAGAAATGAAAGAAATGAAGTAGTGAGATAGAAACCAAGGCTAGTAACCCAAGGTTTCACTCAACGTGCTGAAGTTGATTATGAAGAAACCTACTCCCTAGTCATGAGTGGAATTACCTTTAGATACTTGATCTCGATGGCAGTTAACTTGAACTTAGAAATGAAATTGATGGATGTTGGGACTGCATACCTTTACGGTAACTTGGATTCGGAGATTTATATGAAACTCCCTGAAGGAATATCTCTCCCGAACCAAGACAGAGCAATTAGAAATCTGTATAGTGTGAAACTCAGAAAGTCACTGTATGGACTGAAACAATCTGGAAGAATGTGGTATAATTGTTTGAGCGACTTTCTCTGCAAGAAAGGTTACACGAACAATGAAGACTGTTCTTGTGTGTTTATACGGCGATCCCAGAATGGATTCTGTATAATCTCTGTGTATGTAGATGATCTGAACATCATCGGGACAGCAAAAGCTATTAAAGAAGCAAGCTCCTACGTGGAGTCAGAATTTGAAATGAAAAAAAAATTTGGGTAAGACCAAATTCTGCTTAGGCCTGCAGCTTGAGTATGTCCCTGAAGCAATCTTGGTACATCAGTCGGCCTACACCCAGAAGGTGCTAGAAAGGCTTGGCTTCGAGAAGACATACCAATCGAAAGTACCGATGATCGGGAGGTCTTTACAGCAAGAAAAAGATCCTTTCCGACCTAGGGAAGAGGGGGAGGAAGTCTTGGGACCGGAATCCCCATACTTGAGTGCAGTGGTAGCATTCATGTACTTAGCAAACTGCGCTAGATCGGACATTGCATTTGCCGTGTACCTGTTGGCAAGGTACAGTGCAGAGCCCACCAACAGGCATTGGCAGGGCATAAAGGACACCTTCCGATACCTCCAAGGAAGCAAAGACATTGGATTGTCTTACAGAAAGAATCAAGATTTGAACTTGATTGACTATGCAGATACTGGGTACTTGTCTAACCCGCATACCGCTAAGTCGCAAACAGGCTATGTATTTCCATGTGGTGGAACTGCAATTTCCTAGAAATCGTCTAAGCAAAGCCTTGTAGCTATTTCGACGAACCACTCAGAAATTATAGTACTGTATGAAGCCGCACGAGAGTGCGCTTGGTTCCGCTGAACGGTTCACCACATCCAACAGTCATGTGGAATGAACATTGTGCAAACCCCCACAATTATCCATGAAGATAATGCAGCTTGCGTTGCACAAGTGTAGACGGGCTATGTAGCATATCAACCCCAAGTTCCTCTATGCTCATGAATTGCAAAGATGAACAAGATTAAAGTACTGCACACTAAGTCATGTAGACTTGTTCACTAAGTCACTCCCCGCATCTAGCTTTGAAAGGTGCGTGCGTGGAATTGGAATGACAAGACTTAGAGAAGTGCAGAATTCAGGGGGAGAATTCTCACAAGCCCGCTAATAAATCTTGATCATAAAGATTAAGTACCCAAAAATAAAGTCCTGCAGACCAAATGAATTTGGGTGAATTGTACTCTTTTTCCCTTGACGAGTTTTCCATGAAGTTTCTCGACCAAGGTTTTTAATGAGGCAATTCGTGCATCACAGCATCACATGTATCATGTGCTCTTTCTCCAAATTTTTCCCACTGGGTTTTTATGGAGTTTTAGTGAGGCATGAACGTGTCGGATGAGTGCCAAGGGGGAGTGTTAAGAAACCTGGGCCTGGGCCGGCAGCCCAGGGCCCATGGTGGGCACCTCATTGTAGTCTATAAATAGAGAGCCATACCTCCTCATTATGTACACATGAATGAAAGTAATAAAGAAAGACCAGGAGTTCTCTCTATCTCTCTCTGTGTGTTCAATCTATTATTCTGTGATTCTGTGATTGATTTGTTCTTGTTCTATACAGAGGAATCGCTCGGACTGGTCGCCAGCGACGGTTCCTCAACAAGTTCATCCGTAACCAACGACGCAAAGGTAGCCGATCGAGAGGGGCATGCAAGGCGGCCCTATCAATGCGACATGTATAATAATTTATGGGTTTAAATCATCTTTTGTATAAGAGATAATATATTATTTTTTCATCTCCTCTCTCTTTTATATAGGATTTTACTTATTTAATATAGTAAAGAGACAGCTGAGATGGTACTATTGGAGATACCCTTAGGGTATGTACAGTAGTCTATCTCCAACAGTTTATCTCTAAATTTAATTTCTCTAAATATTTTATATTATTTTTACCACATTTCCCCCTCACACTTTCGCGTCGGTTTGTGTTCTCATATTATCTCTTATATAAGAGATAACATATTATCTTTCTTCACATCGTCTCCTCGACATATCAATTTATTGATATGATATAACTAAAAGATAGCTAAAGTGATACTATTGAAGATGTCTTTATGGAGGATGAATGGCAAACATGGAGAAGGAGGTGACAAAAAAAAGGTACCATCTCTCGCCTAACACAAATAGAACGACGGACTTTCATCAATATGATTCAGTTAAGTTTACCTTAAAAAAAATAAATATCGTTGCAAATATGTGTAGGATCGAGTATATATTGCTACTGCCTAGTCCCTTGCTACCTTTATATGGGAATCAAAGAAAGCTAGCTTCATTATATATTGGTCCCTTCAAGTGCATTATATTGTTGGTAGAGAGTCGTGTCATCCACCATAGTACTGACTGTAATCAATTAGTTTCATGCATTATCCTTTTCTTATTGGCACGATTCTCACTGTTCTATTAATAGGTCTGCTTAATTGAAGACGAGGGAATTATCATCGTGGCATAATTCCTGACATGAACGTTCTGTACTGTAAGCTAGCATGCGTATAGTGTCGTTTCCTAAGCCCATTCTCAGTGGAGAGTTTTATGACGTTATTTCCCAGACTACTACATCATGTAAAATGAAATAAAACATGGATGAAACATCCATCCTCAATACATAGTTTCATTCTATTGTTTCATAGATATTTAATTTCATAACTCATATAGAGTTGGTAATCGTGCCAAGAGAGTCTCATCTAGATGAAGCTCACTTCTTCTCTCTCTTCTTAAAAATGTTACTATATCATCAAAAATGCCTATGTGGCAGCCTATTAAATGCAGATAAAACTCCCACTGAGACTGGCCTAACAAAAGATCGAAGTAAATAGAGCTAAACTTGAAAGAGTTGGACCATGATTAATACTATCTCTCAAAAATTAAAATAATTCCCCTAAATAACTACCTTGATTACTATTCATCATCATTTTGTTATTAATACCCAATTTATGGTTAACCGATCGTTTAATGGTTCTAGGACACAGTTTGTGTCGTATAAAAGAGGTCTATGTGATGTGAAAATGATGCCAAATGTCACCATCGATGGCTTTTGCCGTTTTACCCCCAATAAGACATAATTTAATTAATTTGAAGAAAAATAAAGTAAATAGATTATCTCAAGTCGCACGTAAATATCTTCTTTTCCATTGATGTGCAAGCGGGTGCATAAAAAAAGAATAGTGTTACGTGTAGCTCCAAGAAACAGAAAAAAAAAATGCAACGCTGAATTGGTAGCTTAGCTTTTACTACGCAATGGACAAAGTAGGTGTGCACCTATCTTGGATCCTAAATTTACAGTCCGGGTTCCTAAATGATTCTATCATACTATTTTTTAAATTAGTAGATGGTGTACATAAATATATTACTGAACATCAAATACATATTTCACAAATGCAGAATTAATACAATAGTAGGCTAACATATGAACCGATCAGATCAAAACCTTTAAAGAGCAACAATGGAAACAGAACAACACACATGTAGGATCCTCAAGATATATCCACATAAAATTAGCTACGGCTTATGACCTAGTTCTTAGACTCTTTACCTTCTAGCTTTGTTAACACCTTTAGGCGACCGTAATATTTGTCTTTCTCCATCTTACTTACTGAATGATAATAATTGAGCAATAGTGAGTATGAAGGTTGAAGGTACTCAACATGTTACCACATAGAATGCAATTATAATATATGCAAGGTTGGCAAAAGGAGGCTTACGGTTCTTTTATTTGCAAAAGGCCACAATTGAATTATAATAAGGAGAAAACCTGAGACTTAGCATTTTAACTAAATTATGTTTTAAAGAGTATAAGAGTATGCAATAATAATTGTAGCGAAGGTTCCATCCACCGCTTATAGAGCATGGTTCCATTCACTATATGATATTTTTATTTCTAGGATTCTATCCACCCATTATATTCACTGTGTTCTGTCCACCTAGAGGAAATCAAAGTCAGGGCTCTAACCACCCCTCTTATTTTTCATTCCAACCACAAAGATTCTTTTGTAAAAATAGACACTGACTTGAGTAATTTCTCACGCCCGCCCATGATCGTGGGCACAACTATTTGAACAATTTTTACTCTACAGAGGTCGAACACTTTACCCACAAAAGGTACTCAACTTGTTTTGCCGCCATGCTACCTTTGGCGTGAGGATGAGATGATCACCTTAAGACCTTTATGATGCATCCTCTCAATGTGGCTACAACCGCTAAGATTTTCATCATCGTGGGGTTCTATCCACCCGCTCTAAAGGCCCACTCTTGCACCGCACGTCAAGAGCCTCCCTCCAGCACTCTTTGCCCATGTTCCACCAGATGGCGCATCCCAGTGTAAGGTTGATACAAATTAATTGGCCAAATTGTACTCATTATAGACTTATAGTTGCACTGTTTTATCTTTGAAGGTTATCATAAAATTTAATTCTTAGAGTTACCTTGGCGGTTGTACCACAAACCACACTCTCATACTCCAATCACACCAATCTCCAAGTACCATCCGCTTAGGTATGAAGCAAGTTTAGAGTTTTAGATTCCAAAAATATCCTTTTTTTATTTCAAATACTAGTCACTTCCCTCCAGTGATTGTCCAAACCAAGTTTTCATATTTGAAATAATGTCAGGGCGACTTAATGCTTATATATTTCTAAGCAAGGCTAAGCATGACACTTACATACGGACTTATCAACTAGTATATATACCATTTATTCTAGGGCGACAAGGGTTTATGTCCAAAATCAAAGAATGTAATTTAATAATGCAAGCAACCATAATGCATTAACTACAATCTAATGACAATATAACTTTAATCAAAGTAAGTATGCAATTTAATAATTTCAAATAAAATAATGTACACTCAAAAGGTAGGTGCAATATGATCAAAGTGATGATTTGCCTCGCTCAATTTATAGTAGGTCTTGTTCTTTGCTCAAGGTCTTGGTCTGCGTCTTTATTTGGATCCTGATTACACTTGAACCGTTGCTTCTTCGAGATTTTGAGTTCTAATTTCACGAAGAATAACCAAATCCAAATAACTCCAAAAATCCAAATAAATTCGAATGAACTTGATTAAATTTTATTATAATTAAGTTGGTGGCATAAGATAAGGTTTTAGTGAGTGCAAAGTGTAGACAGGGTTAAACGAAGTTCGAGCAAATGGAAAATGGCATGGAGGAAATCTACCAGAAAAAATGTCAAGGAAGGATTGAGGAGGAGGATGAATATTCATGAAAATATTCCACTTCATATTCAAAGGTGGTTTAGATGTAGCTGACCAGTGAATACTATTGCCTGAATCTAATTTTATTGATTCTTTTTATTATTATTTTCTATTTATTAACAAAGTTCCATGAGTTAAATAAGACCTATGGACATATTTGCGGGTCTACATGGTGTATGGGCATCATCATTTACCAAATATTATTATTTAAGGATTAGATGTGGGCTTTACATGCAATAGGTATAAATTTAATTAAGCATATTAATCTTAGATTTCGTGTTGTTGGGGAGTTCATGACATATTATTATTTGAGGTTCAAATGCCAATTTAATCAAATGATTAATTCAACAATTAACTAAAATGTGAGGCCAACTATTTAATTGATCCTAGGGCCTTGACTTTTAATTAATCTGTGTGCTAAGCAACGATCATAATACTCTGAGCCTTAATCAATGTACAATTGCTCAGTAATTTACTATAATTAATATCTACTACTAACTCTCTTTGGTGTAAAATCTAATTTCCTAGATGAGCTAGGACATCTATTACTCTATATATTGTGATGGAAAGAAACTATTTATGGTCCAGACCTCAATAGAATTTAGACATCCTTCATAGCTATATTCTAACATCATCCTTACTTGAATTGGTATCTTAAATCAAGTCCTAATGGCATGCTAATGATTTTTATTGTCTTTCTTACTTATACAAAGTTAGTTCCTTTAGTTAGTATTTGAATTGTAAAGTAAATATTAATGACATCCTATATATACATAATTATATTTTAGCATAACCTTTAATCAAAAAAACTCCAAAATTTATGATTTTGCCTTTAGGAAGATCTTGAATTTAGATGAATTTAAAAAGAAGTTTCATTCAATTTGGATTTAAAACGAGTGAGAACGGGCCATCCAAAGTTTAATTCCAAAAAAAATCCTAAAAATAAACAAAGGAGAAATAATGCGTCTCATTGATAGCTGGGGCCCATATTTTAAATTTCTTTTTTGATTTATTTTATTATTGAAAAATATGTGAAAGGCTGTCAGGTGGGGCTAGCTAGGTCCTAAATTTCTTTTTGAATGATTTTTCTTAAGGAAATACCATGAGTGCATGACAGGCGGGTGTAAGATCAAGGATAATCGACTAAAGGGGTAAATATGAGGTTTTTAAATTCTTTTGGCTAAGTCATAATTTTATAATAAGTATGAAATAATTAAAATTATTTTGCACAAGCAAGGCCTAAATCCTTTATGTTTTACTAAGGCACCACAAACCTAAGTCTATACTAGATGCAATTCTAGCTATACAAGGCAATTCGATAGTTGTTGGAAATATAAATACGAAAAGTAAAGACAAAAGAGATAAACCACAATGAAGACATGCGATGTTTTCCAGTAGTCTTCAAGACTTGTCCATCTTCCCTAATCTATGTTGTGGTAAGCACAAACGGATTGGTCCAGCTCCACGAATTAAGCCTGACCACCTCAAGTCCACTAGGGTTGCACTTCCTTCACTCCGGAGATGGTGAGCACCACACCACTGGCAAGCGTGTCGAGTTTCTTCACACTTTTCTTTAAAGAGATCACCATGCAACTCCTCCAAGCTGTCTAAGTGTTAGCAACCACTAAGAGTAATCAGATAATGATGCTTGCATGAAATCTTTCAAGTACCACAAAGATCAACTAATGACGCAATACACTTGAATGCTCTTAACAATCTCAAAATGTGAAAATAGAGCAAATGAGTTGAAAAGTGAGTAGCAAAGGCTTAAAGGGTATTCAATGAGGTCCAAAAAGAAGCCTTTGCTGCTGGTGGGGAGGTATTTATAGTCTGCACCCACTAAGATGATTGTTGGGATAGAAATCCCCAAAAAATCAAGGGATGCAGTACTACCGCACATATTGTTCAACAACTACTTAAGATTCATTAAATACACAGAAACTAGCTGTTAACTCAAATATTGGTAGTACCACACTCATAGTGCCCAGTAGTACCGATTATACGGTAGTACCAGATTTCAGCTATGGTAGTACCGATTTCCAGAGGAGAGAAAATGCTTCAAAAATGTACCTCTCTAGAAATTAGCTGCTGCCAACTAAAGTGAGGTCATATCGCACTCCAATAGTATCGATCATAGGGTATAGTCATACCGCTCACTGGTACTGCCACTCAAGAAATGCGGTTATATTGCTCTATAGTACTACCACTCAACACATGCGTAGTACTGTTTTTTGGCAAAGGTTAGAAATGCACCTCTCTGAAAATAAGCTACCGACATGTAATAGCCGGTAGTATCGATGCAGCGGTACTATCGTCAATATGCCTATGGTCATACCAGTTTCCAAGGGAAAACGCAGAGAAGATTCTAGATGAAGTTTCAAATACATGTATGAACCATAATTAATCAAAGTGACATAAGGTTAACTTCAAGTCACTAACCATGACCTCTCTTTATAGTATGGTATCTATTCTATAAATCTATTTTTTTAATCAAACACTGAGACTGATAAAAACTATACAGAGGTCCTTAGACTACAATATACATTTGCCTTGAGTCATGTCTTGATCCATATCATCTTTGATCATCTTTGCATGCGTTTTCCAAGACGTCATCAAAATATGAGACTAAAACTTGCAATTATCTTAATAAACAAGTTAGTCTCTTTAATCATTATTATCATTAATTACCAAAATCATTTTTAGGGGTCTAGATGCTTTAATGGGGCCAGCCAGGCTTTTAATTTCTTTTTTATTTATTCTCCTTAAAGAAAAGACTAGTGTGACTGACAGGTGAGGCAGGCCTACAGTGAGGGGCCCACATGTCAGCGACTCAAGGTTTAAAGCTGGCTTTAATTGAGTTTCCTAATGACATAGGCCCACATGTTGTTGAGTCATTAACCTAAATTAATGGTATCATTAAACTAAACTAATTATGATCTAATGATGTAATTAGCACTAATTACTTTGCTATGGTACTTGTCTCTACTCACAGAGGAGATGATGTTGTCGTGCTTGTCACCGACGAGGCAAGTGATGGCAAGCACTGGCAACCCCCAAAATGGGTTGCCGGGACCTCAGCGGCTCTATGTATGGTGGTGGCATGGCTAGTGGTGAGCTTCCACGATAGCAGAGACTCGACCATCATGGCAACCATGTTAGGAATGGTGTGATGAGCAATTTTAAGATATAATGAGCACCTACGGGACATGGGGGCTAGGTAGGCTCGAGGTGGTCTGGTGGTGGTGACTCGAGCTGGCACAGCGGCTTCAACGGCAACGACGAGTTGGAGCGACCGGTTGCCCAAATTGAAGGTGGGAATCATGATAAGGAGGTGTGGAAGCTCTAGCCAGAGGGAATTGGATAGGGGCTCACCGAGTAGGGAATGGCAGTGTAGGAGGTGATTTCGGCCGAAGATGAGGAAGACAATGGCATCGACGAGCTGTGGGGGGAAAGAAATAGCTACTGCAGGAGGGGAACTGAAGAGGGGGGTGAGGTGGTCACTTTGATGCAGAAGGGGATGAGAGGGGCTCATTGGAGAGGGAGACGGGGCACGGAGGCAATGTCGGCATGCTCAACTCTGGCTTCGGGCAACCAAGGGTGAGGTGCGGGAAGTGAGAGGGAGGTGTGAGGAGGCAAGGGTAGGCTCGGCAGCTTTTATAGCTAAGCGGAGGGGAGCTTGGGCTCTAACACGCGTATGGCATGGCACGGCAGCCAGGATGGCATGGGCATTGTGGGCGACACGGGTATAGGGCATGGGCGATGCGAGCGGCTTGGTTGCAGGGGCATAGATGATGCAAGCGATGTGGGCACGACAGATGAGACAATGGACTGAGCGGGCACATGCGACAAGATGATGTGTGGTGCAGAGCACGCACGGAAAGGCGGGTACGAATTGCCCGGTGGTTTCCCAGACTCGGCGTCAGTGCTGCTGACGTGGCAGGGGTGTGTGGGTTTTTGGTATTGGCGATGGCCGGGGTAAGGTGAGCATGCGATGAGGCGCTAGCGTAGGCGTGAGCATGCACGCAACACAGATCGGGGTGTGGCCAGAGTAGAGGAGAGCGAGAGGGAAAGAGAAGGGGAGTTAGGCCGATTCAGCTGGGCCAAGGACAGATTGGGCTGGCCCACTTGACATTTTGATTTGATTTTGGTTTTGGATTTGAGTTTGACTTCTAAATTCAAATCTAAATTTCACTCTTCTTGTTACTTTTAATTTCTCATGGAATTTTCCCAAGATTTGAACTTTGCTATTCTTTTTATTATTGTTGTTATTGTTGATATTTATTATGTACTTTTCCTTGTGTTAATTTGATCTTGCATTTCACAATTCCTAGAAAAGCCCAAATAAATTTTAGAAAATCCGAATAACAATAAAAATGCATTAAAAAGTTTAAAATTTTCATATTTTCTGACATTCCAAATTTTGAGGATGTTACAACCCAGTGTGGATTGGATAATATGTATACCGGGATTAAAAATAGAAAACCGTAAATAACCCCATAAGTTACCTGCTTTTCAATTTGCCGTTTATATCTTATTTTGTTTAGTTGCCCCGCATATGTTAAGTTTATTTAGTTTGCCCCGCATATGTTAAGTAGCCAAACAAATAGCCCCTTATGCTGGATGTTAGCACTATTTCTCGTAGTTTTTATTATATTTAGCATTGTTTCAGTGATGACAATATTTGTTTTCATGATTTCAACACTTATTTCAATGATTTGAGTGATTTTGGTATTTGTAATACACGATCTCATTATTATAAATATAAATGTTGAAATCATGCATTTCAAATACCAAAATAACTCGAATAATTGAATCAAATATTGAATTCACTTAATAAGTTCTCAAATCATTAAAACAAGTACAAAAATGAGGGAAACCATGAGAAATAGTGTTGATGTCTGTCATAGGGGTATCAGGGGCAAAGTAAATGAAAATGACATATGGGGCAAATTGAAAAGTTAAGTGACTTATGGAGGTGTTTATGGTTTTTCCAAATTAAAAAATTATGCAAGAAATCAATTTAAAGCAATAATTAATATGTCAATATGGCTGTCATTTTACTGAGGGGGAGGATTAGGGTGTGAGAAAATAAAGGACTGGTTTGTGGTTTGCCAAGTGGATATGCAACAACGGATGGTTCGGGTCCAAATCCGATCTTTTTGAAGCACACCTAATCGACCAACGATGATATTGGTCTGGTCTGGTCATCATGACAGGGACTGGAAAGTAGTAGTGTACTACTAGCTAATAAGATGAGCACTAGACCTGCCTAAAAAATTGCACGGCAAGTTGCCTGGCAAGTTGAGAACATGCAAGAGCATGTGCATCTATGATCGAGCGCTCATCTCTTACCTTTTGGCTAAAAATTGGGATATATGCTGTAACTTTTCTTCACTCTTAGGTCCTATTTGTTTCCACTTAAAATTATTATAATCTAACTTATAAATTATAAGTGGAAATAAATAGCCCAGATTATAAGGTAGCTTATTATAATCTAATAGTCCAGATTATTGTAATCTAATAAGCTCAAAAAAGGAGCTTATTTCAGCTTATAGATCCACCTTTTATCTTAATGACTATAAAACTTTAGGAATATTACCCACCTTTACCATTCATCCAACCACCAACTCCCGTGCCTCTCTCCCCCAGAGCATTGTAGTCTTTAAACATTCGAATACAATAATCCATAACTCTGATAATCCAGGCTGCCAAACACCTGACAGCTTATTTCCCACCAGCTTATTATAAGCTAGCTTATATAATCCCCACCTATAAGCTAGATTATAATAATTTTAAGTGGAAACAAACAGGGCCTTAGTATATGGATCTGTTCATATCTGATTTTGGTTTTGGTTTATAAACAGTAATAAGTTGTAAAGAAACTCGTAGAAAGGGACACTCAGAGTGTGATTTTAACTGATATAAATAAAATCGCTACAGTTGTACTACAACTTGCTAGTAGATCCCGCCTTAAAAAGATAATATGTTTGAAAACTAGATATTGTAAAAAAAAGTTATTTACAGTAGAAAAATATCTTTTAGAAGGTAAATGGCAAAGCCTGTATTTCTGTTCGAGTAATGATCGATCCGGTCATGAGATTCTTGGAAAAAAAGAGATGCTTGTGGAAATTCCAGATGCAACAAGTGGGATACAGTGCACTTGTTGCTTGTTCAAAGTAGGAGTACGTAACTGTGCTTAAATGAACAAATACAAATACAAATTTACCATATTGGGTTGCAAAGATGTACATTTAGGCTATATATCTATGAGCACTTATCACTTACATTTAAGCTAACTAAATAATGACGCAAAAACCAAACTGGGATGGACTAATCTTCTTTACTCATAGTTTCTTTGTTCAATTAATGGTATGGTCTTGAGATTCTTGGGAGAATTAGAGGCTTGGGGAAATATGAGGTGCAACAAGAGGGATATATACATAAAGTGGATTTCTTGCTTGTGTTTGCAGATACACAAAATTTATAACGTCGGACTGTAAACTTATACTGCTGGCTTGTGTCTTCAGTTGTGTTCTAAACTCATTGACTGTAATCCTATTATATGTTCAGCTGTTCAAAGTTTATCCTTGATCATAACACGCATGTATGCTAAGCTGCACACATGCCCTATTGACTGATCTTTGTCTGTACTTTAGACCCAAAATCTCTCAAGACACTTGCTAGTGCATGCGCACTCCCATAAAACATGGAAAAAGGAGAAGAGAGGAGAGGAGAAAAGGGACACGTTGTTGTTGGTGAAGATATCTTTGTGCTACACTAATATCGATCGTGGTGGGGCCCACGAAGATTTAGTGTTAGCCTACATAAGAATTCGATTATTCGGCTAGGAAAGAAAAAGACAAAAGATGCTTATCCGTGAAAAGGGCCGTTGACAGGTGACAAAAAGCAACCTGCTTTTCTTTCTAATGCTAATTTTCTCAGCCTCAGCGTAGCTCCTTGCCTTCGTGTCGAGCTGCCATCGCTTAAACAATTAATCCCCCCCCTCCCGGGTTGGCACACTGGCACCAGCTAGCCTACTATATACTGCTGTTCCTCTCCGCTCGTTCTTTAATTTCGCATCTGTTTGATATAGCTGTGTCTTATAACTTTAGATTAAAATTTTTAAATTTTAACTATTTATGATAGAGATTACGGAGAGAGATACTCGCTTGCAATTTTATATGGTACATATGTTAGATTTTTAACGTGTACTATAATTACCTTTTATACCCCATCTTAAAAAATATTTCGTTTGAAAGTTAGGTGTTGTAGAAAAAGCCAAAAGCCATTTTCAAAAGCCATATCAAACATGCCCTTTACCCTGAGATTGCATGCATGCTACTCATCTGATCATGTGTTAATTATACTATATTACCATCCAATCTGTTCATGTATGTTGTTTACTTATATCAGAAGTGCTAGACATCTGTCGCATAAAAATTTTGGTAAAATTAGTCGAATTTCGGACTTTCTTGGATATTCGTGCTTCGGCTGGCGGGATCTTCATCTTTGGCAGCGATGGTGGCGAGTTAGGACGGGGGTTCACCGGATTAGGGGTTTGGATTCACCAGAACCTAGAGATTTAGAGGGAGGCCAGAGCAGCGGAGGTAGCGAGTGCGACGAGAACGACGAGCTGTTATGAGGCAACGGGCAGGGAGGCGTCTCCAACGGCAATAGCCACTAAAGACGGAGAAAAACATGGGAGGTGGTGATAGAGGAGGTGGCGGGGTGGCGCCGGTGCAACCCTTGACTCTAGCGACCGCATTGGGATGCAGTAGTGACAGGGGAAGGAGGTCGCTAGCGGGCCACACTAGCAATGGAGCGAAGCTAGTGAGTAGGGAGAGACAAGGGCAATGGTAGCTGAGGGTGAGGAGAAGGGGGTTAGGATTAGGGGTGAAGGGAGGGTTGTATATGGGTGAGATGGTGGGAGAGATCTAGACGGTTAAATTTTGATCTAAGAATCAAAATTTTGATTGATTTTGATAAAAAAAAACACATGAATGTTACATAGACACTACCTACTTATGGAGGTATTTGTTTTGGCTGCGGCTTATGATTTTTGGCTAAAAAATAGTAGTGGTTGAAAGAAATAGGTTTTAGAAGGAGGACGTGAACGGTGCGAAAAGTGAGAGAGATACGTGCATAAGACATGAGCGAGAGGAGTAGGGTTTGTGATGCACCTATGACCCCTGTCTTATTTTCGGAGCAAGATAGGAGCAAGAGAAGTGAAAAAAACCACTTTAAGAAACCAGTGTTCATGTTAGTTTTTGTGCTAAAGCTGAACGAATTTTGTTTCAACATTAAGTTTAACTATGCAGACAGAAAGACGCGGCACCAAAATTTCCAAAATGTTCGGAAGACCTTTTTTTTCTTCCTTCGCGACGTTGTGCTAAGAATTTACTAGCTAGTGATGTTCTTGCAATGTGCAATCCACTTAAGATCACATATTTTAAGAGCCACATATCATATTTTTGCTAAGAAAAACAAAGATTTGTGAGCACAGCACATGCTTTGCCCCAAAATTGAGCTAGACGTTTTTTTTGCGCAGAGAGAGGACAGTGGAAATTGTAGCTAATCTGCCACGCGTCAATAAACAGGTACCAGCTGCCTACAATCACTTGGCTTGGAGTGAGTCGACAAGCAAGCAGAGAAGAACGAATTAGGCTTTTCAGTTTCTAAAAATTGTTTTTCGGTTTTTCTATAGTAACTAACTTTTAAATAGAGTATTTTTTTAAGATAGGATCTACTAGTTAATTGTAGTACATACTTTACTGACTTCATTTATATCGGCAAAAATCGCACGTGAGTTTCTGTTACTCTGTAATCTCTCGTACAAACAGCCTAAAAACCATAAGCCGCAGCCAAAAGCCAAAAGCCGCAGCCAAAAAGAACAACCCCTTAAAGGGGTAGCACTGTATTGGTACTTCAACAAATTAAGGTCCTGTTTTTTTTCAGCTTTTAAAAGCTACTTTTCAGTTTTTTTATCGTAACTAGCTCTTAAACAGAATATCTTTTCAAGATAGGGTCTACTAGTTAATTGTAGTACATACTGTACTGACTTCATTTATATCGGCAAAAATCACATATGAGTTTCTGTTACTCTGTAATCTCTTAGACAAACAGTTAAAAAACTACAAATCACAACTAAAAACTATAAACCATAGCGAAAAAGAACATACCTTAAATTGCCTATGTGAGTTAGTCGCGTCCACATCGATCCAGATGGATCGATACGATGTGGTTGCATTCCAATGCATGCCGTAGAGGATCCGACCTCTCTCTTATTCAACCGAGTCACGTACGCACAGGCGCAGCAGCAGCGTCCACTCATCAGCTCACCACTTATTGCTCTCGCCGTCACTGGTTGGTGGGGCCGCAGCCCACCATGCACAGTGCCCCCAAGTGGACTCTCTCCGGACCCCTCTCCCCCCCCCCCATTGCGCTCAACTCACACAACATTATTGCTCCCTCCACCTGGATGGGCACCACACCAAAACTCATCCATAAAACCAAAAATATCATGTGTGGGGTAAGTATAAAAGACACGTATAATACAGCAGCTCGTAGGTATAAAAATATCGTCTACACCGAAAGTTGACAATAAATTAGCAAATAGATGTAATGGAAGCCTAAGAGTAAATAGTATTGTAGGTGTCGACGTCTAACTAAAGCTGAGGGCTATTTTTCAAAGTTACGACGTAGCATAAAAAGACAACTACTTTTTCTTACGTAGATTTTCATAGAAAGAATGTGGTAGAGACTATGATAGTAACATAATTCTTCAGTGACACATGCCTAGCAAATCCAATCAACTGGTTGAAACAAGGCGTATAATTTCTCATTGTTATAAACCAATTTTGTTGGTGCCTGACGTCGATTTTAATTTATTCAATTGTAAGAAAACTTTAGCTCTAAACAAATTAACCCTATTTGAATTTCAATATGTCAAATCTAACAGTATGCCAATGATTGGTCATTCAACAGGTAATGCATCCACTAATGGTACCCATAGCCTAGATCGCATTGTCAGAATTATCTCGTTCCCTGGAGGAATTAATTACATGCTCTCATGGGAGGCAGTACATCTTCCATTTTACCGAGGATCTCTGTAAAAGAACACTCATGGTAGCAGTACACCACAGTCAGATGGAGTAACCAAAAGAAGAAAAAAAATCTGCAGTTCTGCACTGCATAAATTCTATGCTTCCCCACTCAGGCGTTCACTGTTTGGGTAGGGCCCACAGATCACCTCTTCTCCCCCCGAAAGAAAAAGAAAAGCAGAGCGGCAGGACAGAACAACAGCAGCAACAACAGCATCTCTCGGAACAAGGGTAAAAAAGCTCACCAAAAGAAAAAAAAATTGAAACGATAGGAGAAAGTTGCATATGTATTTATGGGTAGAGATGCAAACGGATTGAATATGGATGAATAATGTTTTTATCATATTTGTTTTCATATTTTTTCCTCGGATGCGGATATGAATATAGATACCTCGGATACGAATACAAATACAAATAATATTGAATACAAATACGGAGTGAATACGAATCGAAACGAATACGGTCATGAATATTTATCAGAACATGAAATCCCTTAAATTATACATCCAAAATCAATGAAAACACATAAATAATTTATCTTGTCAAAGTATTAATGAAATCTAAACAAGCATAAGTATTTTTATCTACAATAGTCATACCATTGTACAGATTTTAAATCTTCAAATGACAGTTAATTTTTTTAAGTCCTAAATAATTCTTAATGGATTTCTACCATTTACATGCGACTAATAAATTAATTAAGAATTTAAATTTGCATCAGAATGATTTAAACGGCAGTACATCAATTTAATCAGCACAAATCTTAATCTACTAACAATACTAAATTTATTTTTAATAAACACAAATATTTGCTAGTGGGCTGGTGGCAGGGGAGATGAGAGAGCCTAGCTTGGGCTGGGCAATGTTGGGCTGAAATCTCGGATATCCGGATCCGTATTATCTGAATAATCTGTATTCACCGGATATCAGGCCTACTGTATTCGTATTCGTTTCCGACAAAAAAATCCGTATTTGTTTCCGATCCGAGAATTATCCGAAGAAAATCCGATTCGACACAATCTGTATTCATTTTCATCCGAATCGGTTGGAAACTATCCGATCCGTTTTCACCCCTATTTATGGGAGTTGCTAGTTTCCAAATGTATAATATAAGTTTTCTATCGTATGTTTTTTCACCATCTGATCTTTACAAACTAGAGTGCTATCAAATATTATCGTTCGATCCTCATCCACGGTGGTACAAATACAAACACCCACACACAACGTCTCTCATTGGATGCTCCTTTAGAGCCCCTCCAACCCGTTATTAGATAATGGCGGCACTAGGATAAGGAGGTTGTAGAAGCGACCGCGCCTTGCTCCTTTAGCAGCCAGTGGTCGGCCGCTGTGTCACCGCGACACCTTACCCTTGCTGATTTAAAAGAGAGAGGAGCGAGAAGATCATGACTGCCTCCAGCCACCAAGAGAAGGAAATGGGCTGTGAGAATAGGGATTAGGAGACAGACTTGGTGGGTAATGGATGAAGGTGAGACAACTAATTCGATTTGGTGCAACAAAAAATTCGAGAAGCGCAATAATTAGTCACTATACTTGCAGCAAATCTTTGCAGCAGATACAACAAATATGAAATCAACTAACAAAAATATGCAACAAATTCGACCTAATAGAGTAACAAAAACAAGAACCTATTACAAGAAAAACTAAAACTTGTTTCAATAACAAAGAAACCATCACAACAAAAATTATGTAACAAATCAACAACTCTACTACAACAAAAAAAAAATAACTCTTGTTCAACAGTCACACAAAACCATTGCAACAAAAATACTCCTTTTTGTAACAGTACTTGAGAACAATTAACAATAACTACTGCAACAAATAAAGAACGTTTGTGCAATGAATCAATATAACCACACAATAAAAAAGTTTGCAATAAATTAGACCTATTGACGCAACAAAAATGGGAAACTGTTGAAAAAAAATATCTTATTGCAATATGGGGAAAACCAATGCGAACAAAAAAATTACAATAAACGAGAAGTATTGTTGCAACAAATAAATGACCCTACTCCAACAAAAAGAAACATTGTTCTAACAAATCAACTTGAATGGAGGTTTGCAACATTCGAAAATAACTAAGGCAACAACTCGACCTATTGGCGGCAATACTTTTTTAGACGACCTCAGAGGAGTATATGTAAGGGGAGGCAGCTAGTCAACACCACCACCTCATTGCCCTGACCACATCCATAAACTTGCCATGTTCGGCGAGCTCCGGTCATGATGGGCGATGGAGACCTCGAATCGACGACAAGCAATGGAGGGATGAATGGCTCCTGGCTAGCTGCAGCCATCCGTAGCCCTGCCTCCTCTGGCCTCAACCCCCACCAGATCCAACGAGCTTCGGCCATAAATGCAACAAATCAGGTGATCTCAAGCCGTTGCATGTACTAAGCAAGGGAAAATAGAGCTCAACAAGATAGAGGAGAGCAAGAAAGCGAGCGAGAGGGAGAGAGAGAGAACGAGCACAAGAGGACAAAGCGGTCATGAGAAGGTGGAATGGATGACCTAGGATGTGGTGATGTAGATAAACATCGACGGGTAGGTGGAGCATACGAATGACTCACATGAGACCGTGGGCCTTATTTAGAGTTAGCGTCCTGTGCTATCGAACTTGGCCCTGTTCCAAAGTACTACGACTTTTAGCTGAAATGTCACTGTAGCGGCTGTTATCTTTCTCTAAGTTTTCAATTAAAGGAAAATAAAGAAAAATAGAAAACATAGTTATATCTCTAGGATAATACAAAGAAAAAGAAAAAAAGAGAAAAAGTTAAAAATCAAACCATTTTAAATAACTTTTGACTTCTGAAAAGCAAACCAAAAAATCATTGTTGTTCGGAACATAGAATTAAAGTCGCTGGCAATTCCCAATATATATACTCCACCTTCCCCTCCTCACCACTTATTCCTCCTCATGCTCTCCTACCGCGCTGCAAAGCAAAGCGACCCCCTACCTTGCCGTTATTCGCAATTCACCCCTCCCGGTTTTACAGTTCGCCCCCATGTCTAGTAAAAAATAATCACAACCAACCCCTCCACCTCGAGTCCCAATCCCAGCCGCGATGCCGACGCCGGTGCCCGCCGCGAGGCAGTGCCTCTCGCCCGCCGCCGTCACGGCTCTCGACGCCGCCGTCGCCTCCGCGCGCCGCCGCGCCCACGCGCAGACCACCTCCCTCCACCTCATCTCCTCCCTCCTCGCTCCGCCCGCCCCGTCGCTCCTCCGCGACGCCCTCGCGCGCGCCCGCAGCGCCGCCTACTCCCCCCGCGTCCAGCTCAAGGCCCTCGAGCTCTGCTTCGCCGTCTCCCTTGACAGGCTTCCCTCCTCCTCCTCCACAGGCACCGGAGACGACCCGCCCGTGTCCAACTCGCTCATGGCGGCCATCAAGCGCTCGCAGGCCAACCAGCGCCGCAACCCGGACACCTTCCACTTCTACCACCAGGCCGCCACCGCGCAGCCACCCGCCGCGGTCAAGGTCGAGCTCTCGCAGCTCCTGCTGGCCATCCTCGATGACCCCGTGGTCAGCCGCGTGTTCGGCGAGGCCGGCTTCCGCAGCGGAGACATCAAACTCGCCATCCTCCGCCCTGCGCCGCCCATGCCACTGCTCGGCCGCCTCCCCACGCGCAGCCGCCCGCCGCCTCTCTTCCTATGCAGCTTCGCCGCCGCTGACGACGCCGACGTGCCCTCGCCCGCAGGGAACCTCGCCGGCGCCGGGGAGGAGAACTGCCGCCGCATCGGCGAGATCCTCTCCCGCGGCCGCAACCCCATGCTAGTCGGTGTCGGGGCCGCCTCCGCGGCCGCCGACTTCGCCGCGGCATCCCCGTACCGTATCCTCCTCGTCGGCCCCACCTCCATCGAACAAACAGAACTCGGCGTGGCGGCGGCAATGGCCTGCGCCACCTCCGGCCTTATTATAAGCATCGGAGACCTCAAAGAACTCGTCCCCGACGACGGCGAGCTACAGGAGAGGGGACGGCGGGTGGTAGCGGAGGTGACGCGAGTGCTGGAGACGCACAAAGTGGGGCGCGTCTGGGTGATGGGGTGGTCGGCCACGTACGAGACATATCTCACCTTCTTGTCCAAGTTCCCCTTGGTCGACAAGGACTGGGAGCTCCAGCTGCTGCCAATCACGGCGGTGCGTGCTGGCGGCAGCCCTGCTGGACTCATGCCTCCGGCAACCACGGCCGCGGCCTTCTCCAAGCCTGCAAGGTGAAGCCTTTTCGCTTTTGTATCCATCTTACATCAATTGTTTATGCTTAAGATTTGATTAGCATCCATTTGGTGACTGATCTGCTTAGTTTATTATCAGGATGTTTCTTGGATGTCTGGTTAGGAGTACGAGTGTGATTAGTTTATGTTATTGACTAATTTAATTTTCTGAGTGCAGATTTGTGTGTATGCCCATTGTAGCGTGGATATTTTTCTGCCATGTCTGATTGATTTGAGTGTAATATTGTAAGTAATAATAGCGCAGGTAGTTCAATAAGGTCTTTAATATGCTGTATGGCTAGAACATTTTTCTCCCGCCTGTTGTTTTGAAATGGTTTTTCTCGTTCCATGAAATACAATTATTTTGTTGAGCTTGATCCGGTAATACGCTTACTTGAGTAATTGACTAAGGCATGCCTGTTATCTTGCGGTGTGTTGTTGTGGCCTTTGAATAAGGTGGCACTGTTTAGAGGCTGTGTTGATGCTTGTTACGACTGTTGAATAAAGTACAGACTGAAGCTGTGTTATTGTGGTCGTTATGGTTTAGTTTTTCCTTTGCATGTTTTATTACTTGTCAATGATGGTGGAAAGGCCACCTGAAAGTTTTTAGTTATTTCAAAGTGGGTGCATTTTCAATTCAGATAATATAAAAAGGAGATTTGGGGAGTACAAATTAGTGAATCAGAGTCTGTAGTTTTTGCATTTAAGATTACCAGTGATAACTATATCCTTTATTACTTGTGCTAAAGATTCAGAGTGTTTCCACTCTATTTGCTATGTTCTTTTGGATACATGATTGATTCAATTTGATTATTACGAGAAGATTAGATATCACCACTTTCTGTGAGTGGGTTGCTAATCGTGATGTCTGATCCTTTCAGGTCATCTTCTTTTCAATGTTATCTTGATGGTTACCACACACTCTTTACTGATTAGTTAGCTTGTTGTTTGTTCCTTTTGGATATTTGAAAAAAAATCTTTTCTCATATGTCAATTTTGAGCTCTCCTATTCATTTGATCTTTTGGATGCTTATTGCTATGTATATGTATATGTATATGTATATGTATATGTACAGTAGAGGTTTTATTGCCCCAACATATAGCTTGACAAAAAATAAAGAAAAAAATAAAAGAAAAGAGAGAAAAAGAGGTTGTGTGCATAAAGAAATGCATTGTCATGACAAAAATAAAGATAGCTTCTACTAGTGCACATGTGCTGTCTGAACTCTGAAGTTCTAAACTTCTAATGCATGGCCATAGTTGGGGTCATAACTCATAAGTATAGCAATGATATGTATTTTGATATGTACCGGCTATAATTAAGTAGCTGCACAGTCGGAATAGGTGCATTGAGATAGGACTTGTCTCAGCTTCTATCATATACTCTATTTGCTTTGATCAATTGGACCTAACAGTTTCAAACTTTTAATTTTACAGCTTTATGGAATCGTTTGTCCCTTTTGGAGGACATGTCTTCGATACCCACGAAGCAAACAGCCTCACAGCAAATTCTTGTCCTCAGGCCCTCAGGTGTCAACAGTGCAACGATAGATATGAGCAAGAAGTCTCAACTATCATTAGAGGAAGTGGCATTACAGCTGAAGACCATCATCAGGGAGGTCTACCTTCCCTGCTGCAGAATGGCAGCATGATGGGTCCTAATAATGGATTTGATTCATTCAAGGTGTGAAGCTACTTATGTCTTTCGTAACTTTTAAGTTAAATAACGAATGCACATGTACAGTGTGTCATGGTTGTCACGGCGTCGCCTAGGCGACGCCAAGTCGTCTTGGTGGCCCGAGGGGGACGCCGAGGCTGGTCGCCTAGCCTGCTCCCGCCGCCGGCGTCGATCTTTGACCTGCTCCCGCCGCCGGCGTAGATCTTTGGCCTGCTCCCGCCGCCGGCGTCGATCTCCAGCCTGCTCCCGCCAACGCCCCTCTCCACTGTGACTACCATGCCAGGAACTGGAGGCGGCGGGGGGAGGAGGCGGTGGGGAGAGGAGGCGCCGGGTGTGAGGAGGGAAGGCGGTGTGGGGAGGAGGCGGAGGGGAGGGGAGGCGGTGGGAGAGGAGGGTCGGACGCGGGGAGGGGAGGCGCTGGGGGTAGAGAACGGGTGTGGGGAGGGGAGGCGGCGGGGAGAGATCGAGCGCAGGGAGGGGAGGCGGCGGGGAGAGAGAGATGGGGGGATAGAGCGGGAGCCGAAGAGTAGTCGGGCGGATTGGCTGGCGGCGGCTAGGGATAGGAGATCGGACGTCGGGAGCTGGACGTGGTGGGGGGAGGAGGCGAGGGGAGAAGGCGCCGGGGAGAGGATGCGGCGGACGGGGGAGGCGGCGGCAGGGAGAGGAGGCGGCATGGGAGAGACGGGAGAGAGAGGAGGTCGGGAGAGACGGGAGACATGAGGGAGAGAGAGGAGTATGAGGGGGGGGGGAGCACGTTGGCTTTCAGACAGGAGAGAGGGAGAGATGTGAGTATGTGACCGTATGCATGTAGCCATGTACACTACAGGTTATGGCGCTTGCCATGGCGTCGCCTAGGCGTCCAGGCGCCCCTCACTCACCGTGGTCGCCAACTCCGCCGTGACAACCATGCAGTGTGTTGATGTATGAATAATATTTTGATATCATTGGTATAAAAGATGCACAGTTTTTCTTCAGTACAGGTTAGGGATGATCAGATGGTATTGAATTCAAAAATATTGAATCTACAGAAGAAATGGAACGAGTACTGCCTGCGGCTCCACCAAGGCTCCCAGAGGATCAACAGAGGTCCTTACCAGTTATTTCCACACTATATTTGTGTTCCAACTGACAGGGAAAGAGCTGCAAATCCGAGCAACGGTTCTGAGTCAGTTGCACTTCAAAGGGAGGTTATTAAACCTTCTGCAGTGCCTGCTTCACATACCAACGCAACTACAAAGAGTATTTCAGCTCCATCTATCTCTAATCAAAGGAATGAAGACCTTGTATTGAAACTTCAAGTCAGGCATTCAAAGAGTGATGAACACCTTCAAGATAGGGGTGTGCAATCACGACAGGAAAACCTGTCAAACTGTCATGATCGTGAAGATCATGCTTCACCATCATCTGCTGCACCTGTGGTAACTGACTTGGTTTTGGGTACGCCTTGTGAATCTTCTTCCAAGGATACAAGTTCTGCCTGCTGGAAACATGTAGAGGATGCAGAGAGGTCTATCCACCTGATACCCAAAAAGGTGGATGATTTGAATCTGAAGCCTCCACAGCTCTTTGCACAACCTTACTCTTGCTCCCGGAGTTCCACAAATATGGGGCAAACATCACCTAGTGCTCTGCATTCAGCAGCTTCAGGAGGCATGTCTGCCTTTGGCCAATGGCAGAGACCTTCACGCCTCGCATCACAAGGTTCTGATTTGAGAAACTACAAGCTACTTGTGGAACACCTGTTCAAGGTAGTTGGAAGGCAGGAGGAAGCCTTGAGTGTTATTTGTGAATCCATTGTGCGGTGCCGGTCAATGGAGAGGTGCCATGGTGCAAACAAGAGGAATGACATCTGGTTTAGTTTTCATGGTTCTGACAGCATGGCCAAGCGGAGAGTTGCTGTGGCACTTGCAGAGCTCATTCACGGCAGCAAAGAGAACTTGATTTATCTGGACCTGAGCCTCCAGGATTGGGGTGACTCAAGTTTCAGAGGGAAGACTGGCACAGACTGTATCGTTGAGGAGTTGAGCAAGAAGCGGCGATCTGTTATCTTCCTTGACAACATTGAAAAAGCTGACTGCCTTATTAAGGACAGTCTGTCTAATGCCATTGAGACTGGCAGGTTCCAAGACATGCGTGGCAAGGTGGTTGACATTAATGACTCAATTGTTGTGTTGTCAACAAGAATGATCAGAGGGTGCAAAAATGTCTCTGTTGGGGTGGAAGAGGGTCATACTTTCTCCGAGGAGAAGATCCTGGCAGCTAGGGGACATCAACTGAAGATATTGATAGAACAGGGTATGCCGATCACCAGCAAAAGCCCTGGTGGTAAGGTGGTAGCTTCCCCAAGGAACTCTCGCGCCAAAATTCAAGCATCTTTGTACTCTGGTTCTGTCAGTAAGCGAAAGCTCAACATTTCTGATGACCAAGAAAAGCTGCAAGAGTCACCGAGCATTTCCAAGCGACTGCACAGAACATCAGGTGTGCCATTCGACTTGAACTTCCCTGTCGATGAGGATGGAACCAACGATGCTGATGATGACAGCAGCAGCAACGACAACTTGTCCGGCAATCCAGAGAGATCCATTGACAGCCTACTGTGTTCAGTTGACGAGTCAGTCGATTTCAAGCCATTTGACTTTGGCAAACTTGCTGATCGCATGCTGCAGGAGTTGAGCAATACAGTGAGCAACATTCTGGGCTCAGACTGCATGTTGGAGATCCATGTTGGCGCAATGGAGCAAATACTTGCGGCAGCATGGGCATCAGAGGAGAAGAGGCCTCTGCAGATGTGGCTGGAGCAGGCGTTTGCCAGGAGCCTTGACGAGTTGAAGCTCAAGTGTAAGCATGTGAGCAGCTCTACCCTAAGACTAGTGGCTTGTGAGGACACAGTGGCGGTGAAAGAAGACGACGGTTTTGGAGTTTTGCTCCCCTCAAGAATAATTCTAGATTGATGATGATATCTGTATAGGGATCGTTGTAATTATTTGTAGTCCACACTAGTATAGCATTATTTTGTCGCGAAATAAGTTTGTAATCTAGCTAGATGATGCATTATATTGCCCTGGGTTCTAATTAGTGTCATGACTCCCCAGGGCCTTTTCTCCAGTTATATATATTGGCATGTACATCGATTATTGTGTGTGCGCCGAAGTATTTTTCGTACTCTTAGGAGTACACGCTTCCACTTCTAATATACTACTTAAACGAATATTTTATATCTCTTTATCACTTTCGGTATAGTTAAATACTAATTCTAATATACTCATCAATTTTTTTTATTGGAGTCTTTTATTTTTATTATATATACTTTTCCATGTATAAAAAAAGTACATACATAAATTATACTATAAAAAGTGAACTTTGATGCAATTTTTTATGAAACCCACTTTGAAATATCTTATAATCATTATTAGAATATGCTTAAATAGGTAAAGATGTATAACAACACAATTAAAGAGTATATTAGAAATTGAAGTATATACTCTTAAGAGTATAGAACTATTTATACATATGTATATATTCATGTATATATATATGTATATGTGTACGTGTATGTGTATATGTGTGTGTAATTGGGACATCATGATCTAAAATAAGTATTTTTCCTATGTATCGTGTGCAAAAAAATAGTTATTTTTGGATGTCGAGGTTAACTAGTTTAAACAAGTTTGAATTGAAATTTGAATTGTATTTATCTTTTTTATGATAGTTTGATTGTAGCTATGTGTTGATTATATATACTAGTCATATGCTCGTGTGTTGCAACGGAAACCCAATCTTAACATAATTGTGAGAGCCATTCAATGTCTTAATGCTGGATAAACTAAGTTATAAGAACCAAGTTACCATTGTTCAATCTTCATCAATAGCCTAGGGTACACCAAAATTAAGCAAAATCATGTGAACAAACCTTCTAAGGCCAAGCAGGGATACATCAAACATAGAACAAATCAGAAAGCATGGAGGTAGAGTACGTTAGTAGCACAACATAAAGGTAACCCCAAACAAACTACGAGGCATAAAGATACAAATCCAGTCCTAAACAACCTACGTTTTTCATACATGCACATCCCATGTATAGTCCAAATAGCTAACAAAGTTGATCTCTAAGAGGCCAATACCATCATTGCTAGACAATGGGATGGTGTTTCAGGTATGAGATATGAACAATTCAGACAGAAGGCTCATGCTCACCAGTGCATGGTTGGTTACTCTACTCTGTCGACATCGTTCCTACGGGGTACTGATATCTTTTGAACCAACAAAGCAATAATAAAAAGAAACTAAATATTGTGCTGATGGTGCCACATGTCTATGAATTTAGAACATTAGCACCAAGCAGCAAAAAGCAATCTAAATCAAGAAATCGATACTATGTTGAGCATGTGAGACAATGGCATCTGATGTTAAAGGACAGCTGCTTATGAAACAAAAAAAGAACATATATAAAAAAAGAAAATATAATACATTAATACATATGATTGTCCATACTTGCAAAGGAGACAAGGACATAGACCAACAACAAATAAAACATTTTCTCTCTTTTTTCCAAATAGAACTGCCACCAACAGCAATGTACATGATTTTTCATTGGAAATAAACATCCAATGTAACAAGTGAATGTCCGTACGTTGCAACGAAGAACAATATTTAGGTACAGAGATGTTACAAGACCGTCAATTACACCAGCGACACTAAACATTTTAGTCCATGACCTTTTCTGCTGCTGCACCCTCAATACTCGCATGCTCATCTTTCCTAAAAGTCACTTGTTTATGCACCAACCATAGATTCAAAGACCAATTGCAAATATACAGTGGCCAGTCAAATTCCATAGCATTCAATGCTACTCCAGCCCACAGGTCAATTTTCATGCCCAATAAATGAATCAAAAGAGAAAGTTAGTGCTCCAAGAAAAAATAACCACAAATACACACACGTAGTAGATAGTTTTTCTCTTTCAGAGCAGTATAGTTTATGCAATTGTAGGTTTGAGCAAAATAAGACACTAAAATCAAACA
This sequence comes from Dendrocalamus latiflorus, assembly GCA_017311315.1. NCBI lineage: Eukaryota > Viridiplantae > Streptophyta > Magnoliopsida > Poales > Poaceae > Dendrocalamus > Dendrocalamus latiflorus. The sequence goes on along the minus strand of CM029646.1, from coordinate 25,017,776 downwards.
GAGTATGGGTGATTAAGCAAACTTAAATGTGTTTCTCAGATAAATACACTGTAAGATATGCCAAATGCTTACATGCGTTTCTCATGTAAATACAATGCTTCCATCCCAAAGCAACACTCGGGTACCATTTCAGACGATTTTTCCTTTGAAGTGCTAGCACATCTGTGCAGAGACATGTTAGAAACTGACATGCTTATTTATTTTAGTAGTCAACAAACGTCCACAGGTTGGAGGAGAAAATAAAGAACTCACTCTGAACTTATGGACATATTCTTTTGTTCAACTGTCAATACTCTCTTGTGTTTTGATTTGCAATCCAGACAAAAATAATCAGTAATTTCTAAATCCTACAAAAATAATGCTCAGTCAATAAAGCCTATTCATAGAAGCATTACATATAGATATCAAGCAATAGGACTTCAAGATATCACGAGAACCAAGGAGCACTGCAACTACGAGGCCCAGCTGGTATGCTTTGTAGACTGGTTTCTCGCATTGGATTACTTTAACTGCTTTACAGAAAGAACCATCAAATAGTAACAACTGTCCATGAAGATATAGTTGTAACCGCTAAAAACATATATTTCACACAATATTTCCTTAAAAGTACGATATTATTTCACCAAGCATTTCATTTGAGAAAAAGCCCTTCACGAAACCTAACACAATTTGAATTGTACCTTGTTGACACAATCTACAAATATCTTAGAATTGTACCTTCTCACCAAGATATGCACAAAGTTTTGCTGACAGTAAAATGAAAAGGGCGGAAAAGCAAGTAAAGCATCAGATATATTACAAAGTAATGATATATACACCTCATCCTCATGAGGGACTGGGAGTGACATCACCAAAACATCCAACAGTAACAGTAACATATAAGGTAGCTCTAGATGAGACTAACTTCACAAGACTACCATATTCATGATTATGTGAACTTGCATCTTTGCCCAACCAAAAGTTAATCCAAGATTTACTCTTAACGAATTGAACAAGTGACCAGTCAGAAAAGATAGAATTATCACCGAGGGTTGTTTCATGCGGTGACAAGGTGGCAATAAGAACAAAATTTTCGCCATTACCAACATCTATTTCATATAACTCAAGAGAATATTTGGTGTAGAACATCAATCAGCCCTTTGTAGAAGGATCTGTCTACAGCAGGGGGGGATTACGTTCAGTATCAAAACTCCATGATGATGTAGGATTGTGCATGCAGCAAGAAGGATGCTTCCATGGGTCATCTCCAATGGTGGCACACTGATAGCACACATAGCATCAGAGGAGACAATATCCAACATAATTGCACTGACAGGTTCTTTGCTCCATGGTTCAGGGCTTAACTGCTTCATATACTTCTCCAAAACATCACAACAGATAAACATGGGGATGCTGTTTATCCAAGAAGCTTACTTGTCAACCAATGAATGGTGTTACTTAACCAGGACATGAATACAAGTTAATCCCACAATCTAAATAGGCAGAAATCTTCCTTCTCGTTAACTCAATGATCAATATTATTCTTGTTGTGAATGCAAAACTGACAACATTTCCAGCCTAAATAAAAGCCAAAAGGAAAAAAAGGGGGTCAATTTCATATGCTACAGATTGCGTTCTCGAAGAAAATGCTATAGATTAGTACAGTGAACAAGGCAACCTTAAGAAAATAATGGAACAACATTTACCCAATTAAATTACAAAATAAGATATTGATGTATAATGGATTGTCTATTAACAAGACTCGATTTGGAACATATTAAAAGGAAGTTGATTTGTAATGTATTTTGAGGTCTTCTAACTGCTAAAGGCCAGTATACATCATAACCTTTTGTTGTCAGTAAAACAAAATTACTGGTTAAAGGAATGGCAGAAAAGCACATGTTCAAATAAATTGTCAAGAGCTAAATAAGAATCCCAGCATTAATCTTCTTTTTTATGATAATTATAGCATACAGATGATTGTGAACGTTACAGGGTCTAGTAATGTCTTGATGGGAATCTTACTGTCATCTAATGGTTGGAAGGGCAGAAAACTCTTCATGTGTCATTTGAAGGTTAAGTGGACATCAAATCACTTTGAGCTAATCTTATTGAATCCTGAACTATTGCCTAAGCTGTTAACATGTGTCATTTGCCTTGGATTGGTAGTGAGTTTGCAAAAAATGGGTATTCGGCAGCTCTTGGATTGGCAGTGAACTTAGAGAAGTTCTATATTTAGCAGCTCTTTGTGGTAACCCCATCAGTTCTTCCAAATGTGTCAGTCCCCCTACATATACATACCATCCCGTGCCCACGACATGATCAAGCGACTCCCAGCAAAAGATTAACCAAGAAATGTGCTAGTACAAGTACATCATCGAAATACACTTTACCTTGGCTTATTTGCAAAAAGATAAATGTATATAGTCCTCGTCTATGAAGTTAGTACTGATGAGGCGTGAGCTTGGCCTCGAGGATGAGGCGGCGCAGCTTCTTGAGGTCGTTGTCCGGGTGCGGGTACAGCCCCTGTGGCCATGTGTACCACTCCTCCATCGCCGGTTGCAGCAACAATTCTGTCTCAAAGAAGAAATCCAAGAACACCAAATCAAGATATCTAAGTTCTGTCCATGCAGAAACAAATAGGTCTAGATCAAACAGATACGTCAAGAACCTACCGTCATAGACACATGCAGAATGCATCGAATGCAAGCAGTGCGGGTGGGCTAGGTCTAGGATATTTTGGTGATAAATAATTGACAATGGTTTATTTATGATGACTATTTGATAATATTGTGTATTGATGTTATGCGAGGTGTGTAGCGTGTGTGGGCTGATGTTGGTCAAGTTGGAACGAATTTGTGCTGGAAAAATATTCTTTGGTCTTTGCATGTGCATGTTGAGTATGGAGACGATCATGGACTGGGACTAGGGTGGAAGATTCGAGGTTCAGACGGTCAAGGAGGTCACGAGATGGTCAGGCTCATGCTTGGGGCACATGGAGACCAGAGATGGATGATACATGCTGGAGCTACGGAGGTGTGATCCGAAGGCTACGACACATGATGGATGATGCGTAGAGAAGTTACGGGAGGTGCGGTCCTAGAGGCTTTGACACGTGACAAGTCAGAAAAGTTGGAATTTTGGACAACCTGTGTTAGGAAATGTTTCAAGTCTCTTTGCTATTGGAATTGGATTAGAACTCATGGGCTTAGACTCAGCCCATGTTTTGAGCCATAGACTATAAATAGAGATGGGGTTAGGGGCTAACTCGGTGGCTTTTGGGGATGCTAATTTCGTGCTAGGGTTTTTTTGGAGAAAAATACAGCTTCTGGTGCCAAGGCAAAATATTTTAACCACATTTGTTTTCCTGAGTGACGCCGCCTTGTTTCCCTCTGGGCACCCCCAGGGCAGCGACGTGATTAGTTCGATCCTCCCGGTCCTCTGCGCATGGCCCAGGCGTCGGCCTTCCTACACATCGCTCCACCGAGCGAGTAATTATCCAGGTGCCACACGTCATCGAGCCGTTGTCCTGTTCATCTTCAGTGCGCCGGGAGTACGCAAATTTCGTCACCACTTGTCACCGGTTTCCCGGTCTTCGTCTTCAGATCGCTCGGCCACGGGTCAACGCCCGAGATTCCTTGCCGTGTGGTTAGGCAGTTGGTCCTACCGATCTACACAAGGGTCGCGTGCATCTTCATTAGCTCTGTTGGCTTCGTCACACGCTTCGTAGCCACGACGTCCAAGGAAAAGGCAGCGTGTGGTGCTCACGAAGCGTTGCTTGACGATCCAAGCTGTCGTCGTGCCTAGCCTAGATCTGCGTGCAGTGAGAAGCTGTGTTGGCCATGAGTGCAAGGTAATTAAGGTGAGGCTAATTAAGCCTTGTGTTTTTGGCACTAAGTCTTAATGCTTGCAGCAGCTGTATGGACGTGATAGTTGATGCATGCATCGGTGAGGAAAAAGGATAGATTGTTTTGCATGCATTGTGGTTGGATATTTTTGTGTGTGCTTTTATGATTTGCAGGTTAAAAAAAATAATAGATTTTGTGAAAAAGCTTCTGTTAGGCATTACAATCATTCACCCGCCCTCTGATTGCCATCGACGATCCTACATGTGGGTGGCGAACTTGACGCCAATGGAGGACTTGGACTCGAGGCAGAACTTGTTGCAAGTGAAGCGGGAGAGGATGTTGGACTTGCCGATGCTAGAGTTGCCGATGAGCACGATCTTGAAGAGGTAGTCGTACTTGTTGTCCACCCTATGCACCATGGCTAGCCACCACCGCCGCCATCGCGGATCCTACATCCCACGCAGCCAAGATCCACCCAAGAAGAGAGGTTAGCAAGGAAATAAAGAAATGGATCGAACGAACCACGAAATGGTGCACAAGAATCACTGCGAGTGAATTATGCGTACCTCGGATTTGGATTTGATTGATTCATGGAATTTTTTGATGTAGAAGGGAGGAAGGAGATGGAGGTGGAGATGATGAGATGAGAAGAGGAAACCGAAACAAAACGAGCGGAGTGGGTGCATACATCTAGTGTGGAAGGGACATGAATTAATTGAGGGGGCGAGGCGGCGGAGTGGCGATGGAGGAGGAGGAGCGGGTGGGGGAGAGGGGAAGGCGGAGGAGGAGCAGGCGGGGAAGAGGGGAAAGTGGCATGGGTGGGAAGGGAGGGGCAAGGCAGCGGTGTGGAGGGAGGTGAAGGTGGAGGTAAAGGTTTGGCAATCGAATCCAGAGAAGTATCAGGCCTACCTGTCTGTCCAAAACTAATATGAAGGAAGGTGAAGAGGTAGATGAAGGTGGTAAATTACTACTATTAAGTTTTTTTAAGTAGTAGAGAAAATCAACCAAGCATGTGATCTAAATTCGTTCAAAACTTTGAATTTGGATATATTTGTTTCAAAGGTATATGATTTATTTGAATTGTTATAGATGAATATATACCTTAAAATTGATATTTTAAAAAAATGTACCCTAATTTGAGTTGAATTTGAGCATTTAAAATCATGGTGCTTAGGCATTATGGTGCCCCATATCAGCATGTGTGTATGTTACCTGATGTAGTAGTTAGTTCTTATTATACGTAGAGTTAGTATTAGAATTTAAGAAGAGTCCAGGTCATGTCTGAATCACGAGTTGTACCAGAGCTGGATTGTAACCTTGGCACAATAAATAAAGAGAAAATTGATTTTATACTACTGAATAACATCTGGTTCTATAAATTGCCACTGAAAAACACACTGCTGTTATATGCCAATGCTGTTAGTGCACCGTTAGTGGAGGATGTTATCTTCTCAAAAAAGACCAAAATGCTCCTACCAAAAGACCAAAGACCCAATTTATTTAAAATAGCAAACAACCTCTAAAAATTATAAAAATTCATAGAGGCGTTGTTCACTATGTCAGTGAGCTAGGAAAAATATTTCAAGACATTGTTCAAAGAAAACTTTTAGATTTTTAATTTAAATGCTAATAAAGACTAAATGAGGCCTAAAAATTCTAGAAAAATCCTCACATACTCCTAAGATGCCACATATCTCTTGAAAATTATAAATTTGCATTTTTCTATAGTGAATTTGTCCTTGTTTATAAAATAGCTCAAATAGGCTGATTTTGGACTTAAATTTCAAAAATGGATCAAATGGAAGGGTCAATTCATGAAATTTTATATTTGAGTTGTACACTACCCCAATGATCCATTAAAAAATTTTATTATTTTTTTCTAAGCCAATTTGTCCTATATTTAGTTTTTATCACAGGGGCAGATTTTGAATTGAGGGCAAAATTGTCTTTTTCCAAGGCCAAACAGAGGCTAACTGATGGCAACAATATATAATTAAATTTTGGTGCAATTCAATGACATATAATAAAGAGAGTGTTTTTATGGCAATTTATAGAACTGAATGTTATTCAGTGGCATAGAATCAATTTTCTCATAAATAAGGGGTGTAAGGGTCCTATGGGACAACAATTATTCTCGAATTTTACATGGTATCAGAACTATCCTACAAAACCTTCTCATCCCACAAACCCTAGCCCTACTTACCTCAAGCAGCTACCAGTGTTGACCGTCATCAACTCACCGCTGTCGCTGCTCATCCTCATGGGTGAGCGTGGGCTATAGCCGCGCTGCCTTGCGGGGTCTTCACTGCTATTTGGAAGGTATGTGTGTAGGCCATCGCTACTACATCTCGTGAGTGAGCAGGCAAGCCGTTGCTGCTGCCACCTCCACTACGCAGGTGCACCTCAGCCACATAGGTGCACCTCAGCCACACGGGCACTTGGTCGTCGGGTCACGCTGGGATCGACGCCACATTTTGTTGGATCTGGGAGTTTAGGGGTGCTACTGTTGGATTGCCACAAGGAGAAGAGAAGGTGAAAGATTTACTGCTGCTTCGAGTTGGATCCTATTGCTTAGAGTTAGATTTGGATTTGGTGTGACGATATCTGGTGTGAGCTCGATTGGTGTGGCTGAGAGTTTTTAGGACCACGTGTGAAACAGGAAGGAGTTGTGTTGCTATGAAGCTACTTCGATTCAAGAAGTTGGGCTATTGTTTGGATAGTTTGTGAGGAGTGCTGCTGTTGTTGCTTCATTGGGGAGAGGGAGCAGTTGTTGTGTGTGCACAAACTATAATGGTGAAGGAGGTGTCTGACGTTGTTTAGACACATGTTTTGTTAAGGTTGTTGTGATTGCGAGGTAGCGCACGACATAGTTTGGTGATTGGCATTGCTCCAGTTGTTCAAGTAGAAGATGAGCCTTAAGGAGATCGAAGCTGTGAGAAAGGTTGAAGAAGAAGTTGCACGGAAAGCGGTGGAGAAGAGTATTATAAATATGGATAGTGGAAGTGGAGAATCCTATTTGGTTACAAAAGGTGAGATGAGAGGTATATTGCAAGACCTCATGACGATGGGTCTAATAGGTTCTAAGGTTGGAACATGATCATCGGAATTAAAGCTAGAGATGATACCGAATGATGTGAAGGTATAATGGAGTAAGAATTATCCAACTTGGTCTAGGAGGGCTCAGCTAATTCTAAAGACAAAGGGGTGGAGCGCTATCTGCAGGAGACCTGCGTCAAGCCTACAGACAAGGGGAGTATGTATTTGGAGTGTGTGGAACACCACCAAATCTGTGGTGGTGGCATGATTATTGACTTCAGTGTTCCCATCCATTGCTAGGATGGTGGAGGTGATCCCAAGTGCATTGGTGATATGGAAGACATGGGGAAACATGTACTCTAGGGCTGATAATGTGATGGTGGAGGTTCAGGGAAAGGTATATGCTCTAAAATAGAGGGAGAAGTCTGTTTAAGAATATGCTAGTGAACTGCAGCAGTTGTAGATAGATTTGGATCAATATGATCCACGGCAATTGACATGTGTTAGTGATACTGAGGTCAGTAGGATGTGGCTGCAACATAGGAGGGTTACTCACTTCTTGAAAGGTTTGAACTTTGAGTTTGAGAGCAGGAGGGCTGCAATATGTCATCAGGTGGCAGGCCAACTATGGATGGGGCTATTTCAGTTATGGTTGTTAAGGAAACTCAACAGAGAGTGATGATGGGCATCAACCCTATAAGGTTAGCGTACACCGTAGCTAATGATAGGAAGTGTTACAATTGTAAACAAATAGGACACTTATGTTAGGCGTGTCCTTTCTCGCGAATTGGAGGTCACGAGGGAGATCGGATTTGCCGTGATGCAAGATGCGGCAACTTGAACTTGGCAAGGAGGACTGAGTGTGACAAGTGTGGGACATCTCGCTCGAGTGGAGGTGGTGGTAGGCATAATAGGTCTGCTGAAGGAGGTCAAGATGGAGGTAGAGGAAGAGGTGGCCCTAGGGCCAATGCAGCCATGACAAAGGAGAAGACGGCACAATCAAAGAAGGGGAGTAAGAGAGAAGAGAACTGAGAAGAGGATTGGGACTAGAGTCAAGCATAATGGGCTATAGTAAAGATAGAGGTGGTAGACGTTGAGGTTGGTGGTGTGTAGGCAGAGGTGGTGGAGGCCGCGGGTAGCTGGGAGCGTGTGGGCAGAGGCCAAGGAGGTTGAGGCCAGGGACAACTGGAAGATGGTGGAGATGAATTCGATGATGTCGCTGGTGGTATTGGAGGCAACCTTTAGTCTTCATGATGGTATCGACATTGAGGGGCAGTGTTGGACAATTCATATTAAGTTCAATAAGAGTCCAAGTCGTGTGTGAGTCGTGAGTTGTATTAAAGTCAGATTGTAACCTTAGCACTATAGATAAAGGATATGGGGTCTTGTAGGACAACACACAATTATTGCTGAGTTATATACACACACTTTGAAATCCAAAATCACAAGGTCATTACATTAGTCCCATGTGCATGTTTGGCCGACTTGGCTGGAACCTCGTTTCCATTATCTAATAAAATGTTTGGCCGACTTGTTCTATGTATGGTGACGTAGGAAACTGTGGTTAATGTTGCAATTGTCTGTGTCTATGTCTATTAGTACTTAAGGCCCAACTCCATCAGCCCAACCCAGTAAGACCGACATTGAGCTAGCATAGCACATCATTATGTCTACTAGTACTTAGCATTTGCTTCAGACATCTGAATGCTGCAGCATAATTGCTGCATGTGCCGTCGTCGTCGTCGTCACGTGCTTAATCGTTGCTACTAGAAGGAAAGGAAGCAGGCAAGCTTGCTATTGCTATCAGTATCTCTATCACTGTATTTACTGTACGTACGTGCTATGTTTGTACGTGTACTGCGACGACTGACTAAACATGCAGTGATATATACTCCACACGTACGTGTGTGTGTATATATATATATATATATATAGCCTCTTTTCTACTCCCAGGTGTAATTACACCCTATGTTGTATCTCACAACGTAGGGAGTATCTTGCGTAACGGAGGGTATGCACATGTAGTATACGAGTATTTAAGGCCATTTGGGTGGTATGGATAATTTTTCAGAGGTGGTATGTACATTTTTTTCGACATACTCCTTTTTATATGCGTATACAAAGGTATTTACAAAATACGCTAAAAACTATGGACTTCCTTGCAATTTTTTTGTATGGTTCACATTGGAGTATCTTATAATTAGTATATGAATATACCTAAAGTGATAAATGAGTATTTCAAGTTTGTTTAGGTGGTATATTAGAGGTGGGTGTAATTACACCCGGGAGTAAAAAGTATTTTTCCTATATGTATGTATGTATGTATGTATGTATGTATGTATGTATGTATGTATGTATGTATGTATGTTGGACACCGAAATGGGACTGTGGTGTCAAGGCACCATAATTTTAAATGCACAAATTCAACTCAAATTCAAGTATAGTTTTAAAATTTTTAGTTTTAGCGTATATATGTATCTATAACAATTCAAATAAAATACATACTTTTAAAAATATACTCAAATTTAAAGATTTTGAATAAATTTCCATCATATTCTTTGCTAATTTTTTATATAAAATCAACACATACCTACAATCAAACTATCATAAAAAAGACAATTGCAATTCGAATTTTGATTCAAACTTGTTTGAACTAGTTAGTAAACTAGTTAAATTGTAAATCCAAAAAATTCCAAATTTTTCCACGATACATAAAAAATATTTTACATCATGATGCTCTGATACTATGGTATCTAGTTGATATAATATTTACTAGCCACATAAGCGCGGCGCACGCCGCGCTAGCTATCGTGTGGACCAAATTAAAAGAGGCGAAAATTCGCAGGGAGTTTCATTAAAAAAACGAGGACACATGCGTAATTTCGGAAAAATTAAAGGGTTTTTTGAAAAAACCGAGGACCTGTAAGGACTTGTACGTAAGTAAATAAGGATATATACGTAATTTCGGAAACCCGCGGGGCGCAATCCAAATTTTTTTTAAAAAACAAAACTTGCAGGGACCTTTCCGCGAGAAAAAAGGACCTATACGTAATTTCCGAAAAACCGGAGGAAAGAGCCTCCCCCGGCCGTACGTGAAACCCGCCGACACGCGCCGGCCGGAGGAGCGTGGGGGGCGACGTGGCCGAACGCGCGGGCCGGAACCCCCTGCTAATAATGCTGGGGATTATACATATGTATATATGTAGAGAGAGACACATGACAGGTTGAGACGGATGGAATGAGTACAGCGCCCCTAGTCAATAAAGCATGTGTCCGATTGATTTTCTGGTCTCATTAACGACATTATATATATGAGAAATACTAACATCGTACCATTTTGATGGGATAGGTGACAGTGACAGTTAGGTTCACTACACCAGGAAGGAGCTATAGTAACACGTCTATGTGCTACATGTCAATAAAGGTGTTACTAGTCTTTGCAGTAACACAATTTTTAAGTGTTCTTATAGCCCATGTTACTAGCTAGGTTTGAACACATGTCTGAAAACATGTTACTACCTTGCAACACATATCTTATCTATAAGAACACATATTATGTGCTACAACAAACTACGCTGGTAACACAAATATGTGCTACAACAAGCTACCCCAGTAACACATTTTTGGAGCAATAGTAACACCATTGTAATATGAGTAGCAACACACTTTCTTACACCAAAACATTTTGTGGAAACTTATTTTAATACATATAAATATATATACACAGAGATCTAGAGAGAGGAAAAAGTAATGATTTTTTCGAAATGACAATTAATTAATTGCATAATTATTTTCTTTCACAAGAATCACATATTGCACAAAATTATAACCATCACCAACATTGCATTCCACAAGGAAATATATAAAATATAGTTCACATAATTTTATAACATACATGACAATCCATTTGAGAAAACAAGTCTTGAGAATAACAACACAAACTTTTCATCCTATAATGACATAATGATATCTATCTATTCTTCTCAAAATATTTGCCCGATGATCTATCCATGAGGTGAAACAAGTATGAGATTTCAACCATTAATCTTCCGAACCTGCATGTGGCAAACATTATTGAGCTTTAAGGATACATGAAAAAGTATATATGTAGTATTATATGGACCAAGGTTGAAATATCATACACATATTGAAGGCCAAGCAATCGGCATTCCTTTAGCATGGGCATCATCAATTGACTTGCAGCAGTCCAGTGGTCGTACAAGCGCCTCAGTTTTACGCAAAGAGTGATTGATTCTTACTTTCCAAAATTGTTTGCCTAGCTCAACACCACCTACTTTTGTAGATGGATTGCAGCTCAACAAACTAGCATAGGCCACCTGGTCTTTGTTTGGATATTTTGCACTCAAGAGTAATACTGTTGAACCAACATATATTTATCACTTCATCAATAACTAGCATATAAGCAAATTAGCTGTAACATGAATCCAAACGTAGTGTTTTTTACCTCCATTGGTGAAGGTCGTGTCTCCTCATATCCTCAAATCTTGTGCTCTTGTTGAATATTGGTCGACTCTGTTATTTTTGTTGACATTAGTCATTATAAACCAAGAACCTTCAGCATCAAACAATCATACAAATACTAATGATTAGAAAGAACAAGAAATTACCCATTTATCAACCAGTTCCTTGGCCAGTTTTCTATTAGTGGTAGTCTCCTCATCAGATTTTGACAAAAACATAATGACCTGTATATGCATCATGGGATAGAGTTAGTAGTTAGTACACAGCAGATAATCTCAAAGTGAACCTTCCAGAATGCGACAAATAACAAATATACCTTTCCCAGACCGCTTTTCTTAAGCTGTTCCCTTCTGTCATATTGCTCCAAATCAATGGGAAACTGTGTAAAATTAGACACAAACCTTTCATAAGAAAGTAGGCCCCGAAGAATGACAATCAAAGTGATAATCACAGTGAAGCAAAACTATGTTCTTATGCTAAAACTAAGTTCCATAGTACAAAAAGAGAAAGGGAAAGGAAGTTTGCCTACATCAGTTAGTAACTTCAGAACAGCAGTTCGAATATTCATATTTGGCAAACTTCCATTAGGTAAAGGTTCGAGCCAGGTTTTTTTAGAAGAGTGAGTACTGCATGATCAAGGAATTCCTGCTGGAGATTTTTTCTGCAACATAGTGACATATGAAAAAAATAATTATAATTAGCGGAGGCGGGCAGGCGGTCGGTCGGCGGAGGCGGGCAGGCGGTCGGCGGAGGCGGGCGGAGGCGGTCGGTCGGCGGAGGCAGGAACCCGGCGGAGGCGGTCGGCGGAGGCAGTCGGTCGGCGGAGGCGGGCAGGCGGTCGGCGGAGGCTGGCGGAGGTAGGAACCCAGAGGAGGAAGGCGGTCGGCGGAGGAGGAACCGGCGGAGGCGGTCGGCGGAGGCAGGACCGCAGGAGCAGGCGGCCGAATGGAGTATTGGAGTAGCAGGCGGAGGCGGCGGCCGAATGGAGTAGGTGAGTAGCAGGTGCCAGGCGGCCGAATGGCACCGACGGCTGGATCGCAAGGGAGTGAGAAGGACGGCTGGATCGCAAGGGGTGAGGAGTGGGGACTTAGGAATTGTGACCAGGTGATGTATACGAGGAGCCACCAATGAGTTATGGCGCATGAAAAGTTGAACTGAGAGATTTGCTTGAGATTATTGGAGGGAAGATTTTACATTAGCGGGAAGTATGTGGAGGGAGATTTGTGTGTGAAAAATTTCAGGCCATGCATAAAACAACATCATTTTTAAATGATTTTTATATTTGATCGCTCCATGGAAAAAATATAAGGCTTTTAAAAGTATATTTAGCAAAAATAGAGCGTACATATTTTCCAAAACTCTAATGCTTTTTAAATGATTTTAATATTTGATCGCAAACCAAAAACTGCAATTTTCTGTTATAAGGGACAGTTAGTGTAAATTTAAGGACTTCTACCTTTGCCCTTCCAATTTCTTTTAAAAAAAGATCAATATCTTCAATCTAGTAGTGGTGTTGTTTGTACAAATCTATCAATGTTGAACAAGATTATCCCTACAGTAGAGAGTAACACATGTCCGTAACACATATATTGTATGTTACCTGATGGCTTTGTAACACATGTTTATGTTGCGGTACTATATGCTTGTAACACGTTTATTGATCATACTGAGTATGTGTTACAAGGTCTCCTGGGGACACAAAGTATGTGTTGCTGAGTTTTTTGCCTGTAACACAATTAGTATTATGTTGCAGTCAAGTGTTACCATAGCCATGTTCTGTTGTAGTGGTTGGACAGTGGGGGGTTGAGGGCTGCGCAACGAGACAGTGACGGTGCCGTTGGTCGTGGGTGGTGGTGGAGGGGGTGGGATGGCGGGGGAGGAGGCGTGTGGAGTTGTCCGGGACGGAGCGGTGACGGCGGCCGATGACGAGGTACATCCTACACTATTGAAAGTCCTCCCAACGGTTTATTGTTCGGTAATTGTGCTCTCCCTCTTTATATATATATATATATGTGTGTGAAATGAATTATGACGACACGCATGTACGATGAGGTCTCTTTTGGAGAAAAGAGATGGGGTAGGACAAATTTAAGGAGATGGATGGATGAATTGCAAAAGAAAAGTAGTCAGAAAGAAGGAAACAAAGGCAATCAATTTTTTTATCAGTACTGTTCTAATAGAACTAGGACATGGAATTAGCTGTGCATGAAAGAAACCAGCTGCTGCAGGTGGGAAATGGATGCAAGCAATGCAAAGCATGTCACCTTCAAGCAAAAGTGTCGATGCTAGAAAATTAAACTAGTCATGTGTTAATGGTTTGTTTGTTAACTTGATAGTTACACCATTAATTCTTTCTGTATATATATATATTTTTTTTTGAGGTCGTGCAGTGGCCAACAGAATGCATGAAGAATCCTGTCTGTCCAAGTATCTCGCTCGTGCCGTGAGTCGTCCAAGGAAGGATCCATCATCCATGCCTGCGGCGGAGCGGATAACCGGCTGCTGACTGCGGTTCCGGCTGTTTGTTAAAATTATACTGTAATAACGGTTAGTTTTTTTAAATTATTTAATTAAAAAAATAGAAAATAAAAATATCATTATATCTTCATGGACAATATAAAGAAAAAAAACCAAAAAATCAAAAATATCAAAATTAAAAGCAGATATATTTCAAATAATTACTATCGAAAGAAATCAGATACCAAAGATGCTAGGAGTAGGGCCTATGCGTCCTCTCCGGTCGCGAGAGGTCAAGTACCACAAACACAAGCAACTATCTACCATCCATCCAACACCACAATTAATTAGCTGTTTTGTCATTTCATTTTATTTGTAAATTGTAATATATATATATATATACACACACACACATACATCGTTGAAATTGGGCACTAAGTTACTCTACCTTTGGATTACTTTTAGATGCGTGCAAGTGCAATGATGTATAATATATTAGGCAAAGCCGTTAACATTCATTAATTTGAAAAGGCATCGATTCGGAAAGGAAGTCATTGATTTAGCATGCTGAATCAATCATGGATAGAAGGTCTTAATCATGGAGCATGGGCACCGTGGTGCCCCTGTTATTTATATTATACACACACATTACGATTCACTCATCGTGTACTCAAACTAAAAAAATCATAAAAAATTCTGAAAAAATTCTACATGTAATTCTAAGCTTGCTCTATCTATATATAAAATTTCAAATTTAAATTTAATCTATGTTAAGAGTAAAAAAAGAGAAAATCTAACAAATGTTAAGAGTTTAAATTTGTCATAATTTTCTCTTTTTTGGTACTCTTAACATAGAATGAATTGGAACTTGGAATTTTATAAATAGGTGGAGTAAACTATGAACTACGTCTAGAATTTTTTTGGAATTTTTCACAACTTTTTAGTTTGAGTGCATGATGAGTACACCGTAAGAGTGAGTGCATAGCATATGTTCATATATATGTATATATATACACACACATATGTAGTATAACTAACTGGAACATCATGGTCTAAATTTGGTATTTGACCTATGTAGAATTTTTTAGATGTTATATTTTTTTTCAAAGGTATATGTTTCATTTGAATTGCTATAGATAGATAGATACCCTAAATTGATATTTAAAAAATACATCCGAATTTAGATTGAATTCAAGCATTTGAAATCATAGTGCCTGCCCCATTTCAACGTATGTATGTAGAGAGAGACTTGGAAATCCACAACCACAAGATCGTTACATTAGTTCCATGTGCACATTTGGCCAACTTGTTCTATGTATGGTGACGAAGGCTGCTGTGGTCAATGTTGCAATTGTCTATGTCTATGTCTACTTAGTACTTAAGGCCCAACTCCATCAGACCAACCCAGTAAGACCGACATTGAGCTAGCATAGCACATCATCGTCTCACTGGCATTGACATTAGTATTTGCTTCTGAAATCTGAATGCTGCAGCTTAATTGCTGCACGTGCCGTCGTCGTCACATGCTTAATCGTTGTTACTAGAAGGAAAGAAAGCAGACAAGCTTGCTATTGGTAGCAGTATCTATCTATCACTGTATTTATTGTATGTACGTGGTACATCGGTGCGTGTACTGCGACGACTGACTAAACATGGAGTGTATATACTCCACACGTATATGTATATATATTTGTATACATATATATGTATATATATATATATATATATGTATATATATAGGACACCAAAATGAGACTGTGGTGTCAAGGCATCATGATTTTAAATGCATGAATTCAATCCAAATTCGAGTATATTTTTCAAAAAAATTTAGTTTTAGAGTATATACCTATCTATAACAATTCAAATAAAATGCATACATTTTAAAAATTATACTCAAATTTAAAGATTTTGAACGAATTTAAATAACATACTTTGCTGATTTTTATATAAAATCTGTACATATCTACAATCAAACTATCATAAAAAAGATAACTGTAGTTCGAATTTTGGTTTAAACTTGTTTGAACTAATCAATAAAATAGTTAAATTTGACATTAAAAAATTATCACTATACATAGAAAAAATATCTATTTTAGAGCATGATGCTCTGATACTATAGTACCTAGGTAATTATAATATATATAGAGATGGAGACGCGTGACAGATGGAATGACGTCATACGGCGCCCCTAGTCAATAACGCATGTGCCTGATTGATTTTCTGGGCTCACTAACGACATTACATATAATTCTCGAGCGTGTTGACTTTTGGAGCGATGGATGGAGCTCGTCGCCGTTGGGGTCGCTTTCTAATTTCTTTCCTTCCTATATCCATGGCTTGCTTGCTGACAAGCACTTACCTGCGAAGCCTGCTGTCTTGCTGTCGCCCTGTGAGCGGCACCGGTCTTCGTCCAGCTCTAATTAATTATCTGCTCTCCTCCTCCTCTGCCGGCCGGAAGCTAGCTAGGTCAGGTGCATGCATGCAAGCACGGCGAGGTGAATGTGAACGTGCATGTGATCCGTCCATTTGCACCGGCCGGCCGGTGATCGCCTTCTTAATTTCGCCGGCAGGCCAGCCGGTGATCGTCGGACGCTCATCGAGCTCGCTCCTAGACTGGACGTACGGCTAGATCACACTTTATTCATTTAGCCTCTATTTATATTAGTTCCTGTTTGTGCCTTTTACATAGAAAAACCAATATAAACATTCGGCTTCTCCACTCCTCTCAGCTTACTTCGAGGATAAGATAGAGGTTTTATGAGTGTATCACGTACTATACTCTCACTCTCGTCACGCGCGTTATTTCTGCCTCACTTTTTTCATAGCTCACCCTTTCTTTTGAAAACTATTTATTTCAGCTATTACTATTTATTTTTAGCTAAAAACTATAAATTATAAAAAAATCATCAATAAAAACTAATTCGTACATCATCTTAGCTAACGATGTATCATGTATGCATGATGCATGGTGGTAATGAAATGTCCCTAAGCTAGCTAGCTAATTATTTACTATGAACGTACATGTCGGGCAATCTTGATATACTACATATATTATTTACCATTAATTTTTTTGTGACTTTGTTCAAGTACAGTGTACTACTGTACCTTTGATAATTGACGACTTGATGTTACGTACCATAATAATATCATTTGTCAAATTGTTTGACTTGAATTTTAGCACATGTGCAATGAACTAGCTAGTTTTCTTAACTACACTTATCTAATTCTTCCATGGATTAGGGGGGAGCTGGCAGCTGCTTACTTGTTTTATGTGCCATATATGCATGTGTTATATTTGAGATATATTGTAGGACCGGTACAATAACAGAGAGAGATGAATGACACCTTTAAATTTTTTCAAGTATTTTTCTAATCTTCACTTCAATAGATATGAGAAGCTATGAAGATTAAAGAGCCAAAAATCAAAAAATTCTTGGAACTACATGATTTTCAGCCCATGAACAGTAAAAATAATACTATTTCAAATCCGAAAAATCATGAAACTTTTGATCCATTTATCCAAAAGACTTGAAACTTGAATCAAAACTAGTCAATGACCTTAGAAACCTATCCATAAAAAAACTAAAAGAACTTGAGAGAATTATGATCTTTTGATTCATGAAGCTCTGTTGCACCAAAATTGGGCCAAAACCTAAAATTGAGCTAACTCTTAAACCAAAACTCTAAATCATTTAAAATTTGGTATGCACCTTCCCTAGGATGTCAGAAATATATTCCAATCAACGATAAAGAAAATTATTGCCAAAGTTCTAAGCTTTTTCTGTTTGAAGGCAGATTGCACCAAAAATGGGTCAAAAACCACAAACGGTAAATATGACTTACTCGTGGGTGGATGATGGCCAAGATAGCTTTAGATAAGTTCTCACATGTCCCATTAAGTAAGAACACCAAAGAAATCGAAATAGAAAAGTCAGATCAAGAAATCATTCGAAAAGACCAAAAAGAACAAAAACTGTATTTCTTCGTGAACTTATCAACCAAGTAACTAGATGGGTGAAGATTGATGACTTGATATTACGTACCACAATAATATCGTTTGTCAATTTATTTGACTTGCATTTTAGCACATGTGCAATGAACTAGCTAGCTAGTTTTCTTAACTATGCTTATCCAATTCTTCCATGGACCAGGGGAAGCT
Source organism: Dendrocalamus latiflorus (assembly GCA_017311315.1). NCBI lineage: Eukaryota > Viridiplantae > Streptophyta > Magnoliopsida > Poales > Poaceae > Dendrocalamus > Dendrocalamus latiflorus. The sequence continues at coordinate 24,999,815 of CM029646.1, read as the reverse complement.
GGCAGCTGCTAACTCGTTTTATGTGCCATATATGCATGTTTGATATTTGAGACATACATATGACTTTTCTAAGCTCCATAAGCATACATATATAGGCCTCATAAAATCTTCTAATATTACACATCTAAAATATTTACTGCCTTAGTTTCTTGCTACAATGTTCTCGCTCTCTCATGTAAAATGCTATCTACCTGGCTGTGCCAATCATCCATTGCTCTTCTGTATGTTGTCAATAATTGGGTGCGATCATCCCCAAAGATACGTATAGATAATAACGTGTGTACAATATTATATTAATCATGTGGACTTTCTCTGAGAATATATAGCTTCCGTGCATCATTTCTACACCAGACTGTAATTTGTAAGGATTACACTGTAATTGTGCATGTTATGGTTACAGATCAAACAGTATAGAATAGTAGTGGAGATGTTAGGTGAACAATGCTTGGAGGTCTTCCCCATGCCTAGGACAGCTTTATATATATTCACATGGGGAGTATTTTACAATTATGTCCTTACACCCAAGTATCCCTCTCAAGGGCATTTATGTCATTATACATGTCACATTCTGGGCTTTACAACCCTCTAACAGGCCGGCTGGGCTTAGGTGGAGGCCACCCCTACAACAGGAGTCTCTCATGGTGAAGAGCTTCACGGGCCAAAGCCATGTTGCTGAGCCATTTAGCCCCCTCCGTCCCCTACAGCCTGTGACCTTCTGTGATCTTGGGCAGAAATGGATTTGCCGGTGTAGCATGACCTAGTGGCATGGGCACGGAGTCGAAGTTACTGCCGAAGTCATCTCCCGGTCACGAGGTGTGTGTTTCCAGCGGAGCCGGTTCATCAAGGCGAAGCCGAGTCGGCATTCGACTTTGTTCCGCGGACATGCAGGCGAAGCGGGATGCGCAATCGTCCCTCGTATACGCGGCTGAATTCGGAGGGCCGACTCAACTCCGCAGACGCGGAGTCGAAGTAGGCTCTGGAGTTGTCGTGTGGGCTCGAAGTCGAGGTGGGCTCCGGATTCATCGTATGGACTCGAAGTCGAAGCGCAGCCAGGTGGCTCGTGGCTCCACAACGGTGCTTTAATGACGCACAGGGTGCAGTGGGAGTTGCACGACGTGACGGTATGCGACCAGCGCATATTGCGGTGTCAGCGGTCGCCCGCTTTTTCCTAATGGGGCAAGACGCGTGGCTGCGCGAGATTGGCACGCCGTGTGTCGTCAGGCGATCATGACCACGGCAGTGCGTCCCTTCCCGAAAGGGCGGGGCGCACGCGTGCGTGCTAACGCGCTTGGGCGACTGCGCCACTTCGGCTTCCGCCGATTACGTTTCCCAGTCGTGGGGGAGGCGAGCGGTTCGGCTTCCGCCGGTTGAGCTTACCGACGGTGTGGGAGGTGAAGGGGCTTTATATACCCCCTTTGGCATCGCGTCGGCATTCTCCTTCACTTGCCTTTTGTTCCCTTGCTCTCTTTTGACTTGCGCACTGTACTTCTCGCCATTTGGCTCCCGGAGGACAATGGCTCGCGGCGAAGAACATGTTCACCGTGCCAGCGGTGGCGCCTCACCCGGACGACACAGCTCATCGTCGACCGAGGTGGAATACGCGCTAGTAGGGCGCGAGCCATCGCTGGTGAACAAGCAGTGGATAGCGAAGGAGAAGGTGGAGGGTCCGTGCTCCCGCGTCCTGGGCCAGACCGGCCCTCACGACGGAGGAGACGATCCGAACTCTACTACACGAAGGGAAGCTGACGGACCGCCGTGAGGTGCGCCTGCCCGCCAGCGACAAGACGGAGCCGCACCCGGAGGAGTCGGAGGTGATCGTCTTCGTCACGTATTTTGAAGCCGGTCTTCGAATCCCAATGGCCATGATTGTCGGCGACGTGTTGCGGACTTTCGGGCTAGAGCTGGCGCAGGTGACATCGAACGCAATAGCCCGCCTGGCTGTTTATAGCTGGGCGCTGCGGATGGAGGCGTATTGGCCTAGCACCTCACTATTCGCGTTCCTGCATGACGCGCGATGCCAGCTGAAGAAGCTGGAAGGAGGGGCGTTCTCCAACTTCAGCAGCGTCAACTTCGTTCTACGGCCCCAATGCGCGAAGATCTTCCCTGCCAACTCAACCCGGACAAAGTGAGAATCGAACTAGATCAGGCGGTAGTTCTACCACCGTGTGGCGAGCGGCAGTGGCCTCGAGTGCACAGCCCGGTCAATGTCGTTCAACACCTCGCCAAGCGTGACGATCAATGATGAGGACAAGTAGAAAGCGCGGAGACTTGTGGGGATCACCCTCCGATTCAACATGCGCGACCTCGCCGAGGAGTTCGTCATGTATGGTGTGACACCACTTGCCGATCGGTGGCACGTCCAGCCTGGAGGCCTCCAGCGCAACGGTGTCCAGCCGTCCGTGTCCTCGCTGCCGAGGCCCTCCAACCCTTGTAAGTTTTGCACTGGAGGTCTCCCTGGTTTTTTTGACTTCGCTTCGCCTTGCTTGTAGGATTTTTCCTGGAAGACGCGGAGCGCGCGGTGGTCATGTTCCTCGGACCGTACGCGGCCAAGGAGCACGGCCTGTGCGAAGTCGTGACCGAGGCCGGTGACGACAAGGGAGAGGTGTTGCCCCCCCGGCAGAAGGCCCGGTCCCCCGCAGCCGTATTCAGCCCGGCGGCCGTCGCTCCCGTCAACCCTGCCGGAGCCGAGGGTGCAACGGCCGCCGACTCCGACTCGGCGAAGTATGCCGATTCGGACCTTGAGGCGGGGGCAGAGCAAACGGCTCTAGGCAAGTCCTTTGGCACCAAGGACCAAGGGTGCGGCGCGGACAACCAGGAAGGCGAAGCGTACTCACCCGCACTGGTTGCCGAGGCTAAGGAGTCCTCGCCCTGGTCTCCAAAAGCGAAGCGACCCCGGACACGATCGCCCTCGCAGCTGGAGAGGGGGTTCGCTGTGGCGACCGAGATCGAGGGCATGTTGGAGTTTGACTCTGACATCGAGGTCACCTGGCCAGAGGAGCCGGCTACCCTAGGCGGCGCTGGTGTTTCTGCAGTTCCTTCCGAGGCCGAGAGGACACCCCAACGGACCCCGTCGATTGACGCCGAAGGTAAACTTGACTCCTTCGTACGATCCTACGAGGCTTCCCTAAAGCTTTCTTACCACTGTCTTTTACTATTAGCGGAGGCACGGTCCCCCGGCCGTGGACAATCCTTGAGGGACGGAGACATCCCGGGGGGTGGCATCGATAGCCGGCGCCTTCGAAATTGTCGCCGCGGAGGCCACATGACCGACCTTGATGGACTTCATCCCTCGGCCGGAGGTGCTGCGAGCTTGGCAAGGCGCTGTAGACAGTGCGGTTGCCAACTTGGATCGCCAGGCGCTGCTGACGTGCGGGTCGGAGCTCCTGGATTGTGCGCTAGAGGCCTCGGAGATGAGGGTGAGTGCTCGATTTCGATGATGTGTGCCGTCATTTAGGAATTTGCTAACGACTGCGTTGCGCAGACCCTCGCCCTTGCTCGAGCCCTGCATGTGGCACGCGCCTACGAGCGGGGGACGCTAGAAGACCGGTTGCGTGCTGCCAAAGAGGCCCTGCACACAGCCGAAGAGGCCCACTCCGTCAAGGACGATCGCATCCAGTTCCTAGAGACGGAGGGTGCGAAGGCGATCTCGGACGCTCGGGCGCTCGCGACGGAGGCACAGCGTGCGGCCGCCGAGGAACGTGACGGCTTACTCCAGCAAATCGCCACGCTGGAGGATGAGAAGGGCCACCTCACTGCGTCTCTTGGGGAAAAGGACCGTGCTCTGGGCGATGCCTCGGTGGCGGCATGGGACGCCATGCTGGCTCTGAAAGACGCCCTCGAAGACCTCTCCGTCGATGTGCCGCCTCGCGCCTTCGGTCCCGAAGACTTGTCGCGGACGCTTCGTCAAATCGGGGAAGCTTCCGGCCTCCCTCTCAACGCCGCCATGGCCTTCGGTAACAACTGCTCCTTCGTGACCTCGCGCTTAGCCTTCGCGCTGCTTCAGCACGGAGGCTGCCGGCACGTCGACGAGTTGGCCGACCCACAGCTGGAGATGCTAGCCAGAGCCGGGGTGATGTCGGGCGTTGTGCACGCCGTCTGCCACACCGTCCGGGCCTTCCACGACCGAATCTGGGACTACATCGGGGAGGCCGCGGCGAAGGTAGCGCTACGGCGGACCCTGCATGGCGAGGGAAACTTCAGCCAATGGCTTGACGAAGTTCCACGACGCAACGAAGACGGTGCCACCATCCCAGAGCATGGCGCAGATCCACAGGTGTAATGCCGGGGTCTAGTGTGTAGGCGTGCGTTGCAATGTATGCGCTCTTTTTGTAAGCTGGCGCCCTATGGCCCCCCTTTTTATGAATAAAGTGGAATTGCCCCCGTGTTCTAATTACTTGTACTGTTTTGCCCGGGCATCTGCTTGATAGGGGTCGGTTGCTAGTCTCTGACCTCGTGACTCGATGGCGTCTTCGGCATTGGGGATGGGCCGAGGACTTGCTGAACTTTGGGGCGACCCGGACTTCAGCGAGTGAGACTTCGGCACGGGAGTATATTAAGGTGGAGTCGGACGAGTAGCGACCCTAAATACTTGAGGGTGCTTGTAAATATTAGCTCTTCACAAATGTCATTGCCGACTGTCCATGTAAACATTCTTTTATGAATGCAATAAAGACTTTGGTTGGAGTACGTGTCCCTATCGCTTTTGATGATCGCGCATGTCTCCGACCAACTCATAGGACTTAGCACTCCATCCTCACGCTCCCTAGCCGAGGTAGACGCTCGAGTGCTCCGTCCCCACTCTTCCGAAGTGGCGGCAGCGGATCTGGCGCCTAGCCAAAGTAGACACTCGAGCGCTCCGTCCCATACCCTTTGAAGTGGTAGCAGCGGAGCTGGCGCCTAGCCGAAGTAAACGCTCGAGCGCTCCGTCCCCTACCCCTTGAACTGGCGGCAGCGGAGCTAGCAACTAGCCGAAGTAAACGCTCGAGCGCTCTGTCCCCTACCCCTCGAAGTGGCGGCAGCGGAGCTAGCAATTAGCCGAAGTAGACGCTCGAGCGCTCCGTCCCCTACCCTTCGAAGTGGTGGCAGTGGAGCTGGCGCCTAGCCGAACTAGACGCTCGAGCGCTCCGTCCCCTACCCCTCGAAGTGGCGGCAGCAGAGCTGGCAACTAGCCGAAGTAAGTGCTCGAGCGCTCCGTCCCCTACCCGTCGAAGTGGCAGCAGCGGAGAGTGCACACGAAGGCCGTGTGTCTTATTTATATTCACGAAGAGTGCACACGGAGGCCGTGCGTCTTATTTATACTCACGAAGAATGTACATGGAGGCTGTGCGTCTTATTTATACTCACGAAGAGTGCACACGGAGGCCGTGCGTCTTATTTATACTCATGGAGAGATCACACGGAGGCCGTGCGTCTTATTTATACTCACGAAGAGTGCACACGAAGGCCATGCATCTTAGTTATACTCATGAAGAGTGCACGCACACCGCACGTCTTATTTATACTCACGAAGAGTGCACACGGAGGCCATGCGTCTTATTTATACTAACGAAGAGTGCACGCGGAGACGGGCCTCCGCGCGTCTTTACACAAAATGAGACAAGTTTCGTTAACAGTGGAATTTATTAATGTCCTGTTTGTGCGGGCGAGCGATTACAAAAGGCAGCGTACTAACCGCTGACCGCTCAAGGATAGGGACGGCGCTGACCGCTGTTGTTGTGGTGGCGAGGTAGAGCAAGATGGGAGCCTCTGGTGCTAGGGCGACCAATGTGGGGAGGCTTGCGAGGTGCTTCTTGAGGTCGTCAAAAGCCTTCGTGCGGTCATCATCCCAATGGAACCTGCCGCAGCTGCGAAGGGTCTTGATGAACGGCAGGCCCCGTTCCGCTGCCCTGGGTAAGAAGCGACTCAGCGCGGCCATGCGGCCAGTAAGCCTCTAGACCTCCCTCGTCGACTTGGGCGGTTCCATGGCAAGGATCACATCGACTTTATCGGGGTTTGCCTGGATGCCGCGTCCGAACACGAGGAAGCCCAGGAGCTTCCTCGCTTGCACGCCGAAGACGCACTTGTCCGGGTTGAGCTTGATGCCCTGGATGCTGGACTTTGCGGATGATTTCGGCCTGGAGAAGCTTCATTACCTCTGCCTTGGCCGCTTGCTGCCGCTCAATCGACCTGCGCCGAAACCTCTGCTTAATCGGCTTGGCCTTCACTGATGGACACGCACTATCTGCCGACGTGAAAGCCTTGCGGTGCGGGCCCCGAGCACCAAGCTCTATGTGCTGGGTGAGGTCCTGGTCACCGAAGCTGGTGATGATACCTTGCGGTCCCGGGAGCTTCATGCATAAGAAACCATGGTGTGGAACTACCCCGAAGGAGTTGAGGGTCGGGCACCCCAGTATGACATTGTATGGGTACGGGATGTCGACGACGTCGAAGGTGACGTCATTGCTCCTCGCATTGTCACCCTGGCCAAAGGAGACCTGTAGGCGTATCTGGCCCAACGTCTTCAACAGCTGACCCCCGAAGCCCTGCAGTGGGATTCCCGAGAGGCCCAAGCGACTCCGGGGGATCCCCATTTGGTCAAAGGCCGCAGCGAACAGGATGTCCGTGGAGCTGCCTCCATCAACCAGGACACGTTTGACATCGCAGCCTACGATGGTGGCCTGGATGACCAGGGGATCTTGGTAAGGGAACTCCATGCCCTCAGCGTCAGTAGGCGTGAAGGTGATTTCGCGCCGCGCCAACTCCGGTGGTGCTTGCACTGGGTACGCTGCCACATGGTGTAGCCTCCACGTGTAGGCCTTCTACTGCCGCGCAGCGGAGAACTCCAGCGAGGAGCCCCCGGAGATGACATTTATGATCCAGCGCTGGGCTCCCTTCGGGGCCTGAATTCGCAAGGGGCCTTCTTGGGGCTACTGCACATGGGCTTGAATCCGCAGGGGGCCCTCTTGGGGCTACTGCACATGGGCCACGACAGGCGGCCCCGCCTCTAGAGCCCTATCCCTGGTGACGCTCTGACGAAGCGTCGCAAAGGCGGTGCATGCCCGCATGTAATGATCACCATGGCCATGCACCTCACACCACATGCCATAGTCCTGGTTCTCCTGCTCTGCGTGGGGTCTATCGTCGTGACCCCGACCGCGTCCTCGCCCCCGGCCTTAGTGACCTCATCCGCGACCGACGGGGGCACTGTCTTCGGAGCCGCCCTCGATATCAAAGACATAGTGGGCCCTCTGGGATCTACGTTGGTTGCACTTGGGCTTGTCACCCAACGAGTCCTGCTTATGCTTGGCATCCTCGCGCTCGGGGGCGTCCTTCGAAAACTCTTGCTTACGCTTGCCCTTCGAGGAGCCCTCCTTCTTCGACGAGTCTTCGTTCTTCGACGAGTCCTCCACTTGATTAGTGTCGGAGTCGTCACCTTTGTGCTGTCGCACGTTCTCCTCCACCCTCGCATACTCTTCCATCTTATCGAAGAGCTTTGCGACCGTCTTGATTGGCTTGCGCGCGTTGTACTCGGCCAACGGCCCCGAGCGGAGGCCTTCTATCGCTACGTTGATGATGGTTGTCTCGTTGATGTCCTTGACCTGGCAGCGGACCTTAGCGAAGCACTTGAAGTACTCTCAAAGCTTTTCTGAGGGTTTTTGCTTGACGACGAAGAGCTGATCCGCGTCGACGCGCTCGACGTAGTTCCCCTGGAAGTTGTTGTAAAGGCGGTCGTGGATCTGCTCCCACGTGTAGATGGAGTTTAGCTCTATGGTGAAAAACTAAGAGAGCGTCACTCCCTGCAGCGCGAGGGGGAGCCCCTTTGCTTTGGTGGTGTCGTCCCCGCCTGCAGCTTCGATGGCGATCTCGTACACGCGCACGAATTCCCGAGGGTCCGTGTCGCCCTTGTACGGCTCGATGGTGTTGAGGAACTTGAAGTCCTCCGGCCACACCGATTGCTGCAGGCCCGCGAAGAGGGGGCACTCCAGATCCACGTGCCACAGCGGGACGTGACTGGAGGTAGAGGCGTCACGGTTGTCCGCCCGCTCTGGCATAGTCTCCGGTGCGGTCACCAGCGGGACTTGTTGGCTCCCGCACGGCCCCATGAAGGTCCGTCAGCTCCCGCTGTAGCGTGCCGAGGGCCATCAGTAGAGCGTTCTCCACCGTCACAACGGTTGCGACGGCCAGAGCACCGGGTTGCACTGTTGGGTTGGCAGTGACCACGGCTTATGCTCTAGAGCTACTCGGTGTGCCGGTGCAGTGGACTCCGGAGTCGGTGACGAGACCGACACTACCGCTGAGGCCACCTACCGCTCCCACATCGGGTGCAGGGGCAGTGGTCGTGGAAGCATGGGTATCGGCGTCACCACTCCCGACAAGCCAATCGAAACTGCCCGTGCCGACCGTCGCGCCAACGGTGGGGTCGACTGTCGTGCCGCGAGTGTCAACGTCGGCAGCCGTGGCGCCGGCACTGCCACCCGCGCCTGCAGCCAACGCCGAAGCCCTCGCGTTCTCGAGCGCCTCCTTTGTACTCCTCTTCTTCTTTGTCGCCGATGATGAAGCCTTCTTTGGTGCCATCCTTCTTCAGATCTTCGAGCTTGCTCTGTCTTCCCCTCGGACGACGCCAACTGTTGTGGTTACAGACCAAACAGTATAGAGTGGTAGTGGAGATGTTAGGTGAGCAATGCTTGGGGGTCTTCCCCATGCCCAGGACAGCTTTTTATATATATATATATATATATATATATATATATATATATATATATATATATATATATATATATATATATATATATATATATATATATATATGCACATGGGGATTATTTTACAATTATGTCCTTACACCCAAGTATCCCTCTCAAGGGCATTTATGTCATTATACATGTCCCATTCTGGTTTTTACAACCCTCTAACAGGCCGACTGGACTTAGGTGCGGGCCACCCCTACAACAGTGCATTTAATCAATCAAAAGGTATAAAGCTTCATTTGTACTCACATGTTGCCTTGCATGAACCGATACTCATGTGCCTAAATGGTGATAGACAATCGCCAATTATATTATGCAGAACTTGAGGTCGCTTTTTTGGCCAAAAGAAAGAGAAAAACACGACACCTCTTTCTAAACTTAACTTCTTTCCTCATCGAGGGCACGTGGACCTCATTTGATCTAAAGGGACAACTGATCTTATCGACAATCTAGTCATTGATTTTACGAATAATGTAAGAAAGGAGGTTGAATTCCTTCAAAGTATTCAGCGAGAGAAAGGGGATGATCTTTATTCCTATAAATTGGTTGCAAAAAGGACTTAAGTAGCCATAATATATAATCTCCCACCACTCGGAGGATGTTGGTTGCCTTGACTGATTTTCTGAATTCTTGTTTTGATTTGGGATCGATCCCCCTTCCGCCTTCTCTCGTCAACCATTAAATCCGTTGAAGAGGTGCCAGCTATCCATCTAAGGAGATGTCGTATGGAATCAGCATGTCTGATCGAAGGGCGGTTGCTATCAGAGAGAGATAACTCATGATAATTGATCTTCGGTTGTTGTCAGCGGGAGATAATCGTGGGAACAATCGCATGGCGATTGTTGTTAGAGATACAGGGCCAAAATATCATGTTGTTTGGGACGGATAAGGCACATGTTTTATCCATCACACGAGAGGGTTTCCCTGGAAGCGGACCCTCATACTAGTTCACGAACTCTCCAAGTGGCTTACTGGTTAGGCAAAGTGCACATAGTCCTCTGACCAAGGTACTCAGAGAATAGCTTTAGAAAGCTTACGACCACGGGGTCTTAGGGCCTTAATTAAGTATTAAAACCGTATTTAATGGTTAGTTGCTTATCAACTAGCCCCCCAACCTTTAAGTGAATTTATAACCTAGATTTTCCTGATTAAATTTCAATGCAGAAAATACTCTTTTAATGATATGAGTAAAGAGGCAGCTTTCATTCACTTAAGATTGAGAAAACTAACTGAGAAAATGAAAGGATTTCTGTCCGTTGGGCTTTAGATCGAGTAACTATTGTTTTGTGGTTGAAAAAACCTTATAAAATCCTGGCATGGTACCTATTAGCTTCACGCCTTCCCAAACAAATATTTCACCTTCTTCAATTTCTTCTGTCCCTTTGCCTTTGCGCCGTTCAACTATAGCCTCAAATTTTTTTGATCCCTACTTAAATTCTCGACCACTCTAGCCAAAATGTCGAATTTGATCACTGATTGGCCAGTATCTGAGCTCGGATCAAAGAAGCTAAAGACCATGGAAGAGGTGGGATAATCCCAACAAGGTTCTAGTTCCGTGGAGGTTGGCAATCAGAGAAAACTTTCTGAGTGGAAGTGACGGTGAAATCCCAATCTTCTGGGCATACGTGGAGTGTGGATTTAAGTTGTCGATGCATCCATTCTTGTCAGAGGTGTTGGAGTTCTACGGAATTGAATTGGTGAATTTGGCTGCTAATTCAATCACCAATCTCAGCATTTTTGTCTATCTCTGTGAAGTGTATGTGGGGATTCTGGTGAACTTGGAGCTCCTCAGATACTACTACAAGATGATGGAAAGATAAAGGAAAGCGGTGATGTCACCCGAGAGTGGTTCTCTGTGGCTCCACGATGGGAAGGAAAGGGAGTACATCGTAATGTTCTCCAAGTCCTCATTGTCATCATGAAAGAAGTTTTAGTTCTACATGATTCTTAGCAAAGATGACAACCTCTCCTTCATGGGTCTAATCACGATCAAAAACCCAGGGTGGAGGTCTTTCCCAAAGAAGGAAGGAAAGATAGAGCGAAAGATGACAACCTCTCCTTCATAGGTCGGATCACGATAAAAAAACCCAAGGTGGAGGACTTTCCCAAAGAAGGAAGGAAAGATAGAGCGATGGGTTGATGCTATCATCTATCTCAAGGATGAGGGATTGATTTCATAGCATATGGTGACAGATTTCTTCATGCACCGAATCAGTCCTTTGAAGTCGCACGATCATATCATGCTCTAGTATGAGGGCACAAAGAATTTGACCAGGGACTCCTCACAAGGTAAGCATCAAGAATTCTGACTGGTTGAATTTTTCTTTATGTTTGGTTGTATTTTTCTGACCTTAAGATTTTCCTTCTTTGATTTTGTAGCCCTATCTCCTTCTGAAGTGAGGGAGAGAATAAAGCTAATATGCGAGAGAGAGCCTGAGCAGAAAGAAGGAGTACCTTTAATCCTGGTAGTCGCCTCTCTGGAGGATAGATCAAGAGACTTAAGGTAATAGAATAATTCTTTTCATCCAGATTTTCTTTTTTTATCGATGTATTATAATGTTCTTGTGATATGTAGATGATCGAGTCAGAGGGTGATGAGCTAGCTAAGAGCTTGGAGGAAGCTGCTCCGAGCTCCAAGAGGCACCAATGTGTGAAGAAGTCATATGGAGCATCAGGATCACATCGTGTTCCTTCGAACACTACTCCGACTGCCCCTTCAATCGCTCCTTTGACCATACAAGCCCCTAAGAAGCAGGCAAAGATTACCTCGGAGGGAGGCTTCTACTACGACTCTGAGAGTTTTTCTTACAAGCGTACACCTTCTCTTATATGAAGAATAGAGAAATTTCACCATGGGGAGTATGTTTCTTGGATGAAGGATTTCACCGCCGAGCTCATTTCGGTTGATGACAAGGCGGTAGAGGAGGGAGGGCAGTAATCAGAGTCACCATGAACACTGAGCCAATGGTAATATGAGATCCACCAATTGTGGGCTCCGAGAAAATCATCACTAACCGGACCGAAGACTCGGTGGCCACCTCCAAAGATCTGACAACACCAGAGCAGACAATAGCTTCAGCGGCCGAGGAAGCTCGACCTTTTGAGCAGGCAATCGGAGAAACTATCTTTGACTACCCTAGGAAGGAGCCGACTAAAGATGAGTGTATCCAGTTGGGAAACTCAAAGGGTCTGGCCAGCCCTACCAGTACTACACTGGTGAAATTGGTGGACAAGAAGAACAAAAAGACGAGTGCTCTGGACTATGCTCCAGGGTGTTTCAACTTCAAAATAAAAAAAATACTATGTATGTGCTAGTTGTAAGAATTTATGTAAATGCATAACTTTTGATTTCTTGGCATTTTGAATCCTTACTTCTTTGTTCCTTTTCTCCTTGCTTGTGTAGTGCCTCCACCACTCCAATCAGCTTTGATTCGACCACTTCACGCAAAGAGGTGTCTAAGGAAGGAGCGGTCGTAGTTGCCTTTGAGCCAATGAGGGAATCAACAGAGGCTGTTGTGACCAATGAATCTTTGGTGGCTCAGACCCCATCAAAGGATGTTGAAGCGGAGATGAAGTCCTAGTAGACTCTTGTTTCTGTTGGAAGAATGTGATCAAAGAGGAGGGCTTTCTCCATTCTTTGAAGGATCGGAGGTGGAGAGTTCCTCCCTGATCAAGAGGTCTCTACATCTGAGGGACATCCTCGATAAGGCTCGGATCTTCAATAATCAAAGACTCAAGGAGCTTTGGTGGAGGAAGATCTCTGACTTGGAGTTGAAGACTGGTCCCGAAGTACTCTATTCTTCGTATGCCAATAAAGCAGTCTAGGTAAATTCTTACGATCACTTAAGATGCATTTTTTGGTCTTTTCAAAACTTTTCTAAGTTTATTTTTCTCCTCTTTTCTTTTTAGCACATGATGGAGAGAGTTGCTCTGGTCAGGGAGATGACCAGACGAATGTTAGCCCTAGAGAAATAAAGGGCTACCCTCCACTAAGAAGCTGATGAATGGTAATGATATTTATTTTCATTACATTCTAATCATAATGTTTTTTGCTTGACTCTTCTCATATTTCTACAGGTCGGGTAGCACTATTAAGGTGCTTAAGGACACCCTCAAGAAGGAGAGGGAGTTATTCGGGTCTACCTTGACTGAGAATGAATAGCTTCTCAAGACTTTTGAGGAAAAAAGCCTACAACTAAGAAATAAGTTTCTTCTTAACATTTCTTTTGTTGATTCCTAACCTTTGCCTTTTCTCACTTCTTTCTTTGTCGTGGTCAACAGAACTAGAAGATTATGAAAAAGAGGCTAAGGCAAAGGGTGTTATCATCCTAAAGCTTGAGGAGATGTGCAAAGCCAAGGATCAATCGATCGAAGACTAGTCGACCAAGTTCAAGGACAACATACTTCAACATAAGGATGCAAATGAAGTTTGGAGAAGAAGAACGAAGCCAAATGATCGTTATTTCAACCAGTCTTAGTTTGTTCATAAGATTTCTTGACTAATTTTAAACTACTCATGCAGAGCAAGCTTTCAAAGTTGAAGAACTAGAAAAAATCTCTTGGTTCTGAGGAGGAGAAGAGGAAGGAGATCGAAGGGGCTCTTCAAGACAAGATTCTCCTTTTCAACAATATGCTTACTGAGATGGGCTAAGAAGTATTTGCCCCCTCCTCGGAACAGGTGTCTGAGAAGGTAAGTTGTCTTGATCCTTTAAAGTCTATTGGACACCTCCCAGAGTAACCACGAGTGGACCATGAGGGAGGCCATCGTTGATAGAGTTAGCTTTGCATTAGCAAAGCTTAAAGCTTCCAATCCTTCTCTCAACCTTCAAGCACTCAGAGCAAAATTCAACTACTCAAAGAAAGAAGCTGTTAGGTTCTTTGAAGAGGTGAAGCCCTTTGGGAACCAGATAGCAGAAGATATGAAGGTTGGGTCCCCATCAGATAGCGGCCAGTCGGGTGGCTCCGAGGAGTATATAGTTATTATGTAAAATGAAATACTCTATGTAAAGACTTACCTTTATCATCAATAAATTTTATGTCCTTTCTCTGATTTGTGAAGAGTACTCATATCATTCCTAGCCTTGGACTACTTGTTTAGTAGTAGAACTTACTAAGTAAGTAGTAGACCAAGTAAAAGATGTAGTTTATTCTGATCGGTGCACTAATTATACCACTGCACTCTGATTATGTTGTAGAAAGGATCAAATAGTTACTAGAAAAATCATTTTGGACAGAGCTAGTGAAAGATTTTGACCAGTCTTTAGATCTCTTTTCCATAATCGAGAAAAAACTATGACATAAACTTGTCAATATTATGAATGACAAGAAAATATGCAAGAATGTACTAAAAAGATTAATATTTTTATTTGTAATCGCTATCCGAACTAGTCGTAAGATAGCTGAGAACTAAAGGCATGAACAAAACTTTTTGAGACGTATTCACTCTCGAGTTTTGATTGGCAGCAAAGATCGTAGGACAAAGGCCATCGCTAGGAAACTCCTTCCAATGGGCATGACCACATGCAAAGATGAGAGATTTCGACAAGGAGGTTTTTCGTGTCTCGACCAGATTTAATAAGATAGGAACATAATGTAGAAGTAAGAAGTAAAGACTTCGAGCCCCTGAGCTATTTAGTGACTATGTCATTTGTCTATTTGCTTTTTTACTTATTTTCCTTCGAGGAAAGAGTACAAATTATTGTAAGAACCATTGTTGTGAAGGTCACGATAACAATCCGCATGGCATTTAACAAGAATGTCAAAACCAATAAAATAAAAAAATTCTCAAAGAAGGGATTTAGATAAACACATATATTTCTTTGAGTAGTTTAGACAACAATGACAATGTATGACCAAACTTGGGATAATGAAGTACAAATAAAAATACTCATCGGAAAAGAAAGTAATAATGTAATTTTATTGAAAAAGAATGAAGTACATTACAAATAGAATTTTCATAACTAATCGATGTTCCAAGAATTAGAAATGAGAAGCCCATCTAACATAGGTAGTCGTATCGAGCCTGGTCTGGTGAATTTGACCACAGTGTAAGCACCTTCCCATTTAGGTGAAAGTTTATTGCGATTTTCCTAGCTCTGAATTTTCTTGAGAATCAGATCTCCTGGAGCTAGGCTTTGAGGCCGCACTTTATGACTGTGGTACCTTCACGTAGCTTGTTGGTAAACTATTTATTGTATTAGGGCTGCATTTCTTCATTCTTCAAGGAAGTTAATGTCATCGACCGATCATTCTTTTTATCATTATCACTATAACGATCTGTCTGAGTAGAGCCGATCTTTAATTTTGGAGGAAACATGGCTTTTGCACCATAAACTAGAAAGAATGGTATTTCACCGGTTGCATGACTAGTATAGTCCGAATAGCCCATAATATAGAAGGAAGTTCTTGTACCCCAGCTCTTGATTGTTGTTTTAATTGGTCAAACACTCGATGTTTAATTCCTTGTATTAGTATACCATTGGCTCTTTCTACTACCCTGTCACTTTGTGAATGAGCCACTAGGGCGTGACATACCTTGATACCTAGAACTTCATAGAATTCCTAAAAATTTCTGCTCAAAAACTAGATATTGTTATCTGTGATTATACGATTGGGAACATCAAATTATGCAATCATATTTTTTGTTATGAATTTCTTGGTAGCTTCAGTTGTTATTTTAACAATTAGCTCAGCTTAAGGATGCAAGTGGACGTGGGCTATTCGCAACCCCCACAAAGTTCGTCCCACAAAATACAACAAGTGGGGTGGCCGCATGCCAATTTAACAAATTATGTGGCACTTGTGGGTCATCCGCACAGCCCACTACTTGCCCGCATAGCCCACTAGCAAATTTATGACTTACCAACGCTCATCTAATCAAAAGAACACACCAGCAAGGGATTTTGATGATGTTGATCACTGATGAACAAGAAAAGGTGAAATAGTGCTCCTTTTCCTATGTCTTTTCTGTTGGATCATTATTTTTTTGGCTTCTTTTGCTAAAAGTGAAAAAAAAAGCTAAAAGTGGAAGTATTGTCTTTTTTTGCTGGATCATTAACCTTGTAATTTCTCATTCATCACACTTGTTTCTTTTGGTTTGAAAGGCTATTATTCCTTTCAGCTGTGAGATCTGCAATTTGATGCTATTTCAATTCTGCATATATGAGCAACTTAGAATTTGGCATGAGTCGGCTTAGATGTGCTTGATTGCAATGGATCATACAACTACGAGCTACAGAAGGATGTGCATGTCTGCAACTAAGCACTTCAAGTCTTCAAGTGCTTATGTATTTTATTTTGTTTTAGGAAGCTTATGTAACACTTACTCATGTCAAATGGTGCTGATGATTTTATAGGATTTCGTAAATAACTAAGGAGTTTATAAAATATTTGTTTGGGTACTCATGTAAGTAACAAATGGTGCTAATGTGCATGAGTTGGTCCTTGCTCTACCCACGTAACAAACTAACAAGGTCTCTGGCAGTGGACAGGCACCGCTTATGCCCACATAAGGGTTAGCGGGCCACCATATTTGTCCACTTAACATTCAACGGCTGGTGTGGGCAAGTGCAACTAGCCGTGACTTGCCCTGCTTGCATCCTTAGCTTAGCTTCTATCCATTTTGTAAATATATCAATCATTATAAAAAAAGAATTCAAAGCCCTCAGGTGCTCTTGGGAATAGTCCCAGAATATCTAAACCGCAGGTTGAGAAAGGCGAAGAAAGAAATATAGTTTGCAGAGCTTATGCAGGTTGATGTACTTGTTGGCTATGGAACTGACATTGTACACACTTTGAAAGAAGTTCTTTTGCATTATGGAGGGCAATTGCTAATAGTATACTTGTCGAAAGGCTTTACCGACTAGTGTTTTATAGGAATGGTGTGCTCCACATACTTCTCCATATATTTTGGATAGTAAATGTAAACCATCTTTTTGGGATATACATCTCATCAACACTCTGCGAGTTTCTTGTTTGTAGAGGGTACATTTGATCAGAGTGTATAATTTGGCTTTTTGAGTTGTATCATCGACCTATACGTCATCTTCAAAAACTATACCATGCTAAAGATATTCATAGATTGATGTCATCCAATCATTGTTGGGGTCGACCTGAGCAACCTCCATTGGAGCGTCTGCGAAATGCTCGACTACCGAGGGTTTGTCTAGTTGCTTGAGAAATACTCTAGGAGGAACGAGTAATCTTGAGGAAGCCATCCGTGCCAACTGGTTTGCTAGAAAGTTTTCCTTCCTAGGAATGTGTTGGACCTCGAAACTGAAGAAATGCTTTTCTAGTTTCCTTACTTTTGCAAGATAAGATGACATCATGATACTTGAGCATTTATACTCTTTTTCTATTTGATTCACTACTAGTTAAGAATTGCCTTTCACTAGTAATCTATGAATCACGAGCGCTTTGGCTGCTCGGAGCCCTGCGAGTAAACCTTCATACTCTACCACATTATTTGTAATGGGAAAGTTTAACTGAATGACGTTTTTAATATTTTCTCCAGTAGGAGAAATCAGGACTACTCTAGCCTATGAGCCCTTTTTGTCAAGGACACATCGAAGTATATAGTCCACTGGTCATGGTTTTTGTACTTGTCCCTTGGATAGGTTTAGTGTTTTTCCACTCGGTAATGAATTTTGCTAAAGTCTGGGACTTAATGGCTATACATGAAATGAAATAGAGATTAAACTCCCCAAGTTCTATCTTACATTTTGTAGTCCATCCTGATGATTCCCTGTGTTAGAGAACTTGACCTAGAGGATATCCGATCAGTACCACAATTTTGTGGGCTTGAAAGTAATGCCTTAGCTTTCTTAAAGTCATAAGGAGGGCATACAATAACTTTTGTATTTCTGGATTCCTTTCTTTTGGTCCGTGTAAGACTCCACTTACATAATAAACTGGTCATTGGATATTATCATGTTTAACGACTAGTACTGCACTGACTGCTTATGGTGTAGTAGCCAAGTACAAGAGCAAAGATTCTTCCAGTTTTGGAGAGACTAAAACCAGGCTACTTGTTAAATATTCTTTTACTTTTTCAAAGGCATCATTGGCTCTTTAGCCCGCTCAAAACTTGCATGTTTCTAAAGAAGTTTAAAGAAAGGCAATCCTTTTTCTCCCAACCATGCTATAAAATGACTTAGCGCTACCATACAACTAGTTAGTTCGATGCCGCTATCTTTTCTGGATTAGCTTCTATTCCTCTAGCTAAGACTAGGAAACCAAGAAGCTTCCCGAAGAAGACTCAGAACACGCACTTCTCTAGATTTAACTTAAGGTTATGTCTTCTTAAGTTAGAGAAAGTTTCTTGCAGGTTAGAGATATGATCTCCATTGTTGACACTTTTTACAACCAAGTTATCAACATAGACTTCTAAATTCCTATCAATCTGTGGACTAAATGCTTTTTGCATTAACCTTTGAAAAGTGGCACCTGCATTTTTAAGACCAAACAACATTTTCACATAGTAGAAAGTTTAGTATGGAGTGATGAAGGAAGTTTTCTCTTCATCTTATTTACTCATACTAATTTGATGATACCTAAAATATGCATCTAAAAAGCTTAATAACTCGCTACCAGAAGTATAGTAAACAAGGCAATCAATGTGTGGAAGGGGAAGTCATCCTTCAAATAAGCTTTATTAAGGTCTATGAAATCTACACATATTCGCTACTCCGACTAAATTGCTTCCTTCCGATTAGGTGCAAAATGCTGTAGTTTGTGCTTGACTAGTTTCTTGTTAGGCCGAAGTGCTAACCTATGCTCAATCAAATCCCTAGGGACTCCGGGCATGTCGGATGCCTACCATGCGAATACATCCGAGTTCACTCGGAGGAAGCATATGAGTGACTCCTCCTATTTAGGATCGAGTCCTGTCCTGACCAGCAACTTTTGAAAAGTTTTACTGACATTCTCAAGTCCAAGCAATGCTTTGATAATTCCCAACAACTATCCCTATCAAGGGGTACCTCCTTGACCTGGTCGAAGGGTTTTGGAGCCACCTTTGTCCTTGAGTGTTTTACCTGTACAAGAGGTGGGTTAGTATTCCTGGTCAACAATTCATCGACTAGTTCAAGGGACTTATGATAACAGGCATAAACTATTTTTCTATCTCCTCGAACTGTAATGACTCCTTTTAGTCCAGTCATTTTGAGACTTTGATAACCATGATGCGTGGCTTTCAGGAATTTGGCTAAATCCAGTCGACCAAGGATTCCATTGTATGTAGTATCAAAATCTACTACATCAAACAAGATTCTTTTCGTTCGAAAGTTATCTAGGCTTTTGAACATAACTGGTAGGGACACTCACCCTATTTGTTTGGCCGAAGATCTTGGGACTATGCCATGGAAGGCATACCTTACAAGCTTCACTTTTGACTTAGGAGCTTGCATTTCTTCTAAAGCTCCTATAAATAAAAGTTTAGAGAACTACCACCATCTACTAGAACTTGATTAACTTTGCATTTATTTATTATAGGTTTTACAATAATAGGGAACTAACCTGGTCGATTTGAAGGGATGTGGCAGTCTTCTTGGCTGAAGGAGATGGTTGTCTCCAATCACATGGATGGCTTGACAGTTATCAGTGCCTCAGTGAGGTTCACCTCCCGTTCCACAGTCTTCAGTTGTTGTCTGGACTCTTAGGCGGAGGATTCGGCAAAGATCACATTGATGATGTGCTGTGGCTCCTAGTAGTCCATTTCTTTGTCACCATCCTTGTCTTTTTTGGTGCTCAGTTCACTAACTATTGTATGGAAGGGAGAGAAACCCAAGTTGTAATCTTCCAGCTTCTTTTGCCAGGCACGACAGTTGCACAAATCATGCCCAGTTGTTTGGTGGAGTGGACACCACCTTTTGTTCTTCTTGGATTCATCGGTCGGAGCTTTTGCTTTATTCTGACCAGAATAATCTTTTTTCTCTTGGTGTACTTCTCTGGAATTGCAAGAACTTCTTTAGTGTTGGGCTTGTGATTCTTCTTACCCTTTGGAGACTTTTTAACCTTCTTTTCTTTTTTCTCTAGACCAGGTTGAGGAATCTTCTCTATGTGATTGATGGCCTTGTTCCACTCAACTGCTTCACTGGTGGTTGCATACTTATCAGCCATGTCAAACAGTTCGATGATTGTCCATGAAGGGTTCATTGTAATACCCTCTATAAATCGCTTGTTCCGTAATCCAGTTTTGAATGCCTAGATAACAGAAGAATCTGCGGCCTCTGGGACGAACCTAGCTAAACCTTTTGATGTATTGTCACAGGGTCTCATTGGGTTCTTATCAGATTCGATGAAGGCCATCTTCCTTCCCGAGGTAGTCATCCCTTGAAAGTTAGCGATCAGAAAGTTGTAGAGTTGCTCCCAAGTATATATTGATCCTGTCGGTTGGTTAAGCAACCATGACTGGGTAGAGCCCTTAAGAACTGTCGGCAAAAAGTTTGCCATCACGTTGTCCTCACCTCCCGCAACCTTGATAGTAGTGGTATAAATCTATAAAAATTCTAATGGATTTTGTTTTCCATTAAATTTCTCAAGATTTGCTGGTTGGAACCTTTCCGGACAATGCCCCACTTGAAGGCTTACCAAAAAAGCCTGACAACCTGTGATTAAGTCATGGTGTCTTATTTGAAAAGGGGCCAGATTATAATCAGTTGGAAACCTATTCCTCCAATAGTCATTGTGAGGAACTAGTACTCCAATCTGATTGTGGACACTCGAGTTGTGTCGCCAATTAGATATATGGTTCAAATGATGTCGTAAATCATCTAGACCATATCCCTGATGTCGTCTTTCATGATGAGGGGGAGGAGTTACTTCATTCTCATAGAGCCTTCTTTCCTTGTGACCTCTTTGACAAAATCTTTGAGTGGGTCTTTGATAATCATGAAATAATTATTGGCAAATTGACAAACCTCTGGATCATTCGTCTTAGTGGCCATGATATCCTCCATATGGTAGCGAACGTAGAATCCACATACGTTGCTCTATAGCTGCTGGTGGCATTGTAAAAATAGAATTATGTACATAGATATTGTCAGTTCTAGAGACATTATTATGAAGTGTGATATAGAAATGTTGTGTTGTAGTGGGTACTAAAAATCACGTCCTGTGTTATAGTGTGGCGCTGGATTCCTTGTATCTCTCTCCCTAGGCAACGTAAGCACTGAATGACATATGTGATTCCAAAAAGTTAGCCTCGGCCATTGTAAATGAGGAAAGACTACAATAGAGTTATGTATGGATCAAGAGGAAATGAGTTTAGCTGTCAAGTGTTTGTTGCACACGGGTGAAGTCATACATAAGCAATGAGTTATGACATTTATCGGTATTATATGAATGTAGAAGTTGATTGTATAGTACACTTACAGTGTCCAGCATCGTAGAAGTGTGACGTCAAGTTCATCGAGGTTGAGTAGCAAGAATAAGTCTTCGAAGGTCATGACGAAGTAGCCTGAGTTGTGGAGGAAATGTGCCTCCGTGTATCTTACGGTGAATCCACTGTGCTGGTTTGGCTTCATGTTGGACCACTGCATGTACCAGTATGCAAAGTATTGCAAACCAGTCCAAGCCTAGGGAATTGTGACTCGAGGACCAACCACACTCCAAGCATGAACTTCCATTACCCGAGAGGCGCATTAATTTTCGTCGATTAGGCCTTAGCGTTTTGCTCGTGATACATTTTCGGTGTCTCCTTCATGGGAGCCGATGCACTGGCCTTCTGAAGAGGAGCTTGAGGTAAAGTCATACAGCATTCTATTTGATAGGTATGGTCATGTGGAGGTCGCGGCACGAAATGGTCCAGGGTGATGTCCCTCTTAGGCCACTAGACGAATGTGTGGACGGCATCCCCTAGTGTCTTGATTTCTCTGTTTGGAGGCCTCTCCAAAGGGATAGCCCTAAAAACATCATTAATCATGTCCACCTAGACCTTTGTGAAATCGGTCCCTAGTTGGGCACTGTTCACCAACGTCCTTGACAGGCATGGATATACCAACCCCCGCCCACCATCAACGGGAATGGAGCCAACACCCTGATTCTAAGAATACATGGTGTTCCCTCCTACATAATGATACACGATGAGCTAAGGCGTCAACTAGGTCTATCTATGTAAGATTTTAGATATGTACATTACCTGGATGTCATCGATAAGTAAGTGGGCGTTGCTATATTCAGAAAGTGGCACGGACGCACAGCTACTCCGACGTTGAGGGGGACTGGGTACCGTAATAATGAGGGTGGCTTGCGACTGGTTACAGACTTCTCTAAGTTCTTTCCTCAACGCATCTATCTCTCCTCAAAATAAGGCAGTTATGTCCTCAAGTTTTGCATTAAAGTCCCATTTTATACTTTCCTTACGCTCAGTCTTGGATCTCTTCCTACTCCTATACTCCTCAGAGTTGTTTGGGAATCTATGCCTCTAAGATACATAAACACCTAGACCTCGCGTGTGACCTGGGTGCTCCTTGTTTCTCAGGGTCGTGGACAGTATATCCCACTCCCTGACTACTTGGAAGGAGCCTTCGGAAGATTCAGTAGTCAACGTTTGCTACAAGAGACAATCATATTATTTTAGACCCCATGAAGTTATGGGCCTATTACATGTAGGTAGTTTAACATATCTTACCAGACGTTGGAACACTTCCTCGTCTGCAGGGTTTTTGAAATAGGCGACGCTCGAAGACGTGGTTAACGACCTCACTCTTAACCAGTTTTGGGCGCACTCAGTCTCTATTGGTGCTAACTCGGTCCTGATGTTCATAGCGACCAAGTCATGCCGTGCGTTGACACCATCTTTTATTTTATCATGAATGTTCAGTAAGAGACCAATGAAGCTATCACATACATTCTTTTCTACATGCATGACATCGATGTAGTTGTGAACTTCTAAGTGCTCCCAGTAAGGCCCAAAATACTGACCTCTTGTTCCACATATTCTTCTAACGGGTCCTCAACTTACGTCCCTTTCCAAGCACAACATTGATATCCTTGACTATATCGTATACCTCTTTCTTGCTAAAAGGCCTTGGTGCTAAGTCATCCTCTTTTTTCTATCAAATTATTTCTTCATCTTGCGGTATGGGTGATAACGTGGAAGGAACCTACGGTGACGAATGTACACAGTTTTGCGCAAGGCATGCACATAGTTTTGCACAAGTTGTTCAACCACACACTCTCGGAATAATCTAAGCAGTGCAAACGGGCTTTGGCTCCTTTTGTACTCAATCCCGACAGGTTACCAAGGGCAAAAAATCATTGATGGTGCAAAATAACATAGCGCGCAAAGTGAAGTTCTCTCGTTTGTCCGCATCCCATACCTATAACACTTTGTCCCATAGTGCCACAAGATTTTCTACCAATGGTGCTAGATACACATCAATATCGTTCCCAGTTTGTTTTGGCCATTCGATAAGTAGTGACATCAAAATGTACTTCCACTTCATACACAGCCAAAGAAGAAGGTTGTACATGTATATATTCACGGGCCAGGTAATATGTCGGCTGCTCATGTTACTGAAAGGATTCATTTCATCTATACTCAAACCAAACCTTATATTCCTCAGTTCTGCAATGAAGTCTACAAACATCCTATCAATGTTCCTCCACTAGCTAGAATCAGCAACGTGTTTTATCATTCCATCCTTCTTACGCTCCTCCGAATGCAAACGTAGCAAACTTACATCCTTTTGATTTGCAAATAAACACTTCAAACGGGGAATTATAGGCAGATACAATGGCGAAGCCAGGAATGAAATTAAGGGTGGGTTGAACTATTTATATGTCTAAACTAAGTTGACATAAATTTAGTCTTTTACTCTTATGGAATTTCATATTCATACAGAAATTACACAATTGGATGCAGACAAACAATGAAAAATAGAGAAATACAAAGTAGGTACCTCGATAATAGAAAGCATATATCCAAAAATATATAATTATTCTGCCATGAGTGCGGAGTAGTGATAACTCACCTATGTATGAAGCATATCAAAATTAGTGATATAATAGAAAATTGTGAATGGCAATAAAATTTAGATCATATGAAACATACAAAAATTAAGCTAATTTAAATCACAAGACAAATTTGAATCACGGGGCAAATGCATTCTACGCGACTTCATGCCTTGGAAGCTTATTTGGTTGAGTTGTACTCTCATCGGTTGGATGAGAACTACTTAAATTACTTGCGAAATAGTTACACAAAGTTTGTTTCTCTATTATAGCAAAATCTATAAATAAATTATTAATTTCTGTCAATACAAAGATATAAATATATAAATTAATTATAAGGACTAAACTATCTATATACACTGAATGTGAAAGTCTAAAATCTAAACTCTAAAATACTAAATTGATAAGAAAGGAACTGGGGGAAAATTACTCACTCTCTGTGTCTCACTCAAATCAATCTAGAACTCCAAATGGGCGACGGCCGACTCCCCCTATTTCACTCGCCTCTCTACCCCTCTCCAATTTCTTCATCATCTCCAGCCTCCAGGCGACCAGCGAACCAGGAGACCAGGCAAGCAACAACGCAAGGCACGGCCACGTAGCCGGCTTGCCGCCAGGTGCTCCTCCGTGACACCTTCCACACTGGCTGGCGGCGGCTCAACCCTCGCCGCCCCGGTCCAGCTCCACCCCCTTGCCGCCCTGGTCCGACTCCCCCTGGGCCCGACCTCAGATCAGCCTCCCCTCGGCGGCTCAGCCAACTTGCTGCCAGATTTGGTTACCCCAACTTCGGTCCAGCTCCCCCAGTTTCAGTTTGCTCTAGCGGCACCACCTTCTATGTGTGCCCTCACCCGGTCGTCCTTAGCCCCCCTCTGCATTGTATCGTGTGCTGACGCGTCTCTCATCTGCAAATCTAATTGCTATTGCTAGGTTTATCAGTTGGAGTAGGTGTCTTGGTGGGCCGATGAGATGAATTTTTGGGCCTCTTAAGGGTAGTGGGCTGACCACTTGACCAGGCTTTTTTGTTTTTCTTTGCAGCTGCCTCTCTCCATGCGTTGTCGGCCGCCGCGCGGGGGGAGAGGGGCTATTACCAGGAGAGGTGAGGCTCAAGCCTTACTAAGCCCCTGGCTTCGCCCTTGGGCAGATACCATAACATCTTAGCAGAAGGTCCTTGCTTCACCATTGTTTGTCTTCAATTTTAGTAGTTCAAGAACAAATGACAACCTTATGTATTGCGGCTTGTAGCCCGAGAATAAAGGTTTCTCTAGGTCCTTCATTAAGCCCTTGAATTTACAAAACTCTCTCTCACTATAATTTTCTTCTGCATCACGTAGCATCTGATCCAGATTATCATCATACGATCTATCTTCATCGAAAGCACAGTTCACAACCGGCATATCGTTTTCTCCCTCAACACCTTCCTGCATAATTTTTTGTTAACCGTGACTGGTCCAACATGTATACTCCTTTATGAAAACCCTTCAAATGAGGTGAGTTTCGGTCTCACGCTATTAATGTACTCTTCACTCACATAGTTCTCAACCATTTTTGATCTATCTACAATACGCATGTAATAAATTAGTGTCAAATTAGATTATTAATGCTACTATATATAGCTAGCCAGCTACGTACTATTTATGAAGCAATATATATCAAGAAATAATTAATATGTTGAAGTAAACTAGGCGTACTGACCCGTTCTTAAATTGCAGCAAACTACTAATTAAGCTAGATCTAAATATAGCTATCATCTCTCTTTATTACAAGGAATATAAATTAGAAACAAATACTAACTTCTAATCACCAAGCTAGAACAAATCGATCCATAAGCAGCAAGATTTACAATCAGAATGCATCCCCAAAGCCGGTTGCCTCCTTCAATTCAGCGCAATGAAGATAGATCTGTCGAGACCGGTCTAGCTTGGTATTAATTAATAACGCGGTGTATCCCAGATATGTCCAACCATAAACCATCTGTAATACATAATTATCACAAACGGTTCGTGTTAATAATCGTCTGTGAACTATCATAGGCGGTTCATATTAATAAACATCTATGATGTGTGCAAATATCACAAATGATTCATGTTAATAACAGTCTATGAACTATCACAGACGGTTTTTAATACGAACTGGCTGTGATGTCTTCAACTATCACAGACAGTTCGTGTTAATAACCGTCTATAAACTATCACAGATGGTTATTAATATGAACCATCTATAATAGTGGCTCATCACAGACAATAAATGGTCACTCCTGCAAAATCGCCTGTGATAATAACAGCACAAACGGTTCCCATGGACCGTCTGTGATAAGACGTCTAGTATAACTTATTTTGTAGTAGTGTGAGTATGGCTACATATTTTGATGTTCATGCTCTTACCAACTCTCCTCACTCTAAAAAAATATATGGTTAGTTCACATAGAATAGTTTCGGCAAATAGCAGTTTAATTATGCTCGAATACAACAGCATGTTGCATATATTGGTGCATCTATATAAACCTTTTTGGGTAAATTGAAGTCATATATATATATATATATATATATATATATATATATATATATATATATATATATATATATATATATATATATATATATATATATATATATATATATATATATATATATATATATATATATATATATATATATATATATATATATATATATATGCTGTTATTACTTCATTATAAAAGCCATACATGCTTAGAATGCACATATAATCTGCAAAAATGTAGTAACATGCTAAGCTTTTTCATCAAAGAAACATGTGAATTTCTAGTTTAATGTACTATATAGAATGCTATATTGGAAATTTTTTTAAAATAAAACTCAGCAAATATCAATTTAAAATACAATTTCTCTTCCTAGCTACTTGCAACAATTAATTCTATCGCTATCAATTGAGGTCTTCTTTACTTTTAACTATGAGCAAGTGTTCTCTGAAATGGTCAATTGGTCACATGTCTGTAGCGATTTCAAATTAAGGATCTCCATATCATTATCTGTAGTTTAGTTTCTTCAAGTATTGGTCAAGAAAAAGAAAGTTCTCTTATAAGATATATATTGCAAGTACAATTTGCTATCTCTTCAATAATCTGTTGTGTGTATGGATGGTTTTCAACAAGATTAGCATTGATTTCAATTAAATCTCTGTAAGAGTATGTCTTGATCTAATATACCTGGTAAAAATTGCTGAAACAATATTTTATTCTCCATTTTTAAGTTAAGTTCAAAAAATTTACTATATATGTGCTTGCATAGCATATATTTGTTACTTCCTCAAGTCATTTGAGGAATAAGGCAAATGAATGTTGGTATTGGGTTAATGCATAATATTGTTTCTTCCAATAACGGCATATGAAACTGTATCAAAAAAACATTTCTAAGTTCTTGTTTATACTTTTAAAGAAACAAACTATATATGAATGATCATTAATTGAAAAGCCACGCAAAAAGATCACCATAAGATCAGAGCATACATGTGTTGCGTGGCGTAGAATTATTTCTTTCTTCCTTTTTTTTCCTCGCCAACGTACATTTGTGTTGTGTGGCGTAGAAATTATTTATTTCTTCCTTTTTTTTCTCCCCAACGTACATTTATAATATAGGTATGGTAGCCCTTCCATCACTTGTAAAAGCATGGGCATAATCTTTTCAGGTTGATCCATAGATATCGCTCGATCAATCCTACCATTGAATTATAGATGCATTGCAAAAAGGTGCAAGTCCTTGATCGCATACATCGATCCTTTCTCTATATATAGACGCACATCCTCTCCCATAACCAAACCAAGAAACTATCACTTCCACCATGGCAACTGCTAATCTCCACGACTGGCCAGAAGCCATTGTACCAGTGCAAACTCTTTCCAACTCTGGTATGCTCACTGTGCCGCAACAATACATCAAACCTCCATCTGAGCGTCCTAGTGCTAGCATAGCTACCACAAATGATCCTAATCTTAGCATCCCAGTTATTGACCTTGCTAGCTTCTCAAATGCCCCTGATGAGCATCGCCACGCAATGCTAAAAGCAATTGCTGATGCATGTAAGAACTGGGGATTCTTTCAAGTTGTGAACCATGGTGTGGACATGGATGTTGTGAAGAGGATGAGAGGAGCATGGAGGGAGTTCTTTGACCTCCCCATGGAAGAGAAGAAGGTATATGCAAACTCGCCAATGACATATGAGGGGTATGGGAGCCGCCTTGGAGTTGAGAAAGGGGCAATCTTGGATTGGAATGACTATTACTTCCTCAACCTCTTACCAAGTGATATCAAGAACCTTGAGAAGTGGCCAAAGATTCCAAATGGCCTGAGGTATACCTATATCTTTAGTTTCCTCTATAAAATATGTTTATTTTTTATGGAAGCTTGTTCTTTATTTTGTCAATTAATTGCGAACCAACTTAGCAAGGCGTCCTTGATTCTAGTTCCTTATTATATAGATCCTGCAGTTTTTTGAAACAAGTTTTCATTGTATGTTTTAGTATGTAATAATAGAGCATCCATGGGCCTTGCCAAAGCAAAGTCCAATTTTATATTTAACATGTGTGAGCGACAGTTTCAGAAACAAAATGAATCAAATTCCAAGATATTTGGCCATGCTTCGAACTGTTCTTGGTGTGTGTGCAGGGAAGCCACTGAGAAGTATGCGTGCCAACTGATGAACCTTTGTGAAGTGTTGCTCAAGGCTATATCCAATACCTTGGGATTGGATGAGGACTACCTCCGAATGGCTTTTGGCGGCAGCGATGGCATCTCAGCTTGCATGCGCGCGACCTTCTACCCAAGATGCCCACAGCCTGACCTCGCCCTAGGTCTCTCTTCTCACTCCGATCCTGGTGGTATCACCTTGCTCCTTGCTGATGATAATGTCGAGGGGACACAAGTGCGTAAGGGAAACACATGGGTCACGGTGCAGCCAATCCCAGGTTCCTTCGTTGTGAATGTTGGAGACCAGATTCAGGTGATCGTTGTGGCCTTGAATTTTTACTTTAGCCTTCCTAATTTCGTACGTATTTTTTCAAGTCACACCGTACATATCAGTCTTGAAAAAATTTACACCATGCATATGTGGTAGTAAACTATATATTGAGTTGCTTCAATGATCGATATCAGTTTTAATTTATTGGCATGCATGACGACGGCAAGGTACCTATATACATGTAAGGATATTATATGTGATTGGTATACATGCATCATGCAGTTGGCGAGGTACCTATATATATGTAAGGATTTTTTATTTTTTTTTTGTGGTACGCCACTTTTCATGAGCACGTTAGATTTATTTGATCTAATTGCCACAGTGATCTATTACCAGGTAGGGGGTGAGACACTTTGACCATCAAAAGGTTAATTCTGTCTTTGCACCATATTAAATGGAAATAGTCAATGTTTACAAGGAAAGGAACTCATTACAGTTAACAATTTCCTTTTAAAAAATTGCATTAACACTGTAGATTAAGTTATTTATGGAGAATCACCCATGAGGCCATGACATACGGGATACACCAGGTGCAACGAAAGAATATATTTCATATCCTTTCTTTTTGAAAGGAATATTTCAAATCAAATGTAACATACAACCCAAATTATTATTATGCTAGAAAATTTACTTACTATGGAATTTGAAATTTGCTATATGATTATTTTTAACATATCTTTATTTTTAATTCGCATTCAAAACATTACTTAATTCAACCTGCTATAAAATTTTAAATTCATGGATTTGTTAAAAAATCTGTACCATGTTAAATTTGAATTAGTCTGCAATACCTATCTCAAACTTAACAAAAGTATGG
The DNA here is from genome assembly GCA_017311315.1 of Dendrocalamus latiflorus. Classification (NCBI taxonomy): domain Eukaryota; kingdom Viridiplantae; phylum Streptophyta; class Magnoliopsida; order Poales; family Poaceae; genus Dendrocalamus; species Dendrocalamus latiflorus. Next base: position 24,970,325 of record CM029646.1, on the reverse strand, counting down.
CTTACATATATTTTCTTTTGAAGCTATTTGAACTAAGTTTGTGCTAGATCTGATTATCCACTAGACTGAGATTTGGTCTTAAATCTAGATGTAAAGAACGTTTGAAATTTGGATGATGATACCGCCATTTAAATTTTAAATGAGTTTATCACAGTTTGGTATGGAGGGATATGCCTAATACATTACTATTTTAGGTATGCCTAATACATTGAAATTTCGAGTTCAATGGAACAGCGCGCGAGAGCATATGTATATCCTCGGTTAACTTGTAGCCTGTGACTGCTTACTATTGACGTCCTGTGACAGCTGCTTACTATTGACGTAAGTAATTTTGGGTTTGGCTGCATGCATGCGACTACTGATTCAGATCCTGAGCAATGGACGGTACAAGAGCGTTGAGCACCGTGCGCTGGCCAACTCGGAGGAGGAGCGGTTGACCATCGCCTTCTTCTGCAACCCTCGCGGCGACCTTCCGGTTGCGCCGGCGAGCTCGCTGGTGGGCCCGGAATCGCCGGCGCTGTGCCAGCAGCCCATCACCTTCAACGAGTACCGCAAGTACGTGCGCACCAAGGGTCCCAGCGGCAGGACGCAGGTCGAGTCCATCATGAACAACACCATGAAGCCAGATCAGCCAGCTGCAGCTTAATTGATCCCGTCCGTCTCGATCTACATGCATCCATCCATAGCTCGTTTGGCGCGTATATTGCATGTTAATAATAAATAATTGATCACTAAGAACAACTAGCACTTCAATCTGTTAGGGTCGATACATACGATGCATAGGCAGTTCAGAACTTCAGACGCTGTGTTGTGGTTGTTAGTGAGCATGTATGTGCATCATGCATGTAATATGTGATATGATTTGGAACCTTAATTTATTTTAGTTTGGCTTTTAATTCTATGTATACAATGTAAGTGCAATGGCCACCGGTAGTATGCTTGGTCTGGAGAACCGGCTTCAGCAACCTGTCGTTATTTTCATACAGATCCCAGCAAACATAGATTTGCTACAGTGCATTGCCTCATACATATTATGGTGCACAAGTCAAGCATGCACTGCGCAGAACACAACATATATAATAGCAAAGCCCATCAACAATGGCCAACCTAGGAACAAAATTTAAAGGGGCTAATCGGACTTGCTCACTAGTTTGCTAAATACCAAGTTGCCGGCCTATGGTAACCTGTGACTTGCTGCATTACCGGTGAGAGATAGAAAAATGCTATTACGGCTATAGCGGGCTATTTTAGAACTCCTATACAATTCATAGAACCTAAACAAGTCATAGAAAAGAGCAAAATTAAACACAATTCCACCAACACTTCATATCAGTAATGGAAACCTTCCAAAATCGTCGACTTTAAATCAATACTACAAACAGGGTCATCATAAACGGTTCGGAACCGTCATCACAAACGGTTTTTCGAACCATCTGAATTTATGGGTCAGTGATAATCGGAGGTTATCACAGACGGTTTGTGAGCCGTCTGTGATAATCACAACTCAGACGGTTTGTAACTAGAACCGTCTGTGAAGAACACTATCACAGACGGCTCGAATCAAAAACCGTATATGATACTCACACATCATAGACGGTTCTAGCTACCAACCGTCTGTAATGGATGAGTATCACAGACGGTTGGTAGCTAGAACCGTCTATGATATTTTTTTCATCACAGATGATTGGTAAATAGAACCGTCTGTGATGTGTTAGTATCACAGACGGATTTTAGTTTGAGCCATCTGTAATAACCCTTCATAGACGGTTTATATCACAAAATCGTCTGTGATAATTCATTCTATACCTTTTTTTTCTTTTTCTTTTTTTGGCTAACCTCAGGAAATGTTAACTATGCCATCTGAAAACAAGCAAATATAGTAAGAAAAACAGTACATATTCTATTTTTATTAAGATTAGAGCCTACCATTACAATATCCCAAAACAACAAGCAAGTTATCCATCTAGCTAACACAACAAGAACAGAGAAAAACAAAGATCCTCTATGCTTAGGCCTTCTCGCCCCTGATGCAGCGCACGAGCTGGATGTCTTTGACGCTCACCATCGCCGGCGTTGATTGAGCGTCGCCTTGGTAGCTAGTTACTTCTACGGTGTCTTGCCTCCTGTAGACTTAGGTGTCGTCTGCTTCGTGTGGGCTATTATGGTAAGATAAGAGTCAAGGAGGAGGAGAATGGCAAGGAGACTGGGTTTGGGTGATTATTTATAGGGGAGGGAGAGGCGGGAGTGCGAAATTTTTTGGTGCGGGGACGGAGAGGTGGAGCTACGATCCGTGAGGTAGGCATCTAGGCAGTAGATACTTGACTTCGTAGCTGTCCATGACCCCGCGTTCTTTTTTGCAACGGTGAAATCCCTAATATGACCTAAAATTGGCCAAGCGGAGCAGCGGCCCTTTGATGAACACCAAGGGAACCCAACTCGGCGGTGCGTGCACGACCTATCATCTGAAATTCACATGAGGACTAAGGTATTTTAACATGTTGTCAGAATGCACTACAGGTTACCAATAGAATCGTTAACCTGAGGCTGCGCGTTGACCCCTTTTACAAGTCGGTGCGCCGGCCCTGGCAGGCGATTGATGGACATTGGATCGGCGAGGGGCTACTATTGTGGAAGTGTCCTCACTCTACCTCAGGTCGACGATAACTTCGGCAAGACAAGGCGCGCCAAAGTGTGTCATGATAACTTCGGCATGGCAACACACATTGGAGAATCCACCCCAGACAAAGTCCGTGAGACAACCCCATACGAGGTCCGAGGTCCAACCCCGGATATATGCAATACATTCGTACGGTTACTTGTGTGTGATTCCTATTGAGTCTCCCTTTGTATCCTCGACGGTCTGTGAATCTAACCAAGGTTGCTTACAAAATTGTTGTCCAATCTCGTATTGATGACAAAATAGATTCCTAAAATCCATAAGGATTGCACTCGACTCCTCAACAATCTTAGAACTTTGGTAACCTTGTGAACCCTCTTGAGCATAATAAGGAAAAAGAATTAAACTAAAAATCTGAAATCGCTAACAGTTTTTTCCTTTTCATTTGAAAGAAGAAAATCAAGGACTTACTGAGGCAACAGGAAAATATTTCTGCTATCGATGGTTTACATCGCGAAGCTACAATAACATATCGAGTATCAAGTATTAACCACAATTTTACTTAGAAATGAGTCTCATAAATTCAGCTCATCAACTAAAAAGTATGAAGTAATTCTCTACAAACCAATTTCGCATTGAATTGCATCACTGTATGCAGCATACACACTCATAAAGCTAGAATTTATTCATGTGCAAGACCTGAAACAACAAAAGAAAAGCTGACAACCCTCTACCTTTGCTAAGCCTCCTCTCAGAAATAACCACTAGTGTCACTGTACAGCACTGCCTCATCTGAATCAATGTGACGTGTTTCTGAGCCAAGATCTTCGTGCCTTGAAATAAGCTAAGTATCATTGCAGCAATGGATGATAATGGCAGGAGACAAGCTTGCATTTTGCCCCAGGTAAAAGTGGTTCAAGATATTACTTAAATTGCAAGGTGAGTGCTATTTCTTAAAAAGGGCAGCTAGCTCCCCCTTTTCAGCCATGGATGAAATAATGTCACAGCCTCCCACAAGCTCCCCTCCAACAAAAACCTGTGGGAATGTTGGCCAATTGCTGTACATCTTTAGGGTCTCTCTCAACCCATGGTTGTGCTCCTCATCAAGAACATCAACGGTTTCAAAATCCACTCCATGTGCTTCCAAGATCCTCACCACCCTTTGTGAGAACCCACACTGGGGAGTGCTCCTTGATCCTTTGATGAAGGCCACCACTTTGTTCTCCTTCACCAAGCGATCTATCAGCTGTTCTAGTGGGACGGTAAGCTGAACATGACGTCCAGGAGTCAACCGCAAGTCTGGAGGCCTCTGTGGAGGTCCAACCCAGGTGTAGTTTCCAGCAACATTCCCAGGTGGTGCCTTGCCAGTGGCTGTTATATGTTCTTCCATCCATGATTTCCAGGCATTAGTCAGGACAGTTCGATCCGGTGTCTCCTCATCTGCTACTGCAACCTGTAGAAACCAGTACGATCAGATCTTCAAGTGGTATGCTCGAAATGAGAAAACAGATAATTATTTCCTGTTGAAAGATTTATCTTGTGCAGATATCGTTGGGGGCTAGTGATCGTACTAGTAAATGCAGCAGCAACACAATGAAATTTGCGCATTGCTGTATTAAGAGTCAGTGCAGAATCATTAGTGTGTAACTGTTGTATATTAAGGCCCCAGGACAGGCAGGACAATCATGCACAGAAGTAATTAAAATGGGGGGCAAGGGAGCATGGATTCGTGTAAAACAACCCTAAGCTAAAGAAATTGACAAGGCATCACGATGTTTTAGTAAGCCTTAGCATGAAACAGTAGAGGTAAAAAAGGAAGGATATCAGTATTCGTGAGCCCCTCTGCATTATCCAGGTCCAAGATGAAACTTTCGCATGAGCCTGCAAGTCCCAGAATTTGTTGAAAAGTACAGCTAGTGCTCCTTTTGGTTAGAAGCGAGAGAATTGCATGCGACGAGAGGCCAGCCAAATGGGCAATTATGCCTGTTGGGAGATTTTTGTCTGGTGCAGATATCATTGGGGGCAAGTGATCGATTGATCAGACTAGTAACGCAACGGCAATATAATGAAGTTTGCACACTGCTGTACAAAGAGTTAATACAGAATCACTAGTGTGTATGGTAAGTCTCGAGGAGAGGCAGGACAATGATTCACAGAAGTGATTAAAATGGGGGCAATGGGGAGTACGTGTTAGCCTAGAACAAGCGTAAGGTAAAGCAGTTGACAAGAAAACATGGTCTTTTAGTAACCCGTAGCATGAATCACTATCAGGAATCATGAGCCCCTCTGCACTGTTCAAGTCCAAGATGAAACGTTAGCATTAGATTGCTAATCCCAGAATTGGCTGGGGACAACAGCAAGTACTCCGGAGGTAATCAGCAAGGGAATTGCATAATTAGAGGCCAACCAAATGGCTGCTAATCTAGTCCAACAGGAGTGTAATCCAAATCGGATGGATGATGCGTATAGAACAATAGATATAGATAGATAGATAAATAGGTATACCTTAACGGAGGCGCATAGGTCGGCGGGCACCTTCCTGCGGTGGCCCTCGACGCTGGCCCTGACGTTGCGCGAAATCCCGAGGAACTGCAGCTCCCCGTTGGGGTCGTAGACGCCGTAGACCCCGGGCTTGGGGGGCAGGGCATCCTCGCCGTCGGGCAAGGGCTGGGTGGGTTCCTGAGGGATGGGGACGGGGGACGCCTCGGAGAGCTTCTTGAAGGCGGCGAGGGCGAGGGCGCGGGATGCCCCGCGGCGGGGAGGGAAGCAGCGAAGGGTGGAGGAGAGGGAGGCCGGGGCGGGAAGGAGTGGGGAGGGAAGGCGGAGGAAAGCAGCGGCAGTGGAGGGGGACAGAGCCGCCATGGTGGGAGCCGGGAGGGATGCGGCCGACGAGGAGTGGTAGACTCTCGAGGCGGCGGATGGAGTCGGATATCTCCCGACAGGAGTGGCCGATTGATTCCCTTCCCAAATGGACTGCATTCAACGGCCCACCTCAAGCCTGCCTGGAGGTGGAGGTGAGAAGAGTGGAGGCCTACGGTGGCCTGGACGGCCCATCCATTCTTAGCCGGATTCTTTTCAGTTTAAAACTGATTTAGGGTGTCTTTGGTTGAGCTTTTAGGAGCTGTTTTGCTTCCAAAAAGCCAAAAGCCAACCAAATGGGTGAAAACCAGAAGCTGCTTTTTCAGAAGCAGTTACTTTTGGGTAGTACAGTTTTGAAAGCACCTTGGACCCTGCTTTTGGCTTTTGGCTTTCTGCTTTTTGAAATGGTGAAAATAGAGAGCTGTTTCACAGTTGTTTCAAGGAAAATAGAGATAGGAGGTAAGTTTTATACTTGTTTGAACCAAACAGCTTACAGCTTTTCCACAGCCCACAACCTACAGCAGCTTTTCCACAGCCCACAGTTCACAGCAGCTTTTTCAGAAGTCACAGCTCAACCAAACACACCCTTATATTTATACTATCTACAGTAACAATCTTTTGAATACTACGTTTATTCAAGACAGAATCAATAGGAAGATTATAGTAAAAAATATATTGAGTTCAGCTGTACCAGCCAAAATCTCATACAACTATTTTTCTGTACGTACTACCTCTCGCAATCAGTCAGAATTCTAATGTTTAAGCTATCAACCTAAAAGACCCCAGCCCAACCTCCACCTCACGTGTTGTTACTTGTTTCTCTCGTGGCTACACCGACTAGCGATGACCTTGTCTCAGATTTTGCCGCATAGCATCTTCGATTAAAGCATTGTACCTTATCTCTTCCTCCCCCATCTTCGCTGACAAACCAATCCAAGAACATAAGTAATACTTGGTGGTGGTTGAGGAGTTACAGGCGTAGTCGATAGTTCTTAGGGGCTAACCATGGACAAAGATGAGGGAGGGACGGATGGAGTAGGCCAATGAGTACATAAGGCTCGAAGGAACCCGTCATACAGCAGGCTCATATAAAAAAGAGAAGAAAAAATTAATCTCATTGTTGGACGCCATTGATAAAAAGGCGGAACACAATACTCTTTCTGATAATGAGATAAATATGAAACACTATCTCAAGGAAAAATTGGTTCTCTTATTACGAGAGGAAGAGATGAAGTGGTATGAAAGGGCGAAAGTTAAAATCCTTCTTGAAGGTGATGATAATACCCGTTTCTTTCATTTGGTGGCCAATGGCAAACATCGCAAACAATACATCTTCAAATTAGAACAAGAAGATGGTATAATTGTTGGCGACATCGAATTGAAAAATTACATCACTAATTATTACAAAGGCCTTTTCGGACAATCACAGGACAATAACCTCTCCCTTGTGGAAAGTCAGATAAATGATATACCACAAGTCACTGCTGTTGAAAATGATATGCTTACATCAACATTTACTGAAACAGAGGTCAAAGAGGCTTTGTTCCAAATGGAACACAACAAAGCTCCAGGTCCTGATGGCTTCCCTGCAGAATTCTATCAAGTATTCTGGGAAGTGATAAAGGAGAATTTAATGGCACTCTTCAATGATTTTTATGAAGAATGCCTACTGCTCTTTAGTCTAAATTTTAGGATAATTACCCTTCTGCCTAAGACTAAGGATGCAAAACAGATTCAACAATACAGACCAATCTGTTTACTTAATGTCAGTTTTAAAATTTTCAGAAAAGTAGGCACGAACAGAATCAACAAAGTAGCGCAGACAGTCGTGAGTCCATCTCAAACGGCTTTTATGCCAGGCAGAAACATAATGGAAGGCGTGGTCATATTGCATGAGACCATTCATGAATTACACACTAAAAAGCTTAACAGGGTGATTTTCAAAATTGACTTTGAAAAGGCCTACGATAAAGTTAAGTGGTCCTTTCTACAACAAACCTTGAGAATGAAAGGCTTCTCACCAAAATGGTGCAATTGGATTGAGAGCTTTGTCACTGGGGGTAGTGTTGGTATCAAAGTCAATGATGATATTGGAAAGTACTTCCAATCAAAAAAAAGGTCTTCGTCAAGGTGACCCAATGTCACCTATTTTGTTCAACATCGTAGCAGATATGCTTGCAATCTTAATAAAAAGAGCAAAGGATGATGGTCAATTAAGGGGGGTCATCCCACACCTTGTAGATGATGGCTTGTCAATTCTGCAATATGCAGACGATACTATTATCTTTATGGACCATGACCTAGAACAAGCAAAAAACATGAAACTTTTGTTGTGTGCCTTTGAACAATTGTCCGGTTTCAAAATCAACTTTCATAAGAGCGAAATCTTTTGTTATGGCAAAGCAAAAGATTTTGAGGACCACTACATTGAGCTCTTTGGATGTGATGCAGGTGATTATCCCTTCAGATATTTAGGGATACCGATGCATCATAAAAAAATCCATAATGTAGATTGGAGGAGCATCGAAGAGAGGTTTGAAAAAAAATTGACTTGCTGGAAGGCGAAGCATTTATCTTATGGAGGTAGATTAGTCCTTCTAAATTCAGTACTTAGCAGTTTACCCATGTTCATGATGTCCTTTTTTGAAATACCGAAAGGTGTTCTTAAAAAATTAGATTATTACAGATCTAGATTTTTTTTGGCAAGGCGACAAAGATACAAAGAAGTATCGCCTTGCACAATGGGACATCGTATGTCGTCCTAAAGACCAAGGAGGACTTGGGATCATTGACCTCCAAGTCCAGAATAAATGTCTATTAAGCAAGTGGATTATAAATTTGCTTAATGAAGAAGGAACTTGGCAAACATTGCTTAGAAACAAGTATCTAAGCTCACATTCTCTTCCACAAGTCCATGTCAAACCCAATGATTCTCATTTCTGGAAGGGTCTGATGAAAATAAAATATCAGGTTTTGGCTTGTGGTTCCTTCAAAATTAATGATGGATCACAAACAAGATTTTGGGAAGATACATGAGTAGGCAATCGCCCATTCAAAGACCTTTATCCCACCCTGTATAATATTACAAATCGCCCGCATGATACAGTGGCCAATATTATGAGATCCATACCACTAAATATTTCTTTTCGGAGAGCTCTGGTGGGGGATAAACTTGATGAATGGGAAGATTTAGTATCCAAGATCACTCATATCCATTTAAATGACGAGAGAGATTTGTTTATTTGGAGTTTACATAACAATGGTCAATTTACGGTCAATTCTATGTATCTTCACATGATAAATCAGAATACGCCCTTTTCTCATAAAGTGATTTGGAAGTTAAAAATTCCTCTAAAAATCAAGATTTTCTTTTGGTATCTCCAGCGGGGGGTAATTTTAACAAAGGACAATCTAATTAAGAGGAATTGAAAAGGCAGTCAAAGGTGCTGTTTTTGTAATTGTAACGAAACCATTAAGCATCTTTTCTTTGATTGTCATCATGCCAAGACGATCTGGAGGACTGTCTATATAGCTACTGGGTTAACACCTCCCAGCTCTGTATCCCACATGTTAGGGAGTTGGCTATCAAATTTTGATTTAAAAGACAAGAAGATAATTTTGGTTGGGGTAGCCGCTCTGTGTTGGGCAATTTGGCGATGCCGTAATGATCTAATCTTTGCAAATTGTAAATATACGTCTTTCTTGCAGGCTATTTTCAGGGGAACATACTGGCTGCGGTTTTGGGCACTGCTGCAGCGTGATGATGAAACAAAGGAGTCTTTCCAGTTAGCGAGCAGAAAATTAGAGACCACTGCGTTGGATCTGTTTGCTGCCTATGGATGGAAATTTAATAATAGACTTTGTCATGCATAATTTTTGCATTCCTTGTTTCCCTATTTCATCAGCAATGGTGCTGGAACTTTGTAATAATGTAAACGCTGTGTGCGGTAACGCAGAGGCGGGAAGTCTTTTCTTCCATTTTCTAAAAAAAATATCGTAGAGCCCACCGTCGGAGTAGTATATTATGACCTCATAGGTCGTAGCTCTCCATCCCTCATCCTCCTCCTACCCTCCATCATGGCCCGTGCTAGAAAATGAGAGTTCGTTAGGCATAAAAACAATCGTTGTCAATGCATGATGATCCACGGACGATGGTTCAACAACCACATCAGATTGAAGCTGTTCGACTCTGTTAGGGCATCTCCAATGGTTATAGCTAGCAACTAACTATAAGACTTCCACATTATTTATATAGTACACACTAAAGCTAGCATTCTAAAGAACTATCTATAAGGATAGCTATTTAATGCTTACATGCACACACAGAATTTATAGAGGCTGCCTCGTTTGGCGTTATAGACTAATGCTTAAGGAAGAGCTGGCTCGATTTTTTTTGCATACTCTCTTTCTTCCACATAGGATATATGCTGATGTGTACATGCATATAGCTAGCTGACTCAGACCATTGAAGATGCCCTTAGAGATAGGTGTGATTTGTCATCACCATCGCTCTCCTTGTCACCCACCACCTCCATCTCGCACACCGTCCTGCCAGCACCGCTCAACGATTCAAAGATGGCGAAAAATTCTGCCAAGCTGCCGAATTTAGATATCTAGTCGACGACAACAGCAGAGGATATGTGGTGTAGCACCACTAGGGGGGCGATAACTTCGTGGGACTGCAGAACCTGGTCATCGAGTCAATGTCAGACAATGGGTAAATTGGTTTGCTTCCCCGTTCGTTTCGGCTTGGACTTTTGGCTTATTTTTCACTATTCAACAATTTTATCTTTTTCTGGTTTTTTTTACTTTTTTGAGCTTTTTTATTGGTTCTATTCGGTTGACTGTCCTAGCGGACTAACATATTTTTTCTATTTTAAATTTTTTAATTTAATTACGCCAAATAAGCCACCGTCAGCTACAGTGTTTTTGATTTTTAGCCAAAAGTCACTCAAAAGAAGCCTTTTTGAGCAGGACCGCTAGCTACGTGGCAAAATTTATCAAAAAAAAGCTACGTGGCAAAATCTGAGGAGGATCTTGGAGTTTTGAATTTTGGACGTTTCTAGCACTGTTGATACCCCAAAATTCCAAAAATAGCCGCGCTGAAAACACAATTCCAAAAATAGCCCCCAAACGACCGCACGATTAACGGCAACGCGACACGTGTCCAGTGGTGCGGCCGGGGAGCGCACCACACCTGAGTGGTGCGGTCCCCGACCGCACCACACTCCCGCCGTCACATCAGGCCAGTGGTGCGCCCTCCGGGCGCACGACACCGCGAGTGGTGCGGCCCCAGAGCGCACCACTCGGCTGTCTCCCGCCTGGCGCCATTTTCCTCCAGTCCCATCCCACCGAAAGCACTGAATTCAGCCGATTCCCTCGCCCCGTGCTGCATGCAGCCGATTCCCTCGCATTTCTTTATTTCTTACATGCGATGTGTCGAAGCTGGAGAGCCGGCCCCTACTCCGAACGCAGTGTATCTCGTGATACAAAGGGAGAGCCTGCGTTGGAAGACTTCAATCTTTTTGCATTTGTGGTAGACAGAGAAGCAGCAAGCAAGAGAGAGCGGAAGAGAGGGAGCTGATAGCGAAGGCAAGAAGAGCGGAAAACACAGGATTTGGAGTAATTTTGGAAGGGATCTGAATTTTTCGCAAGTGAGAAAGTTGTAGATCGTCTCGTGAGCTTCAAGAAGAGGTAAATATCATCTCAATGCATCTGTAATTTAATCATAGTGATTAGCCTGTAATTAGCATAAACGTTCTGTAAACGTTCTCCATATGTCTATATTTTATGTAATTATCGTGTTGTATTTTATAATTTATGTGAAGAAATTATGCGTTGTTGTTGTCCACTGTAATGTTAAAAGTTGTTTGTGGTTGTAGTGTATTCGATTTATTTGAAAAAATGTTTGTAGCTGTAGCATATTGTATTTTATATTTTATGTAAAGAATTTTTGTACTGCTGTTGTGAACCGTAACCTAAAAATATGCTAACTAGATTTTAGCTAGATTTCATTGATGTCATTGTGAAGCACTCTGGTAGTCGGAAGGGCTACTTTCGTAGGTTTTATTTGTATTAATATTTAGTCATTCTTGTAGCAAAAATCACTCAAGGATAGTAGATCTTGGTATGCATGCATATTTGTGAGAGCTTGCTTCGATGAATGAGAGATTATGGAAAAAAAATACGGAAAGCACACTGCTAGTCGAAAAGGCCAGTTGCGTAGGTACTGTTTTTATTGTCATGTACTCATTCTTGTAGCCAAAATCACTGAATAATATTAGATCTTGTTGTGCATGTTCGAGAGAGCGTGCTTCCATAAATGAAAGATTAGAGAAAAAATGTAGATGTTTAATTTACATAAGAATTAAGAAGTTAAAAATGATGAGAATTGAGTGGTTGGTTGGTTAATTAAGTAGAACAATAATAATAGAAATTAGGAGAGAAATTTGGAGAAATTGTAATTTATGTATCGCATAAATTAGGAGTAAATTTGATTTATGTAGGAATTTGTTAAGGCACTCCGTAAATTAATTAAAAATTACATTTGCAAATAAAAAAGAATCATTCATATTTGTATGGGATAGTTAGAACAACGAAATTCAGATGAAAATATTACGGTTGTATCTGCTAGGCGGTAGCTACGTGCTGTGTGATGGTACAGTTGTTGCCTGTGATATATACTAAGAGGGTTCAGTTTGGGCTTATGTTAGGTACGCCCTGGGTGACATCCAAGACTTGTTCGTGTTCTATGGAAGTGGTCTCGTACGGGACGGGCCGTACGGGGCAGACCTGAATAATTGTGACCGGACTGTGATCCGGGCACGCAATCTGAACACCATGAGCCTGTTGGAGCTACGGAGATGCGTGCGTTTCGGATTCGATCGGGACACCGCAAGGAACAAATTACGGATCGAGGCAGTGTATGCCACAGTTGGAGGTGCTACAGGGGATACAATGTGGCAACTTATAAAGGTGACGAGCGATGCTTCATGGGCGAACTACATGGAGGTCGTGTGCAACCCAGACGCATTGATATATGCCAGGCCAATGGTGTATGTTCAATTCGTGGAGAGGACAGAATCATCCGCCATGGGTGGCTCTGGTGGTGCTGGCGGAGATGTAGATCGTGCATTACTTTGCGGCGGTCATGAAGATGCTGATGAAGGAGGAGTCCATGAGTCAATGGAAGATGGTGACCAGCAGAGGCGCGTGGAGAATTTTCAGCCGAATGAAGGTGCCGAGAGGTGGTGGGCCGCGCGTGTTGACTGTCACGAGTACCTTGAGAACCAGGTGCAGGAAAGTGAGGAGGAGGACGATGTGGAAACAGAGAGTTCAGGAGAGGAGGAAGAAGGGGAACCTACGGCGGGAGGTGTGGTAGGTGGTGTTGTAACCACGGAGGGTGCGTACGTGCCATCCAGATTGGACGACATCGCAGCGGAATCCCTAGTTCTGCCACGGGCGGAGGAGGCAGAGTGGGGATTCAATGAAGGCAGACTCGTTGTAGGGCAGAGCTTCCGTAACAAGAGTGCTGCACAGCAAGCTATTGCCACATACGCCGTCAACATAAGCCGGACATATCGGGTGCATAGGTCCAACCCTGACACCTACATTGTGAAGTGTGTGGACGGCTCCTGCCCTGGCAAGGTCCGTGCGCAGCGGTTCAGAGGCGCTGCCACGGACTTCCGGATAACGGTGCTGAACAATCACACTTGTGAGCTTGCGGCGCCACTACCTAGGCACCGCAACATGACGTCGTCATATGTTGCACAGCTGGTAAGGCATCTTGTGGTTGCAAATGTATCCATTACTCCCAAGGTTCTCATGGCGAAGGTAGCGAACACGGTGGGGTATGCTGTGAGCTACAAGAAGGTGTGGCGGGGGAAACAGAAGGTACTGCGGAGTATGTTCGGGACATATGAGGAGGCATATGATCTGGTCCCGAGAATGTTGTGTCAGATTGCAGCAGCAAACCCAGGCACGTACATTAACAAGTACGAGCGGGTTCATGAGACGGAAGGGCCGAATTGTTTTGTGCTTGACAGAGTGTTCTGGGCCTTCCATCAGGTAATAGAAGGCTTCAAGTGGTGCCGTCCAGTGCTAACGATGGACGGCACATTCCTATCTGGCAAATACAAGGGTACAATCCTGACCGCGGTTGCAGCAGACGCAAATGACCGCGGTTCTGGGCCTTTACGTACAGTGCGAGCATATGCGTCGTGCTGAGAACGAGGCTTTTCAGATGCTGCAGCGTGGGGAGGGCGGCAACCGGGTTCTTGCTTCGGCGCGTAGCATCTTCAATGACCTCAGGAATGCGATCAAGGCCATGAGCTGTAGTCAGCACCGGGATGATGTCCATGCACGACGCGTCCGCGGAGAGCAGCCTTCAGCGCCGCCGTCGGCACCACCTTCAGCACGTCCGTCGCTGTACGGTGGTCGTCCGTCGCAGTCCGGCGGTCGTCCGTCGCAGTCTGGCGCACGTCCGTCGATGTCCGGCGGTCGTCCGTCGCTGTCCGGCTGTCGTCCATCGCTGTCCGGCGGTCGTCCGTCGCTGTCCGGAGGTCATCCCAGCTGCGCTCCCTCGTCCTCACAGCCTTTTGGACCAGCGGTACGACATTTGCCATCAGTTCGTTTGTCCACTCGATTGCCATTTATTCGTAACACACGTTTTCCTTGCAGCAGTTGCGAAGGGATAGCACGTTGCTACAGCCGTCGTCATCCCGGAGGGCGGCGGACGCATGTAATGATAGCGACCCTGAGACACCCCAGCAGATAGCGACATATGCGCCTGGCGGTCAGTCCACCCGAGCAGACACGCAAGGGCAGTACGAGTGGTTCGGGCAGACGTACCAAGGTTACACGGCGCAGAAGTACATGGGTGAATTCGCAGCGTCATCGTCATTCCAACAGCCGTATGCACCGGTATGTACGCATGTAGTGAACATACCACATGATACAAATAATGATTATAAACTTTTTTGTATTTTCCATTGCAGGACGTAGACCCCTCCGCCGATTGGCTGAGCTCTATTATAGGCCAGCAGTCGGCACTCCCCACAGAGATGTACCCACCACCGCCTCCGACGCAGACCTCGCAGTACGACCTTCGAGATGCACCGTGCTCCCCTAGCAGGTTCACCTTCTCGGAGGATCAGATACGTCGTCCGAGGCGGCGGCGACGAGATGATAAATGAATTTTTGTAATTGGGCTGTTGTAATTTTTGTGATGTTTTTCAAGTGCTTGATGGTTTGATGTTCAAATATGGTTTCCAGTATAAAAGGGTTGTTCTAAGTTCTTTGATTTACTACGCCATACAACCAACTGAGAGATGACAACACCGTACAACCCACATAATACGAAGGCCTCAGGCAATGACAACACGAAACAACACATACATTGCACGTACATGAAATGTAGCAAGTATTACAACCACCAACACACGAACGAACACAACAACTAAAATACAACACAACCGTACTTAACACATTACCAAAATAACTTGACGACAACATAGCATAAAACATTAGCAACATACACGAGGAGAACCTCCAGCACTACAACTTGAGGATAACAATAATCACAAGAAACAAAATAGCACACAACATTAAATTTATCTTCCACTCGAGTCTGTCCAAACGATGCCGCATCCCGACGGGGTCGCAACCCCCCACGACAACTCTGTCATGGCGAACATTGGCAGTCCTATTGCCCATTTCATCCTCCCACACCCAGAATTGGCAACCACCATGAGCTTCCTGCGATTCCATGACAAGAAATTTTTTAAACATACCACCACGATTTCAATGAACCCGAAACAATCTGACTCACCGAGTGATGGGGGCACTTGTAGTAGTGTCGCCCAGGATTCGCGGCCGTCTGTGATGTCCTACGTCTAACCAAGGTGTTGCAATTTGGGCACATCACCGTCGGTGCCCATGAAGACGTGCTGAGCTGACTCATTGCCTAGTCTGGGGGAGTGAGCACGAAAGAAAACTACATTGATTGTGAACAACTAACTCAGAAGGTGACTGATAACATGGCAAGGGAGTATGTGAGGGATGGCTCCGTTTTATAGGCTGTGTGGGGGGGCAGCCTCACGCACAAAGAACACAGACAGCACAATTCATACACGCACATAAAGGGGCACCTTTGCTTAGTGATATGACAAAACGGGCCAGCTTTCCGCAGTGACATCAAAAAAGAGGGCAGCTTTGCCCAGTGATATGACAAAACGGGGCAGCTTTGCCCAGTGACTTGACAAAACGGGCCAGCTTTCCGCAGTGACATGAAAAAAGAGGCCAGCTTTCCGCATTCACATGACAAAACATGCCACCTTTGCCCAGTGGGATGACAAAATGAGGCATCTTTGCTCAGTATTGCATTTTTTGGGACTTGTGATAACAACTCCACGAAGATAACCACCAATCCATCGCATGCTTAACAACGTTGCACATTACATCGTTACGGAAAGAGACCACATAACATGAAGGCGTCACGCACTTACAACACATACATTGCACATACATAATTTATGGAAAGTAGTACACCCAACAATTTACGGAAAGTAGTACAGCCAACACATACATGAACTAAAATACGACACAACCATAACCCTCGTTACCTACATGCCAAACGAGCCTCGTGGCACCCACATGGAGAATTGCTGAGGGGGCCGTCTCGGACGTGGCTGGCAGTCGTTGTAGTGGCATGCACATATGCAGCTCGGGTTCGCGCAGCAACATGTGGGATCATAAGAGCTTCCTATATTCACGACCTCCTCGTTGCCCCTCTCGCGTTGCATCTGTTCGCGGAGGTCGTTGTTCTCCTCAGTGAGACTCTCCATTCGGTACTCCAAGTCCCATATTCGAGCCCACAATGTATCCACATAACGATCAACATACCGTTCATGAGGAGGGTCGATCCAGCGGGAGAAGTCGCATTTTGCCATCTGCAAAAATAAGGACGGTAAACTTCGCGGGTCCGTACGCAGTACAAAAAAGTAAAACTACTAAATTGTACCCCGGAGCGTGAGCAGCGGAAGAAACGTCGCCCGCCATCGTTCGGGGAATCCAAGATCTGCACGACCGCGTACTCATTGTGCCTGCATTTCGGCCACGCTGGTTGAGCACGCCGACTTGGCATCAATCGGTACTGTGGACCGAACATATCCCTCCTTTCTAAGGGAATGTCGTCCTTCGGTGACCCAAATCCCACTGGCCCCTCGGCTTCCGACATGGTTTGTTCAAGCACGAAAGACAAGGTACTTCTTTGTTCGACTGAACAATTGCTGGGACCCCAACCGTGCTACTTATACCAAACGAGACATCTTGCTGCATCTTTGCTCTGAGAGATGACAGCACAAGTCTGCTTTCGCAGTGAAATGACAAAAGAGGTCATCTTTGCTCAGAGACATGACAACACGGGGCAGTTTTGTTCAAAGAGATGACACAGGACAGCTTTTCGGAGTGAAATGACAAAATTTGCCGGCTTTGCTCAGTGAGATGACTAAAAGATGCCAGCTTTGGACAGTGAGATGACAAAAGATGCCAGCTTTGGGCAGAGACATGACATAACGGGGCAGCTTTGCTCAGTGAGATGATAAAAGATGCCAGCTTTGCCCAGAGACAAGACATAACGGGCAGCTTTACTCAGTGAGATGACAAAAGATGCCAGCTTTGCGCAGTGACATGATAAAACGGGGCAGCTTTGCTCAGTGAGATGACAAAAGATGCCAGCTTTGCGCAGTGACATGACAAAACGGCCCAGCTTTACTCAGTGCGACGACAAAACATGCCAGCTTTGGGCAGTGGCAGTACTAAAGAGGGCATCTGTTCTCAGTGACATGACAACAAGAGGTCAGCTTTGCTCAGTGAGATGACAATTCAGGGCAGCTTTGCTCAGAGTTCGTATACAAAACGGGACCTTTTTCAGTGATACCGCAGCACTCCCATCTTTACTCACTGCTACCACCACGCGGACCAGCTTTAGACGTACGAGTAGAGACAAAACAGCCCCTATAAATTCGTATGCATTCCATTTCCCAGCGAACATTGCCCATCCAAACCCCATACTACATCGCGCTTCCCTCACCCTCACCCAACCGGGATGGACAAAGGCAAGAAGAAGCAATGGGACAAGATGGTGAAGGATTGGAAGGAGACCCGTGACATAGCACGGTCAGCTGCGGCCCGCGATGCCGCACGCGATGAGAAAATAAGGGCGATACAGGCCCGGGTAGAACAAGCCCATCGTGCTACGATGAAAGGTCCCCCCAGAGCGCCCGCGTAGCAACAACCCAATCCCGGACGTCCCCACCGAGCGTTCGCCACAACTACCACCTGAGGGGGAGACACCTCCCCTTTGTTGGTGCGGGGACGTGTGCAAGTTCTTCAAGTCTAAGCACCGCATCAGTCTAGGTATGCGTTACTGGGGTTGCGCAAACTACTCCAGTGACTACCCCAACCGCCGCTTTGACACCGCAACCTATCGGCAGCCGGTAACGACCACATGCACCATTTTCCCCTACCTTGTCTCCTTCACAGCACGCACTAACAATATCTCCAATGTATTTACAGTCTCCGGAGCTCCTGTGTGGCTACCGCAAATGGATCGATCTTGAGATCCACCCTGAGGACCAATGGACCCTTGACTTCGAGGAGTGGAATGTCACAAAGCAGAAGGAGTTGCTGGAGGAGGAGCGCCGCAAGCACGAGCACACCCTGCGTATACAGCGCGAGACGCAAGCTCATCTTGAAGCGTGCACGCGTACGGAGCAGGAGGCTCGCGAGATGGAGCGCGAGAGAAAGAGGGAAATTGCGGCTAAGGCAAAAGAGGCCGGAGAGGAGTTCAATGCCGAGCGGGCAAGGAAGGGAAAGTGGCCCCGGTCCACACAGTAGGTCGTACGAGCAGTTGGGTGGGTTAGTCGCATATCATGCTATATGTTATGCATGTAATAAAAATCTACGCGGCATGTTACTCCCAACTGTATTATGAAGTTTAATATCTCGTATTTTCGCATTCCATGATGTAATAGACCTAGCAAGTTATTTCCCCTAAGGCATGCATGTTAGGACTAGTGGTGGAATTCTGAACATTAGAAGTACAGAGTTCCACACATGCCACATGCCACTGGTCACATCACTTACCGCTTTATGTATCGAATCGTTCCTAAAAAAATGTACCCAAATTTTTTATGCATCTACAACTTACATTGAACATAAACTTCTATTACAACTTTATCTTATTTTTACGCAGTTTATAACTACAAAATTGACAAAACATACAAACATGACGCGGATTGCAAACCCTTAAAACATACCAAACCCTAAAAACATACCAAACCCTAAAAGTCACTTACCAATTTATATATCGATCGTTCTACGCACAATCGTTCCTAAAAAAATTTTACCCAAATTTTTTATGCATCTACAACATATAATCAACATAAACTTGTTTTACAATTTTTTTCAAATTTTTTTCTGATTCACAACTACAAAATTAACAAAACTTATAATCATACATGTTCAATATCACTTTCCTTCATTTCCTCCAATTGTTCATATCACATTTGTGCTCGAAAAATTTTTCTTTAAATTGCTTCCAATAAAACAATATACCATGATCGAAATTTGTTATTGTCACTTCAACACATTTTTCACGGTCAGCAATATAGGAAAATCACAAAAACACTAATCGTTACTTCACACAAATTTCGTTCGTACTCTACCAACCAATATTTTTAATTTTCAAAATTGCACAACTAATTACACAAGCAGTAAAGTGGACTTCACTTCAAATTCATATTTTTTTCACACATCATTTCATATATACACATAAATTTTTATTTAAAAAATTATCTTTACAAATGCATACAAAAATAACTTGAATTAAAATCCTACCCGTGCAAACCCTAACCGGGGGGGTGGGACCCACGGCGGAGTGGTGTGGTGTGGTGCCGCACCATTAGGGGAGTGGTGCGGTGCGGCACTGCACCATCTACGTGGCACGTACGGCGGGGGTGTGGTGCGGTCGGGGACCGCACCACTCAGGTGTGGTGCGCTCCCCGGCCGCACCACTGGACACGTGTCGCGTTGCCGTTAATCGTGCGGTCGTTTGGGGGCTATTTTTGGAATTGTGTTTTCAGCGCGGCTATTTTTGGAATTTTGGTGTATCAACAGTGCTAGAAACGTCCAAAATTCTGGAGTTTTAGGGGTTTCTCTTTTTTTTTCCCCTCCCCGTTGGAATTAGAATTGGAACTGGAATTCATCGGAGAGATTGACGGAGCCTCCTCAATGCCGTGCTGCCACTCGGTTCTCTCCGCGGCGGCCTCCGCCGCTAGCAGCAGGAGCACGCCCTCATGGCTGCACCGCCTCCACGCCAAGGGGGGCCTCTCCTTCCCATCCCACCTCCACATCGACGACCTCCTTTACGGCCAACCTCCTCTGCCGCTGCCGCCGCCGTCCTCTTCTTCCAATCAGCAGCACGCCGTCGCCCTGGAGCGGCCTCCCAAGGCTAAGCATCCTAAGCCCAAGCAGCAGCAGCAGCATCCACCCAACAACCCCTCCCGACCAAACCCTAGCAGTCCACAGCCGCCGATCTCCGCCGTCATCTCCGACATCTTCGCCATCTCCTCCGATCTGCCACCCCCCACGCCACTCAAGGCCTTCCGCAAGCAGTCCCGACCCCGCCCTCGCCCCGACAACTCCCCTTCTCTCCACAAAGACAAGAAGAACAAGGCCAAGAAAGATAAGAAGGCTAAGGCCAAGGCTAGGAAGCGCAGCCGGGCCGAGCGGGCCGCCGATGCGGACGGCGAGAGGTCCACCAAGACCGAGATCACCGTCATGGACACCAGCACCGACGGATGGAAGGCCGTTAAGCTGCTTGTCCGCAAGGGCGCCGTCTGGAAGGTCCGAGACAAGAAGGCCTCGGAGATCTCTGAACCTGAGGATCTCAACAAGAGCAAGAGGAGGGCCGGCCTTGTCTCTAAGACTAAGATGCAGAGGGACAGGGAGAAGGAGAAAGAGACCACCTTGCAGGTCACTACTATTACTTTCTACATGTTTTTGTGATACTGTCTTCATGCGCTATACTGCTTAATCTGCTTGCCCGTGGACTGTGAAAGCTCAGATTTATCTATTTGATTGGTTCCTCTGAACAAAGCTAGCATTTTTACGAAAATGTAGCATCCCTCTGTTGGAAATAATGATAAGAAAGTACGGAGGGGTGTTTAGATCATATGTTTTGTTCAGATTCACAAATTTGTTCCTGCTTGCATTGAAATGGAGATGTTCATTGAGTTCCTGGACAGAGATGTAATGCCCTCCCCTGGGATGATTCAGGCAGGGCGAGTGGTGCATTTGGTCACTCCAAGATGTTGTTAGGTGCCTGCGTTCCTTTTGGCTGATAGTTTTGGTTCTACCATGAGCATATCTGTGAACGAATCGAATGCTGATAAGCCGATAAGCCGTTTTGAAAAGGCTGTCCTAATAAGACGCTTTAAAACGGTGAAGCCATCCCGTTTGTTTGTTTATTCATGGGAAGCCATAGGTTGAAAAGAACAGAGCCAACGTTTGTCTATTTGAGTGTGCTTTGCTTGTGCACATCTATGTGCCCAGTTCACACAAAATTGTGCACATTTGAGCCTGCACACATACATTAAATTGTGCAAGTAGGGAAAATCAACTGTTCCTCATAAAATGTTATTGATTTCCATGTGCTTTATGCAGAAAATTCGTATCTTGTCTTGTGAGGTGTGGTAAATTGCTACCCTACTTCAAGGGCCATATGTATTGCTAGATGTTTTTGATGTTGGGAATATATCATCCTGTGCAGCATGTTTTGATTGACCAGAGTACAGAATGGATAGTTCTAGTAATTAGTGTTGCTTTGCTCATCACTAGGTTGGCCATTGGTATTATAACTGCCTCATGAGCAAAATGAATTGAGTGCCAATGATCATTCTCGTTGTAGAGTGATGGTTCTGGAACATAAGCTTTGCGATTATTCACATGGTAAAATAGTAATAACATCAATGGAAGCGAATTAGCAGCCAAATAGCAAAAATCAAGTGGATGAAGTACAATCTCTTGAGGATGCATAGCCTTTTGTCTAATGCATGTTTACTCCAGGGAAACATTCATGCTAGTAGTGGAGATGTGATGAGTGGAGATGTGATAAAAGAATCAGATGATCCCATTCAAACTCTAAAAAGGTAAACCTGATTAATTCATTTCTGATAGTAAGGGTGCTCTGCGGTTGCAACCCAAAAGCCGATAATTGATGCCCGTTCTGAGATGCTAAAAAAAATTTCTTCTATATGAACATTGCAGACCTAGATGCTCTGAAACAGTACCAGAAGGCCAAAGTGCAGGAATTCTTCGTTTACAAACTACAAATAGAGGCAAGAAGAATGGGTTAGCCAGCCCTAAAGGTGACTTGAAAGGGAAATGAAGCCAATAATCACATAGCAACAACATTGTCATTACTTTGAGATTATCATTGATCCCTATTAGATATTCTGATTCCTATTATTCTTGGCGTCTGATGCTGGAAGAATGTCATGTTTGAAGATGAGCTCTTGCAAAGTCATCTAAATGCTTGTGTTAGCCAATGTTGCAGTGGATGGGGATTTGACTCATTTCTTTTGTTTGAACTATCATGTGCTGCAAGCCTGCAACTTAGATGGGTGGTGTAAATGATGTTTATATTGGTAGCTCAGTTGTACAAGTTCAGTTGCCACTGTTGGCAACTGTTGCCTGTATGGTTTAAGAATTGACCGAATAACAAAAAGTTGTTGTTTCTGTGATATTATTTTGCGCAAATACGTGGCTTCTCATCTTGTTGGAGTATCTTGCATTGTCATCATTATATCTTTTTAATTACCGAAAAAATCATTATGTGGCTTCTGTTGAAAAATCATTATCTCTTTTTAATTACCGATGCCCCTAAAATTGTTTTATTCTATTGAAAGTTTGGTTAAGTTTCTTTTGGGAGAGAGCTAGCTATGATGTGGTGAATAGGGGCGTCTCATATGGGAGGTCAAACCGGTCTGTTTATACTAACTTTTAGCTTTGGCTTCTGAATAGTAATATCTTATAGAGAAAAATATTTACGTGTGATTTTGATCGATATAAACGAAGTCACTATAGTATGTACTACAATCGACTAGTAGATTCTATCTTGAAAAACACTCTGTTTAAAAGTTGGGTATCATAGAAAACCATTTACGATATAAAAATAGTTTTGGCTTATGAATAGTAACAGTTTGTAAAGAGGTACTTATATGTGTTTCTGACAGATATAAATGAAGTCACTACAGTGTGTATTATAATTGATTAGTAGACTCTTTAAAGAACATTCCGTTTAAAAGTTAGGTATCATAGGAAAAAACAGATTTTAGATACGCTTTATGTTTTGCCTCTCGTGGTTGTTTTATCCGGACTGCGAGTGGAATACTCGTTTGGTCAGTTCATGCTACTTCCCTTTCAACTTTTTCCTATTTTTTATCAATTTTGCATTAT
This sequence comes from Dendrocalamus latiflorus, assembly GCA_017311315.1. NCBI lineage: Eukaryota > Viridiplantae > Streptophyta > Magnoliopsida > Poales > Poaceae > Dendrocalamus > Dendrocalamus latiflorus. The sequence goes on along the minus strand of CM029646.1, from coordinate 24,947,329 downwards.
TTAAGATGCTAATTCGGACATCTTTGTAGTCCAATGTTGCTAATTCGGACATATTTGTAGTTCAATGTTGCTAACTGTGAACTGTAAAGTCAAGTTTAGCAACACAGTAACTATCATGCAAACATTATTTTTGAAAAGGAAGGATTAGAACAGGACCATGCAAATCCAATAGACATCTCTGATCTCACATAAATAACGGACATAACGTCCAATCTTATTACGTGTTTGTTCTTTTTTGGGCTCATGGCTATAACTTATATCTTTTAACTAAATTTTTTAAATTTTAGATTATTCGTGATAGAGATTACGAAGAGAAATACTCGCTTGTAATTTTAGTTGGTACAGATATTGAGCTTTTAACGTGTACTAGAATTAACTTGTAGACTCTGTTTTGAGAAAATATTTCGTTTGAAAGTTAGGTACTGTAACAAAAATTAAAAGTCACTTTTAGAAGCAGTAAATAACAGACGCACACGTTCCTCATAAAATAGATTCAGAATTACATGACGACAACTACTACTACATGCTGCCCAACAAATCACTAAGTAAACATTCCGTGAACTTCACATTACTCTACCGACAAGAACAAATAATACTCTTATTTGGTATCAGAAATGGCAAGCTGGACAGGACACCATCAGCCCTCAATGGCAACACCAGGCACCACGACCTTGATCTTCCTCGGCTTCTTGCTGGCTCCGGCAGCAATGATGGCTGGGAGATGCTTCTAGTCATAGGCCGAGAGATGCACTCCAAGTGCTGCTCTCCCTGAGGGATCCAGATTCCCTGACCACTGAGCATCCCACTCTATCGCCTTCGCCATGCTGCATGCCATGCTTGGCCCACCCTGCTCAGTCAGGATCGCGGAGTTCTGGTACAAGATCAGAAAACATGTTCGCATCAACCAAGTGGCTCCAATGGCAATGTAAGTTATCCATGTTCATGCTGTTTTGTGTACTCACCTGGGGAAGAACCTCTCAAAGATCATCCTGTAGCAGTAGGCCTCTTTTGTTGTCGGAGTGTTGTGCCGGTAGATGAACTTTGCATTTGATATCATCTTGTCAGTCGCCTGTGTTGATTTGTGATCCAAATTCTATACATCAATTAGGCCAGCTTCTGGACGGAGCGTAGCGGAGGCCCGTTGCCGGAGGCTTAGGGCCGGAGCGGAGGAAGGAGGGTCTATCTCCTAGTGAGCCTCCAAGATTTAAGGCAAGGTTACTAGCTAAAGGTTTCAGTCAGATTCCGGGTGTTGATTACAATGATGTGTTCTCCCCAGTTGTGAAGCATAGCTCAATCCGTACATTCTTTAGTATTGTTGCTATGCGTGCTCTTGAGCTTGAGCAGCTAGATGTGAAGACAGCATTCTTGCATGGAGATCTTGAGGAGGAGATATACATGGACCAGCCAGAAGGGTTCATAGTGCCTGGTAAGGAGGATTATGTTTGCAAATTGAAGAAGTCCTTATATGGTTTGAAACAGTCTCCTCGTCAGTGGTATAAGAGGTTTAATTCATTTATGTTATCAAATAACTTTAAAAGATCTGATTATGATAGCTGTCTCTACATTAAATTTGTTGATGGATCACCTATATACTTGCTGTTATATGTTGATGATATGCTGATTGCTGCCAAGAGCAAGAAAGAAATCACTGCATTGAAGGCTCAGTTGAGCAGTGAATTTGAGATGAAGGATCTTGGTGCTGCTAAGAAAATTCTAGGTATGGAAATTACTAGAGACCGTGCTTCTGGTTTATTGTTTCTTAGTCAGCAAAATTATATTCAGAAAGTGCTTCATCGTTTCAACATGCATGATTCAAAGCCTGTTAGTACTCCAATTGCACCTCACTTTAAATTGTCAGCTTCACAATGTCCTAGCACTGATGAGGAGGTTGAGTACATGTCCAGAGTTCCGTATGCTAGTGCTGTTGGGTCTTTGATGTATGCCATGGTTTGCTCTCGTCCGGATTTATCTTATGCTATGAGTATGGTCAGTAGATATATGGCTAATCCTGGTAAAGAGCATTGGAAGGCCGTTCAGTGGATTTTCAGGTACATGCAAGGCACATCGGATGCTTGTTTGAAGTTTGGCAGGACTGAAAAGGAACTCGTTGACTATGTTGATTCAGATTATGCTGGTGATTTGGATAAGCGTAGGTCGCTCACAGGTTATGTATTTACCATTGGAGGTTGTGCTGTGAGCTGGAAGGCACATTTGCAGGATGTTGTTGCGCTGTCCACCACTGAAGCAGAATATATGGCTATTTGTGAAGCAAGTAAAGAGTCAGTTTGGCTGAAAGGTTTGTTTGCTGAGCTTGCTGGAGTTGATTCTTGCATTAATCTGTTTTGTGACAGCCAGAGTGCAATTTATCTCACTAAAGATCAGATGTTTCATGAGAGGACAAAGCACATTGAGATTAAATATAATTATGTCAGAGATATTGTTGCAAAGGGTAAGCTAAAGGTATGCAAGATTAGCACTCATGAAAATCCTGCTGATATGTTGACAAAGCCAGTTCCTGTTGCTAAGTTTGAGCTTTGCTCAAGCTTAGTTGGTATTACAGCTTAGCCCAAGAGGCTGTGTGGCGCCGAAAGTATTTCTTTCTTTGTGTGTGTTCAGGGGTGAAGGATTGATTTATGCTACAGGAAGGAATTTATCTCAAGGTAGAGTATGTTGATTTGTGATCCAAATTCTATACATCAATTAGGCCAGCTTCAGGACTCCGCTCCGGCCCGCCCATTGCGCAAGGCCCGTGCACCCAGGGACGCCTGGGGGGTGCGGGGGGGCGAAGCCCCCCCCCCCCCCCCCCCCCCCCGCGCGGTGTGGATCCTAGTCGAATTAGGATTTCCCTGATATATATATATCCTGTAAGCCGCTGTTTGGGATAATTGAATGAGAGTTGTAAATCCCCGACGTTGTAACCTCACCCCGATATAGTGAAGATTGTTGCTGGCTGACGCCCGTGGTTTTTTCCCTCTCGCATTGGGAGGGTTTTCCACGTTAAATCTCGTGTCTCTCTGCGATTGATCTTGTTTACTTCGTCGTTCCTCCGCCGTCTCGTGTAACAGCCTGCATCAGTGATTTCATATACGTAGCTTGCAATCAAATCCTTCTATGGACAAGGAGTTATTTTTACCAAAATTAACATGAGAAGGAATTGTTTATTTACATTTGATTCTGCATGAGCCTTTAAACCACCAATCCAGCTGTACCCAACACCATCACTGCACTGCTCCTTCTGCCTGTACAGAATATGCTGCAACCAAATTGCCACACAACAGGGACTGTTAACTCCACTACTCCTTTAGGGCCTGTTTGGAATAGAGGAATTTTACAGGAATTTTGCAGGAATTTTGCAGGAAACAGTTTAATTCCCGCAAGAATCGGGAAAAATTCCCGCATTCCAAACAGGGCCTTAACATCTGAATGTAGGAATTTTACAGAGTTTCCATAGCAACCACTGAAATAAAAATGTCACCTTTGGCAGGGATGGTTGCTCCTCATCGTCAAATGCTTTTCTCAGTACCCACTTCTCAATTCTTCCGAGATAAGGCCGGATCTGTAACATTAGAAATGGTTATTATTTGAAAGTAGATATTTAACAACAATGCGGAACACTCCTCTGGATTTTCTATTTTGCGAGGATTTTGAGCGTACCATCTTCCACTCAGGATCTATGCTCATTGCCTCATTGATGAACTCCTTGTCCAAGAAGGGCACACGAGCTTCAAGTCCCCATGCAGATCTTGCCTTGTTGGCCCTGAAGCAATTGTACTGATGCAGAGCTTTGATCTGCAGAACAATTGATGTGTCTGGGTATCTGGATCACATGTAAACTTCTTTCTGCTAGTATTTTCTGAACATTTCTACTTAATGCACCTTCCGACAGGTTTCACAGTGAAATTCCTCCTTGTTGGGGGGCTTGTGGTAGTACAGGTACCTTCCGAAGATCTCATCTGAACCCTCACCAGAGATGACCATCTTGACCCCAAGTGACTTGATCTTGCGTGACGCCATATGTTTCAGTGTGATATATCACATCTTCAATTGCATCAATGTCGTCCTGCAATACTTAGTGCAGTTAGTACTAGTAGTCTAGTATGATCAACAGATGAAGCTATGGCTGCTCATGCTTGATACCTGAACAGTGAAGTGGAACTCATGGTGCACGGTGCCCAGGTAATCGGCAACCTCCTTTGCAGCCTTCAGATCAGGTTATCCCTGCATAACAAAGGTAACAACATGTAAGTGCAATTTGTTTGGAACTTAACAACTAGAAGCCTCAAAAAGCAGTGTGTTCCTTTCAGTTTCAGACCTGAAGGCCAACAAAAAAGGAGTGGAGCTTAGTCCCCCACTGCCTTGCAGCCTTTGCCCCTGCCAAGTGACGAACTGTGACGACCGCGACCAAAGACGAGTCGAGACCACCAGAATGGAGAACACCGAATGGGACGTCTGTCATAAGCCTCTTGATGACAGACTGAAAAAGGAAGACATAATTGGACCATGGTGAGTTCTGAAATTAATTTGGTTAATGTTCGATTTTCAGACAGAGTGTAAGAACCGGTGCCCTTTTCAAATGCCTTCCTGAGAGTGAGTGGGTCGTAGGGAACTGAGGGAATGGCCTCAGAGAACCAAGGAGGGTTGTACCATCTCTTGTAGCCAGCTTCCTTCCTGGAGTAGAGATGGCCAGGAGGGAAGATCTCGAAGTGCTCGCAGTCATCGTTCAGCCCCTTCGTCTCTGAAGGTATCAACGAAGGAGCACCATCCAGCATGTCAACGAAGCCCTCTCCGTGCTCCTCCTACTATATATCAAAAGGTTATTACTATTCAGGGGAAGAAGATGATGCTGATTTATTTGAAGGGTGGCTTAGAAGTCTTGGTTAACATATTGGACGTCTCGGTTCCTGGCTCATACTTAAGGTATAGTATGGTTTCACACTTACCCCCTCACTTTCCTGGCATGGTTTCACACTTGTCTCCTTACCTGCTTGGCATGATCTATATATGTAACCTTTGGTTATTCATTCTATTCATTGCATGATTGCTCTAAATATTCCACGCTCTCATGGTATCAGAAGCGATTGCTCCTGCGACCGTACCCTTCCGCTAATCCCACCAACATGGCTGGTGAAGACGATGCCGCCACCGCCACACGCCACGAGCAGGAGGCCGTTGCTGCGCACCAAGCACAAGGTACTGCCACGCAACAGAAGACCGCACAGACACTGGCCCTCTCCAAGGTCGCCTCTATTGCTTTCCTCCATGCCTAGGTGTACGGTCTCTTCAACATCAAGGCTCTCGTCCCTGTCATCCTAGATCTAGCCTCTTCAAACTACAACAAATGGTGCAGCCTCTTCCTCATCACCCTCAGCAAGTACGCCCTCTTAGACCATGTGCTCTCCGACGACGCCCACCCCGACGTCACCGACTGTATCCGGATTGATTATCTCGTTCTCTCATGGCTCTATGGCATCATCTCCACTGAACTCCTCGAGATCATGATGACTCCTACCTCCACGACGCGGCTCGTATGGGTGGGCCTCAAGCAACAGTTCATCGTTAACAAGGAGACACGTGCCCTGCACCTGGACGCAGAGTTTCACAACTTCGTCCAAGGTGACCTCTCCATGTCTGACTACTATCACAAGCTAAAAAGTATGGCCAATGCCCTCGGTGACTTGGGCAAACCGATGCCCGATTGCACCCTTGTTTTGTCCGTTCTGCGTGGCCTGAACACGAGATTTGCATACAAGGCAGCTCTGCTGACGCGGTAAAGCCGTTCCCCTTGTTCATCAAGGCCTACTCTGATCTGCTACTCAAAGAAATCACGATGTCAACTTGTCCCTCCGCTCCCTTCACAACCCTTATCACCACAACCCCTACCGGTAATGGGGGTCTCGGCAGTGGTGTCTCCGGGGGTAGCGGCAATACGTCTGGCCGCCGCTCCACTGGCGCACCCCAAGGCACTCCCTCCGGTGGCACTGACAGCAGTGGGAGCAGATCCAATTGCTGTCATCACCGCGGCAACGTCGGCAGCAACACCAAGCCCAACGGTGGAGGTGCGAGTGGTCACTCCGGGGGTGGCACCTCTAGTTGGCCGCCCTTCTTCTACAACCCCTATATTGGCACCATCCAGGTGTGTCCTGGGCAACCCCATCTAAGTCAGGCACCCAGCCTCATTGGCCCGCCGCCCTTAGAGCATAGCACCAGCCGCGCCACGGTGGTGCACCCCAGCTGCACGTGCTAGCAGCCGCCCAACTCCAGGGCGGCTACCCGCTACCCTCGTACCCGTCACCCTCGTTGTGGCCTCCTCGGGTCGGTCCGGGTCCTACTAGGGATGGCAATCGGGCAGCAGGGGTACGGGTAGTGCTCGCCCATACCCGTACCCGCGACCCCAATTTACACCCATGGGCATACCTGCGAAGGACGACGGGTAAAGAACCTCGCCCATACCCGTCGCCGCGGGCATATGCGTTTACCCGCGAATTGAGTGCATCACATTCACACATCATCAATGCATCACACATGTATAAATCAGAAGAAACTGAACAAGATGCAACAACAAGAACATATTTACAAGAGATGGGGAGGAGGGATCATTTTTTATCACCAATTGTTGGGATGGTGGTGACGATCTCACCGAGCTTGAGCATGTAGAGGATGGTGGTCTTTCCGGTAGCATCAAGACCGACCATGAGGATCCGCATCTCCTTGGCGAAGAGCCGGCTGAACAGCTTCCCAAACGCCAGCCCCATCTCCCCCTCCTCCTTCGCTCACCTGCAACACGATCCGCACACACCATTCCTTGCTCAGATCTCAACACGAGACCCAGCTCCAAGACCAAACGGATCACAAACCCTAAGCAACGGCGGATCGCGACGAACCCATGCATACCATGACGGCGCAAACCCAACCTAACCCAATCAAATCGTCGAGCAGATCCCACCGAAACCTGTAGAGATCTACGACTCCGCGCCACACGCGGCCAAAAGAAAGAAACCAAGATTCGCAAGGGGAGAAAACGGTCGGAGATCCAAGAGCGGACGGACAGATCCAGCGATCTGATCCCTAGATCGGGGACAGATTCGATTTGAAACCAGATGGGATGCATCGATGGGGGAAGGGAGGTAGGGCTCACTTGATCTGCTCGTGGTTCCGGAGGAAAATGTGGGGATTGCTTTCAGGGTGGGGAGATGGGGTGAGAGGGGGCAGAGAGTTATCTGGGCGGCGGGGGGGAGTTTTAGGGTTTATTATTTTAGGATAGCCCACCTGTCAGTTTATTTCACGGGTAAACGGGCGAGACGGGTACGGTAGAGCTAACCCATACCTGTACCCGATGGGCAGAGATTTCCCCCCATTTTCATACCTGTGGGTAAAGAATACATCCCATACCCGACTCTATTAGGGTATTTACCCACGGACACACGGGTAAACGGGCACAATTGCCATCCCTAGGTCCTGCGCCTCTTGGTCTTGGTCCATGGGATCAGTAGTTATTGGCAAACTCTTTCAACACCATGACTCTTGTTTCCCCGCCAACCACCGACTGGTACATGGACTCTGGTGCAACCACGCACATGACATCGGACGACTGTAACCTCTCTCGTTCCCATCCCCCTCACTCCTTCACTCCTTCCACCATTGTTGTCGGTGATGGTTTTCTGCTACCCGTCACCTCCACTGGTTCCACTAGTCTTGGCCCTCTTTATCTTAATAATGTTCTTGTCACTCTACACCTTATCAATAATCTTATTTCCGTTCGTCAATTCACTATTGAAAATAACTGTTCTGTTGAGTTTGACCCTGTTGGCTTTTCTATAAAGGATATTCGTTCCCCGAACGTGATCGCTAGGTGCAATAGCCCTAGACCTCTCTACCCTTTACGCCTGCCGACGTCTACCTCCCCTTTGTGTGCACTTGTTTCCAGCACCTCCACCTCCCTATGGCATCGTCATCTCGGGCACCTTGTCCATAAGTCCCTATCTCGCCTTGCTAGTGCGTCCACCATTGCTTGCAATAATGAACCCGCTGATACTATCTGTCATGCGTATTAGCTTGATCACCATGTGTGTCTACCTTTTGTTACTTCACAGTCTCGTGCTCTCAAGAATTTCGATTTAGTTCATTGTGACCTTTGGACCTCGCCTATCGTCAGTGTATCCGATTACAAATACTACTTGGTTATGCTTGATAATTGCTCGTATTACCTTTGGACGTTTCCTCTACAACTGAAATCTGATACTTTTGCCACTATCTCGCACTTTTCCTCTGATGTTGCTACTCAGTTCAGCACTAAAATCAAGAGCATTCAGTGTGATAATGGCCGTGAGTTTGACAACTCCACCACTTGCACCTTTTTCCTCACCCATGGCGTTGTACACCGCATGTCATGTCCGTACACCTCTCAGTAGAATGGCAAAGCCAAACACATTATTCGTTCCACTAATAACATTATCTAGTCTCTTATATTTCAGGCTAGCCTCCCTTCGTCTTACTGGGTTGAGGCTCTTCATACGCTACCTACCTTCTCAATCGTCAACCCACAAAAACTCTCAATTTTTTCACACCTTTTTTGTGCTCTTTGGTGTTCCCCCTCCTACTCTCACCTTCATGTTTTTTGTTGCAAGTGTTACCCGAACCTTTTTGCCACTTCTCCTCACAAGCTTTCTCCTCACTCCACCATATGCGTGTTTCTCGGCTACCCATCCGAACACAAGGGATCTCTCCTCCAATCGGGTCATCATCTCCTGCCATGTTACGTTTGGTGAGTCCTCTTTTCCCTTTGCCAAGCTCACTGCCCAACCCTCTTCTACTAACCTTGATTTTTTATTGGAGCTTGATTACACGCCGATGCCCATTGGGCTCCATGTCATGCAGGTCCCAGTGCTCCTCTTGGTGTGAACCGCCCGCGCATGCTCCTACCAACCATAGAGCCGAACGACGCTACCTCCCCTGTACTGGTTGTGCGTGGCTGTAAGATCGAGGAGGCCGATTAAACGGGGTTGAATAGTAATTTCTAAAGATTCTTCTCTTAATTAATTCTATTTAAGCTATTTGGATAAAACAAAGAATATAACGTGAAAGCTTAAATCAAATTAGTTTTACCATAAACAAAGCCTAAATCAACTAGATTTACTTAAGTGCACCAATAATCTAAGTCTATATCAAATGTTTGCAATTTTAGGATAACAAGCAATTAATTTAATTATATGAATTTAAATTGCTTGAAAGTAAATTGAATACAAGAAAACAAACCACAAAGACACGATATCTTTTTACCGTGGTGTTCAGATATTTGCCGGTCTTCCCTAATCTACGTTGATGTTAGTCCAAACGAATTGGACCAGTTTTACGAATTAAGTCGAAACACTTCAATCCACTAGTGGTAGCTTCTTTCCTCTCCGGGTAGGTGAGCTCCAACCTTCACAACTTTGTCTGGTCTTCTCACAACCTTTTTTGAGAAGATCATCGTACACGACGCCTCCAACGCCATCTAGGAGTTAGCAAACTCCAAGAGTAATAAGTCAAACTCCTCGCTTGACTCTCACCATGTGCAACGAATGCACAAGCTTGAATGGATACACAATCCACCTTTAGATGCAACACATGAAATCTAGAGCCTTCTTCATTGGTCAGAAGGTGTAACACATGCATAATTGAGAGAAGGACCTTACACTAGTTCAAGAGTGCAAAAAGTTATTCTCCAACTAGCCACAAGTTATTCTCTAACCGGCCACAAGGGAGTATATATACCCCCACACAAGAAAGCTAGCCGTTGGAGCTAAATCTCTTGTATTGATGAGAACAATATTCTACCTCATACAAGTTCTTTGTGTATTCTCAAATTCGAGCACATTGAAGATTTTGGAACCCCAAGGAAGGAGAAGGAGGTTGATGCCTACCCAATCAAAGCAATGAAGTTCTTTGTGTTTCCTATTGAGCATGTTATTATTCAATGCAAGGTTGCCTCTGATCTTCCAAAGCTTGTTGAAGGTATGAAGCATGTGGCAAAGTCTGGAGATGACTTGCGGCCAGTCAAGAAACAAGAGGAGTCCATGCGGGTTGAATTTGGTGGAAAAAGCCCATGCGCGTGGGAGGGTAGCCCAACATCAGATCTATGTGAATCTCAGAGCAGCTGAGAGATCTTCATGGCTTGCGTGCCCATAATTTTGGTTGAAACATAGCCATGTAATTAGTCAACTCATTAGTGCAATCATTATCTTAGGAAAGAAGATGAGTTGCGGTTAGTTTGAGTTAGATTCAGCCTCCTTGATCGAATAGAAAACAACTCGACTCTTGGCCGAATCAATCTAGGCCACGGCCTAAGGCCCAGCCGTGCAGGCGAGAGTCCAGGAAGGAGTGCCTATATATTTGTGTACCCATTTTATTTTGGGGACTAGATATTTTGATAATAGATTTAAACAATAGATTGTTTTGTTCTTCCATAATGGATGAACCATCTTGAGGGGAAATTAGGAGTATGTCGATAATCAAGATCGTTCAACCTTTCCACTAAGAATTGGGAGTGCGGTAGGGCTTTGCTGGGTGGTCGTGAAGTCCGGTGTGTGTATTCTTGCGAATTAAAGAGTATTTGTTCTTGCATTGGCAACATATGACCACTATGATTCGAAAGGCTATACGTGAGTATCTTAATTCTACGTCGAAAAAATCGGATAACCCTGTATCATCAAGCCAACCTCAAATAGCTTGTCGAGCTCGAGCTTTTCTTACAACACCCCAGCCCCCTCCACCTTACTCGACACTCTTTTCTTCACGTTCGACAATCCCGAGCTCAAATTACAGACACTTGGCATGTGAATTTTGGTAAAAAAACATGAAAACACACAGGAATACACAAAGAGTGGCAAATATTAGCTATTTTCATAAATTAGGTGGCAAATCTTAAATTCCACTGTTGTGGTGGCAAATACTGAACTCGCAGTCTCTATAGGGTGAGAAATAATTTATTTTCGCTGTGAAATATGAATTGCTTCACCAACCCACACCAACCCTCACAGAAGGAACTTCTCTGGGAACAAACCCCATTTCGTCTCCATGGGGTCACCTTCGGATACGCTCCATATGCACGCATGAATCTCCGCGACGCGAAGCCATCTCCCTCCTCCTTTTCTCCCCCAAATCCGGGCGCAGCTATCTCTCTCCCCCTTTCCTCACCGATGGCACGCTCGCCCCCGTCGGCCTCAGACCACGTTGTTGACCTGCCGGCCACTGTGCGAGGATTCCCTCCACTGTTGTTGGCACCTCCGCGTCGTCTCCCCGAGAATCCCCGGTCAACGCGCAAGGATTCCCTTTGCTGGCGCCGGCACCTCCGTGTCGCCTCCCCGAGAATCTCCGCCGTCCCCGCCCCGAAAATCGGCACCGGCACCAGTCGGATTCGGCCTTCCTCACCTCCCTCCTTAGCTCGACCTCCGTCCTGCGCACACTCCATGTACCCAAGCCGTGGTCGAAGTGGTTGTGGTCGTGGGCCACTTCGACCACGGCAACACAATCTGATAGATGCTCGAGGAGGCGATACGGAGATGCAAGCGACGGTGGAGGAAATCCTTATAGAGAATCTGATAGATCAATGCTATAGGGCCTGTTTGGTTGGTGCCTAACCTTGCCATGCCTAAGCTTAGGCAATATGTGGCTGCCACAGAAAGTGTGGCTAACAAAATCGAAGCCACACTTGTGGCAAAGTTTGGCAAGAAACTGAGTCTATGACGTGTGGGGCCGGGTGCTAAGAAAGTGTGGCATGCCACAGTTACGTCAGTGAACCAAACAGCTACCTAAAAACTGTGGCACGCCTAACTTGTGGCTAGGCAAGTTCTGGTCATGAACCAAACAGGCCCATAGTCTGCGGTTGATGATGGGCGGGGGAGAAAAGGAGGTGAAAGAGGAATTTATGCAGGGATTCATGTGCATGCGCTACGTGCAGTCTACGCGAGTGTGACCCATAAATGCGAAATAGGGGCGCCGGAGAAGCACCTTCCACCGCTCACGACACGGACACCTGCGTACAAATCAGAGTCATTTCTTCTTCTCTACTCGACTTTTCCGCCTTGCCGACAGCAGCAGCGACACGCCACCACCACTGCGCGCGTCCCCCGGCGGCCAACGCCGCTGCCATGCCCAAGCCACAGCCACCCCCATCCACCTCACCCGACACTCCCTCCACCGCCGCCGCCGCCCCCGCAGGCGAGGCGCGCAAGCTGCCCCACCCCCTGGGCCTCGAGTCCCTCGCCTCCTACGCGCGCTCCCTCCTCGCCGCGGGCCGCCGCTCCCCCGTCACCACGCTCGTCGCCGCCTTCTTCCTCCTCGCCCTGCTCATGTACGGCGAGGACGTCCGCACCATCGCCGAGCTCTCCATCGACGACTACCTATACCCCGACGCCGAATTCTACAACGTCTCCGGCCTGCCCCCCGTCGCCCTGCCCCCGCCCACCTGCGACCTCTCCCGCGGCTACTGGGTCTTCGACAACACCTCCCTCCCCGTCTACAGAGAGAAAGAGTGCACCCTCCTCACCGCGCAGGTCACCTGCCTCGCCAACGGCCGCCCCGACGACAAATGGCAGTACTGGAAATGGCAGCCCAGCAACTGCTCACTACCCACGTAAGAGCTAGATCTGCAAGAAATTGTTAAAGTTTGCATCTTTCTTTGCTGATTTAGCGATTTGAATCAAATGATTGAAGGTTCGATGCGCGGCGGTTCATGGAGAGGATGCGGGGGAAGCGGCTCATGTTCGTGGGGGACTCGCTGAACCGGAACCAGTGGGAGTCGCTGGTGTGCCTGGTGCAGCCCATTTTGTCCAAGGGCAGGAAGAAGGTGGTCAAGAGGGGCTCCCTCACCATCTTCCACGCCAAGGAGTACCGCGCCACGCTCGAGTTCTACTGGGCGCCATTCCTCGTCGAGTCCAACTCCGACAACCCCAAGATCCACAGCATCGAGCACCGGATCATCCGCCCCGAGAGGATCGAGGGCCACGCAAAGTACTGGAGGGACGTCGACTACCTCATCTTCAACACCTACATCTGGTGGATGAACACCCCCGACATGAAAGTCCGGTCAGTGCCCGCTGCATTGACATCACCCCAGCTTATTTATTAGCTATTGCAGTTGTATGCTGAAATGTGGGTCCTTTTCTTGGATTCTTGCAGGAGGCCCGATTCAAGGTATTGGTCGGAGCACGACGAGGTGCCCAGGATCGAGGCGTATGGCAGGGTGCTCAAGACGTGGTTGGACTGGCTGAGTGAGAACATCGATCCGGCGAGGACGTCGGTGTTCTTCATGACAATTTCTCCTCTTCACATCAGGTGACTCAATCAAAGTTGCATTCCTTTTTTCCCTCTCTCGGGCAAGCAATGGCGGCTCCTTAAACTTCAATTAATCTCCTTTAGGAGCTAGGATCAATTTGCTTGCAGTCATGAATGTTTGCGGACCACTGTCGGTCCAATAGGACACCCTACCTAGGCTTGATTAAAGTGGTTTGATTAGTCCAAATCGCTTTCTAGAGAAGCAATCTTCCTCTGGTTCTAGTCTGCAGGTTACAACGTCATTGCCTACCACAAGGTGTGGTAAATGGAACTCAGCTGTTAGGTTTGCTCATGACCCACGAGGAGCAAAACTCGCCTAATTTCTGGGTCTTATAGTCAGCATGGCAAGCCAATTTCCCACTAGAAGATGGTATAGATATTTGAAATCTCTCCGGTGTGTGCAATCAGAAGGTATGGTGCTATACACTTGGTACCATAGCATCCTCATGGCACCTAATCCTGAGAAGTTGCAAATCCTAAAGAGTAATGGACCAAATGAATTTCAAAAAATTTCATTTTGGAATCTTCCACCAAATTTCTGGTGTGCTGTTGTATGATTCACATGCTATCCGAAATCATTGCTTAGAAGCAAGCAAACATGCAGCAAATAAACATCCATGGTATAGAGTCTTAGGATCCCAAACAAACTGCTAGATGGGCCCGGTTAACAAACAGGAAGAGAATAGCCACATTTGGTACAACAAAAAAAAGACTTCACATGGTGGGTGTGGTGGGATGGTGTGGCATCTTTTGCATCACAAGCAACATGTATGCTAGGTTTTGACGTGTCAACACCCTCCAGAAAAGGAAAAAGAGCCCCCCTGTCCGAATTGGCACCACATTGTTTATTGTTGTCCTCACTTATTGGTATAGACTGGAGTGCCCAGGCGATGTGTTTGGTGAGTTTTCAATGAAACGTTCTTATTTTACCAGAAAGAAAACCCACCTTTCACTATTACCAAGGAAGCACTAAATCCAAGAAATACTTAATGAGAAATGATCATACATACCTCTATTAAATGACATACTACAACCACTTAATCTTTTTAAAACGTTTTAGTAGGGATAGAGAGGAAAATTTGCAATAACTACACTTTAGATCTCCTCAATGGACAAATATATTGAAATTGATACTCCCGAGGCTATAGACAAATATAGCGAAACAGAGGGAGTATATAGATGTGCCCAGCAGTGAGTTTCATACTCGTCCGTTTTTTTGGTTGCTAGTCCACAATCCATTAACTTTGTGGAAAGCTTATCCTCTGATGGTCAGACTGAATTTTTAACATCTGTTACATCTCCCATGTGGATGTCAGCAAAATTTAGGCTGATTGTTTTTTTTATCTTAATCATTCTGGTCTTTATGAAGATTCATAAAATCGTAGTTTTGTTAATATGTGACAAATAACCTAATTAAACAACACAGATGTGCTATGTTACACATGATAGATGTATTAGTCGCTAAGCTCTATCAGTTTTTCAAATCATGTGCATTTCTAAGACATTTTAGAACCGCCTTGTTGTTGAAGCGAGTGCTTCTAGAACATACTAAAATATAGGCATCATGTGTGTCTTGAGTTCTTCATGTCCTGTGCAAAAGCAGTATTGTGCAAAGCAGGCTTATTAAGGCTTATTAAGGCGTCGTCTAAGCGGTAAGCCGGTCCGGCGTGGCAAGGCGTCGCCCCCGCCTTGCCGCTCGTGACTAAGGCGCCCGCCGCGCCCGCGCCGCCGCCGCACCCGCGCCGCTGTCTCCAGGCCATCGCGCCTGCGCCGCCGTCTCCCGCCGCCGGTGGCGAGCGGTGGCGTCGCGATAGGGGAAGGCGGCGCATGTATGGCGTCCTGGAGACGGCAGCGCGGCAGCAGGGGAGAGGTGGAGCGGAGTGCCGGAGTGGCTACCGGCGAAGAGAGAGAGAAAGAGAGAGAGGAGACACCGGCGAAGAAGAGAGAGGAGAGGCCGGCGAAGAGAGATGGGAATCTGGCTGTGACCTGTGACTAGATCTGGGGGCTGGGGTGGCCGGCTAGGGTTAGGTTAAATGGACGGGTGAGTTTTGGTATGTTTACACTTTAGTCCCAGAGGTTTAGGAAATTACAATTAGGTCCTTCACATCTTTAGATTTCTTCTGATTTAGTCCTCCAGAACTCTGTTTTCTTCGCCTTATGATGTGTATAAGGCGACGCCTCACCTCACGCCTTACCGCTTAAAAGGTGTGAGGGGGGTGGGTCGCCTTACTTCGCCTTACCGCCTTAATAACCTTGGTGCAAAGTTAGTGTCGGTGTCAACAATACTAATGTTATATTAATCTGTCTTCACATGGGTATGTCCCAGAGAGCAGGAGAGAAAGCAGGCACCATTTGCTGCATGTTGGACATTGAAATTATTTCACACCCCTTGTAAAAATATAGATTTGTAAATCATTTGACTATAATTGCTTATAAATCATGCTGCTTTCTTGAAATGTTGGTAGATTTATTTTGATGTGCACCTATACCAGTTGATTTTTTAAAAAATATAACGAATTTTAAAGCAATTGTGGTTAGATGATGTCAGCATAAAGCCAGCTTCAATTTATCTTTCTGTTGAACTGATCATATCTGCTTGTAATCATAAATTAGCATGACAGTACTCACATTTCTTTATGCGCTGCTAAAACATATTTCTGTTGCGATGCTCTCTTGAAAACAGCCCGGGGAAATGGGGGAACCCCAACGGGATCAAATGTGCAAAGGAGACACTTCCGGTGCTCAACTACACTGAACCCCTCGACCTCGGCCACGACATGCGGATGTACGACCTGGTAGCAAACGCGGTGAAATCCATGAAGGAAGTTCCGGTCACACTGATCGACATCACAAGGATGTCAGATTACAGGAAGGATGCCCACACGTCCGTCTATTCCATCCGGCAGGGTAAGCTGCTGACGCCAAAGCAGAAGGCCGACCCGGGCAAGTTCGCGGACTGCATCCATTGGTGCCTCCCCGGCGTGCCAGACGTCTGGAACCAGGTGCTCTATACAAGGATCCTCTCCAAGTCTTCTCCTTCTCCCCCTCCACCCTTTCTCCCTCCCCAATGAGAAGCAGGGGTTTGGTCTTTTACCCCTCCATAGGAAATGTATCATTTTTTTAGGTAGTTTGGCAAAAGTTACAGAAAAGGAATTGAGTGAGCTGTTTGCTAATTGCATGTAAAATCGTTCGATTAAATTGTAAATTAGTTTTGAGTTAGCCAATTGAGCAGACAGCACTGTAGCAGACAGAACTAAGTCTGGTCATAGTCGCCAGCATTAACTTGGATCATACAAGGGGCATAGTGATTCTGAAATATTCGAAAACCAGATTGGGGAAAGAAACCTGAAGAGTAACTGCAGATGCAAGGAGTGTGGGATATTTCTTTCTTTGTGTTTTCTTCTTTTTTTAATACATGAGGCTCGGAGAATCATGTTAGGCCGAAACTTGCAACAGCGCAAAGAAGCACTAGGGAACGTAGGTATGCCCGAGTTTGCCCGCCATTGATTACCTTTTTTTTCGTGGCATGCTCCTCAAGCTCAAGATGCCAATGACATACGGATACTAGCTAGCTAGCTATTTTCATCACTTCATCAGGCATGTTCCGGCCGGCAGCTTCCTGATCTGATGTGATGTGCGCGCTTCCGGCGGCTCATTCCCAAGATGCTTCCTGATCAGCAACCTCGAATGGGCAGGGCAGGTTTGCAGCCTCCCAATAAATGCAATAATCTTCTCCAAATGTATGCACTCTTCTTCTTGCAAAAAAACACATGCTGCTGCCAGTGGCGGATCCAGGAAAAATCTTAAGAGGAGCTGAACAAAAGCGATACAGCGACATAACTCCACTATGCCCCTCCTACACCATACATCTATAGCTAAAAATTTATAGGGGGCTCCAAGGGTTCGGTAGCGATTCGAGCCCCCCTATCCACCGCTGGATCCGCCCCTGGCTGCTGCTGCTGCTGCTTCCTCATTGATCAATGCATTGCCAAGACGAACACAACGATAAACAGCAAGCACCTACGTACGTGTACAATGGCTGACATGACAGGAGGAACAAGATTCAGCGTTGCTTCGTTTTGTTTCGAGGCTCGGAAACAGAGGCAAGAAAAAGAGAGAAGAGAATGGTCGATCGACGTAATCTGAACCTTGGCAAAGTTGACAGCCCAAAAGCTGGCCTCCTTCCTTGCATGTGCTTGGGCCGTGTTATTCGTTCTTCGGCTGCTTCTACTTCCACAGGCAGGCAGGCCGGGTTGGGTTGGGTTTGGTCCATGCAAACCAGCATCTTCTCTACTTACCGACCTACGTAGTACCCGTAGCATATATACAATCTTATTTGGTTTCCAGCTCATTCATACCGCATCTTATGCGCCCGCTGTGTCTGATACCACCACCACACGCCGATCTGTCCATTAAAATGCCAACTAGGTGCTGTGGGTTCTTTTATTTTCTAAAGTGTCATGGTTTTTTTACTTTTAGCTGTGGTTTTGGTTTTAGCTAAAATAATACTGTAGTGTTGTTAGCTTTTTTCTGAGATATTTAATTAAAAAATAAATGATAATAAGAAAAAAAATAAAAACACAGTTATATCTCACGGATAATATAAAGAAAAACAAAAAAAGAACCAAAGAAGAAATAAAAACATGTTAAGAAACTAACGTGTTTTAAATGACTATTGATTTCTATAATCCATCGTTGTTTGGAATAAACTAAGTCCTACCAGTGCTACTACTGAGTTCGAGCAGATAACAGTGCTTTCTTTCATGTTGTGGTATCATCGAATTACAGTGTACAAAGAAATACCTTTCAATATAGATATTGCAATGTGTACCCCTAAATGTGGTTGATGTAAATAAACTATATCCATCTTACTGAGGAGCTTAGTTAGGTTTTCCAGGAAAAAAGAAATGCATGTTAATTTTTTAAGAAATCCTTGATTTTTTCCTTCTTCTACAAATCACACTTATCCCTATTTCTCACTCGTAGGGTTGATAGCATGAAAAGTGTTTATAAAGTGCATAAAAAAACAAAAATCATGTTCATGGTAGCTCTTTTCATATATATCATCCGGTGAGCTTATGTCAAAAGAAATTTTCCCCTAAAAACAATTGAATACAATATATAAACTTTGTTTCCATAAATAAATAGAATGTGCATATATATCATAGTACTTTATCACAATACGGATCCACCATAGAGGGTGCTAGGGCTCAGGGGCACCCAGTTTGGCGATGCGTTATGGTTTATTTTTTACTGTAGCTGACGGTGACTTATTTAGTGTAATTAAAATTAAAAAAAATAAAAAACAGATTAGTCCATCACAGACAATGGGAAGGAATATGGAAAAAAGACAAAAAAAAGTTAAAAAGTCAGAAAAAGACAAAATTAAAAGATAGTGAATTAAAAGTTAGAAGCTAAAAACTGAAGCTGAAATGAGCGGTGAGTCTCAACGAAGGCTTCACTACATCCACATGGCTATCAGATCAACAAGGAATATCAGCAATTTTTTGTGTGTACGAGTGAAAAATATATCTATATCCCTCTACTTGTGATTGGGAGGTGAAGTCTAGAATTTGGCACTCATCATTTTGTGTTTATCTTGCTGTCTACGAGGTATATATTACATCGATAGATCATTCTTGGCCTAGAGCCCAAAATTCCACCACCCAATAAATTTAACACTTTAGCGGAAATCTAAAATCTCTCCTTTAACCGTAGCGCATTGTGTGTGTGATAAGAGTCCTTGAAACCAAAGGCTAATGGCAAGCATGGGATGATGTGTTGAGCTGTGACTCCAAGGATAACTTGACTTTTGATTAAGGTTTATTGGTTTATTGACTTTTGATTCATTCACACGAGAGCTCGCACTAAGGTCAAAATCCGCAGCCATAAGCCACAGCCCAAATGAACAGGCCCGATAAGCTGCAGCCAAAAGTTATAAGCCGTAGTTCAAAAGAACATGCTCTTTCTTGTGACTTTTGGCTTCATCTTCTTCGGAAGTCGAAAGGTGGCTTTTCCAGGCGACTTCGCAAGTCTAAAATCATCTGTGCTATCCATATTAATGTCCATATCATATATCGCTATCTTAAAAAGTGTACATAAAAAACATCAGTCGTAGAAAAAATATTAGCCATGACTCAAAAACAATAGAGCCAATAATTCACATCACACTTAAGTAATTGAAGTTAGAGTAAATAGAGAGATGCTGGAGGACTAATTCGCAAACGACCTCCAACACCCACCCACTACTAAATTCCCGAGCACTCCTTTTTCTATGGGCCGTTGGTTCCTCCTCCTCCCGTCCTCAGATCCGATCTCTCTCCTCCTCTCGCTCGCACGACCCGCCTCCTCCTCCCTCGTTCCCTCCCTCCCCGTGAGAGAAAGAGTGCGCGATCTCGCCGCCGTCCGTCGCGATGGCGGCGGCCAACGCCCCCATCGCCATGAGCGAGGCCCTCACAGTAAGACATACATACATACTGTCTCTCTCCTCTCCAAGATCTCTCAGATCAGATCTCCAAGGGCTTGACTGATATGGCCTGTGATTTGCTTGCAGCTCACGAGCCTGGGGATCGCGCCGCAGTTCGTCACCTTCACCCATGTCACCATGGAGTCGGAGAAGTACATCTGCGTCCGCGAGACCTCGCCGCAGAACAGCGTCGTCATCGTCGACATGGCCATGCCCATGCAGCCCCTCCGCAGGCCCATCACCGCCGACTCCGCACTCATGAACCCCAACACCAGAATCCTCTCCCTCAAAGGTACTCCACATGCCTACCTCCAGCACAACCTAGATCTACTACTACTTCTCCTTCGCCTTGCGGGATCTGATGATGCCCTTGCTGCGCGAATGCGCTGCTTCCGCTGGCATCCTAGTCCGGTAGTTCCGTGGTGGGATCTGTCATAACTGGGCAGCGATCTCGCTTCTAGTTCCTTAGTATAGCGCACACATGGCCCGGGGGCTATGAGTTTTTTTGTGATGCGTACCATAACTGATAACACAGTGTTTTAGTAACGCCTTTACCGTTTGCTTGATCTTGTTCAAGCTGTGGGCCATAGGAGGAATGATGGCCTGTCAGTATCGTTTTGCAAATATTGATAGTTCCATTGTGATAACATGCTGATGACAGAAAGATAGCTTGTTGATCTAATATCAGAAAATTGATGATGAATTTACATGAATACATGCATTTTGGAATTTCAAGAATACATGCCCTGATGAGAGGTCACAGTTTTGAGATTCTGCTGATGTTTGTTGATATTGTACTGTTTAAAAGTGTATGATAGCTGCTCATCGGTTTATTTGGCTGTGCAGTGAGATCAGAGTTTCCATGTGCTTGCAACTGACTAGGATTCTAGCATGGCTTCTATTTTGTTCATACTGTTACCATGACCTCGACTTAGACTCCCTTTAGTTGAGCTTATTTTGGACCTGGGATAGGGGCCATGAGAATTTTAATATCCAAACTTTTTTTAATGCTGTTGTTCTCATTGAATTGACGACTTCTCCACAAACTGGCTCTGCAGGAGTTGTTAACGTTCTATTTTTGTCAAAGAAAATGTTCCCTTATTACTTTCCTGTTTGATTTGATTAACTAGTTGTGATGGGAGTGGAACTTGAATTTAGAATTGAAGTTATTTGTCCTGGAATGTAGCGTTTTATACCTATGTGATGATTCGGTTATGGTGCTTTTGGACGTAAAACACTCAAATGGCATAACAACAACAATAACAAAGCCTTTTGTCCCAAACAAATAGGGCAGGCATGGGATAAGAATATCAATAATTTTAAAATGTTTCCTCATTATCAGACTTATTCTAACTTTAATCATTTAAGTTGGAATGACTAGTTGATACATTGACAGTTTAGTGTCTAGCTAGCTAAATAGTTGGTTGCACTACAGAAGCTGATATAGTCAAACTCAAACTTTGCCAGCTGTTTACTTCAACCTATATATTCAGGAGTTTGCTAATAGCAATAAGAAATTTATGCTGAATTTTGCAGCCCAAATACCTGGAACAACACAGGATCACCTGCAAATATTCAATATTGAAGCTAAAACTAAAATAAAGTCTCATCAGATGCCCGAGCAGGTAAAAGTTTCCGAGCCTTTTCAAGTATTCTTTACCCTTTTTCTATATGACAATCTATAATCTTGCTTGATGTGTTATCTTACATATCTTCTCTTTTACAATTGCAGGTTGTGTTTTGGAAATGGATCACCCCGAAGTTGTTGGGTTTGGTAACACAAACATCAGTTTATCACTGGTCAATTGAAGGTTACTCCTCTGACAAATCACAATTATTTTCTGTCTAATCATCTGCTTTGCACGATTGGGCTGCTATGTAAACAAACAAATATAATTATTGCTTGTTTTTGTTGGAATACAGGAGATTCTGAACCCATCAAGATGTTCGATAGGACAGCTAATTTGGCCAATAATCAGATTATCAACTATCGGTGTGATCCGTTGGAGAAGTGGCTCGTGCTTATTGGAATTGCACCTGGTGCTCCAGAGGTATGCTCGTAAAGAAAATTCTTAATAAGTGTCATCATAACATGATGCATTGCTGTCTTTGTAATTGAACGTGATATAAAGATAAAAAACACCTTGTGCCCCTTGCTGCTATTTTTTGGTCTATTCCTTGATGATTTTCATCACTCTTTGTGTACAAGACTATAAAATATAATTTTGTAAAATTGTAAGCAATCTACTATGGTGAGCTACCGGTGAGCTACAAGAGCAGTTGTTATTAGCCTTATGGGCACTAATTATATGATGCCTTGTACAGAGCAGTTGTTATAGCCTTATGGGCACTCATTATATGATGCCTTGTTATATGTGCTTCTCATATTGATGCACTTTTCTTTTCACCTATCAGAGGCCGCAATTGGTGAAGGGAAATATGCAACTTTTTTCTGTGGATCAGCAGCGTAGCCAGGCACTTGAAGCCCATGCAGCATCTTTTGCATCATTTAAGGTACTGTTCAGTTATTTGTGCTGGTTATATTCTTGTTTCACTTCTAGTATGTATCAACCGTGCTTGGTTTTCCCTGTCCAGGTTGTTGGCAATGAGAACCCATCAACCCTCATCTGTTTCGCCTCAAAGACAACTAATGCTGGACAGATTACTTCTAAGTTGCATGTTATTGAACTGGGTGCTCAGCCAGGTTTGCATTTAGAACCCTCAAATTTTATTTTTGATTATTTTTACTTTTACATTCAAATTTCTAGCGGTGCAAACTTAAAACAACTACCATTTTATAAATGTAGTAGAATGCCTTTTATAAACCATATATTTATCAATGTAACTATTGGAAATTTTGCAAATATTTCTATATTTTCCTTTGTAGACCTCTGTTTTTTTCAGTGTATTGCACTGTCATTAAAAATCGAATTTATATTTACTTGCAATTCATTCACCTGTTCTCACTTTTGTTCTTGTCAAATCATCATCTATTTCAGGGAAACCTGGCTTTTCCAAGAAACAATCCGATCTCTTCTTCCCTCCAGATTTCCAGGATGATTTTCCTGTAGCCATGCAGGTGAATATTTTGGGTCTCACAGGAATTTTGTGCTGTTAGATATCACATACTAGATCTAATTTGTTTTTATTTTCTGGTTACAGATTTCACAGAAGTATGGCCTTATCTATGTAATCACAAAGCTTGGCCTTTTGTTTGTGTATGACTTGGAAACTGCCACTGCAGTTTATAGAAATAGAATCAGTCCAGATCCTATATTTTTGACAGCAGAGTCTTCTACAACCGGTGGATTTTATGCCATCAATAGAAGAGGGCAGGTTTTACATGCCACAGTTAATGATGCAACCATTGTGCCTTTTGTCAGCAGTCAAGTATGATGTCGTGCACTTCTTCAATTCCTTGGCTGATGCAAATGCTAGATAATTCTGTAACACATTTTGGTGCATGCAGTTAAACAACCTTGAGCTAGCTGTGAATCTCGCCAAAAGAGCTAATCTTCCTGGGGCAGAGAACTTGGTAAGCTCTGTTACTTCTATGTTTTTGTGTTTACATCTGCTGAATTTGCTCTTTTGTTAGCTATGTGTTTTTTTTTGCATAAATCTTTTGTACGTGTCTTGGTAGCGAGTAGTGTTTAGTAACCTATCCTGTAAACTACTTGTTCCTTCCTGATTGTTGAATTATGTGTTGTAAATTTCTTGGTGTTCCATAAGATTAGTGTAGCCAACATGTTTATAAATTTTCCTGAATGAGCATTTCTATCTTGTAAAACTGTATATCTAGTCACTTCTTAGCATACCTCTACTTTTGTAGCTAAATATGTCGTGTTTTGCTCATTAGGTCATTTGGCAGTTGGCACTAATTGTTTTTTTGGGTCTTTATCTAGTTCTAGTAGCCATTTTCTTTTGTCTAATTTAGCGTCTCTGAAGTGCCTATTGCTTGTGCTGTGGGTATTTTAGTGGTTCACGAATGCCACATGCACCATTACCCTTGCAGTCATGCAAATGTTAATGCAATATACTCGTAAAATTTAAAGCTTTTTTTTGAATTACCTTGTCTTACTTGCCGTAAAAGTTAAAGCTCTATTTGGAATTACCTTTTCTTATCTCAGTTTAACATGTGGAGACTAAAAGTTATTTTTAATATTCTGAACTGCAGGTTGTGCAAAGATTTCAGGAACTGTTCGCGCAAACAAAATACAAGGAAGCAGCTGAGCTGGCTGCAGAATCTCCTCAGGGTCTTCTGCGAACTCCTGAGACTGTTGCAAAATTTCAGGTGCATATATGGTCTTGTTGCCTATGAAGCTTTTAATGTTCATTTACCTCCTTTTAACAGCTTGGTTTGCCCACCTTTGTACTGTACTAATGTCCCAACCATTTTCATAGCCCCAACTGTGTAAATTATGAAACGCGCTTCCTATGCTAGCCCTAGAGATGAGTCTTAACTCTTAACCATATAAATTTCAGTAAAGTGACCACATGAGAGAAACTCTTGGTAGTTACTTGTCATTCCTTGCTTGAAAGTATTTATTGGAGAAGAGATACAATTACAAGGAAAATATTATCTCTATTTATTTTGCACATATACAGTTAATCCGCATAAAGTGTAGGTTCTTCTACTTGACTGACTTGTTTGTGTGCTTCAAATGCAGAGTGTTCCTGTTCAAGCTGGGCAAACACCTCCACTCTTGCAGTACTTTGGCACATTGCTAACTCGAGGGAAGCTCAATGCTTACGAGTCTCTTGAGCTATCTCGACTTGTTGTCAATCAGAACAAAAAGAACCTTTTGGAAAACTGGTTGGCGGAAGACAAGTTGGAGTGTAGTGAGGAACTAGGAGATCTTGTCAAGGTAAGATGAGTGTTGTGCTGTGTTTGTTGATTGCACAGATTTCATTGTTTCACAAATTTTGTCCACTGTGCTGTGTGTGGATTGTTCACTAATCGGTACTTGGTACTCTTTGGTGTAGACGGTGGACAATGATCTTGCACTGAAAATATACATAAAGGCTAGGGCAACCCCTAAAGTTGTTGCTGCTTTTGCTGAAAGGAGGGAGTTTGACAAGATCCTTATATATTCGAAGCAGGTATGTTGCTTCGGTGCTGTTGAATTCTTGTTTTCAGTTGTTAAGACCTGAGTTCAGCTTTGACATGTACTATTGACCTAAAACTTGTGCTGTTCCAGGTTGGATACAGTCCCGATTACCTGTTCCTCCTCCAGACCATCTTACGTACAGATCCACAGGTAATATGTTGTTTATGGCTTTAAGCAAAACTGGGCCATGCTCAAACATTTGGTACTTGGTTGTGGTGTTCTATGATCTTTAGAATCTTTAGAAATCCTTGCTTAACTGTATATTATATATCTTCTTGACCCAGGGAGCTGTCAACTTTGCTCTCATGATGTCACAAATGGAGGGGGGCTGTCCATTAGATTATAATACTATTACTGATCTCTTCCTTCAGGTATTCTTTCTATTCATATCATTGCTTTGTTGTTTCTAATATTCTTTTTGCCCTTTACTATGAAATTCAGTTGTATGTCTTGCCTAATGCGTCTTTTGTTAACAGAGAAACATGATACGAGAGGCAACAGCTTTTCTGCTGGATGTTCTGAAACCAAACTTGCCAGAACATGCTTTTCTTCAAACCAAGGTTAGCATTTAGTTTTTCGTATGAATGGTTACCCTAGACCTTTACATGTTTCGTTACTCAGTAGCTTCTGAACGCATTGTAGGTTTTGGAGATCAACTTGGTAACTTACCCAAATGTTGCTGATGCCATCCTTGCTAATGGTATGTTCAGTCACTATGATCGCCCTCGTATTGCTCAACTTTGTGAAAAGGCTGGCTTGTACTTGCGAGCCCTCCAGGTCAGTATCTTTTCATGGTTTCGGTTGATCTATTTTCTTTGGCTCTGTTTAATCAATCTTATATTGTGATGCAGCACTACACAGAGTTACCTGATATCAAGCGTGTCATTGTAAATACCCATGCCATTGAGCCACAGGTTTGTTCTGTTCAGTTATGTTTGACTGTCTGTCAATTATTGTTTGGTTCATTAACAACTTTCCTGCACAGGCACTCGTTGAGTTCTTTGGCACCCTTTCACAAGAATGGGCATTAGAGTGCATGAAGGACCTTCTACTGGTCAATCTGAGAGGAAATCTACAAATTGTTGTGCAGGTAACCCGCTCAGTTTCCTTTTAACCTTTCTTTTCTTGTCACTTCTTTCTTATTGGTTCTAATTATTACAAAACCTGTGACACATCTGCAGGCTGCAAAAGAATACTCCGAGCAGCTAGGAGTTGACGCTTGCATAAAACTATTTGAGCAATTCAAATCTTACGAGGGCCTCTACTTTTTCTTGGGATCCTATTTGAGCTCCAGGTAGTTACTCCTGAGTCCTGACATTAATATGTTTCAAATGCTCTTTTCTTAATGTGACGCACCTTAATTTAGATTTGTTTATCTGCAACAGTGAGGATCCAGATATCCATTTCAAATACATAGAAGCAGCTGCAAGGACTGGACAGATCAAGGAAGTTGAGCGTGTAACGAGAGAGTCTAATTTCTATGATGCTGAGAAGACAAAGAACTTTTTGATGGAAGCAAAACTACCTGATGCCCGCCCACTGATTAATGTTTGCGACCGCTTTGGTTTTGTTCCAGATCTGACTCACTATCTGTACACAAATAATATGCTCCGGTATATTGAAGGCTATGTACAGAAAGTATGTCACTCTTCGAATTCAGTGTTATTTGAGTATTATTCTTTTAATATGTTGAGTATATGAGTGATCATTTCCCTTTGTCTGGTTTGTAGGTGAACCCTGGCAATGCGCCATTGGTAGTGGGGCAACTACTTGATGATGAGTGCCCAGAAGATTTCATTAAGGGTTTGATTCTATCTGTTCGTTCTCTCCTTCCTGTTGAGCCACTAGTTGATGAATGTGAGAAGAGGTTTGATTCTAGCTCTTATCCTGTACTCCCCCTGCCCACACAAACATACACACCTTTTCTGTTGGTCTAATGTGTTTGATATTTTAATCAGGAACCGCCTACGGCTGCTGACACAATTCTTGGAGCACTTAGTGAGCGAGGGTAGCCAAGATGTGCATGTCCACAATGCTCTTGGGAAAATTATCATCGACAGCAATAACAATCCAGAGCATTTTCTTACTACCAACCCATTTTATGACTCTCGTGTAGTGGGTAAATACTGTGAAAAGCGGGATCCTACACTTGCTGTTGTTGCCTACAGACGTGGACAGTGTGATGATGAACTTATTAACGTTACTAACAAAAACTCTCTGTTCAAGCTGCAAGCTAGGTATGTAAATACTTTTTACCCTTCTGATGCCATGTAGTTCTGAATCTTTATATCTGTTAAGAGTGACTGCTTACATGTTCAAATCATATGATTTAAATTGTCAGGTATGTGGTTGAAAGAATGGATGGTGATCTGTGGGATAAAGTTCTACAGCCTGAAAATGAATATAGAAGGCAGCTCATTGACCAAGTGGTTTCTACCGCATTGCCTGAAAGCAAGAGCCCTGAGCAAGTGTCTGCTGCTGTTAAGGCTTTCATGACAGCTGACCTTCCTCATGAACTGATCGAACTTCTTGAAAAGATTGTCCTTCAGAATTCTGCGTTCAGTGGAAACTTCAATCTTCAGAACCTGCTCATCTTGACAGCCATCAAGGCGGACCCATCCAGAGTCATGGACTATGTTAACAGACTTGACAACTTTGACGGGCCTGCCGTTGGAGAAGTAGCTGTTGAAGCACAACTGTATGAGGAGGCTTTTGCCATATTCAAGAAGTTCAACCTAAATGTGCAGGCTGTCAATGTTCTGTTGGATAACATTCAAAGCATAGAAAGAGCTGAAGAGTTTGCGTTCCGTGTTGAAGAAGATGCTGTTTGGAGCCAGGTTGCTAAGGCCCAGTTGCGTGAAGGTTTAGTCAGTGAAGCAATTGAGTCCTTCATTCGCGCAGATGATGCAACACATTTCCTTGATGTCATCCGTGCTGCTGAGGAAACCAATGTATACCATGATTTAGTTAAGTACTTGCTGATGGTAAGGCAAAAGGCAAGGGAGCCCAAAGTCGATGGAGAACTCATCTTTGCATATGCTAAGATTGATAGACTCAGTGACATTGAAGAGTTTATTCTTATGCCAAATGTTGCCAATCTCCAAAATGTTGGTGACCGGCTCTATGATGAAGAGCTTTTCGAAGCTGCAAAGATCATCTATGCCTTCATCTCGAACTGGGCTAAGCTGGCTGTCACCCTGGTTAAACTGAAGCAGTTCCAAGGTGCTGTAGATGCTGCTCGCAAGGCTAACAGTGCTAAAACATGGAAGGAGGTCTGCTTTGCTTGTGTTGACGCTGAGGAGTTCCGTCTAGCACAAATATGTGGCCTCAATATCATCGTTCAGGTATATAAGTAGGAGCTTCCTGTTGCAGCTAAAACATATGCTTAGTATGTTATAGTTTATGAAGAACCTTTTTTTTATCTAGCCCTTTCTGACATTTCTTTTGTTTAGGTTGATGACTTGGAAGAAGTGAGTGAGTACTACCAGAACAGAGGATGCTTTAATGAACTTATTTCTCTCATGGAGAGTGGTCTTGGACTCGAACGTGCGCACATGGGTATCTTTACAGAATTGGGAGTCCTCTATGCTAGATATCGTCCGGAGAAGCTCATGGAACACATCAAACTTTTCTCCACCCGTCTCAACATCCCTAAGCTTATCCGTGCTTGTGATGAACAACAACACTGGAAGGAGCTTACTTACCTATACATACAATATGATGAATTTGACAATGCTGCCACCACTATTATGAACCATTCTCCAGATGCATGGGATCATATGCAATTTAAGGATGTTGCTGTTAAAGTTGCAAATGTTGAGCTATATTACAAGGCAGTGCACTTCTACTTGCAAGAGCACCCTGATCTCATCAACGATCTTCTCAATGTGCTTGCACTTCGTTTGGACCATACAAGAGTTGTAGACATAATGCGCAAGGTTTGTATCTAAATGGCAGCTTTTAGTCACATATGGAAAGGGCCTTCTGTTGGTGTTCCAGTTTTTATGCCATTTTGAAATTTTGAGCTGTTTCCTTGTTCTTTGTACAGGCTGGTCAGTTGCATCTTGTGAAACCATACATGGTTGCAGTTCAGAGTAACAATGTCTCTGGTGTCAATGAAGCTTTGAATGAGCTTTATGTTGAAGAGGAGGATTACGAGAGGCTCCGTGAATCAGTTGACATGCATGATAACTTTGATCAGATAGGTCTTGCCCAGAAGGTAAAAAAAAAGATGAATGTGCAATGCTTGTTGATGTTCTTGCTGTTTTTATAACCAGTTCCTGCAATTCTTGATCAGCTTGAGAAGCACGAATTGCTTGAGATGAGGAGGATTGCTGCCTACATTTACAAGAAGGCTGGCAGATGGAAGCAATCTATTGCCCTATCGAAGAAAGACAACATGTACAAGGATTGCATGGAGACATGCTCGCAGTCTGGTGACCGTGAGCTGTCAGAGGATTTGCTTGTCTATTTTATCGAGCAGGTTTGTTTAGAACCCATTCCACTCGAATTTCTCTGTGAATTGAGTAATGAGTATGTAGAGGGTACTAGCAGTATTGCCTATTCTAGAGAATTGCAAGCCATGTTTTTCTTATTTCTGGTTGTAGTGTCGCGAATTTTCTATTGTAAGTTTGCTAACTTCAGTGTTGTGTGGCATGAAATCTGCAACTGGTATTTGTAGGCAGCATACCAACTAAGAATAGATGCCTAAGGAATATGCCAATTCAGCAATCACTGAAGAACTCATCTGATTTGTATTGTTTAGGCAGCAGTGGTTGTCTGTGCTGTATCACATTTCTGATCAGTAAACATCTCTGGTTGTGTATTGCAGGGAAAGAAAGAATGTTTTGCTTCTTGCCTTTTCATTTGTTATGACTTGATTCGTGCGGATGTTGCTCTTGAGCTTGCTTGGATGAACAACATGGTGGACTTTGCTTTCCCCTATCTGTTACAGGTATGTTATCTCTGTCTGTATGTTTGTACATGTTTGGTACAAACGTATTCATTTATGAACAGTTTGTTATAATAACATTCATGCACTGTATGCAGTTCATCCGTGAGTACACAAGCAAGGTAGATGAGTTGGTGAAGGACAGGATTGAATCACAAAACGAAGTAAAAGCTAAAGAGAATGAAGAAAAGGACCTTGTTGCTCAGCAGGTAATCAAAGTTCTCATCTTTCGGTTCAACAACCTATTCTTCGTGCTTAAGCAGCCAGCATGACAAGTTGCATTCTGTTGTGCAGAACATGTACGCTCAGTTGCTTCCTCTTGCCTTGCCTGCTCCGCCGGTACCTGGTATGGGCGGTCCTCCACCTCCAATGGGCGGAATGGGCATGCCTCCAATGGGTGGAATGGGTATGCCTCCGATGGGGCCTGGCCCGATGCCGGCATATGGGATGCCTCCAATGGGAAGCTACTGAGTTATATCCTCTGCGTGTTGGCTTTTGAAGGCTCTAGATGGTGTCAAATATCTCAGTTTATGCAGAGGCGAAACATGAGGATCCGGAGGCATCGTCGAAGTTGTAGATTTGGGTTGTTGGTTGTTTGAATTAAATATTCTTTTGGTACCAGGACAATTTTGGCGAGTTCAATCTCTATCCGAGTTTTAGTTAATTACTGGCTGCTACATATCATTACGATCGGATAGGAAGGGTGAGGATGATTAGGTTCAGTTCAGTGGGAGCTGAAAGACTGGTACCATTTGTATAGGTTATGTGATAAAAGCTTGTAGACATTTTGCATGTATACTCGCCATCACCTTGTGCTTGTGTTGTCAGCCATAAACATAAACACCGTCCGTATGCTGTTACCTGTTACGCTCTTATGTCCAGTGGTTTGATTTTTGTACCTGGGATGCTTTTGTCGAACAACACACAGGATTTGAATCTTTTGCTGGTGTCAGCGACTGTATTCCTATTATGTATGCTCTGCACCTTCTGTTGCATTTTCCACTGTTGTGTACCAATTACTCGAGAATATATAGCTCCGCTGTTTGGACTTTAGTTTTTAGTTTTTTATTTTCGTCTTTTTTTTAGCTTTTTGGCCTTTTTTTCGTATTTCTTCGTATTATCTGTAATAGGTTAACATGATTTTCTATTTTTATTTTTTTAATTTAATTATACCAAAAAAGTAATCTGCAGCTATAGTGCAAAATAAACTAGTATTAAAAGTGTCAAATAGTAAAAAAAAAGCTATAAATCACTTAAAAAAGGGCCCAAATAAACGTGTGGTAATTATGCAGTTGATGAGTTGTTTGTGCTGTCCATGATTCACCATAGAAATAAAAGGGAAGATCCGCTTGTGACTAAGGAAAATTGTATAGCCGAAATTTCGTCGGTTCGCTGGTACTAGACGGTTATAGGTCTTATCAGCGGTGGGCAAAAAAATTAAGATTTCTCAAAATTCATTTAAAAAATAAAAAAAATTAAAATTAAAATTTTCGGTCAAAAAATTTTAAAATTTGAGGTAACCGACAGCTACCTGGTCGTAAAGCTGACATCTGATCTCCGATAAAGTTTTTGTTCTGATACAATTTTCCCTGCTTTTGTTCTGATACATTTTTTTTCTGCTTGTGACTTGGGGCTGGCTGGCGAGCTCTCGGACCGGTAATCCCCGAAGTGATGTCTGAATAATGAACAAGGGCACTTTCGCTGAAGTTACCTGTGTCGTGTCCTCTTCATATACAGTACCTGCGAAGATATGTGTTAGTTGACAAGAGTAGCTTAAATAAAATTATTATGCATTACGTAGCTAGGCGCGTGGGCCAAGTAACATAGACTGGACTGGATCCATTGCATTCTGGAATGTGAATTTGTCCAAGCTAGAAACATGGCGCAGCTAGACGGAGTTCATCAACAAGGTAACTTGCTTGGTTGTTTGGAAACCAGCAGGGGCGGAACCAGCGGTGGGGTGAGCCCCCCTACCACTACCGAACTCTTGGAGTTCCTCCATAAATTTTTAGCTATGGATGTATGGTGTAGGAGGGGTATAGTGGAGTTATGTCGCTGTATCGCTTTTGTTCAGCCCCTCCTAAAATTTTTTCTGGATCCGCCACTGGAAACCAGTGCATGTGGCACCTCTGCACAATATATATGCAGTTGCATTGCAGCTGCGGATCTTGAAAGGGCAGTACAAAAACCGACGGTACTTGGTTGTTTGGAAGTGCAATACTGCAAGTTCCGTTTAGAACGTGAACATTTTCCCTAGAAATCGAATTATTTTCTGTGAAATTGCAGCCTTTACCCTTTAGACGGTGAACTGAGGACGACGCACCACGCTGACTGACACAAAGGATACAGTCTACGTTTCTGTGATATTACAACGAGACTACCGAAAGTCTGATTACGCCGCTGGGATCTGACCGGCAAACGGACTTGGTTTCTGAAACAACAAATGAAAGTGTTGGCCCATCTTAGTCTAGCTGGTCTATTGCGCCAGTAAGATAGTCGGTCATCCTGACAGGAACGTAGACCAGGGAAATGGTGTGACTAACTCTATATGTGTAGAGCTAGATAGAGGTATATGTGTAACTCCAAGTGAGAAAAATGACATGTTCGCCCTTGTAAGTATAGACTCAGGTAGGAGTATTTATGTAATCAACCCCCATACTTATAAATAGATGTCTTAGGACGCTATAGGGACCAAGCACTCTCTTTTTCAAATAAGTTCAGGTAGCACAAATTTCTAGCAAGGTCTCCACGATTTGTAAGGCTCCAGACAACCCATTTGAGGCCTCCCCGGTAGCTCATTTTGTTTACTGTTTGATCTGTAACCATAACAACTGACGCCATCCGTGGGGAGCGGTATAGAAGCTACGAGCTAAGGTAGGAGTGGTCGGAAGCAATGGCGTCGAATAAGGTAGCACTGTCGACCCCGAAGAAGGCAGCGACGTCGACCTCGAAGAAGGTGGCGACATCGACCCAAAAAAAACAGTGACGTTGACCACCAAGCGAAAAAGCACCGTTTCCGAGGTCATTGCGGCGAGAGCAACGGAGGCAACCAATGAAGGACCCCTGCCCATGTCACAGCGGCACACTAGCGTAGCAACAACGGAGGCAATGACGGGTGACAAAGGAGGCCCTTCGGCAACTACACCCAGGGGCAGACCTGTAAGAGGTGTTCATTTGAACACCCAATTTTTTTTACAAAATACTAGGTGTATAGTAGATATATTAAATATATACTGTTCGTTGGGTTAAAACTATATATTTATGTCCGCAAATGAATTCAGCCCACACTCCCTATATCTCGCACGCGACCAATGTAACACATTAGGCCCATTTTTCTTCTTACCTCAGCCCTTCTCATACAAGCCCAAAGAGGTAAAGATATAAACAAAACCGTAACCTTTGTTCTTTCTCTCATCTTGTGGCTGTCTGTGTGGGAGGCGGTTCCGGCCTTCGAGTGGCGAGCAGGCAAAGGTGCAGGCTACGGAGGTGAGCGATGACTGATGGACACAAGCTGCGGAGGTGAGCAACGGCAGGTGGACGCGGTGGCACGGGGTGCAAGATGAGCATGTGGCAGCGTGGGTGAGCAGAGAGGTGTCGCGGGCAACCGGGCGGCAGCACGATGAACAGGGAGATAGGGAGTGGGTGGCAGGAAGGGAGAAACGTGGCGGCTAGGAGGGAGCGCAATATTGGGAAGGGAGCAACACTTCCAACTCACCATCATCATCCCCTCTCTAGATCCAGGTGTGCTCCGTCCATTCTACTTATTTTCTTTCTTGCTCCGCTTTGCTCTACTCTGCTCTGTTTCGACTCCGGTTCTTTCTGGAGTCTAGCATTTACTTTCTTCATTTTTTCTAATAGATGCTATATAAAAACACAATCTTTGCCTTAGGCAATAAGTATTTAGTTGAACCCTTGTTACATATGTTTACATGCTAATTTTTGCTATGTTTTCCTCTATGGAAGGAACATATAACTTCCACTTAGATGAACGGTTCTTGCTGACGGGGAAAAGGGTAGGATTAGTAAGGTATACAACTGTTATTATTCTCTATAATTTATCATTTAATTCATGTCATTATTCTCACCTTATGTCATCCATTTCCTTATAAATAAATCATTAATGTCTATAATTTATGTATTTTTTATTATATCTATATACATGTATCGTTATATCGGTGTTTTAGGAAAACAGTGTGTTACGGTATCAATGTATCCGAACAACTTAGTTCTAAAGTCCAAACACCCATTTTAAAAATCCTGGGTTCGCCACTAACTAAATGACGGTGGGGCAGGAAGCACTGCGAACGGAGGAGGCGGTGGCAAGTGGGTACCCTGGGACCAGGATCGGCATCGATGTCGTTGCCATCACCACGTGAGGAATGGAGGGCGTCCTCCCTTCTACAACAAGTACGAGTAGAGGTGCCCTTGAGGCGATCTGCAGGACGCTATAGTAAGAGTTGGCGGACCTGCAGAGAGCCATGTGCGAAATGCAGGAAAGCCGGGGCCAGTTGACACCCACTGTGGTAGCAGTGGAGGCAATTGCGATAGGGCCGGAGGATCACTAGACCCACGCTGGAGCCTCTCAGCGGGTGGACCTAGAGTCGCCCCTGTCCATAGGACTGTAACAGTGCGCCTGGCCGAGATTTCAAAATACCTACAATGCAGTCGTACAAGGCCGATACAGACCTTCGTGAGTTTTTGCGAGTCTACGAGACGGCAATCAAAGCACCGGGAGGGGGAGGGTGACACGATGAAGGCAAAAGGGTTGCCCCTCGCTCTCCACGGGGTGGCGTTCTCCTAGTTTTTCAACATTGCTCCCAGCTCCGTATACACATGGGAACAGATCCGAAATCTTATGCACAACAATTTTTAAGGCAACTACACCGATCAGCTCTTCGCGGCGAGGAAGGAGCTGGGAGAGAAGCTGCGGGCATACTTTAGGCGCTTTGCGAAGGTTCGCTGCCAGGTGAGGGATGTCAACGACAAGACCATAATCAACACGGCCATCTGAGGTCTCTAGAAGGGCCCACTCATCGAGTACAACGCACGAAAGTCCATAAAATCAGTGGCCAAGCTCTTCAATAAAATCAAAGAGTACAACAAGGCGGAGGAAAACACAGTACGGCTGGAGGTGGAGGCCACGCTGGCCACCCCTAAAGTGAAGGCCGCCTAGGGGCCCTGAAGGAGGACTCGAGCCGCAAGTAGCGAAGGACGGCTCGCTCTAAGTACATTTTGGCATTTAAGGAGCCGATGAGAGTAGCGCCTCCAGGGGTCGCAACTGTGGTTAGAGGGGCTATAGGCACGGAAGAAGGTGGGGTCGCAAGGATGGACGTCAGCAAGGGCTTTGGTGTGAGGTACATAGCCGTGGAGGCCACCTCACCCATAATTGTTCCTTCATCACAGCCATCCACAAAAGCGTGGCTAGAGAATGTACCCAAGACGCCAACGCACTAGTGATAGCACATGTGCAGCAACGTTTGGAGGCACCCCCGATCCAACCCCTCTAGTCATGCTGCGGATCCAAGGTTTGGAAGCCATTCCCCGCCAAGTGATCAATGCCATCTCAGGTGAGTCATCCATCGAGTTGCCTTCCAAAAGACAGAGAAGGGTCTACGCTCATTGGATCCATCATGTGTCATGTAACTGGCGTAGGTGATGTTTAGAGAGGAGGATGTCGTGGGGGTAGACTTCCCCCACCAGGATCCTCTGGTAATCATAGCCAACATTGCAGGCCACAACGTGCGATGAGTTCCGATTGACAGCGGTAGCTCCACAGACCTTCTGTTCGTGGACGCCTTCGACCAGATGGACCTCCCTCGAAGCAAACTGGAGTCAATGGGCATACCCATACAAGGCTACGACGGATGGCTGGTCAACATGCTAGGACCGATAGCGCTAGAAGTAGTCTTCGCACAAGGGAACGAAGCAGGCACGAAGTCATCACCTTCGATGTGGTCAACCTGTAATACCCCTACAATGCTATCCTAGGAAGGGCCACCCTCAATGCACTTGGCACGATCCCGCATCATAACAACCTCTGCATGAAGCTCTCGAGCCCCGGTGGAATCATCACAGTATTGGACGATCAAGACCTCGCGTGGTAAATCAAAGTGGGCACGTGAAGCCCACACCGGAGGGTTGAAAGATCAAGCTCCGTTTAAGTTGGTTTTGGTGTTAATGACAAATGCCATTATGAGATTTTGATATAAATGACAAATATTTTTATAATGTTTTGGTGATAATGACAAATGTATATATGAGACTAATATGCTTGTTTAAGTTTATTTATGTTTAGTCTCATTTGGATGGAAAGGTGAAATCAAAGAGGTATGCATTCAAAATCACTTTCTCGTATGCTAATGCATTCCTTAGATCCAAAATATAGACTGAACTCCTCAAATAGTTCAAATGAATATGTGCATATGTTTTTCTTCATATAGATTTGTATGCACACATTTAGGGGGAGCTCTCTCTCTATGTTTTGGAGTTTCACTAGTATTGATCCATGTTTTCTTTTATACATACATTGGGATCAAACTAGGAGCATGCATTCATTGAAAATCTGATTTAAAACAAAGTTTGTGCTCTGTTTGGACGAGCGGTAGTACCGCAGTTTTGAACGTCGGAACTACCGGACATCGGTAGTTCCGCGCCCAGAAGCGGTAGTACCGGTGAGCGGAAGATCCGGTTTTCGAGCGGATCCTTTTTTCCAGAGAGCACCCTCCGGATGCATTTGAGTTTTCACGGGATCGGAAGTACCGGCGATTTGCACGCCGGAACTACCGCAGGTTGCGGTAGTACCGCAGTATAAGAGCGGTACTTCCGGGGTCCGGAAGCTCCGGAGGTAGAGCGGAACCTTTTTTCCAGAGAGCGCCAAGTTTGGTTCCGGCTCAAGCGGAACTACCGCGCCGACTTTGCGGAAGTTACAACGGCGGTAGTACCGCACTTTGAATTAAAATGATTTCATATTCAATTTATTATCTCATTATCTGTTGAGATTGTCACCAATTACCAAAAGGGAAAGATTGAGAATCTAGTCCCTCCATTATGAGTTAATGGTGAGTTTTGGTAATTGATGGCAATTGTTTTGTGGACTAACATTTTTCATGAGTTGGATGAATAGGTTATGTTTCACAAATGAGGATGACTTGGGATGACTTCATGGGTTGAAGATCATCAAGTCAAGATCAAGAAGAAGATAGCTTCATGAGTTGAAGGCAATCAAAGAAGAAGAAGATGTGTCATGAGTTGATGCATGATGATCATGTGTTGATTAAGTCAAGGAAGACCATCATGTGTTGATGGAGTTGATGAAAAGGATACATCATGAGTTGATGCATATCGAGACGATGACTCAAGGCAAAGGTATGACTAGCTAGGGCTAAGGATATGTTCCTAGTCTTTTACCGGTCTTGGTGTTTGGTTGGAAGACCGGATTGCTAGTATAGGTTGTCGTACTATTAAGAGGGGTCATGTCTAGTAGTTTGAGTCTCATCATGTGTTGATAGCTCAACCTCACTTGCTCTAGCTAATCTTGGCATGAGGTTTGCATTTGCGAATGTGTTTTGCAAATGGTTGAAGCCCATGTGGCAAATCCTTGTAACATGTGACTATACTTTGCAAATGTGTTTTGCAAAAGGTTGAAGTCCATGTACCTACTCCTTGTGACATGATCTAAGTTTGCAAATGTGTTTTGCAAAAGTTGGAGATCATGTATTATCCCTTGGCATGGTCTAAAATCGTTTAGTGCTATTCCCATTGGACACAGACCATGAGAGTGACTCTTTTGGATCTCTTTTGATTTTTGCATTGATCTAATGTGTTTGAAATCATGCAAATAGATGGGTTGTGTAGCCCTTTGAATAAGCTTTCCATAGAGTCCAAGATCACTCAATTCCGACATCGGAGTCAAAAGTTATGACCGTTTTTCTGAGTGCTGTCTGTGCTGAAGCGGAAGTACCGCGCCGACTTCCCGGTACTACCGCAGAACGGTAGTACCGCATTTTATAACTGCGGTAGTATCGCAAATGGCTGACTAACGGCTATTTTTCTAGCCGTTATGGTGGGGAGCGGTAGTACCGCAAAATCCTGTTTTTGACTCCAACGGTTAGTTTTGAGGTGTGGGCTATAAATACTCCATTATGGCCGGTTGGGGTAAGGTTCTAGGGACTCCATTTCACTCTTTTGAGCTAGTGTGAGGCTCTCCACTCAATTGTGCATGTGTTGCACCTTGTGAGAGAGGAGAGGTGATCTAGAGTGCATGTGTTGCATCTAGAGGAGGACTTTGTGTCCGGATTGAGCTTGTGCATTCGTTGCACGTGGTGAGAGTCAAGTGAGAGACTTGACTTGTTACTCTTGGAGTTTGCCGACTCCTAGACGGCGTGGGAGGCGTCGTGACCGGTGATCTTCTCAAAGAAGCTTGTGAGAAGACCCAGTGTGTGTGAAGGTTGGAGCTCACCTACCCGGAGCGGGGAAGAGCTACCACTAGTGGATTTGAGGTAGAAGGCTTAATTCGTGGAGCCGGTCCAATTTGTTTGGGCTAACCTCAACGTGGACTAGGGGAGACCGGCAAGTCTCCGAACACCACGGTAAAAAGAGAACGTGTCATTTGTGGTTTGCTTTCTTGTGCTCTTTTTACATTCAAGCAATTTACTTACTTAGCGTTATTTTGATTGCTTGTAAACCTAGGATTGCAAACCGTGACCTAGGTAGAATTGTTGGTGCACTTAGGTGAATTTATTTGTTGTAGGCGCTATTTGAGCTAAACCAAATTGTTTTTAGCTTCCGCATTATATACTTGGTTTAGGCAAATAGAAAAGATCTTGAATTGCTAATATTAATTTGAAGAAAATTTTTAGACCGCCTATTCACCCCCCTCTAGTTGGCCTCCTCGATCTTACAAGGGTCCACACTGTGAGCAATGGACCCACCCACCCTCGGCCTCAGGATAGACACCCAAGTCGAAGCCAAGTGGCAACGTAAAGATGATGCCACTTTGACCAGAGGACCCGACGAAGTAGGTGTCGATCGGAGCGGGCCTCACCCCTGAGACGAAGGAAAAACTCATGGTTGTGCTTCACAAAAATGCAAATGTCTTCGCATGGTCACCAAATGACATTGCGGGGGTAGATCGCTAAGTCATTGAGCACAAATTGGCGGTACACCCCGACGTGAAGTCGGTCAAGCAACGAATGAGGCAGATGTTCCTCGATCGGCAAGAGACTGCTAAGACAGAGGTGGCCAAGCTAAAGGCTGCAGGTATAATCAGGGAAGTGGTCCTCCACGAGTGGTTTGCCAACCCTATACTAGTCAAAAAGTC
This sequence comes from Dendrocalamus latiflorus, assembly GCA_017311315.1. NCBI lineage: Eukaryota > Viridiplantae > Streptophyta > Magnoliopsida > Poales > Poaceae > Dendrocalamus > Dendrocalamus latiflorus. The sequence continues at coordinate 24,908,174 of CM029646.1, read as the reverse complement.
CAATGGGACTTGGTGAATTTGCGTTGACTTCACCAACCAAAAAAGGCGTGCCCCAAGGATAACTACCTACTGGTATGCATCGATCGGTTGATCAATGCGATAATAGGATGCAAAATGATGAGCTTCCTCAACGCGTACTTTGGATACCATCACGTATGGATGGTGGAGGGCGATGAAGCAAAGACAAGCTTCACAGTTCTTGATGGCAAGTACTACTTCGCCCAGATTCCCTTCAGTCTCAAAAACACCAGTGCCACATTCACCAAACTTGTCAAGCTAGTCCTCACGTCACAGTTGGGGCAGAATGTTGAGGCCTACGTTGATGACATCGTAGTCAAGAGCCTCTAAGTGTGTCCCACGATATGGACCTCCAGGAAATGTTTGATAACCTCTGACGGGTCGGCCTCAGGCTAAACCTAGCAAAATACTTTTTCGGAGTCCAGGCGGGCAAGCTCCTTGGTTTCCTACTCTCCAAACGAGAGATCAAAGTTAACTCTGATAAAATTGATGCCATACTCTCCATGGAGGCCCCGAGGACCACCCGGGAGGTGCAGAGTCTGGCGGGTCGCTTAGTAGCCCTCAATCGTTTTCTTTCTAGGGTGGCCGAGCGATAATTACCTTTCTTCGAAACACTGCAGATCAGGCGATTTCCAATGAACGGACGAATACACACATGCCTTTCAAGACTTGAAAAAATACCTTGCCAAACTCCCTAGGCTCACATGCCTAGCACCAGAGGCTCCGTTGTTATTGTACTTCGCCATGACCCCTCAGGCAGTCAGTGCGATACTGGTGCTGGAAGATGGCTTTGCGCAACAGCCCATGTACTACGTGTCAGAGGCCCTCCAAGGAGCGAAGATGCGGTACACCAAACTGGAGAAGCTCGCTTACGCTCTACTCATGGCTTGAAGCTCGCTTACGCTCTGCTCATGGCTTCGCTTAAATTACGACACTACTTCATGGAGCATAGCATCACCGTATCCTCATCCTTCCCCCTAGGGGAGATGCTACGCAACAAGGAGTCTGTAGGCCGCATCGGCAATTGGGCAGTGGAGCTCGCCCCTTTCTCCATCGCATACGTTGTGCACACTGCTATAAAGTCACAAATACTGGCTAACTTCGTTGTCGAATGGACCCCCCGAGGACAGCATGCATGCGAACAACCTTCGGAGCCAGTGTGGACCTTGCACCCAGATGGGGCATACTATGTTGCTAGGGCAGGCGTAGGGCAGTCATGACAACACTTGAGGCTCAGAGCCTCGCGTATGCCACGCGCCTCGGCTTTCCTGCAACCAACAACATGGTGAAATATGAGGCCATGCTATTTGGGCTACAGTAAGATGAAGGCACTCGGAGCGCGAAGGGTGCTACTCTACACTGATTCTCATCTCCTCGTAGGTTACATTGACAAGTCTTATCAGGTCAAGAATCCCGAATTAGCTAGATACCTCATCGCGGTAGGGTGAGAGAACACTATTTCCTTGGAATCACCATCAAACCAATTCCGTGGACGGCCAACGGCGAAGCAGATGCTTTGGCAAAATTCAGCGGCCAAGGGCGAGAGCTGTCCACAGGAATCTTTTTCGAAGTACTAACCTCCGCATCGGTACTGCACAACCAACGGCCGACCTCTGGCATGCTGCACGTCCCGTCACGCAGGGGGACGATTGGAGGCAGTCCATCATCACCTTTCTCCAAGGAAGCGATGAGCCAGACGACTCATGTGAGGCACGAAGAATGGCGCACCAAGCAAGAGTCTTCGAGCTGGTCGAGGGCATCTCTGTACAAACATGGTGCCTGCGCCCCGCTCCTCTATTGCCTCTCCCATCGAAAGGTCAGGAATTGTTCGCGGAGATATACGGGCCCTCGTTGGGAAGGCCTACCGGCAACACAAATGAAAAGGTATGGTTTTGCGACAAGAAGACACAGTACTACTGTAACAAATGAATGAATGAATATCGATCACATGAACAAATGGAACCAATGAATCAATCCATCTTTACACAAGAGCTAACGAACGAGCAAGTACATGGATAGTACGTATTTGCTCGGCTGAATTAAGGAAGGTCGTCGATCGTCAGACCATCATCATGATCCTGAACTCGTCGAAGGAGAGCACGCCGTCGCCGTTGAGGTCGAACCTGCAGATCATGGCCCTGCACTCGTCCATGCCCACGTGGTGCGACCCCAGCCTGCTGAGCATCCGCCTCAGGCTCGCCGGCGTGATAATGTCCTCACCGTCCGTCGCGTACATCCCGAACGCCTCCCTCAGGCACCTGTGCTTGTCTTCCTCCTCCGCCTCGGTTGCCTCATAGGCTAGCCTCGAGAACTCTTCTTGGTCCAGAAGCCCGTCGCCGTCGGCGTCCAACGCTGCGAGGATCGCGGCGACCTCCTCCTCGGACACCTCCTCGCCCAGCGCTGCCGTCATGCAGCCGCGCAGCTCGGACGCGGACACCTTGCCGTCGCCGTCCTTGTCGAAGGCCGCGAACACCGACGATGCCATGGCCACCATGTCTACACAACGTTGTTTAGGCTCGATGGAAATACAAGACCGGTGATCAGATATGGCGCCGTGTGGATCGGCCGGAGTAGCTCAACTATATATACACGGTAGCACAAGGTCGGTCGGACATGCAGGCGCGTAAACGGCTGGAAATGGAGAGATGGCGGCGTGCAGTCGGTAGGTAGGTAGGTAGGTAGGTTGACGACGCAGGGGATGAGAGGTCCACTGAGAGCCTGAGACCGAAGCTTCCGGCCCTGTGGCAAATGCTATTTCAATTTCCGCGTCTTTGTGCAGAAGATGCATTGAAAATTTGTTGCCATTGTGTGTGTGATGTACGCCTTCGTACGTACACACTTGCATCGACCATTGACGGTGTACCGTGTGCGTCCATGATAGCAAGCACCACAAAAATTAGCCCGTTAAGGTCAGTCTTAGTGGGAGTTTTATCTGTATTTAATAGGCTACCACATAGGCATTTTTGATGATATGGCAACATTTTTAAGAAGAGAGAGAAGAAGTGAGTTTCATCTAGATGAAACTCTCTTGACACGATTACCAACTCTATATGAGTCATGAAATTAAATGTCTATGAAACAATAGAATAAAACTATGCATTGAGGATGGATGTTTTATCCATATTTCATTTTATTTTACATGATACGGCAGTTTTGGAAACAATGCCATGAAACTTTCCACTGAGAATAGCCTAATAGTCAAGTCAAGTACCCGTGGAATGCTCTCTCTCTCTCTCTAAAAACTCGTGGAATGAAATCAGTAACAACACAGGAAATTTTAGTTAGCTGAGCTAGATATGATCATCATGTTAATGCCAGGTCGATCCAGATGGCACCCATATGATAATATATAGCAACTCGTCAACGCGAGCTGCTACTGCTCTTGTCGTAGCTGACATATTGTGTTTTATATTTTTATAGATTGTTCGTAAGAGAGAGTATGTATGAAATAAAAAATAATTCATGTGTGATTTTGACCGATAAAAATGAAGTCGCTATAGTAAATACTATAATAAATTTATAGGTTTCATCTTAACCGGATATTCTATTAAAAATTAGTTACCGTAAAAATTTGAAAAGCAGCTTTAGAAGTAGAAAAGAGACATAGGTCGTTCCTTTTGGCTTCTCTGTTGATTTTTTTTTTATCTTAGACGTCTTTTAATAAATAAAGTACGGCTAAAAGTCCGGCTCATATGTGGCTCCTATTGTTAATCTTCGATCTTATCAATCGGCCGGCACCGCCGCGCTATAACCATTGACGCCGACACGTCCGTCGGTGAGCTGCGCACGTCGTCCGTAGCCGCCACGCAAGCTACCTACCCACCTATCTAGATAGATAGGAAAATTAACTCGTCAACTGAAATGTGCAATGAGAACTGGCCTGTAGTTTTTTTTTTTTTGCTGAGCTAGCCAAAGTGTTTGACAAGAAATTTAATTTATCACTTATATATTGCCCCTGTGATGCCTCAATTGCATTGCATCTTTGCATGTTTGTATTTTGCAAGCCCCTTTTTCTCCCCTATACGTAGGGGAAAAAAAGTCAAGATAGGTCAAATGGTACGGCGTGGGCAGGAGCTCCTCTACGTATTCCTATTAAGGAGGTGGTTGAGTCGTACTAAACATGTTGTACTAGTGAATGCCACGAAATGCTAGAAATATCGTGAGATGTTTCCGAGTAAATACACCAATCTTTCCAGTCTTTCATATGTATGTATATCTCTACCACTATAAAACCACCAGTTGTAAACTTTTCTATAGCTACCCCAACAAATGTCCCCCGCAGTCAAGACCTCTCCTAGATGCACCAAACCAACTGTTCCCAGAACCAGCGAACATTTGAAACGAAGGGACGATATCCACTGTAGCCTCTCCTTTCTCTTACTCACTCAAATCCAATGACCCAGATTGTTTGGATCATACCTCGTCACGCACCCCGCGCGAGGCGCGACTCCCCCCGACGCCCTCACCCCGCGCGAGGCGCAACCTCCCACCTTCTCCCCCGTCTCCCCACGTTCTCCTCCCCTCCTCCCGTTCTCCGCGCCGCCTCCTCCCCTCCCTCATCCGCCAGGCCGCCGCCGCCTCCTCCCCCCACTTCTCCTCTCCACCGCCACCGCCGCCTCCTCCTCCCCCGCTCCTCCGCTCCGCCGCCGCCTCCTCCCCCGCTCCTCCGCTCCGCCGCCGCCTCCTCCCCCGCCACCCCTCCGCTCAGCCGCCGCCTCCTCCCCACCCCGCGCCGCCGGCTCCTCCTCCCCCCACTCCTCCGCTCCGCCTCCTCTTCCCCCGCTCCTCCACTCCGCCGCCGCCTCCTCCTCCCCCACTCCTCTGCTCCGCCCTCGCCTCCTCCTCCCCTCCTCCGCTCCGTCGCCGCCTCCTCCTCGCTCCTCTCGCCGCCGCCTCCTCCTCCTCCCGCTCCTCCTCCCCCGACGGCGCCACTGCGAAGCCCGGATCTGTCGAGAGCGCGCCGCCAGAGGCTGCGCCGGCCAAAGACCGGGAGCTGAAGCCGGTGAGTTTCATCTAACACGTACCTTGCCTCTCTAGGGTTGAGTTCACCTTTTGATTCGGTTTCATTTGCTCGCTCTCGCTCCCCATGGATTAGATGCTCCCATGGTCCAAGCTCGTGTGCGATCCAGAGAGAATGATCTTATAAAAGAGCAGAGCAGAGGAGAGGAGAGGAGAGTCGTAGCGCAAACAGACAGCACAGAGCTCGGAGCCCCGGGAGAATTGGGGGACACGAGCAATCAGTCGGGGGATGAGGATTCTGGAAGGTGACGACGAGGAGGCGGCGGTGTCGGCGCCGCCGCAGCACCTCGTCTTCGCCTACTACATCACCGGCCACGGCTTCGGCCACGCCACCCGCGCCCTCGAGGTCCCTCTCGCCTCCGATCGGTTCCTCACCCCCCCTCTCCTTTCCTCGTGGTCTCTGGGCACAAATTGATGTTCTGGCCAATTTGACCGGCTGCTTTTGCAGGTGGTGAGGCACCTGATCGCCGCTGGGCACGACGTGCACGTGGTCACCGGCAGAGGAGGGGGGCGGGGTCTTGTTTGCGAATTGGGGATTGGTATTTGCAATACGGTAAATTGAAAAGCTTTATTACTCTGATGGTTAATGCATTTGGAATTATGGATGTTTTCGTGAATGTAGTATTGATTGTGGCAGTTTCCTTTCTTTCTTTACCTAGCTCTTTATAGTGATTTCTTTTCAAGAAATGGAGGGCTTCTTGTCCAAGAATTAGTGGGGCTGGTAATGTGGTGCAAAATTCTGGTACGAGTTTAGCTCAATGCATATATACCGTAAATTTGTCAACTTTCTTGTTGATAAGGTACAGGGACTTGTATCTAGCATTGTCCATTTCTGTGAGCATATTATGTTGATTGCTTATTTTTCTAATTCCTTTAATACATGCATGCAAATTCTAGATTATAGAGACTGTAGTCCTTCATGGTAATATTGTAGTCAAGAGCCTTTGTGTTTGTTCATCTTCCTTTTTTAGGGAAACAGTAGGGGATTACCCTACTGAAACATATCTAAAAACAATTGTACAAAGGAATTTACAAAAGAAAAAACAAAATAAGTTAACCTAACCAGTGGGAAGTTATGTCCTCAACAAAAACTCACTTTTGACAGATCCAAGTCCAAAGCAATTTCCTCCATGTAAAATTATTGGGTGGTATATTATAAAAAATGCCTTTGTTTCTTTTTAACTAAGTATCAACTTCTCGAAAACATTTTAGAGAGTCATGCAGCATCCTTAGCCTTCTGTAACAATTGGAAAGTATCCAGAGATGAGTCCCAAAAGCAATTGACAAGAGCCCAACAATCCCTTATTAAACTGACTGGAGAAAAACGCGTGCTTTTGACTCATGTTCCTATCTTCTATTTATACTTTGAGAATGGTAATAACATCAATACAGCTTTTCCTTGGCAGGTTAGAATGGATCCTCGAAACAAAGAAGTTGACCTTGATAATCTAATGTATGGTACAATTGGTGGACTAACGGAACAAGAGCTAAAAAAACAAGAAGCAGATTACATCTACCGGTACCGTTATAATGGAGGTGGATCAACTCAAGTTTGGCTGAGTTCTGGAAGGTGATCAAGTTTGCAATTTAATGATTTACAATGGTCCTTGTATATGTTTTGTATTTTCCTTTTCTCTGTGGAGATTGAATCATGAGCTTTGAATTACTTGATTGGTCTTAAGGTCTGAAGTCTGCGCTATGTTTCTGTTACTGAACTGGTATCTACAATTTTGGCTCTATTTTTTTTTGGGAATATGTGAAATGTACCCGCTTCAAAACATTGGTGGATCGCTATATGCTACTTTGTAATTTCAGCATCTCTCTTTTATCTTCTGTATCTTTGTCCGTAAACCTCTCATTTTTGAATTTGTATCTTCAATTCTTTCAGGGCCCAAGGAATTTACTTCTGTGTTTTACAGTCTTCAGAATTGGAGGGTGAGATGGCGCAACACTACAACTTTAAGTTTCCTTTACTTCTGTGTGGTGGAACCAATCAGATAACCTAATGAAGTAATGCTTAACATTGATAGTACATATTTCCTACTTTTATTGCGCAGGCCATATTTGAGAGGTTTGACCGTGACCGAAGTGGTAAAATTGATGCATCAGAGCTGCGTGAAGCTCTTCTCAGTCTGGGATATTCAGTTTCTCCAACTGTGCTGGACTTGCTTGTGTCTAAATTTGACAAGACTGGGGGCAAGAACAAAGCGATCGAATACTCTTCTTAGTCCATTTTTCTCGGCATTTTCACACATATGATTAGGTCATTTTTTTCATTTACCTTATGTTAGTGCTTTCTTTGTCCCCCTCTTTGTAGTTGGAGTAACATTTTTTACCATGCGCAGGTTGCAAGCTGGGGTGCTTACCTGATGGATAGAAATATATTAACCATGTCATTTGCACCTCGAGACTCACTTGAAGCTCAGGTTCAATTTACTTTGGAGCGAGGTGTTCCTGCAGTAATTGGAGTGTTTGGAACTATAAAGCTCCCATATCCATCTAGATCTTTTGATATGGCCCATTGCTCACGCTGCTTAATCCCCTGGAAGTCAAATGGTGAGTAGGATTCCTCAAAAAAAATGGTTAGTAGGCTCAACTATGCATGGAAAACGGAACACTTGTGTCAAGTGAAATTGTTTCATGAGCTACAGTATTTTGCTTCTTGCAGATGGGATGTACATGATGGAAGTGGATCGGGTTCTAAGGCCTGGGGGTTATTGGATATTATCTGGTCCTCCCATCAATTGGAAGAGAAATTATCAAACATGGAAAAGATCAAAACAAGATATTATCTGGTAGTAGCTTTATATGCATTCTGTCAACTTATCAACTCAATGGAGCCATAACCATACATAATCCCAATATCCTTCATAAAATTAACAAGTATAGCAGTTAGCATTTCAAGACACCAAAAGATCATAGGATTTAGAATCGATTGCCCTTCTAGAGGTAAGTTGAGATGAGCATGGATCTCTTATTACAGCGATTACTACTTATATATGCAAATTGTTTCAGAGGTTGGTTTGTTAGTTCCAAGTTCCAACAAAACTTGGAGGAATTTAGGATGTTTCCTACTTTCATTGATTCTGAATTCGTGGCAAGGATCATTTGGAGTTACTAATTTCTGATCAAGTCCTGAAGTGTAGGAATCGGAGAGTTCTGAATTTGTGAAATCAGGTAATGATTTGTTGACTATCGTGAGACAATACAGATAGCTTAGGCTTAGTTTGTTCTAAAAATAGCTTAGGTGAGATTTAAGGATCTTAGGGCACTACTTCTGTACTTCTGCTTACTGGTTCCGATGGCAACTAAATGTTCAGCAATCTTGGTACTTTAGCAGCTGTACTCCTCTGAGTCCTCTGTGTTCTCATGTCGATTGGTAAATTCCATGAAGGATTGGTTGTGAGATAATAATAGTAATAGTCTAGCCGGGTTTTAGGGATATTGGGGCACTGGTGCTGCTTTAAACCTTTAACTGGTCCATAGGGTAATGGGTAGTCAATAAGCTCCAGCAAAAGTGGGAGGAGGAATTTAGGATGTTTTCTTCCTTCAATACAAATAGTTCTATTAATTTCACCTTAAAGAGTTATGCTCAATTTAGTATCAATATTTCACCTTTCGCAAAATTGAAGCCTTTCATCAATTGCTTTATGAAACTAAATGAAGGAGCCGCTGGGTTCCTTACCTTTCCATGCATTTCTGTCAGGTGATTGTGTTCAAACTTCAAAGTTCCAAGATGGATTAATGGATAATTTTTTTTTATTCAGGGGGCAACTTCTTTCAAATTTCAATGTTTTGCGAAATATATTCCCATGTTTTAATCTGTTTAATTTTCTCTGTTGCAGTTTTACTTTGCCTTATCCTTTGGTTGTACCCTTGTACATCAATTTTAGCACTGTTATATGTTGTGAATTTTATTCTGACTTACTACTTGTTTATCTGTTAGATGGATGAAGTGTTGGCAGCAGTAGCTGAGACCATAAAGAACTTTGCGGTCATCTACCTGGTTGACATCACCGAGGTTCCTGACTTCAACACCATGTATGAGCTGTACGATCCATCAACGGTGATGTTCTTCTTCCGGAACAAGCACATCATGATTGATCTTGGAACTGGAAACAACAACAAGATCAATTGGGCCTTGAAGGACAAGCAGGAGTTCATTGACATTGTGGAGACTGTCTACAGGGGTGCTCGGAAGGGCCGGGGTCTGGTGATTGCTCCAAAGGACTACTCCACCAAATACCGTTACTGAGGTATTTGTATCTGGCTACTCCTGTGCAATTTCTATTCACAAAGTACAGAGATTCACAAAGTTGTTATGTCCATATAATGGATTTCAGTCAGATAGTTGGATCTTGATTACACATTGCTTATCATTACAGAGTATGATCAATGCATGTGAAATTCGTTGTTTTACTAATCTTGCTCTCCATGGATCACTACCCTGACAGTTCCTTGCATGTATGATTAGGGTGTGAATTTGATCTCTATTATATTGATTTATGCCAAGCGACTACCATTGGTCTCTACTACTTTAGGGTCTTTCCCTCTTTTGTGTGGATTATTTTCGCTTGTTTCTTCTCGAAGGCCAATACGTTATATCTTTGAATTGATCTCCTGGGAAGTGTCGTTTCTTTATGTGGTTAGTCGCTCGGGACAGGTGTTGGACGGCGGATCGGCTTGCAAGGCGTGGTCTCCCCCATCCTCCAAGCTGCCCACATTGTGATCAAGTTGCTGAAAGCATTAACCACCTGCTGCTGTCCTGTGTCTTTGCCCGGGAATTCTGGTTCTCTCTTCTGCGAAATGTTGGGTTGCAGCATCTTTGTCCGCAGCAAAATGAGGAGTCTTTTGATGGCTGGTGGGATAGGATTTCCAAGGAGGTTGTTGATGTTATGCGGAAGGGGCTCAATTCCCTCGTGATCTTGGGCGTCTGGACTTCGTGGAATCACCGCAATAAGCGTGTCTTTGATGGTGCAAATATGTACTCTGATTGTTCGTTTTATTTTTTACAAATTTTATCTTGTTTTGTATTTACCGTAGCGTTAGCACGGGCACACTATACAATATATGAGACGTGAATCTTAATGAATCTGATTGTTCGTTTTATTTTTTACAAATTTTATCTTGTTTTATATTTTACCGTAGCGTTAGCACGGGCACTATACTAGTCTCAGAAGGTTGACAACGGAAAAAAATCTTTATATATATGCAGAGCAATTTACATGTACCAAGACGACACGGCAACTGACTTACGGGCCACCTTCTGGGCGACTGCCTGAACCCTCCAATAAGTAACCTATAGAGCTCTGTTAAAGGGTCTGTTTTTTTGGCTGAAGTTTATGGTTTTCAGTTTTGCTATTGCACAAGCGACTAAAATTTTTTTATGTTTCAGTTACCTAAAATTGCACTCTCAATGAACTAAAATTGCAGCCCCCTTAAAAAAACAGCTGCAACTTTAGGTGATTTAGAGTGCAACTTCAGGTAACCTGAAATTGCACTCTCAATCACCTAAAGTTGCAGCCCCCTCCAAAAAAATATGTGCAACTTCAAGTGATTCAAAGTGCAACTTTAGGTGACTGAAAGATAAAAAAAATTCAGTCGCCAGTGCAATAGTCTATCCCTATGGTTTTTAGTTACAACTTGTGACTTTTAGCCTGTTTGTGTAAGAGATTATAGAGTAACAGAAATTCACGTGTGGCTTTTGCCGATATAAATGAAATCAGTACAATATATACTGCAATTGACTAGTAGACCATATCTTGAAAAGATACTATATTTAAAAGTTGTTACAGTAGAAAAACCAAAAAAGCAATTTTTAGGAGCTAAAAAAGGCCCAAACTCACGTTGGTCTTCCGACGTATATCACTGTTGCTATCCACCCCTGTACCAACCCTAGAGACGGTATGATATAGACCAGACTGGTGATCATGCCTTGCACTACCCCCACTCGGTCACCATAGACGATTTTCCACGAACAGCGAGGTGGAGGGGTCGTCGGTGTTTGCGGAGAAGGGGTGGCCGCCGTTGAAGCCGGTCCACCCCATCCACAGGATGCCTGCACCCGGCCAGCATCAGCAGCAGGTTCTTGGGCGCCAAGGCAAGCCCTCCTCCCTCTCTGCCTTCCTCCTTGGGTCCACCTGCATACACTCAAAATAAGGGCCCACCTGCATACACTCAAAATAAACTCATATATGTGCTGATAATAAAGAATACACTGTTGAAATTTGACTTATTTGTTTTAAAAAAATCAGGTGCTTGATAATAAGAAAGGCAAATACATTTCATCCTGCGAAAATTGGCTAAATGTTGCCAATGCATGAGAACCCGGTGTTGATGTTTTTAAATATACTCAAAATACTATCATATATTGGTGAGGTCACGTTCTATATATTTACAAAAATTTCAAGATCAAACCTAATCAAATGCATTTTACAATGTTGATAAACTATTTCTCCTTTTCGTATCTCGTAAATACCATTAAGTTTGTGGATCTTCAATTTTTTTATAACTACAGAACATGTCGCTCCCTTATACCTGATTATGCCTGATTTTCGCAGGTTTACAATATTTAAGCCTATTTTCACCAGATATGCTCCCGTGAGGTGAAGGCAATACTTTACCCAATATGCGGCGGTGAACGACGTAGCCGCCGGAGTAGTCCATGACGCCCCCCGGGAAGAGGAAGCCTCCGCCCCCACCGTGTACGACAGCGTCGTCCACAGCGGCGCAAACACCATCCACGTCTTTACGCTCATGCGACCCAGCACAGCCCCGCCGACGAGCCGCACAGTCACGCCAGCGAAGGCCCACTGGAAGAACACCATGCTCGCCGATGGGTACAACGGCGTCACTGCCGGCGCCTCGACCTCGCCGTTTGATTGGAGGTGGAGGGTGGAGGGAAGAAAGGCCTGGCAGAGCATGTAGCCCAGTGCTAGTGCCGGGTCCGGGCGGCCGACCAAGGGCAGGAGGCGCCGGCCGAAGGCCATGTTGTGTGCCCAGAGCGCCCAGCACGGCATGGCGTGAAGCCATGAAGGCGGTGCTGAGCGCCCACTTGCGGCGGACGGAGCCGGCGTAGGAGAGATCGAGGCCCGGGAAGCCCTGCACTGCACGCCGACGAGCGTGGCGGGGAGCATCTGCCAGGCGCTGTCGCCCTTGCTCAGCTACGCCAGCACCGCCGCATTGTACGCCACCGGACCAGCTGAAGCCGCCATCGGCGTTGCTCGCAGTACGCTAGCGAATACTGACCACCTCCTCCTCTTCACAGTATTCGTGTACTGCAATCGGTCACTAGTCGGTAACGATCACACGACAAGATGATTTGCCAATGTAGTAGTAGTACCATGCATGGTGATCCAAAAGCGGTAGCTTCATCCCTCATTGCACATGAAAAAAACACTCTTTGCGCCGAAGAACAAACCACAGTGGGAGTAACATGCAGTTCCTTACAAGAATATATAAATACCTACTGTTCAACCTCTTACATGATATCTTGTGAATATGACATGCTATACACATCAGATTACACCTCCCGATAGCTCAGAAAAGACGGGACAAGAATAAATGCATAACTTCTGCAGATTTCCAATCCTTCAAGGCCCGCACGCACAATAGCCAAAACGGTCGGAGCACAAGACAGCAAGCGCGTCGCTGCAAACTGGGTATGCAATTCAACGAGCTTAAGAGGAATCATCAGCCTTCATCAGCTCGCAGGTGCGCCAAGCCTTCTTTGTACACTTCAAAGTCATCAGGAGACCAGCGGCAGACAAGGTACAATCGGAATGTTGCCATCTGCATCCCAAGCAAGCGCTGCGAGAGAGAAATTAAAGGGGCATCAATGCAAAGAAACAGACTGGGCACAAATGGTACTGAAGCACCCTGACAAAGTGTAAAACTCTGTACCAAGTGAACCACCTGCCGATGCGTTTTGGAAACTTGCTAAACCTAGGTACGAAATTTAAGCAACAGGTTGAATATGTAATATGCTATTCTTGCTAAAGTTCCATTGGCACGATCATAGGATTAACATAATCAGGTATTCATCTGATTTTGCAAATCAATTATGTAGCTAATAGTACTGCATAATATGCTATCCATACCAGAGTCTGTGCTGCTTCTGGTGAAATGGGCTTCCCTTCTTCACACACTACATGATCTGCAACCAATTCTACAACACCTGCATTGACAATGGCGAACTTTACAATCATTTTGGTTGTTGGTAGCTTCAAGCACGTGTGTAAATGCAGGAGAAACTTAAAACCTTTGTTCAAGCGGACCGGCAGTCCTTGTTTGCGTAGAAAGGGTTCCATTTCATGTGTAAACTGTTCCAGAGGGCCTTCCTTTAGCTCCACCTGAGGCATGAAAAAGTTGCAAATTTGGTTAACCAAATCATAACAGAAACTAAAAATGCTAGTTATTTCAGAACTAGAACACAATCTACAATAACAGTTACTATTAAAGAAGTATTACTAGAGTGCACACAGATATGATGATACAACTTCAATGACAAAAGGCTTTTGACTTTCTTTTTGGCAAAGTATACTACTACTTACATGTCCAGAATCACCGATAGCCTAACATTGCCTTTGGTAACCTCGGTACAAGTTTGGCCAAACATGGTCTTTCTAGTTTGTTTGCTGAAACTAAAAGCTATGAACATGTACATGAAAAGAAAAGCAACAGTAACTAAAATACCGTTTCTGTTGCATTACTTCCTGTCCTTGAAAAGTCATGCTCCTCAAATTCTCGAAATAATCTGCATGCAGAATATATGATCATAATGTTCACATAGCCACAACAAGCATATAAACGAACATTGGCAATTCTTAAATAAAAAATTGTCGGGCAAGGAGACTACCTCTCGACGTCATCCCTTGGAAGATTAGTAAAGAACAGTCCAGAATCACCTTGAAGGAACTAGATACAGCAAAGTTACTCTCAGAAAAACCTCACAAGAATGGTATGGATTACAGTATCTACCAAGTACTGAGAAAGAACAACTGACCTTGGAGAGTTCATGTAGGCCTGTTTTAGCTGCATCAGCAGGCGAACGCCCCAGTGCTATCTGCATGACCTTCTTTCCAGCAAGAAATATCCTGAGAGAAGGATATGCAGCAGCTATAAAAACGTGGACAAAATTTTCCAGCATAAACCACTCAGTTTAGCTTAGCATTAACTAGCATGGTGTGCTTTCTCCATGCACAATAGATGTGACTTGTCAGGGTCTCAGGAGCACTCTCTAGCATACTAAAGTTGTACGCATCAACAAACAAATGCAACTTGTGTTGCTTCGATCTGGCATATCTGTTCCTATCCACCATAGCATTCGGATACAACGACATTGTAGCAACTTGTGAGAGACTCATAACAGTACGTACCTGCTAGAGGACTTGAGTTGCTCCCTGAGGTCCTTCAGCTTCTGATTCCTCATGTTATCGTAGGTAAAGACATAGGCGCTGCTGTATTGCTCGACGGCATTTTTTATATCAGTGACCACTTTGCCCTTGCGCTCTAAACCTGGCTTCTTCTTGGTCTTTGATAAGGTGACTGCGTCCAACATCAAACATTGAATTCGTGCGCATTAGATTAACAAAGGCTACTATTTTTCCTTGAAAGCTTACATTTTCTCTGTTATTGAATACTTAGAGAAGCACAGAAATTTGGATACGGATACATGAGAAGAGGAGCCTTGAAAAGGCACCAATGATTTATACCAAGCCGCTTCAAATTCCCATTAACTAATCCCAGGTTCAACTAGCAGACACTACCAGTTGGAACAGATATAGAAGATACGTTTAGATGAGGCAGGCAAACTTGGATCAATCAGGAGAAAAACAAGAAGAAAGTTGAGATGGGGGGGGGGGGGGGGGGTTGAAATTGACTTGAATTGAATGGGATCGTGGGTGTTGGATCACCTGGGCGGTTGCGCTTGGATTTCGGCATGGCGCTCCGTTGATTCCTCCGCCTGCCTCCTCTGCTTCTGACTTGCGGTGGCGGCGGGCGATGTCTATGGTTCTAGGGTTTAAGGAAGGACGCCTGAGCCGCCGCCGCGCGAGCCAAGCAGGAAGAACCTGGGCTGGGCTGGGCTGATTTAGGATAGGCCCATTAGGGCCCACGACCCGACTATCTAAAGCAAACCGGCCTGGCCCACACCAGCATATACGGAGTGCCGCTTTGCTGTACATTACTTCATTCCATGAGAATTCAGATCGGCATTTCCGTAAAAACAAGCCAAAATTTCATCGCGTGCAAACGCAAGACGAACCAAACATTTCCAACTGATCGCCATCGTGATGTGATGGCCTTTCTTTGCTGTCCACACACACACACGCAAGGAATTTAATATATTGGACCAATTAGGCCCCTCGCTATCAATCATCGATGGCGTGCTGGTTGATAGATTTCCACCAAACAATAGTGCGGTCCGCTCCAAAAAACTTAATCTTTTGATTTATAACTTTAACTTATTGGCTTTTAGAAAAAAAATTATATTATAGCGGCGGTTAGATTTTTCTAAGTCATTTAATTAAAAATAAGAAAAACCGTTATATCGTTACTGACAATGCAAAGAAATAATGAGAAAAAGAAAAATAAAAAAACCAAAATAAGCCAAAATTAGAAGTCGACACATTCTAAGTAGCTTTTAGATTAAATAAGCCGAAAGCCAGAAGCTGAAGCCGTTTAGAGCAGGACCTGCATGTTGCCATCCTAAATTTCTCCTGCACACGCAGATACATTTTCAATAGAAATTTTAGTGGTCATGAATTTATCTTTGGTCTTTGTCTTTCTAGATGTGTTATAAGGAGGTGTACTTGTGCGTACATATAGTGTACGAATCGAAAAAAATCCTTAATCAGTGAAAGTGCTATCAATATATAACTCCACCGCAACATCCACCGCCACCCAAACAGCGCTGCTCTCCATCTTCTCTACCGCAATCTCCTCAGTGCTGCCCCAAACTTCACCTAACCTCATCATTGCAGCCTCTTCACCTTCATCTCTTGCCGCGCTCGTCGTCGACTCTGACAAGCTCCCTCACACAAATCCGCTATCGAGCAATGGCAGTTGGCATTGAGGGAGATGACGACTACCTAGGTAAGCAACATGGGCCAAGGGCCCATCAACCTGTCTGAGGGCGCGAGCAAGCAGTGACCAATGGTGATGACCACCGTGCCATGGTTGCCATGAAGATAAATAGTAAGTGAAGGACCATGTGAGAAGGTCTAAGATTATGTTATGATGAACCATTGTAATTTGGGAAATTAAAATTTTGAATTACAAATTTTGTCAATTTTCTGGATTGGTCAACAGTCCAACTGGTTAGATCAGCTAAAGAGGGGGCGGTCAGATCGGACCCCGTTAGCAATCTGACCGTTGGCCAATACCAGTCAGACCAACCCCTATCAGCGGTCTGACCAGTATGGGAGCTCGGTCAGACTGGCTAGCATGTGTAGCCCTTGGCTTATTTTTTGGTTTTGGGGGATTTCGATCACACGATAATTTTTGTTGACCTTGGTTAGTGCACATATATTGCATGAGATATGTTACAATTAACGTGACTCAAGTTATGAAGAACTTGTATCCGAAAATGATTTATTTGTCTTTGGATGTGCAGAGTTGTTTAGAGTCAACCATGGTCAACGGCGAGGATTGGAGCTATGCTCATGGAGGATCCAAGGCGCAAAATAATCAAGGATGCTAGGTGAGATGGCTGAGCTCAAGCATGGCACGAGAAATGCTAGAAATATTAAAGGAAAGGTTGAGCAGCGGGTTGTATCATATGGCTTGGTCGGTCTAAGTGAAGCATAGTCCGGTGGAATGGAATAGGAGAGATTTGTCAATTTATGGCAAGCTAGTGGTGCACCTACACATGATAAGTATAACGATATCTTGCAATAGAAGGAGAAGATTGGGTCAAGAAAGAGTTTTTTTGGTAAGTTGACCAAAATATCGGAAACTACCATAGATCAAAACCGCGACTCTTAGAAAAGTAGTTTAGGTCAACGAAAAGCTGAAAAGATTAAGTTAGATCAAGGCTAAGAATTTAGCGGATTCGGGCTTATACACTTTTAAAAGCATGCATAAGTGTAGTGTGTAAGTTAAAACCCGTGTATGTATGGTTATTGGGTTCTCCTATATGTGCTAAGTGGATAGTATCCACTAAAATTAGATAAGGCTAGCTAGCCTATTTATTTTACATGTTAGAGTGGAGACTTGCTAGTTAAACATCCAACCACTCGCTTTTATTGAGACCAAGTGTTCTAGGGTTATGGTTTAAGAGAAGTTGAGTTTTGTAATGTGCTCTCTTGTCCTTTATGTGGAGTGGTTGTAAAACCTTTATCATTAAGTAGCAATACATCAATCTTTGTTCATCTCACAGGGATTCATGGTTGTCATGACGTAATTGATGACCATGGCACCTAAGAGGTGCTAGGATGCCACAGCGAGAAACGGTGAGGCAGGGCACTTAAATACGCTATATATGCATACATGATGACATACAATTCAGTCCTCATACAATCTAATGAACTCCAGATTCCTCTCTCTCTCCTGTGGCCTTTTCTCCCCGGTGCCTCCTCCCCACCCGCCTCCCCTCCCCGCTTGCCGCCTCCTCCCCCCATTGCCTCCCCTCCCCGATGCCTCCTCCCCCTGCCCGGTGCCTCCTCTCCCTACTGCCTCCCCTTCCCACCGCTCCCTGTAACGCCCCGTTTCTGGGAGGAACAGGAGCGTCACTAATCCGCAACCACCCAGGAGTTTGGTTACGGACCGAACAAGTATCATACCTGCTTACGAACATTTAAGAAGAGTTAGCTTGATTGAAATAAGACCTAACGGTCAATTTTTACAAAAGACGGGCGAGCAAGCCCAAATATACTTACATTGCAGAAGAACCGCAAGGGCACCACAGGAAAGCCTGAGTGCGGTCGCAACCCTAACACGAAATCTTGAATTGCCTTCTCTTCCTTCTGGTATCTGTAGATTTTGCAGGCCTGAGTACTCCAACCCCGTACTCAGCAAATCACAAGGGAAATCCTAACTTACCACATGCACGGATCAACAAAGGAATGGAGTATACTTGGTTTATTAGTTTGAGTGGATGCAGTTTTTTTTGCAAACATTTTGATAAGACGGACCCAAAACTACCCCTCAAGATCTCAGGGGTTTTTCATGAAAGGTTAATTAACCAACCGAACAAGTTAAAGCATGTACAAAACTACTTAAGCTTCGCTGCTGGAATCACCCAAGTGACACAGCTCCAATAACCGGGAGCACGGCGTATTCGAATACCATTTATTTGACTATGCAGATTTTGCTCAGCTTTACCCACACGATCCCTTAACTCCCACGACAGAGTTAAGAAAGCCAGATCGTTTCACTGCTCAACTCTTTATATAGGCTCTACCCGGTAGAATCCACTCGGGTCTGGCTCACACACACACACCCACAAAAAGAGAAAACAAACGTCCGCTTCGAGTGAACTCTACCGTTGTTAGGCACCCGCAGCACGGCCTGCCTAACCCTTGATACTCAAATCACCTACTTCACAACACCTGTAGAGTTTCAATCAAGTTGAGCAGCTACTAAACCAGTGTTGACAAGTCAACTCCTGTGGTTGAGCGGTCACCATGTCATTTGCTCAGCGCAAGGGTTTGGTCCTTATATTTTCCCCCAGGGGACCGCAACCCCCTGCCAGGTCCGCGACCTGCAACCTAGGGTAAAAGGCGGGCGAAAACCGTCTTGCGGCGCACCACAGCCCCCCTTACCCTATCCTGCGCATCGACATACTCAGACCTAGGGCACGGTGTCCCATACCACCCTGCCCTAGAGTCGGGTTTTCCAAATTCTATTGGCCCGCAGCCACAACCTTATTAGTGTAAAGACTTTGCATGATAATAATAACCTACAATTATCTAGATTAACAGATAATTATTTTTAGGGTTACAAAGGCATGGCTACAAGTTTAACATGGCATTTGTCGGTGGTAGGTTTAACTACATAGCATGTCATTCTAAACATTTTATTTTACTTTTAAACTAACATTTCATAACTAGCTTAATGCAAATAGCATAATAACATAATTAAATGGGATTTCAACATGATCAAGGACTTGTGACTTGCCGTTAATCTGGACGATCTCGGCGAGCTCGAACGTAGAAGCTCCTGAATCCTGGGACTGCACTTGAACTTCCGGGATCTCCGAAACTAGTGCAAACACATAAAACAAAATAAGTCCGGCTTGAGTCTAATCAAGCGAGGAAAAATAATCTATTAAAAAGGAGTAAAATGCACAAATCCTCAAATAGAAATTTTTGGAATTTATCTGGGATGAATCTGGAGGAAAGGAGGTCACAAATGGGTCCAGGAAATCAAATGGAGCAAAGTGGTGAAATTTGGGAATTTTTAGGATTTTCTGTGATTTTCTAGGATTTATTTGGATTTTCTGGGATTTTAGAAAAGATAAAATCACTGGAAAATTTGGTGAACAGTGCTAGGCCGGCCCAAAGCCACAGCGCAGCCCAGCACTGTGCGGCCCGCGCGGCCCACACGCGGCGCGCTCGCAACGCGGCCGAGCAGGCCGGGCGCGGCCCACGCGCGCGGCGCGCTCTCCGGGTCGGGATGCCCGACGCGTGGCGCTGGCGGACGACCCAGATGGGGGCGGGGCGAACGGATGCGATGAGGTGAGGGGAGATCGAACGGCAGAGGGGAGGGGAGGCGGGCGAAGCGGTACGGGGCGGATCAGACGGAGGGGAGGCGGGGTGTTTATGAAGATCCGACGGTGGCGGGGATGGCTTGATCTGGCGGCTGTGGTTAGATAGCAACGGGGGAGTGGACGGCGGAGAGGAGGCCACGTCCCTCGTCTTCTACCTCTCGCCGGCCGCGCGCAACAGAGAGGCAGAGGCGGCGGCGTTCTTGATCTCCGGCGATGGCGGGGACCTTGGCGGCAAGGGAGGGCACCAGCGGGTAGGATTTGACTTGGGGAATCCATTTTGGGGAGTTGGAAGTGGAGGAGGTCAATGGAGAAGGTAGGAGGCGGAAAGGGGAGGTTCGGTCTCCCGGCGATGAAGGGGGTCACCGGGGCCGACTGAGCTCAATCGGCGAGGTATACACGGTCAAGGGAGTGGGGTGCTCACATTGGCGGTGGTGGTGGCGGTTGGGAATTCTCTTGCAGGGCTGGCCACGGGAGGGGTAAAACGGCCGGTGGTGGGAGACGGTGCGGGCACCCCACGGGCGATCACCTGTCCAGAGGCAAGCATCAAAGGGATGAGGGGGCCGCAGGGGTGCTCTGGACGAAAGCAATCGGAAAACGCGCAAGGGAGAAGGGAGATTGGTTCACCGAGGTCGCCGGCGCAGGGAAGAGCGGCGACGGCGGTAGGGACGACGAGACTTCGATTGGCTGCACCTGGGGACTCACGGGAGGGGAAGGAGATGAATGGGAGTGCTTGGGAGCTTGGGAAGCAAGAGGAAGCAAGGGAGTGGAGGGGTGGCTTTTATACTCGGGCGGAAGGGAGGGGAGCCGTAGGGAAAAAGCCAGCAGGCGCACGCCGGGGTCAACAGGGGTAGGCGGGGTGTCGCCTCGGAGTGGAGGGGGCGGTGACGGGGCGCTGCAGGGTGTAATGGTGAGGCGACGGGAGAGGGGAGCAGGTGAGCGGCAGCAGTGCGGGGGCGCGTCCGCGCGCGGAGGAAGGAGGAGGCGGGGGCTGCCAGGTGGGGTCAGGCGCAGGAGGGCCACGACGCGTGGTGAGGATGTGCTGCCCGCTTCAGACCGGGTGACGTCGGGCGACGCGAGCGCGGGGAAGAATCCGGGGCGCGAGGGCGCAGAGGCGGTGCGGGAGCGGTGCGGGTGAGCAGCGCGAGCGCGAGGGAGAAGGCGGGGAGCAGAGGGAGACGCCAGCGGGGGGAGAGGGAGCGGAGCGGGCGCTGAGGAGCAGAGAGAAGCGGGGAGGGGAGCGGCGCCAACGGAGAGGAAGGAGCGGGACGCCCGCGGAGAGGGGAAAAGGAGCGGCGCTGGCGCAGGGAGGATGGCGGAAAGGAGGAGGGCGCCATCAGGGAGAGGTGGCGCCAGGCCGAAAACGGAAAGCGGACGCGGGGAGACTTTCCCGAAAAGGAAAGTTTCCGAAATTCACTCAAAAATTCAGGAAGAAGGCTAAAAAATTTTGAAATTTTTCAGGGTTGTTTCACTCCCACTCTATCTTCGTCGAATCCAACCGTCCCCGCCATAATCCAACTGGAGCCAAGGAAAACGTGGGGCGACCACGAGATGGGAGTGGGGGAAGGATGGTTGTCATGATAAAGCTCCATGTCATTTCCCTGGATTGCCATGATGCTTAGGTGTCACCAAGGCGATGGCTTGGCGACGTTGTGATAACCATGCATGGATTCTTCTTGTGTTGATTGATTTGCTCTTGATTTGGTTGGTTTTTACTATTCTCTCTCCCCTTCTTGATATTGCTGTGCTAAGGACGTGTAAGAGATGAAGATGAATCCTAGAAATCAATTCCCATCCATCTAGACACCTGATTGGCAAGTTCTTGAAGAAACCTGGTTTTGCTTAGATTTGACCCACATGAGTGATTTATTTATCCGAGTGTTTTTACCTCGATTTTTTTGGTGTTCTTACTTGTTGTGACATGTGGGAATACATCTAGAGCCATTTTGGACATCTTCTACTCACGAGCAAATCATATTTACCATCTTAGATTTTGACCTGGTTTTTGTGCAATTTTGCTCAATCTTAAAAAAGATCACATGGGTTCTTACGATCCTTGGTTAGAATATATTCTTGAGACTTAAGCAAGGTGTGCACAAAATTTCATATAATTTGGACTTGTATTGTAGAAGTTACACTAAAAGTGAGTTGGTTCGGACTGTTCTGGAACAGGAGCGGTCCAACCGCCACCACTAGTCAGACCGACTATTGCCGGTGGTCTGATCACTAGGAGGTTAGACCGGCACCAGGTAGCCGATCAAACTGGCGGGTTTGATATTTCTCTGGAGTTTGATTTCTTGAGCGATTTGATTTGGGTCTTGGCTGTTGATCCTGATATTAGTAATTCTGTAGTTATTTGAGTGAAGGATCTAGAATACTTAAAGAAAAAATTGATCGGCACCATTCACTTCCTCTGTTACCTTTTGGTCCTACAGTAAGGCTAATTTGTCCCCTGCACATTTCACAGCCAAAACCTACTCCTCCCTTTGGTTTGGATCAATGGGAAATGAGCTGCTCTCATCCCAATCCCTATTCCACCTCATTTCGTATTCCCCCCCAACCAAACAAGGTTAAGTCTGTTCTTTTTACCTTCGACTTATAACTTTTGGTTGCGGTTTATAACTTTTGGGTTATTCATGAGAAAGTATAAAGTAATAAAAATCTGCATGTGGTTTTGGTTGATATAAATAAAGTCGCTACAATATGTACTACCATCAACTTATAGATCTCGTCGTAAAAAATGCCGCGTTTGAAAGTTATTTACCGTAGAAAATTTTAAAAACAACTTTTAAAAACTAAAAATAAGAGGTGCTAAAGACATCCTTCTCTCCTCATTTCCCATTCCCACCTGTCAAAACCCACAAACCAAACACCACCTTAAGTGTGTTTTGCCTAGCCGTAATGCCAATGCTTTGATAGAAATGTTTCGATCCTATTTATAGCTTTATCAATACATTTTCATAGAAGCGGCCTATTAGCTCAGTTTGTTTGAGCGTCATGCTAATAACGCGAAGGTTGGAGACACAGCACATCGTGTGTCAAACTGTCAAACACAAACAAATGCGCTGCAGTTGCTGCTATACTCTGCTGTTGGCTACTTAGGGCATTTTGGATAGTGCCATCTTAGTTGTCTCTTGGCTATATTAAATAAATAAAAAGGTATTTTAAATAGTACTATCTCAGTTATCTCTTAGCTATATTAAATAAGTAGAATCCTATACAGAGAAGAAAGCGAGGAGAGATAATATATTATCTCTTATGTAAAAGATAACTTAGCCCACAAACTAACGCAAACAGTAAGAGAATGTGAGGCAGAAAGTTATAATAAAAATAGTATAAAATAGTTAAAGAAATAATTTACTGTTGGATAACTTGAAAAGGTTATCTTTAGTACTGTCTTTCCATGAGTTGATACTATATCATGCGAAGGCCATCTGAACAGTTGCAGAAATGTTGCTGCTGTCACCGCTCATGCAGCCTAGGTTTATGGCTCCAATGTAATCGTTAGAAAACTAGGGCACCAACGAGCATGGAGGCGAGAGGAACCGTCAGGTTGTCGTCGAGGCGTGTGCTAATCGGGAGTGACTCAACAACTGCCGCAGCAAGCCAGCAAGGGATGTGACACCAAAGCCAATGACCATGGTCCAGCTCTCCTCAACAAACCCGAAATGGTGGATGTAGCACATGTAGCTGGTACATGGTAGTTTCAAATTAACATGTACGTGTTCAGGCTTCAGTAGAATGGGATAAGGTGTAAAATGGATATCATGTTACTCACAGGACTGATGCAATGAAACCAGCTAAGAACATTGCAATGGTTCCAGCATACGATTTGTCAGGGTTGTAAGGAAGCTTGGCATGCCCGAATCGCCTTCCAGCTATGTCAGCTACACCTGAAGGAAGCAGTGCATAGAATTCAGTTATCTTCTGAAACCTTCACTTGAAGAATCAAAGAGGCACCAACTTGCTCAACAGTAACTGGAAAAACAATCTAATAGCAGGAAATAGAACTAATGCCATACCATCTCCGGCACACAAATTGCAAATCACAGCGATTGAAATGGGAGATGTCCTCCAGAAAATTACTGTAGTGAGAGTTATAGCACAAGCATAATACAATGGACCTCTAAGAAGCTCTCTATAAACAAGAGGAAAAAGATGGATATAGTTAGTTTATCGCTGATAGAAAAATGCAAATACGTAGAACAAGAAAGTTTTGATCCATTGCCAACAAGAAAGGGAACAAATGACTATATTATTTTAACCTTTTGCAGTAATGCCCCTTCTTTATTTTCTCAGTTGTTAGGTTCTTGACAACTTTCTTCTATATAAGATTAGATAACCAGTTCATTCAAAAATGAGTGGGAAATGAACTACCTGTAGTCTCCATGTCTGGTCATCGAGTTAACCACACCAGCATCTTTAACTACACCAAGTCCAATCAAGGTCACCTTTATGATGTTCAATGCAATGACAGGTGCAGCAAGAAATGGAGTATAGACATCATCTGCACTGTAACAAAGAAGAATTGTTAGGAGGGTGGACACACTAGGTGTGAAATGAAAACTTTGTTGATGGTCTTACTTACCTGAACAAAGGCCACATAAGGAAATATACTAACCCAACACTTATGTGTACCAGTTTCCTGCAAAGTTTCTAATATGCAGAGAAAAAGTCAGGCAGATACCAATCAATAATCTCACAAATAATTTGCATACAAATAATGTTCAGAGGTGACTGTCTGTCATTAAGATTGGAATTTCCATGCTAGATACCGATCCTTTTATTCTTACACAGTGTGCTACTTGTCTTATTGCTTTATCAGATGCATGGGAATCAAATTTGGGAGCAATATTCCAGTTATGCCTCATCAATTTGGAACATATGCAACTCGATGCACCCTTCGATAACGTATGAGGTTGAATTAGAGTATCATACCTTTCAGCCACATAGCAATCATGCACACTAATTAATTTGTTTAGCACCGCACACAACTCAGATAGTCCGTGAGTATACTGTGTACAGAATATGCATTGTCCGTGTTGAACATTGCACAAGTGCAAGAGATGATTGAGGGCAATGAAACAGCAGATTCAAGTCCAGGAATCACTTGCCAGTTGCATGTCAGATCATACATACAGGTCAGTAAGGCATGGTCTGCATCATAGACTATCACATACTTTGAAGTCTGGATTTAATTTTCCAAAATCTGTTTCTATTCGTGAGTACAAATTTGAACTGCTGTCAAACTACATATGAAAACATTTCATTTAGGTGCTTGGAAGAATCCAAGCATACGTTCTCTTTTAAGTTGTGATGTATCTGAATGGCTCATTTACCTTACCACCATTACAATTTACATAAAAATGGCAGTCTGCATGTGACATTGTAAAACTGAAGTGTAGTTGCATTTCAGCATGAGTCTCAAACTTCAAACACAAGGATCCAAATTCTCTGCCCCTCGCAGTTGAACCCAAGAGGGGAAAAAAGATGGTAGTTAACATATCCGATACATCGCAAATAATTGACTTGCCTTAAAAATTAAACTGTCTGTACATCTCAAAATCACAAGGTTCGGCTCCCAATCTTTGCTATTAAGTTGATTCATTTTCGGTATCCCAGAGCTAAGCAAAAATGGCGGACCATATCGCGAACTGGAGTGAATATCGCAACAAAAGTTGGTTCCTTTTCCATGTTAAATGCCGTACCCTCATTGGATAAGAATGGATTGATGGCCCGATGATCAGCAAGGCTAAAAAGATGGCCGCAGAAAGCTAGAGATGCGATGTGACTACTGACTAGTACTCCCTACTCCGTAGTACAATACTCACTGAGGGGGCCGGCCAGGCCATGGCCATGGCAACTTGAGTTCAATTAGCAGCTATACTGCTCGAATTAATCACACACACACAGTAAGTACACAACGCCACCAATTAGCTAGGCTAGGCTAGTACTCTAGGCTAGCAGCACACCATGTTGGATTTAATTTGAGCTTGGTCCATTTTTAATTCAACAATTAAATCAAATAAATTCTAAGGCCCATATTAAATGCTAAGTGCATGGATTGATGAAGGCATTAAGTGAGCAGTTACCGGAATTGATTCCGTCGGTTTCAAGTAGTAATTGTGCGAGAGTTACTGTCCGTTACTTGCGATTACTCCCTGTCCCGGTAACGCTTCCTGTCTCTTCATCTTCTTGGCACGCGTATAAGCTTGGGAGTCGACAGTAGCCTCGAGCGAGACACAGAAACCACACCTTCTCCTCTCTGTTGAGCTGCTCCTCCGAGTTTTTCCCCGTCCCAGCTCCTGCGCGCACAGGCGTTTGGGAGAGCAGGCCTCCAAAACCACGTCCAGCTGTGACATCTGCACGGATAGGCGGGCGATCAGGTTTTTGGGGAGTGCTCAGCACGACTGCTCGCTTCTATACACGACGTGATCGGCTAATTCCCGGCGGCATTCCATTACACGGCAAGTACAACTACTTCCAGAAGGCCGTTCAAGGGACTGCACTGCGTACCTCGTCCTGCACCAACTGAGATCGACTACATCGAATAGCTGCTTATGTCAACTGAGCAGAACGGCGCATCCGGTGCCTCTGGCACTGGCCCCGCCTCTGGGTATAACATTTTGTTCCTGATCTTTACAGTATTGTTCATAGAGTTAGTTACACTGTTTAGTGTTCTAAAAATGAATAGTACTAGCACAACCCTTGTCATGATTTTAATTGGTAATTTCTGGATTAAATTATGTCGTAATTTGCCTAAATTTCTAACAATCCAAAAACCTGATTTTAGGCACTTTTCGGTTAGTGGTTTTGCTGCTGCTCTTAAGCCGAATACATTTGATGGTTCAAATTACAAGCGGTGGCGTGCTAAGATGGTCCTGTGGTTGACGGCTATGAGCGTTTACCACGTCGTGCAGGGGCTTCCTGAACAATTTACTCCAGAGGAGGAGAAAATGTTCAAGGTTGCTGATAACCTGTTTCGAGGCGCTGTGGTTAGCGTTCTCGCTGAAAACATAGTGGACGTCTACATGTTACTGCCGTCTGGCAAAGAGATGTGGGAAGCACTTGAGAAAAAGTTTGGTATTTCCGATGCTGGTAGTGAGCTGTACGTCATGGAGCAGCTGTATGACTACAAGATGGTTGATAACCGATCTGTAGTGGAACAGGCTCATGAGATACATGCACTGGCAAAGGAACTCGAGCATTTTCCATGCGTGTTACCCGACAAGTTTGTGGCTGGCGGTATTATCGCCAAGTTACCACCTTCTTGGAGGGATTTTGCCACTTCTCTAAAACACAAGAGACAAGAGTTCAGTGTCGCTGACCTCATTGGGTCTCTTGATGTTGAGGAGAAGGCGAGGGCAAAAGACACTCGTGGGAAAGGAGTTGAGTCTTCTAGTGCCAATTTGGTGCAGAAGAAAAACTTCAATGCTTCTCGCAACCAGAAGAAGAAGAACAAGCAAGAGAACAAACCAAAGACTAAGCAAACAACCACGTTTAAGAAGAAAAAGAACAAAGGGAACTGCTTTGTTTGCGGGAGCGAGGATCACTGGGCAAGTGAGTGCCCAGACCGCAAATTTAAGCAGGACAAGAAGTCTGCAAACATGGTTGTTAGCGAGACTGATGCAGGAACATCGGGGTATGGTAATTCTTTACCTACTGTTCTTTCAGTCTGTCATTCGCCTGAGTGGTGGATGGATACTGGAGCTAATATTCATGTGTGTGCTGATATTTCTTTGTTTTCTTCTTACCAGAATGGCGGGACTGGAACCTTGCTGATGGGGAACGGATCGCATGCGCGTGTTCTTGGTGCTGGTACGGTCATTCTGAAGCTCACTTCGGGAAAGACCGTGCAATTAAAGAACGTGCAGCATGTCCCCTCTATCAAAAAGAATCTAGTTAGCGGCTCTCTACTATGTAGAGATGGTTTTAAATTAGTCTTTGAATCGAATAAATGTGTACTTTCTAAGTATGGGACATTTGTTGGAAAAGGTTATGATTGCGGAGGCTTGTTCCGCTTATCTTTGTCTGATGTGTGTAATAATGTTGCAAACAATGTTACTAATTCGAATGAATCGAACATTTGGCATTCACGGCTTTGTCATGTTAATTTTGGCTGTTTGACGCGGCTAGCAAATCTGAATTTAATCCCGAAATTTACTTTAGTCAAAGATTCTAAGTGCCATGTGTGTGTGCAATCTAAGCAACCTCGCAAGCCTCACAAGGCAGCAGAGGCGAGGAACTTGGCACCATTAG
Organism: Dendrocalamus latiflorus; assembly: GCA_017311315.1. NCBI lineage: Eukaryota > Viridiplantae > Streptophyta > Magnoliopsida > Poales > Poaceae > Dendrocalamus > Dendrocalamus latiflorus. Next base: position 24,880,171 of record CM029646.1, on the reverse strand, counting down.
AACTAGTTCATTCTGATTTGTGCGAGATGAACGGCGAGTTGACTAAAGGTGGCAAAAGATATTTCATGACACTTATAGATGATTGTACTAGATTTTGCTACGTGTACTTGCTAAAATCAAAAGATGAAGCGTTAAATTATTTTAAGATCTATAAAGCTGAAGTAGAAAATCAACTTGAGAGGAAAATTAAACGGTTAAGATCTGATCGCGGTGGAGAGTATTTTTCAAATGAATTTTCTGAATTCTGCATGGAATATGGAATTATTCATGAAAGGACACCGCCATACTCACCACAATCAAATGGGATTGCCGAAAGAAAGAATCGCACTCTAACTGAGTTGGTTAATGCCATGTTAGAGACAGCGGGACTATCTAAGGAATGGTGGGGTGAGGCTATATTGACTGCTTGTCATGTCCTGAATAGAGTTCCTACAAAGAATAAAGAAATTACACCATTCGAGGAATGGGAAAAGAAAAGATTGAATCTCTCCTACTTGCGCACTTGGGGTTGCTTGGCCAAGGTGAATGTGCCAATCAACAAAAAGCGCAAACTTGGACCTAAAACTGTTGATTGTGTTTTCCTTGGTTATGCTATACACAGCGTGGGATATAGGTTTTTAATAATAAACTCTGAAGTACCTGACATGCATGTTGGTACTATTATGGAGTCCAGAGATGCTACATTTTTTGAGAATGAATTTCCTATGAAAGAATCACCTAGCACGTTTAGTCATGAACCTATAATACCCCATGAGCAACATATTTCGATAGAACACTTTGAGGAAACCCGTGTGCAAAATCCTGAGGAGGATGACAGTGTAGTCGCTCGAAAGAGTAAGAGACAAAGGACTGCAAAGTCTTTTGGTGATGACTACATTGTGTACCTTGTGGATGACACTCCAAGAACCATTGAAGAGGCATATTCTTCTCCTGATGCTGACTTTTGGAAGGAAGCAGTACGGAGTGAGATGGATTCTATTATGTCTAATGGAACTTGGGAAGTCATTGATCGTCCTTACGGGTGCAAACCTGTAGGTTGCAAATGGGTGTTCAAGAAAAAGCTTAGGCCTGATGGTACTATTGAAAAGTACAAGGCAAGGCTTGTGGCCAAGGGTTACACCCAAAAAGAAGGCGAAGATTTCTTTGATACTTATTCACCTGTTGCTCGATTGACCACAATTCGAGTATTACTTTCCTTGGCAGCCTCTCATGGTCTTCTCGTTCATCAGATGGACGTTAAGACAGCTTTCCTAAATGGGGAGTTAGAGGAGGAGATTTATATGGATCAGCCAGATGGGTTTGTAGCAAATGGTCAAGAAGGCATGGTGTGTAAATTATTGAAGTCTTTGTATGGCCTGAAGCAAGCGCCTAAGCAATGGCATGAGAAGTTCGATAGAACATTAACGTCTGCTGGCTTTGTTGTGAATGAAGCTGATAAATGTGTGTACTATCGCTATGGCGGGGGTGAAGGTGTGATCTTGTGTTTGTATGTTGACGACATACTGATCTTTGGAACCAGCCTTAATGTGATTAAGGAGATTAAGGACTTTTTGTCCAATAATTTTGAGATGAAGGATTTGGGAGTAGCTGATGTTATTCTTAATATCAAGCTACTGAGAGAAGGCAATGGTGGGGTGACACTTCTGCAATCTCACTATGTGGAAAAGGTGTTGAGTCGCTTTGGGTATAGTGATTGCAAACCTGCTCCAACGCCTTATGATCCTAGTGTGCTATTAAGGAAAAATCGAAGAATAGCAAGGGATCAATTAAGATACTCCCAAATCATTGGCTCACTTATGTATCTAGCTAGCGCAACGAGACCTGACATCTCATTTGCTGTGAGCAAACTAAGCCGGTTTGTATCAAATCCGGGAGATGATCACTGGCGTGCTCTTGAGAGAGTGATGCGCTATTTAAAAGGTACTATGAGCTATGGGATTCACTATGCTGGGTATCCAAGGGTACTTGAGGGTTATAGTGATTCCAATTGGATATCTGATGCTGATGAGATTTATGCCACAAGTGGATATGTGTTTACACTTGGAGGTGGCGCTGTTTCATGGAAGTCTTGCAAGCAGACCATCTTAACGAGGTCAACAATGGAAGCAGAACTCACAGCATTGGATACCGCCACTGTTGAGGCTGAATGGCTTCGTGAACTCCTTATGGATTTACCGGTGGTTGAAAAACCTATACCGGCTATTTCTATGAACTGTGATAATCAGACGGTGATTGTCAAAGTGAACAGTTCTAAGGACAACATGAAGTCAACAAGGCATATAAAGAGGCGGTTGAAATCTGTCAGGAAATTGAGAAACTCCGGAGTGATAGCATTGGACTATGTCCATACGTCTAAGAATCTGGCAGATCAATTCACTAAGGGTTTGTCACGTAATGTGATAGATAGTGCATCGAGTGAGATGGGCTTGAGACCCACGTGAAGTCTATCATAGTGGTAACCTGTCCTATGTGATCGGAGATCCCGTGAAGTAGGATGGTGAAACAAGCTAGTGGTAGACTGTGAGGAGAGACCCTTAACAAGGTCCATGTCGTATGAGATGCACTTCTCTCCTATCCTGTAAGGCAGGTTGGTTTATACCTTAATGTGATCCGAGTGGCTTGTTGAAGCAGAGATGTTGTCCTACAGAACATCTTATGAGGAACACACACCTATATGAGTTTGACTGCTGGTCACAGTCTATGAGATTTGGGTGATCTCTAGATACTCATGAAAGGCCAAGGAGTTTGACTTATATGCTCCAACCAGAGGGGATGCTTTAGGCAGCCTAGTATCAGTAAAGGACTTAGGTGAAACTTATTTCGCACAAAACCGTCAATTCAAGGCATAGTCCATTGTTCAGTTGTGAAAAAGTGTAACCTTTGTTCTAGGTGGATGTTCAACTTAACAGTCTCCATCGAAACACTGGTATATCAAATAACAGAGAATTGAGAGTATTTCATATGTGCCCTAGAATTTGGTGGGGATTGTTGGATTTAATTTGAGCTTGGTCCATTTTTAATTCAACAATTAAATCAAATAAATTCTAAGGCCCATATTAAATGCTAAGTGCATGGATTGATGAAGGCATTAAGTGAGCAGTTACCGGAATTGATTCCGTCGGTTTCAAGTAGTAATTGTGCGAGAGTTACTGTCCGTTACTTGCGATTACTCCCTGTCCCGGTAACGCTTCCTGTCTCTTCATCTTCTTGGCACGCGTATAAGCTTGGGAGTCGACAGTAGCCTCGAGCGAGACACAGAAACCACACCTTCTCCTCTCTGTTGAGCTGCTCCTCCGAGTTTTTCCCCGTCCCAGCTCCTGCGCGCACAGGCGTTTGGGAGAGCAGGCCTCCAAAACCACGTCCAGCTGTGACATCTGCACGGATAGGCGGGCGATCAGGTTTTTGGGGAGTGCTCAGCACGACTGCTCGCTTCTATACACGACGTGATCGGCTAATTCCCGGCGGCATTCCATTACACGGCAAGTACAACTACTTCCAGAAGGCCGTTCAAGGGACTGCACTGCGTACCTCGTCCTGCACCAACTGAGATCGACTACATCGAATAGCTGCTTATGTCAACTGAGCAGAACGGCGCATCCGGTGCCTCTGGCACTGGCCCCGCCTCTGGGTATAACATTTTGTTCCTGATCTTTACAGTATTGTTCATAGAGTTAGTTACACTGTTTAGTGTTCTAAAAATGAATAGTACTAGCACAACCCTTGTCATGATTTTAATTGGTAATTTCTGGATTAAATTATGTCGTAATTTGCCTAAATTTCTAACACACCAGCAGAAAAATTACGAAGTTGCGCGAAGGGTGCTTGACTAGTTGACATATTGGACGGAAAATTCAGATCGAGATGATTGTTTGGGTGTTAGCTTGTGGTATTTCCTTGGGAAATTTCCTTGCCGTACGAATCGAAACAATCATCAGTCAATCCGAAAGCTTACTGTAAGGGACCAAGTAAGAGGTGGTGGGTGACCTGGTCCAAGAGGGCGCGGTTGCCGATCTTCTCCCAGAAGCGGAGCACGGCAATCGCGGCGGCTCCGGTGAGCACGGCGGCGCCGGCGTCCCGGAGCAACGGGCTCTCCGTCCACATGGATCGAGATACGAGACGACCAGTGCAAGGCTGCTAGCCAGTACCAGCTAGTGGCGGAGAGGAGCTCGAGCTCAAGGCCTCTGGCTGCAGGAATACTGCACCAAGACCGAGATTGATGAGCATGTGTTTCACTCTCAGTCCTGTTTATCCCTATTACATCCTGAGCATCTCAATCTTGCTTTCTGTAGCTGTGAACAGCTAAGGATGGATACTACTTTGTATTAATCTCTGCCCCCATTGGCCTCCTGCGATTCCTAACCACCACCATCCCATGCCCGCTCATTGCTGCCCTCATGTACTCTACTTTTAGGTGAGCTGCAAGCTAAGTTCACTCATGTTTGAATTTAATACATATCCTAGTTGAGTTTGCTTGAAGATTTATCGGTAAATTTGAATGGTGCATATTCGTTATTTCTTAATAGTAGCTACTAATTAGCAAGCATGAACAATATGCGTTCACCTAGGTAATTAACTCTAAATTCAAAGCTTCAAAGTTAGCTAATTCTAGCCTGTTAGGTGTAACTATTTATATGCCCTACTATAGGTACATAGATGACTACCAAAATGGTCTTAAGAAATTTACAGAGTTTGCTTTCTGCAAATTAGCAAGGGGCGACATAATCCTTTGTCCATGTAGAAAATGTGTGAACCAGTATTGGTTAGAGAAAATATTGTGTACGACCACTTAACTTACGATGGGTTTATGCCTAGGTATACCATATGGATTTATCATGGTGAGGACTGGTGTTCTCCAACAGCTGGTAGTGTAACTCCACATATTCAAAATGATCAAGGTAATGAAATAGATACTATGTTGAGATAGGGACTTGATTTTTTTAATGTAAATATAGATGTAACCGCTAGAGATGATGAGGAAGACAAGGATGTAGATGCTGAAACATACTACAAATTAGCTAATGAAGCTAGCCAAGAGTTGTACCCATATTGCGAAAGGTTCTCTAGGCTACAATTCGTTGTGAGACTCTTGAACATAAAGAATTTATGAAATATTAGTAATGCTTACTTTAATGAACTTCTTGTACTTTTAAAGGAAGCACTACCTGAAGGTGAAATTTTGAAAAAAATATATCATATGGCTAAAAAGTTTGTTAGAGATGTTGGTATTGGCTATGAGAACATTCATGCATGCATAAATGATTGCATACTGTATAGGAAAGATGCCAATTCTACCTCTTGCCCAACTTGTAAAGCTGCTAGGTGGGAGTAGAGAAAGTAAGCCTTGATGGAAAGCGCATCCATAGAGTTCCTGTGAAAATTGTTCATTATTTTCCACTTAAAAGAAGGTTTCAAAGACTATTCATATCTTGAAAAATAGCAGCCAACCAGAGGTGGCATAGTGACAGTCGAACCAAGGATGGGTTACTATGACATCCAGCAGACTCTACTGCATGGAAGGACTTTCACTTTAGGTTACCAAAGTTTAGTTTAGAATGTCACAACATTAGACTTACTTTGGCAACTGATGGCTTCAACCCTTTTAGAACATTAAATGTCTTTCATAGCACATGGCCAAGTGGACCAAATCCCACCAGCCGACCTAAACCGTCGTTCGGCTAGCCCGGCCTGTCCTACCCATGCCACGCATAGAGCATCCGCGCCCGTGCCTAGCTGCCAGATGGCTGCCACGCGTCGCCAATCTACCCTCGCCCGCACTTATCCTGGCCGCTCATCCCTTCCAAGCCACTGACAGGTGGGGCCCACCTGTTAGGCCTTTCATCTCCGTCCCAGACTCCGTTCGTCATTTTCATTGCGAACATCGCTGCTGCTGTCCGTGTTCATCCCGCCTCAACGTGCGTACCTGGCTGGGACTCTCGGCTGTCTCTAAGTCGGACACGCCTCGACGTCCGCGCCTATTTAAGAGCACTTCCCCTCTCGTTTTCCACACCCACAGCCAACCTCTCTGTGCGCCCTCGTTGTCCATGCAGCGTGCCGCCCACGCCAGCTTGACCGCGCCAACTGCGTCCCTTTGCCTTCTTCATGCACCGAGTCCACCGTGAGCCGTGTCTCTGATCTGTAGGACCCATTGATCAGATCTACTGTGCCATAGACCCGTAGATCATGCCACACAAGCAGTCGAGTCAACAGCAACATCAGCATTCACGTCAGCTCTAATCCAATGTGTCAGCACCCGAGTCGTCCCTTGTGCCACGTCAGTGTGCCACATCATTTGCCAGGTGTCATGCCAGGTGTCATGCCATGTCAACCTAGATGCCCAGTCAGCCCGCCACTTCAGTGCTGATGTCATAATTAGGATTTCCTTTAGAAAAATAAATCCAATAAATCTTATTTTTCTTTTTTCTTTAGATTTAGATCTTCCGAAAGCCCGTTCTCCTCAATCCTAGCTCCAATTGACCCGATTCTTTTTCCTAAATTCATCTAAATTCGAGCTCTATTATTTAGTTCTAGTTTTGTAGTTTTTGAAGTTCAATTGAATTTTATTTGAATTTATTTTGTGTCTCATTCGTTTCTCTCTCGTTAGATCACGTCTTCGAAGGAGCGCAAACACCACTAGAAGATCAAGAATTCATAATTGAGCAGGCCAAGACAAGTCGTGTCCTTTGATCATGTTGAACATAGTTTTCAAATCTATTATATATTATTTTATTTTAAATTATCATGCATTGCTATTTCATTACAAACTTTTGTATTGGTAGTTAATGGCCTATTTGATAAATCCCTTCTTGATAATTTGAATGACATGACTCCATTATCACCATAGGATGGGTAACTATCTAGTGATGCAATATTAGTTGTCACATGGGTTATGTGTTTAAATTGCTTAGCCATGCTTATAATATGTTTGGTTCATCATCACATGTGGTTAAATAATTAATTTGACTTAATGAGATATTCAATCATTGTTGTAGCCACAGAGATAAAATTTGTGTGCCATGACATTACCGTGTCAATGGTGTTGGTTATATAAAATAGTTTTCACTTGGGAGAATGATCGTGCAGTAAAAGGGAAAATATGGTTAGCACTTCAGGGATGTGGATGTTTCGCTTGAGTAATGTCTATGGACTTAATTTTGTGCGCCATTGATCTGAGCCTTATCGTACATACCACATATCTAGTATGTGATAGACCTGGCATAACAATTTGTGATGTTTCAACTTTGATTTCGCTACTGATATTTTATTGGTGCAAGAGGGGGCAATTATCGACTAGGGGTTAGCCTAGTCGACGGTGAAACCTTAGCGGGTGAGGTCAGATTGAGATTGAGTATTGTAAAAGTCTTGTTGTGATTTTGTTGAACGTGAAGTTGATCACATCGTGTGAGTAAAGTTGTGCAACCTTTACAAAATGTAAAACTATTTGAATAGCTGTAACCCCAATTATGGATAATGCTCGGTGATTTCACATAAGGGGTAGAGTTTTCATAAAAGTTTAGTTGGGTTAAGTTAGAAAGCAAATGATTAGTTCACTGGTGGTTCATTGCGTGAATGGTTAGTTCACAGGTGGTTCATTGGAGTGAATGGTCAGTTCACTTGTGGTTATTCTCAATTCTTTTGATTATTTGCTTATGAATCATTTTCAAAGTTCGCTTTTAATCTGTCTATAGTACTCTGATAATTATTAATATTTGAGCCTTTTCTTTTTATTTGTCATGCATATGGTCGATATTTTATTTATGTTATACTGTGTGTACTATCGTGATTCTGGACTAGTACAGTATATACAGAGAGTCTGGATTTGCATAGTCGGGTCTCGACGCACATATATCTCTTCCTCAGTCACTACTTATCTCTTTCTGAAAGTCACTTCTTTCAATCACTACTATTTATTTTCAGACAAAAGACATCAGCCGCAGTCAAAAACCATTACCTCCCGCAAATAGGAACACCCCTTCACCTTCTCGATGGGCTTAACTGTCCGTGTAAGGATGAATGGCCCAGATCGACGTAAAAGTTAGATCACGGATAAAATCCGCGATCCAATTTGGATGAAATACGACCGTCCGTTCGAAGATGGACGTCCGAGATGGCACGATATGCTACTCCGGTTTCCTTAGCAGGCAAATACGCACTCGAGCAGGGATTATGCTGCATGTATGCCAACTTCATCGCCGCCGCCAACCCCCACCGTCATCTCCGACTCTGGCGAAAGCCTCCGCCACTTCAAGGTCTAGCGGCGCATTGCGATTATCCGTATCGCCGTGCTCACACGATCTGGGTACGTAAATCGGCAGACTAACTGAGCCATAACTACTACCTAGTCCTTGTGTGATTGATTCTTCTTCTTCTTCTTCGTATCTAGCTTGGGATTTCTTGGCGGCATGTTATGCCTTCTCGGGGAGAAACCGGCGTCCCACTAACAAGGGTATCTCATCAGTTTATGACCCTTCAAAGACAAGATTACAGGCTACTAGTGATGATAATTCCTTCTCTTTCTCTCCACTTTTACAAACTTGCAGATCGACTCATGGTGTGATCCGCGGTGGGGGCATATATGGATTGTACTGGTGGTATAACATACAAGAAAAAGAACGGGTAAATCAGTCTAGTTATCCTTTCTCCTTACTTTGGATTCTGAATTTCAGCCAGTTTCCGCCGAGATGATCTCAAGCTCGGCCCACCACAACGGGTTATCCCTCGGGGCCGCTTGCTCCGGCGACAATGCGGTGATACACTTCATCAGCTTCGCAACCTCGCCCATGGTTGGTCTCTTCTCCGCGTCGCGGTTTGTGCATAACCTCACAACATCACACAATGCTGCTACATCTTCGCCAGGCACAGACGACGTCTTCAGCGTTGGGTCAGTCATTCCACTGAGCGGCCTCTTGCCGTCCAGGTAGCTGGAAGCCCACAGGACGAGAAGGCCATGGTCTTCAGAGAATGGACACCGGCCAGAGATCGCCTCGAGCAGCAGTATGCCGAACTTGTAGACAGTGCTCTCTTGGTCAGTATTTTGCATTGATGCTGCATCCTTGTCATCCTTCCAGAATTCAATGTCGGAGATCTTGGCCGCGTAGTCCTCGGTCAGGTAGATGGATGAGGAGCTCAGGGTTGTTGGGACAACAGGAGGGTCCAGTTGGTTCATATGTTCTAAGCAGTAGGTTACTCCCATGATGATGCGTAGCCGTGTAGGCCAGTCCAAATGTTCTACTTCTCTAACTGCACAAGAAAAAGCATAGATTCAATTAGCAATCATTATAGTTAATTTGTTCTTCAGAATCAAGATATACATAAGAAGGCAAATATAATTTAGGGAGCAAGAATGAAGTACCCACTGTGCAAATGCTCAAAGAGAGAACCACATGAAGCGTACTCAAACACCATCATCCTGGTAAATGGCTTGTCGCATGTGCAGTAACCGAGTAGGTTCATGAAGTTCTTATGGTTCACTTTGGACAACACCGTGATCTGAAAGAAAGGCAGTCAGTAATACACAACACTTACAACAGTAGTACTAAGTTAGTTGATTTGACATGATACGTAGCTTTCTAGTTTTGTGCATGACAATTTACCTTGTTCATGAACTGCTCCTCGGAACGATCTGACCATTCTTCGGCGGACTTAACTGAAGTTGATACAACAGCTATTTCAACTCCACTTGACAGAGTTCCCTTATACAATGCACTGTCAGATAAAGTGCCAATCACATTGCTGAAATCCTCACAAGCTGTCTCAAGTTCTGCCCTTCCTAGAGAAGGCACACCTGCCCACAAGGTAAAACACATACATCATCTACAAGTTCAATTTGCCACTCTTTTTTCAGATGTAAATTGCACGAGGCAATATGCGGCTTGATTCTTGGTGTTTGTGACAGTTTTTTTGTAGATTAAAACCAGACCTACCATTTTGCTTGCTTTAAGTAACTTCTGTGGTGTAAACTCAAATCATATGCAAGTCCGAATTCCGATGCAATTAATATAACATTTTACCCTTATGCTTCTGATAATAAGAAGCTGACCTGTCACGAAGGCTTTGCTTAGCTGTCCGCTCAGCTCAGTAGCCCATGGCATGACAGTATTATCCTTCTTCCTACGAGAGAAGAGTAGATACACCGCAGCAGCTACAGCCACAAGGCAAAGTGCTCCACTGATGGACAATGTGTAGATGGCCCATTCAGGTACCGGAGAAGACTTCTTAGTTTCAGGTGGTGGCAACTGTGATGGTGGCAAAGATTTTGGATGATGCTTTTGTTGTAGCTGATCAGTAGAATTGGATGAAGGATCCAAATGTGATTTTCCTCCTGCTGATGCTGGATCTTGCTGCCCCCTTGCCTGTAGGAGTTGCCTCAGGGTGGCACTCCGAACGCTTCTGTATAACAAAACGAACATAATTGAAGGAATATGCTTGGTCAAGTTGCAATGTACAGTTAGCATATCCTATCTATATCCTAATATGTTACCAAGTATAACCAAGGTACACATTCTCTAGGCTTCATTGTATCAAAGTCTACGGCTTATGTAACATACAGGAGGGTACATAACATACCCCTAGTGCAAGAGTTGTTATGTATGTCTTCAGCCTATTTTGAATGAAAATGGGCATGTATTTTTAAGTGGCTCTGAACAGAGAAGGTATTTGGTTTTCAGCTGCTTGTGCGTGTCAGAATTACTTAAGAAGTTATGCTTATCTTATTTCAAATTGTTGTGTAGGGCTTGTATATGACAAGGTGAAAGAAAGGGGTTGTGTCTGGAAAGCAGGGTATAAATATCTACAACGACCTCTTGTAACTGAAAAAGAAAGAAACTCCTCATACAGACGGAGCTGCTACCGTGCTCCTAGGGATGTAGGCTTTGCCGAATCTCGTAAACAAATCCTCGTGCCTCTTGTGTGCTTGCTGTGATTGTTCTCTTGCGCTAAGGGTTGTCGCCGGTTTCCAACAATTGGTATCAAATCAAGGTTGAGATGGCGACGCTGGGTGCTAGGTTCGAAGTGGTGAAGTTCGATGGGATTGGCAACTTCGTATTGTGGCAGATGAAGGTGAAGAATCTTTTGGTGCAGCAAGGATGTTCCAAGGGGTTGTGCGAAGCAAAGCCAAAGATGATAAGAGGGTGACGATTTGGAGGAGTCGAAGGAGCAAACAGCCATGATCATACGGCTGTGTCTTTCGGGATGACGATTGGGAGGAGTTGAAGGAGCAGGCAGTCACGATCATACGGCTGTATCTTTCGAATCAGGTCCTATATCATGTGATGGATATGACCTCACTGAAAGAAATCTGGGACAAGTTGCAGACTCAGTTTATGTCTAAATTCCTGACGAACAAGCTGTATGTAAAGCAGAGGCTGTACAGGCTGAAGATGCAAGAGGGTTCTGACCTTGCACAACGTGTGAATTTTTCAATCAGGTGATCACTAATCTAAGGCCTCTCGAGGTGAAGATCGCAGATGAAGACAAGACGATTATTCTGTTGTGTTCATTACTACCTTCCTATGAACACTTGGTCACCACTTTGACATATGGGAAAGATACTATCAAGGTTTATGAGATTACCGCGGCTCTGTTGCCTCATAATCAATGGAGGCAGAATGCAGGGAAGAGCTCTCAAGGTGATAGTTTGTATACGAAGGGTGGTCGTGGAAGAAAGCAGGACAAGGAGAAATCTGAAAGGTATAAATCTAGATCAAAGTTAAGGAGCAAAAAAAATATCGAGTGCTATAAGTGCAAGGAGATGGGGCATATGAAGAGGAATTGTCCAAAATTGAAAGAATAGAATGGTGGGAAGCGTGATGAGAAGGCTATGAATGTGGCTAGGAAATATGACTCGGATAGCAGCGTAGATGTTCTCTCAATTTTAAACAATCGGCTAACAAATGCATGGATTCTTGATTCAGGATGCTTGTATCACATCACGTCTAATAGGGATTGGTTTACTTCATACAGGTCAGGTAATTTTGGTTCTATTTACCTCGGTGATGATACATGCCATAATATTGTCAGGATATGTGAAATTGAAATTAAGATGTATGATGATATTGTTAGAACAATGCATGATGTTAGGCACATACTAGGGTTGAAAAAGAATTTGATCTCTAAGCTTCTTACATGATAGTGGTCTTACTTATAAAGCTGATAAGGATAAAAAAACCATAAAAATTTGTAAAGGTGCATCGATTGTGATGAAGGGTAAGAGATCTGCTAAAAATACTTACATATTGCTAGGGAGTACTGTTGTAGGTGGAGTCTATTCAGTAGAATCACATAATGATATAGTAAAACTTTGGCATATGCGGTTGGGCCATCTTAATATTTGTGGGATGGCAAAATTGCATAAGAGAAACTTATTGGTAGGAATTAAAAGCTGCGAGTTAGGTTTGTGTAAGTTTTGTGTTATTAGAAAATAGTCTAAAGTTAGCTTTTCAAGTGGCAAACATGAAACAAAAGGAATACTTAATTATGCACACTCTGATGTGTGGGGGCCTACTAGAGAACCTTCAATGGGTTGAGCTCAATATTTTGTTACTTTTATTGACGATTTCTCTCGCAAGGTGTGGATATATTTCATGAAGTAGGAATATGAGGTGTTTGCCAAGTTCGAGGTGTAGAAAGCTATAGTGAAGAACCAAACAGATAGGAAAGTAAAGTATCTGAGATTTAATAATAGTATTGAATATACTGATTCATAGTTTCAGAGATGTTGTGAGGAGCATGGTGTCACAACCCCTGGATCGCAAGGAGTAGCTGTGACTCGGCGGCGGCAGCCCTTGGCCGTGGTGACGGCCAGATCTCTCCAGCTTGCGCGCCGCCAGCAGGAGCAGAACAGGGGAAAGGTAACTAAAACTAAACTCTTTATTAATTTCTGCTTGTTCCCCAAATATTGGATCCCAAGCTATATATATAACTGCTGATTACAAAGGAGAGTCCGAACTGGACTTGTATTCTGACTCCTACTCATAAAAGGAATAGAATCCCTAATGGATTCGGCTTAACTCAAATAGAATCCTTAAGGGATTTGGCTGCCAAATAACCGGGAAAGCTAAGCCCTGGCCCGGCGGCTATAGACTATAACATCTCTCCCCTCCTCGCGAAGCAGCTCGTCCTCGAGTTGAAAATCCGGATAAGAATCCTGAAACTGAACTAATGGCAGCCATGAGGCATCAGCCAAAGCAGTGCCGGTCCACTGAACCAAAAGGTGTGGCTGTCCATTGCGGCGAGCTGATTTCAACACCCGCAGCGGGGTAGGAAGAACCCGGCCATGGTGAACTTGTGGCAGCGGCGGTGGAGATGGTGGTGGAGTTCCCTGGAACTTTTTTAGCAATCCCACATGAAAAATATCATGAAGTTTAGCGCCGGTAGGGAGTTCCAAGCGGTATGCGACTGTGCCAATCCGCTCCATGACTTTGTAGGGGCCGAAATACTTAGGTCCAAGCTTAGTAGTGGCTGGGATGCCCATGGAAGCTGCGGGTCGATGCAGAAGACACAACCAAACCAAATCGCCCACATTGAAGGAAACATCGCGGTGACGTTGATCATAGTATTTCTTAGCATAGGCTTGAGCTTGCAGGAGACGATCCCGGATATCCTGCAGGAGTTGATCCCGGGCTAGCAGGGAGACTTCCACGGCCTGAACAACAGCCTCACCCTTTTCATAAGTACGTAGGGAAGGTGGATCCCTGCCATAGACGACTTTGAAGGGAGTCTCACGTAGGGCGGAGTGAAACGATGTGTTGTAACAATATTCTGCCCAGGGTAGCCAGTCCAACCATTGCCGCGGACGATCGCCCGTCAAACACCGCAAATACATGGCGATCACTTTGTTAACGGCTTCAGTCTGGCCGTCGGATTGTGGATGATATGCTGAACTAAGGTGGAGGTGAATACCTGCCAGGCGAAACAGATCCTGCCAGAAGTTGCTTGTGAAAACCCGATCGCGGTCACTGACAATAGATGTTGGGATTCCATGAAGGCGGACTATCTCATCGAAGAAGACGCGGGCGACCGTCGTAGCGGAATACGGGTGAGCCAATGGAATGAAGTGGGCGTATTTCGAGAAACGATCAATGACGGAGAGGATAACAGATTTACCATGTACCCGAGGAAGCCCTTCAACGAAATCCATGGCAATGTCAGACCAGGGGTGCGTCGGAACGTCAAGCGGCTGCAGAAGGCCCCCGGGTTGTAACTGTTCAAGCTTATTGCGTTGACAGACGGTGCAATTTCTGACGAAATCCTGAACAATGCGTTTGGCGCCCGGGAGGAAGAAGTCTTGGCGCAGACGGCACAATGTTTTCTGAATTCCCTCATGTGCTGCATGTGCTGAAGTTAGAATGTGCTGCAAAGAGGGTGAAGATGCTAGCACATAGACCCGGCCCGAGCGCAGAATTAGTCCATCCTGTACCGACCAAGGAGTACTCAGCTTGCCGGTCGTGATATCGTGCTGCAGCTGCTGTAGCGTTGGGTTGTGGAGTGTCTCATGACGTAGTTCGGGAAAGAGTGAGAGAGCCGGTGACGAGATGGCCAGTAAGCTGGTCGGAGGACAGTCACGCCTGGATAAAGAATCAGCCACAGTATTGAGGCGGCCTGGCCGAAATTCCATTGTAAAATCGTAGCCGAAGAGTTTACTCACCCAATGATGTTGTGGAATTGTGGATAGTCGCTGATCCAGTAAGAATTTCAAGCTGTAGTGGTCTGTGCGAATCATGAAAGGACGGCCCCAAAGGTATGGTCTCCAATGGCGAACAGCTTGGACCAAGCCAATTAATTCGCGCTTGTAAGCAGGTAGCTTGGAATGGCGTGGTACCACTGGGCGACTAAAAAACGCGATAGGACCCTGCCCTTGGTGAAGCACGGCCCCAATGCCTGATCCGGAAGCATCACATTCCACAATGAATGGCTGAGTAAACTCGGGCATAGGCAAGACTGGTGCTGAGGATAAAGCTGCCTTGAGTGCTTCAAAGGCTTGCTGAGCGGTGGGCGACCATCCAAATGCCTCTTTCTTAAGCAAATTTGTCAATGGAGTCGCAATTTTGCCAAAATCTTGAATAAATTTGCGATAATAGCCCGCAAGACCTAAAAACCCGCGTAGTGCTTTAATTGTCTTGGGTTGTGGCCAGTCAGCAATTGCTTGTACCTTTGATGGATCCATGGCTACTTGGCCGTTGGATATAATATGGCCCAAATAAGAAACGGAGGATGACTCGAAGGAACATTTAGACTTCTTGAGGAATAAGGCATGTTGGCGAAGGAGCGAGAAAACCATGCGGATGTGTTGCAAATGTTCAGACCAGGATGAACTGTAAATCAAGATATCATCGAAAAAAACAAGGACGAAGAGACGCAAATAAGGTCGTAGAATTGCCTGCATTAAAGCTTGGAATGTGGCCGGTGCGTTGGTTAATCCAAAGGGCATAACCAAAAACTCAAAAAGGCCTTCATGAGTCCGGAATGCAGTTTTGAAGACATCGTCGGAATGCATGCGGACTTGGTGATATCCCGAGTGAAGATCGAGCTTCGTAAAAAACCGGGCTCCGTGGAGTTCATCCAATAATTCATCCACTACAGGGATCGGGAATTTGTCTTTGACTGTCAACTCATTCAGGGCCCGATAGTCCACACAGAAGCGCCAAGTACCATCATGTTTCTTAACCAGGAGGACTGGAGAGGAAAAACAAGATTGGCTGTGCCGAATCAAACCTCGTTGGAGCATATCCTTGCATTGGCGTTCCAATTCGTCTTTCTGGTGGTGTGGATATCGGTATGGCCTTACGGATACTGGGGCTGCTCCCGGGCGAAGAGTGATGCGATGGTCCTGTGGTCGGGCTGGAGGAAGCCCCTGTGGTTCAGCAAAAAGGTCATCAAAATCCTCCAGAAGGGGCTGCAAGGAATCCTGGCTGGTCTGAACTAGAGTATGCACGGATGGGGTTGGTGAGATGCCTTGCCATTGCACCCGGCGACCAGCCAGCCAGAACATCATGGTGAGATCATCAAAATCCCAAAGAATTGGTCCAAGTGTCTTCAGCCACTGAACTCCCAGGACGATATCAAACCCATCCAAGGGTATGCCATAAGCTTGAATGAGAAACGGGGTCTGGTTTACCAAGAGTTGGAGATTGCTGCAAAATCCAGTACAGGCCAGCTTCTCGCCGTTGGCTATCTTGACGCTGAGACTCTGGCGGGGAAGTAATTGTAGTGCGGCCAATTGGACAGCCCGAGGACTTAAAAAATTGTGAGTAGAACCAGAGTCGACGAGGGCGATGAAAGAATGCGTACCAATGGTCACTGCTAGTTGCATGGTGCCCCCGTTGGATGTGCCGGTGACAGCGTGGAGGGATATCTCAGGTGAGGGTTCTTCGGTGTTAATGACATGCAGTCCTGGCTGATCCACTTCCGTTTCGCCATCCTCATCCATATCAATGTAAGTGAGAAAGGGCTGTTTGCAACGATGACCCGGCAGGAATTTGTCGTCGCAGTTGTAGCATAGACCCTTGGAGCGGCGATCGGCCAATTCCGTTGGAGTAAGGCGGCGAAATGGCTTTCCCGGGCGCCCGCTGGATGTTGCCGCCAATGGCGCGTTATGCAACTGTCCGGTGGCTGGAGTTGGTGTAGACGGAGGACGCTGCTGGGGACGCCATGGGCGTGGTGCGGATGCTGTGGTGGAAGTACTGACCATGAGGTGCGCACGCCGCTCGTATGCGCGGGCGAGGCTCATTGCCACCTGAAGAGTAGCTGGTTGTAGTAGCTCAACGTCGATCCGAATAGGCTCAGCCAACCCGGCGGTGAAAATTTGCACCTGCTGCCTCGGTAGTAGACGATCCGCTCGACAAAGCAAGGCCAAGAAGTTGGTTTGGTATTCGCTGACGGACCCAGTCTGCCGCAATTGAGTCAATTCCCCCAAGGGGTTACTGCGGGTAGGCGGTCCGAACCGCATGTGGCAGAGCTCCTTAAATTGATCCCAATTGGGTTGTCCCTCGTCTCGCTCCATCTGAAAATACCATTGCTGTGCGATTCCAGTGAGGTGGTACGCGGCGAGCCATACTTTGTCACCCGCCTCTGTACGCTGACCCCGGAAGAATTGGTCACACCGGTTTAACCAAGAGAGGGGATCGTCAGAGCCGTCATAAGTGGGAAAATCCAGCCGGTGGTATCTTGGTGCATGGGAATATGAATTGGGTGGCAATTGTTGACGCTGGCTCATAGGGTTGTGCGAAAATGCCGGCGGGTGATGAAGAAATTGTGGTGGCGGCAGGTGGAACATGGCGTCGGTGGTGGTCGTCGGAATTGCAGTATGTGGAACGGCAGATGGAGCTTGGTATGGTTGGTGAAAGATGGGGAGGTTGACGGAATCCTCCAGGATGGGAAAAGCCGTAGGTGGTGGTCTGTACCCGCTGGAGAAAGAATCCCCTGGTAAAGCAGACGAGGCGGTGAGGCCCGAGGGGATGGTTCCTGGTGGAATCGGCATTACGCCGGGCGTAGATACAGCCGCAATGCCCCTGGCTTTCAGCGCCGCGATGTCGCTGTTGGTGGCGACGCTCTGCCGCTTCAAATCTGCCATCGTCGACTGCATCTCGGTCATCTGCTCCTGGAGCGCTTTGAGTATTGCGCTAATCGCGGTGGCCTCTTCGCCGGAATCGGACCCGGTCATCGCTGATACCAAGTTGTCACAACCCCTGGATCGCAAGGAGTAGCTGTGACTCGGCGGCGGCAGCCCTTGGCCGTGGTGACGGCCAGATCTCTCCAGCTTGCGCGCCGCCAGCAGGAGCAGAACAGGGGAAAGGTAACTAAAACTAAACTCTTTATTAATTTCTGCTTGTTCCCCAAATATTGGATCCCAAGCTATATATATAACTGCTGATTACAAAGGAGAGTCCGAACTGGACTTGTATTCTGACTCCTACTCATAAAAGGAATAGAATCCCTAATGGATTCGGCTTAACTCAAATAGAATCCTTAAGGGATTTGGCTGCCAAATAACCGGGAAAGCTAAGCCCTGGCCCGGCGGCTATAGACTATAACACATGGTATTCAGTGGCATTTCACAGTGCGCAAAACAACGCAGCAAAACGGTGTGCCAGAAAGGATGAACATGACTATCTATGAACGAGCAAGGTGCTTGAGGTTGAATGCAAACATTGTATAATAAAAGGAAGACTGACTTTGCTAAGAATTTTCTGCATGATTGTAGCCCTCCGCCAGCTAGAACATCTGAAATCACGATATGCTCTTGCAACTCAGTAGGCATTTCACTTGATAACTTGTTTCCCTTGAGTAAGCTGCAAAGATCACAACGTAGCTTTAGATCATGTATCAAGCACTGGATAAATATAAGTATAATGTTTTGGATGCAATTTACTCACAGCTGTTTTAACGGCACTATTTTCGTTAGATCTGAAGGAATTGCTCCATTAAGGTTGTTTTGACTTAATTCCAGCACCTCCAGCTTTTGCAAGTTTCCCAGTTCTCCAGGGATGGGTCCATACAAGGAATTGTTGCTAAGATCCCTGCATGGTAGAATACTAGAATGTGAATAAGAAATTGATGGAATCACTGAATAAGAATAACCATCTATTTTCAATGGTGCCTCAGTGACTCAAAAAAGTTTAAACTTTTTAGCTGAGTTGACTATATATTACAATGAAAAGGTCTGAATTGGTAAATGAATGTTACGTCATGAATAGAGACAGTGCCGTAGACACCAAATCAGAACTCACGAAGACGCTGGTGAAAATTGAGTCAGATACTTACAAAACCTGAATGTGCACAAGCCACCCGAGTTCAGACGAGAGCATGCCCTTTAGACTGAGATCCTTCAAGATCCTACAACCACAGTGCTTTATGTTTAAAAACAACACCACATAAGTTAGGGCGTACATAATTTTTTACGTTAATTGTCAAATGCGAAAAAAGAAAAGGACATCGAGAAGTGCTTAAAAGTCAAAAATCTTCTTTCACATGCATAACTCAAATCTTTCCATTGACTAAATCATAGCTTCCTCTAGATGTCTTTGACTTAGAAATCCCTGATTTTATGGCTGAAAACTAAAAAGACAGCGGCGGGCGATAGCAAATACCCTCGGAACTCAAATAAGGACCTCTTCCATGAGTGGCATTAAATTATGGTTAACAACAATTCATACTAGATGCTACTTATAATAAATAAACAATTGTCAATTAAGAGATAATTTTAATTGTTTTCCCCTTACAAAAGGAGCTATGTATCGTCTGCAGCAAGCCAGCAACTATTTATCATCAATTCCAATCCTGCCAAGTACTGAGACTAGCAGAAGAAGAGTAAAGATTGGATAAAAGGATCACTTACAAGGCCACCACTCTGCCATCGTCTGAGCACTGGACACCAAACCAAGAACAATGACCAAAAACCTCTACTGCTGCTCCTCCCCAGCTTGACAAAGATCCACTTGGGTCATCTTCTATGCTCTCTCTAAATCTCAAAAGAGCTCTCCCTGAAGCACATATCGGCAGATGTTTAGGCACAAATCCATTTCAAGAAACCATTTTATGATCTGTTTTTAAATCATTACCCATCAAAATTTTCTCTCACCTTCTTCATTGAGGGAAGCACAAGACCCAAATCTTTCGGACACAAGGAAGGAGAACACTAAGAAGTAGGCCATTTTAGTGCTCCATATCTCCATTTCTGTCCCAAGTCCAAGAAAAGAGCTAAAAACTCTTGTTTCTTCCACTGGATGTTACAGAAAACAGAGGTAGAAACAAAAGGGCAGCTATGAAACACAATAAGACGGGCAAAGATTCTGTGAAGTGTGGTGATGGAACTAGATGTTACGAAGCTCAAAAGTGAAAGCATGCAGCATTCCATACCAGTACCACCCCAAGAAAAGAATCGAGTAAAGAATCCCCCTTTGTTTCTCCTTTGCTAGCTAAAAAGCTCAAGAATAGAAACGAAGGCCAAGGGATGCCAAGTAAGTGGAAGAAAAGTAGGACTTTGGAGTGTCCAAGTAAAGAAACCCACTCTGATTAATCTGTATTTCAAGAACCAAGAACATAAACAAAGGAAAGCTAGGAGGATCATTATCGATATACCTGTGAAGAGAGGGAGGGAGGAATCCACACTAGAGCTTCCACCCTGCCATTTCTCCTCTCCTGTTAGTTGGACACAGAAAGAGCAAGACTGAGACGCACAAGTCTTCCGCTGCAAGAGCCAGGCAGGCAGGCAGTGTCTCGGAATTGAATCAAATGGATGTTTAGGAGGTACCTGTAAAGCTAGCTTCCCACGAGGACTACAGGAGTCCAGTCCAGAACGCGGAAGAACGTTGATTTGTACTCAAACTTTGGTGGATGATCTCTCGTCTGTGTCTCGTCAGTTTGTGGCCAGCCAGGTATGCAGGGAGATATATCATATATGGTAACCAGATCACAGGAGCGTGGTTCTCCGGAGAAGAATTTTAGGTAACTTTATTCGTTCGTCTTTTCAGTGATTTTAAATATTTTTACTTCTCTTTATAATTATTATTTATTAGATAAATAAAATCATATTTATAAGTTATAAGCTAAAAAAACAGGCCACGCTATGTTTTCTCTCGTCCGCCGGCAGTCTTACGTGTGTTATGTTTATATATTTATTTTATTACTACTTGCTGTGTTGACTTCCATGCCCCTGCCGTTCTGTCTCCTCCCCCAAGTTGTTGTCAGCAAACCTGGAGCTGGAGCGGCTACATGGCATCCTGTTCTTTTTGGCTGAAACTTATGGTTTTTAGCTATGGCGTATGGCTTTTGGGATGTTTGTACGAGAGATTACAGAGTAACAGAAACTCACGTGCAGTTTTTGCTGATATAAATAAAGTCGGTATAGTACGTACTACAATTAACTTGTAAACTCTATCTTAAAAAAATACCCCGTTTAAAAACTAGTTACTATAGAAAAACTAAAAAATAGCTTTTAAAAGCTGAAAAGAACGGGCCTTTGTCATTTGCTAGCTGTGTGTTCTCCTGTTTCTTCTTTTTCTTTTCCATTTATCAATATGTTTACACCAGCTACCTTAAAAAAAATATGTTTACACCAGCATATTATTTGGAAAATGGTAGTTACTAGGAATTCTAGAAAGCCATTCGACCGAGATGTGATCCCATCAAAAAAATTTGGAATTTTCAGAACAATGACAGTTGAACTATTTGTGTTGTGTGGACTTATATTCATGTGAAATGTGACTGCATGACCTAACATGCGTGTTGGGATAGTTTAATATTCCAGCACTTGAATTTTTTTATTTGGTTCATTGTGCCATCTTAATTTAAAAATTAATTCTACAAAACATAAAATTACAAATCTAGCATCTTTTTTGCGAACGAAATAACCCACAAATGACACGTGGGTCGTACAGTGCCACCTAGACGTGGCAAGAATCTGCCACTGCGCAGTTAGGTGCGGCAAGTGATGAGTCCCACGGAAGTACCGTGTCACCTGGCCATGGTAGGTGGGGGAGCTGTCGTGCTCCCATGTTGCGGCACCATGGCCCCATGCACGAAGGACCAGCAATCGCTTCATTTAGGCTTTGCCTTTTTAGTACTAGGATGCAACGCATGGCTATACAGTATAGCGTATGCTTGCATTTTGAGGCGACTCCAAGCCTTTCTCTGAATTAGGCGAGGTTAATATGGTCTTGAGAAGTAGGATTACGTGGCCAGGCTCTCTTTAGTTGTACCAATGCAAAGATATTAATGACTTGTGTTGATAGAAGCAAAGGTAGTTGTACCCATGTGACCGTGGTGCCACGGCACCTCTCCTGGTGCATGCCACGGCCAGGTGGCTCGGCACCTCAATGGAGTCTGCCACCTATCACATCCAATCAAATAGTGTCATGCTATGGAGAGGTGATATGGTGGTAGGTTTCTGCCGTGCCCAGGTGGCGCGGTATGAGCCACGGGTCACCCGTGGGTTATTCCGCGCTTGGCAAGATGCCATATTTGCAATTTCATATCTTATGGAACCAATTTTCAAATTAAGGTGGTATAATATGGCCAAATAAAAAAATTAACACTTGGTAGCTAGTGAGTAATTTCTCATTTGGCACCTTACTAGTGTCCTATATGACTAGACCATATGGCATTGCCCCTACTCCAAACTAGAGGTGGCAATAAGGCCGAGCTTTTTGGGGTCAGCTCGAGGCCTAGCAGACATGGCACGGCCCAAGCACGGTACGGACCCGACATGTGGTGGGCCCAGCTGGCACGGCATGAACCAAGGCCAGGCCGAGCCTAGAAAGTCGGTCCGTTGGGCGGCACGGCCTGGACCAGCATATCGTGTCGTGCTCGGGTCAACCCAACACGGCGGGCACGGTCGGCACGGCAGCGGTGCCGAGCGGTGGAGCAACTAGGTGGCGACACCGTGGTAGGAGCTCGCGAGCAATGAGGGCAGCGGTCAGGGCTGACAGCAGCTGTGGGAAAGCATAGAAGACCAGTGGCAGCCGTGGAGAGCGCTGGGGCCAGCGAGACCTATGTTAGCAGCCAGAGGAGGAGCAGGCACGACTGGAGGAGGCAGCGGCACGATGCTAACTGGTGGCGTAATAAGTGACCAATGGCGGGGTCTGGCGACCGGTGACTGGAGCTGGCGTGGCTTAGCTAAAGGGAGCAGCAACAGGTAGCGTTAGGTGGAGAGAGGAAAGAAAGGAGGAAGGAAATGGGAGAAGGGGAGGAAGAGAGAAGTAGCAAGAGGAGGCATTAGTGGAGATGGAAAGAAAAAGAAAGGGGGAAGAGAGAGAAGCACGAAGTTGTCAGTGGAAATGGAAAGAAAGAAGGGAAGAAGGGAGGAAGAAAGAGAGAAGCAGGAGCCCATGCATGGAGGAAGAAAAGAAACGAAAAGAGGAGAGGAGAGCAGTGTTTAGAGGGGAAAGCTGAATTTTCCGCAGTAAATTTGACTTCGCGATTATGCGATCAAGGGAATTTTCTACGATGAACTTGGCATTCATGGTAAAATTTTGTTGTCATCAGCATTTTCATATACATGATAATTAGTTGTGCACGTTGCATCAAATTCATGCTCACTGCATATTCATGCATGTGTAGAGTGAAAATTCATGTGATGGCTTAAAACAAGTATAACTCTCCATTAGGTGTGAATTGTATGGTGGTATGAATGTGTGGTGCTATGTTGATTAACAAAAATAATTCATCAATGGAACGAAACATGTTTTGTTGATCAGTGAATATCAAAATATTTAATTTAATAGGTTACCTGACCACATTCGAATATTTAGGAAAATCACATGGAGTTAGTTAATATGTATTGTATATTGAATTTGTTGGAGTTTTTCCCTCAGGTTGGTCTGGCAGTTGTATGATTGTGGACTAATTCTGATATTACACATGTGACTCGGTTGTTTGCTCTCACGATATTATTTAGTGTGACTTGGAAGTTGAATCAGAGAACTATTTAATCCTATGAAATTGGATTGGATATCTCTTATGATATTATGGTTGACACTTAAATACGGCCCCTTTCCGAGTGAAAATTGATTGGTCCTTATGTTATAATCATATGTAAAGGGTCCCAACCTTTTTCTCTTTTTCTTGACCAGGGCACCGTTTACCCTCCTATTATTTATCTATTGCTGTCAGACCAACCCCTCAATAGCGGTATGACCAGCTTTGTGTAGTAGATTGCTGATTTTTTTGGTTCTTATCTCTAGCTTTATTTTACTCAGTCTAGATAGTGTGATCTAAACTTGGTAACTATCATAGTCTTTTGAATGAAGATTTTGAATACCTTAGAAGAAAAAAGTTTCAAAAATCATTCACCCTCTCTGATTGCCGACATCTGTCCTACATGTATGGACAAAGCATAACCGAAATCAAAACTTTAATTTTAACATGATTGATTTTTCACCAACTAGAGTTTGCGGAAGCTTACATGCTTTGAACATTTCTCAGCAATTGCACAAGATGTGCATTAGGTGAAGCCGAGGAGCCATATGATATTTGCAAATAATAACAACAACTTCTCGATGGCCAATGACCTGTGTTTGAAGTTGGTCAATGGTTTACTTAGTTACTTGTATACACCAGGGAAAACGCTATCGGTTTTAAAATTTTACCGCCTCTCACCAGTATGGCCAGTAACAAGCAGTTACCCGAAATTTCAAAAAAAAATTGACCCAAAAATTTTGAGATTCAAATTTGAATTTTCGATAAAAAAAAACAATAGATACTTGTGGAGATAAACTAGATAATTATATATACACAAAATAGAGATGAAAAATGAAGTTGAAATATGATGTATTTTCGTATTTAAGGCCCCGTTTGGTACAGCTCCACCACCAGCTTCTTGGAGTTGTTTGGAGCTGTTTTGTGCCAAACGGGGTAAAACAAAATAGCTCCACCCAAGGAGTTGCTTAAAACCTGCTGAGACAAAAGTAGCTCCACCCAAGGAACTGAAAAAAGTAGCTTCACCCGGCTCCACTTGTGAAGTAAAAACAACAGCTCCACTTGTGAAGTGGAGCCGTGCCAAACGGGGCCTAAATGAACTTTATTTGAAATGTGGGCCCTACAACTGAAATCCTCCGAAACAGTTTGCTTATTCGCCCTCACCGATGCGGCCAATTTTCACCGATAATCGCCGAAATTTTGGCAAAATTGTTTTTCCTGGTATACACAACACAGAAATAATGTTGAACAAGTGGTCTGTGAATTGAGTGTTCATATCCGCCTTCCCTTTCCTATGTCTATGAGATGAGGCGCGTCAATGCCTGCTTTTCATTTTCTTGGCATGTCTATCACATCGCGAAGAACAAGTCTGTTCACGAAAAGAAAAAAAAATGTTTACTAACTTTCACAAGTCATCGAGACAGTGACCAGGTACCACTTCAAGAGATTCAAGAGACACAATGCAAAGCCCTCATCACCTACTCACTGAGAATGCTCATAACATGGGAGCGGCCATTTTGCCAGTGATATTTTCCTTTCCCACTCACAATTTGACTTGTACCAGACCATAATAAAGGTACTGATCTCAAGTATAACACCCAAGATTAAAAAAGTTTCAGCAAAACATGCCCCGAATAGCAGAAAAGAGAAGATGCTATGGCGTAATCTAATGGAGTATGAGTTACTTCTCTCTCAGTTCCGGAAGTTTCAGAAACAGTTTAACCGGTCTCCTCCCGCTCATTACAGCTCGGCTAAGAAAAGAAGAAGATGATAGGATGATCCCAAATGCCCAATCAAAGACAGAGCACGTGAAATGGATCATATCATCATATCGTACACCAAACAGGCTTGGCTTGCATGTGATGTGGGTGGGCATCATATTCATTGCTCACTTGCTAAGCTTGCCTACGTCACATACATACATACACACATACATACATACATACATACATACATACATACATACACACACATACATACATACATACATACATACATACATACATACATACATACATACAGAGGATGTTGAAATGGGGCACCATGGTATCTGGGTATCAAACCTTCTTATTTTTAGATTGCTTTTATATGTGTGCAAGTGTAATGATATGTAATATATCAGACAAATCCGTTCATACTCATTAATTCAAAAAGACAGCAATTTGGAAAGAAAGCTATTGATTTAGTATGTTGAATCAATCATGGATGGAAAGTCTTAATCATAGAGTTTAGACATAATGGTGCCCATGTTATATATGTGTGTGGTTGTACTAATTTGAAATCGGTCATCTACTCGATCGGATAAGTGCATGCATGCACACATGCTCTTGTTTATGCATTTCTCAAAGTTTGTCACCCCTCAATTTGAACTGCTCTAATTGATCACTTCTACTATCCTCTCTTGGAGCTAGTTACTTCCCTATATACACCCGATAGTTGG
This sequence comes from Dendrocalamus latiflorus, assembly GCA_017311315.1. Lineage (NCBI taxonomy): Eukaryota > Viridiplantae > Streptophyta > Magnoliopsida > Poales > Poaceae > Dendrocalamus > Dendrocalamus latiflorus. The sequence goes on along the minus strand of CM029646.1, from coordinate 24,854,322 downwards.
AATAAGTTTAGATGACGAAGCTTCGTGCCTTGGTATCAAAGAAAATTTAGCGTTGCTTTCGTGATCTCATGCGTGCACGGTAGGCTGTAGTGATCATGCAAGGTCACGTTACAAGAACATTTCGGCGCGTTCCTATCCTAGCTAGCTCATCAAAATGGCTGGAAATTAAGGAGTGGTGTTAGAGCTTGAACTAGCAAGATGTGTATATAGGTACTACGGTTAGTGAACCGGAACTTGTCAGCGTTTACCTGCTGCTTCGTCTTCTCAATCCACTACTACACTCATCTGCCTCAGGTATCAAGGCTAACTCAGCATTACGCACTGCTAAGATAAAGAGGTCTACAAGTTGACAGTACATCAATCCGGGTGTTCGGTCTAGTGGTAATGTTTCGACCTTTTTGCTATTTACATTCAGGCCTTCCTGTGTGTGTATATATATATATGAAAAATACTTTTTACTCTCGGGTGTAATTACTCCTACCTCTAATATACCACCTAAATGAACTTGAAATACTCCTTTATCATTTTAGGTATACTCGTATACTAATTATAAGATACTCCAATATGAACCACACGAAAAAATTACAAAAGTCTATAGTTTTTAGCGTATTTTGTAAATACCTTTATATACGCATATAAAAAAGAGTATGTCTAAAAAATATACATATCACCTCTAAAAAATTATACATACTACCTAGATGGTCTTAAATACTCGTATACTACACGTACATACCCTCCATTACGCGAGATACGACATAGGGAGTAACTACACCCGGGAGTAGAAAAGAGGTTATATATATATATATATATATATATATATATATATATATATATATATATATATATATATATATATATATATATATATATATATATATATATATATATAAAGAGCACGCAGGAATGAAATCGATCCGTACGTTTCTCAAATGCATACAGATAGGCAATGTAGACAAGGTCACGTTCATGGGGGCCGGGGTCCAACCGGGCAACGCGACTAGAGGTGGGACTTGGGCCGGGCTTCTTTGGGCCAGCCCGAAGCACGGCCGGCACGGCCCGGCCCAAGCACGGCCCGGCCCGACACGTGGCGGGCCGTGCCGGCACGGCACGAACGGTGGGCCGGGCTGGGCTTCAAAATCCGGCACGGTGGGCGGCACGGCACGACAGATCGGGCCGTGCTCGGGCCGGCACGGCACGAAGAGCACGGTTGGCCAGAAACTATTTAAAATTGATTTCTTAACTATAGTAAATTGTACTCATGACTCTTCTTGAGCTTTTCTATTTGACTAGTTGGGTAGGCCTATGCTAGATTGTCGGGCGATGTCCACGTACGCCATAGTCTAATTTGCACCAAGATATGCATTCCATTAGACTAGATGACCAAGTTCGAAGGTGAAATGGCATGAGACAATAGAATTGAATTTTAAGTAGGTTTTTAATAAGGCGGATACAAGAGAAAGGAAGATAGCGGCCACCGCTACCATTGTCGCTGTCGCTTTTGTCGTGTATAGTTACTTTGGGCTGGGCTTGGGCTGGCACGACACGAACACCGGCACGGTGGGCTTTGGGCCGTGCTTGGGTCTGGCCGAAGATGAGGCGGGCCGGCACGGCACGGCACGACGGGATGACTGGGCCGAACCGACACGGCACGAAGCGGCCCAAAGCACGGTGGGCCTGGGCCGTGCCGGCACGGCCCAATTCCCACCTCTAAACGCGACCATGCTGCATGTTACCCCCACGTTCAATTTCTAGTACTATCATCTTCAGAGCTCCTCGCCCATGATGTCTCAGCATGCATGCATGCGGATACCTAGAATTATTGCCAGACGTATGTACGTACATCCCCATTATCACAGCCAAGGAAGATGCAACCAACACGCACATCAGGTTCACAAAAACTGGATCTAATCATTCAGAACAAGCTTATCATAAAAGGAAGATGCTCAAGCTTCACAACAAACAGGCGGCCGATGCAAACTACTCAGGTCTTAAAAGTCTATTTAGTGATACGGTATCACGCATCAATTATCAAGATGGTATGGTATCAAGTTCAACACTGGTAACACGAAATTTCCCGATCTCAACGGCCTCTGCCCAGATGGTAGCAACTTATACATTGTCGTTCAAACAAGATCATGTAAATTGGGAGGTAGCCCCTCTTCACCGTAAGTAAATGGATACAAGTGGGATGTCAACGTCGTTGTCATCGTCGTCCTCACAGGCCACCACGACATCAAGATGGCGCCGGTATGAGGGCACCTCCACCTTGGCCACCTCCCTGGCCGCATCAACCACCTTCTTGTCCAGCCGGTCCTTGTGCCTGGGGAACATGGAGTTGTACAGTAGCGAGGTGCCGCACGATATGCTATATGCGTTCAAGCCCTTCTCCTTGAGCCATTCCACGAGCTCCCTTAGCGTGATGTTGCCAGTTATGGTCCACCGGTCCCAGACCGTCCACGACATGTCTTGGTGCTTGATGGTCTTGGGTGGGACCGGCTCAGCCATAGAGAAGAGGGGGATTGCAAGGTTTGCAAATGTGTTCCGGTAGTCTTCGACCTTGTGCCCACCAGCAAGGACTTTGTAAAGCTCTAGGCAGACAAGGCCAGTGGCCATTGCGGTTGTGGTGGCAATGGCCGGGATGATCCTGCCGGCTATAAACTTGGCCTTCAGTTTGTCCACTTCAGGAATGCTGTAATTCCTTGCCCGCATGTTAGCAAAACCAGCTATCACATCCATATGGAAATTGGTGTCATCGTCCTGCACATACACAAAAGCAGCTCAGCAATTCTCAATCGTAACTTCTGGATGCATAAGTGTGTTCATTCTAGAGATACATGGTTAGTTGGCTACACAGGGAAATGCTAAAAGAAATTAGGCATTTAGCATAAAACCTATTGTATATAAGTGCAGGGAAACACCTCTAAATCATTGATGTTTTAGAAAAAGATCAATAGGATATGCTGACCTTCTCAAACTGTATTGGGTTCATGTGGAACCCTTGTGGCAGTGTTTTGGAAATTTCTTCTAACTTTGCAATAAGCTCTTCAATGACAGCAGCATCATCAACAGATGCAGAGGATAGACTAGTAGCCTTCTCATCTGTAACTATCTTAACCCCCTGTTTTGGTTGGAAATCAGGAACAATCACCTTGTCGACAGCTTCAGCCAGCTTCTTTGGGTTTTTAGCCCAGTCAGGTATGGGTATTCCAAATGTCTCTGCCCTTAATATTGAAGCAGCCAACATAAAGTTAAGCTGACTTGGATCAGTGGATGTGAACTCCAGAGGCCGTGGGAATCGCTTTGGAGCAGACCAGAAAGGAGCACCAGAGCTGGTCATTGAGTCTTCTGGGAATGTGAACGTCAGCTGCTTCACACGGCTGGAGAAATAATCCTCAAACCTAACATACGTCATCACAAAAACAGTCAGGTGAGTAAGATTAGATCTAAGATTCTCAGTGTCCTGTGAAAATAGGCAGCATGATCAAAGGCAAATGTTGGCTGAAGTATTTTAAATTTCATAAATTCCTTGCTATGCCTGTGCGGACACCGCCTCGGGGGCGGGGTGCGGGGGCAGGGGGTGGTGGTGGTGGTGGCAGTAAAACTTACTTAAGCCGGGCCCAAGTAATACAATCTTGGAATGTCTCACACTTCTCTCCATGGAGGCATTCAATAACACGCTCAAGCTGATCCCTAGCCTGTGCATCACCGGCAGTTCTTGATGCAGCTGCATATCCAGTAGGATTTGACAGGAAAGCATTTACTTCAGTGGGGGTCTTCTCAAGTAAACCCTCAAACTCAGACCTAGCCCAGGTTAGGCAGTGGTCAATATTATGAGGAAATGAATGAACAGTGCACATAGGTGCCTGCTTTTCAGGTGGGTCTCTGGACGCCCCATAGTTCTCTGTTAGGTGAGGTATGACCATCTGTGTATTACATTTAGCACCCAGAGTCCCAGATTCCAGAAGTGGCTTCTGGAAATATACACATCTGGAGTCAATGTACATTCTTGCAGTCACATTGTCAAGGGCATTGATAACAGCATCAAGGCTCTCCCAAAAGGCATCATTAAACACATTTTCGGTCTCAGGACTTGCTCTGTTCTGAAGGGCCTCGACATGAAGCTTAGGATTAATTGCCATAGCAGCAGTAGCAGCAACAGTGGATTTGGGCTGCCCAATGTTCCAGTCGCGGAAAAGAAACTGGCGACTGAGATTGCTCTTTTCAATAACATCATCATCTGTCACAGTCAGCTTTCCATCCGGACTACAAGAAATGCCCATTAGTGCTAGGTTCTTCAAGAATTCACATCCAAGTGCCCCGGAACCGACCATAAAGATTTTCGCCTGCTCCAGTTTCTTTTGAAGCTTAGATCCAAAAACACTGATTTGTGCATCATATCTAGTGTTATCTGGCTTCAAATCACCAGGCTCCAAGGGCTCAACAGGGAGAGATTCAACAGAGTCAAAATAGAAGAACTGCAAAATCAAGACAGAACATTAACAATACAAATTTCTGTAAACAAATTGCATTATATAATTAAGAAAAGAGGAAACAGATTTTAACCTGATAAACTGGATGGAATTTCCCCGAGCATGCTTTCACAACCTCCTGACCTACAATACCACCAAACATTGCAGCCATAGGATTCAGAACAGCCCTGGAACCAGTTGCGAAATGGTGCAGGAGCTTTTTGTCAATTTCTTCAAGTTTTTTATCACCCTGAGTTTCATTGATGCTAATAGCAAAATTTATCAGCCTTTGCGCATCATCAGCAGACCCAGCAATAGGGAATCGCTTCAACTCATTCCTAAACTTATCCAAAGCTTGGAAAGCCAAATGCAAAAGAGGTGGGCGCTCTAACTTGGAGAAATCACTCATGAGAAATTCTCCTGGTTCCTGCATGGCCTCTTTCAAGGTTTTGAATTTAAGAACCTTTGGTGGCTTGACCTGTGTGACAATACCACCTCTAACATATGTGCCAAATGAGGAAGTGTCTTCTTCTAGAGTAAAAGAGTAAGGCCTTGCATTCTTAATCTTTCTTGGTTTTCCATCATTCAGTTCAGTCATTCCGTGGACTTCAGAGAACACAACTAGATCACCATCCTGAAACTCCAGACGCTCATCATCTACACACGAGACAAGTGCTGGGCTGTCATTACTGATCGATGCCACAATTCCTGTATGTGGTTCCTCTCCATCAACATCCAAAACAGTAAACGCAGGACCAAAATCACAAAAGACACTGCCAAAAAGACCACGAACTTCAGACTTAATAAAAGCAATGGGTGGCTGATGGCTGTGGCAGTAATTGTCAAACTCAACTGCTTTCTCTAAGCTGATATCAGTAAAGACCACAGCCTGTAAGTTCAGAAGGACATGATTAATTCTCAGAATAAGACATGACCAAATTTTTACCAGTGTAAATCAAGAAGCATATATGTTAAACAACTTCCATACCAAATGCGCAATAAATCATCTAATCCCCCTCAAAAGCCAAAATTATGCAAACTAATGTGCAATGCAAAAAACCATTGCCACTGCTCAAAGGAGGAACACGGATTTAAATTTTCAATTACGTTGGGCAAACAACATATCTGCAGGTCATGCTGGCATAAAGGAGTATATGTCAACAAATTTAAAGCAAACAGATAACGTGCCTTCATTAATGGAGCCTTATGGCTTTGATGAGGAGTATTTGATGCTGAGAAAATGTTCTGCAGTTTTCTACTTATTTTCTTTTTCTCAGCAGTTAGCACAATTTAATGGAGCCTTATGGCTTGGGTGAGGATAATACAAACAACTAAGGCCATCATTCGCTTAGTTCATACCATACACATTGGCAAATACAAAATTCACAGTTCAACACGAATAGAGAAAGTGATATATCTGGACCAAAATCAGGCAATTAAAGTAGCAACTAGCAAGGCAATAGATATATAAACCTGAGGGTCTATGAATTCAACTATTAAGCATTTTTAGAAGCCAGTAGCAATCGATATGCATGGCTCATCCTATACTTAATACATTTTAGCAGCATACACATCTTTACATACCTTGATTATGAGGTCTTCACCAAAGATTTATAATTCTTGAATTTATTACTTTAATTTATGCGAAGAGGTCTTTGGTAATGCTAAACCTGTAGCGTGTCACTTCTTTTGAAATTCCGGTCTTTTACAAAAACTGGCGCAAAATTTCTAAACTAAAACCAAATAACAAGATGGAAAGCCGGTTGTTACAATTCACATGGACAAAGTACAAGCATAATACCAACTTTAAAAGGAAGGCAAGAAGAAGTAGAAAAAGCAAGGAAGGAGATCGCAGATCAATTTTGTGCTCACGTACCTGGAAATTAGAAAGGTGCTCCTTGGTCAAATCACCAGTTAAAGCAGAGATTATAACAGCATTGTTAAGCTCTTGTAGCTTCTGAACACAAGCTTGAGCACGGTTTTGCCCAACATCCTTCTCTGAGAGGAAGAAGTTGCTTGACAAGTCCCATAGCTCCACATTACCGTCATCGTGCAAGGTTACAGACTTGACACCCGCAAGGACAAGGTTCTTTGCTGCAGGTTACATGGGCATAAGTAAATCAATTGTAAGCCAAAAGCTTTTACCATCCACTGATTTAAATTCCTCAAAACCCAAGTTTCACAAATCATAATATACTGAATGTCAAGCATCTAAAAAAGCTTATAGTTAGTTTTTATGCTCGAGGCTCCCAAAGTGTGATAATGAGTTAATATCTCAAAATACATCCAATAATCAAATTGACTGGTACCACCAGTACAGCTTTAAGATGTTGCCAAGTTGGTATTGTGGACCAAAACTAAGGGTGGGCTAACTGGGCTTATAGCAAAAATGTCAGTAATTATCCATGTGCAATGCAGAAAGTTTGCCCATTATAAGGCACGCGGAGACTAGCTGTTTGTCAGTACGGGGCACTGTTACGGTAACACAAAGGCTATCCTTTCATAGACATAAAGAAAGAAGAGAATTTCAAAACACTTGGCACTAAATCATATCTTTTGATGGACAGAACTAGTTATGGAAACATAGGACAAAAAAGTTTTGACTTGACAGTTTTAAGGCAATCCTAAGGCACAATAATAAGAGCAATCTAGGAGGGTTGAAGAATCAAATCAATCCCACCAGGCATCAGAGCAAGCATATTACTGTGTTTGATCAAACTAGCAACACCACCAGCAGAGCTGAGCCAAGAACTAAGCATATGACATCCTAGAACATTGACATATCGGCTCGCGATACCAATAGAGAATTAACTTGTGTACGAGAAACATAACATATATTGTTAGTTCCCTACACTACGTCAGACAGATCTAGGAATAAAAAGAACACAATTAAGAAAACCCGCATTCTTGTTATAGCCACTATACAAGCTCAAATTTTATGAAAAGAATTTGAACAAAGGAGAAATATCTCGGTTAGGGAAGCGCTTGGTCTGCACATACCGATCTCAGCATATGACATTCTAGCACATCGACATATCAGCTCGTGATAACAACAGATAATCAATTTGTGTACGAGAAACATGATAACAACAGAGAATCAACTTGTGTAAGAGAAACATAACAGATATTGCTAGTTCCCTACGCTACATCAGATCGAGCTAGGAGTAGATAGAGCACAATGAAGAAAACCCTCATCTTTACCACTGTACATGCCTAAATTTTCTGGAAAGAATTTAAACAGACGAGAAACATCTCTATTAAAGGAGCGCTCGGACCGCGCGCGTACCGATCTCAGCGCCGAGGCCCTGGAGGCCAGAGACGAGGACGTTGGAACCGAAGAGGCGCTTCATGGTCTCGCGGCCGTAGACGGCGAGCTGGCGGCTGTGAAGGTCCTCGTCGATCTCCGGCGTTCTCCCGGCCATGGCGTCGTCGGCCTGCTTGACCTCCTCCTCGGAGCGGGTCTTCTTCTGCAAGTCCTCGACCTCGCCGGCGACGACCTCCCGTTTACGGGGAAGCATATAGTGCAGGAGGCCGCCGAGGAGCCCGACAACGGCCGCCGCCGCGAAGAGCAGGTGGTAGGCAGACGGCGGGAGGTGGCGCGTCAGATCCAGCTCGTGCGGAGGCCGCAAGCACGGCGAAGCCTACATCAATCGGCTCGTCGTGAGGCGGGGAGCGCGAGGAGGAGATCCGAGAGGGGGGGGGGGCTGGGCGGAACTCACCTTGGATCCGTCGAGTGGGGGAGCAAAGCAGCCTCTCCGCTCTCCTCTAGGGTTTCGAGGGCAGGGGAGATTTGGAGGGCTAGACTGTAAAACTTGGGCGGTCGCTGTGCTGCTCTTCGCGAGGCTTCGGGGGAAGAAGGGGAGGGGGTGACTGGCCAGACGCGCCTTCTGTCGAGGCGGCTTTGTTTATCTTCGATGACGAGTGGGGCACGGAGCCTTGTGGGGCCCACATGGCAGTGGGATGGCGTGTGCTTTTCTTGCCGGCGGGGGAAGGGTAGCCAGAGAATCTGGTTCTCCGAGACTAGTCTGGAAAGAGGAGGCTGCAAAGTGGGCCGAAAGGTAGGATGACACGTGGGCCCAATAATTCTCGGTGGCCCGGGTTATTTAGAGCTAGACTAGAGTTGTAAATTATGGCTGAATTTTTTAGGCTAGTAATTTATGGTTTAAATATTTAAATTCTGTCTGTCGTAAAAGGTAATATATATAGAAAAATAGTTATATGTAATTTTGGTCGATACAGCTGAACTCAATATTTTTTTACTATAATCTTTCTATTAACCCCGTTTTGAAAAAAAAACATACCGTTTAAATCTAGTTACTGTAGACAGTATAAGCATAAATCGGCTAAAAGATCAAAAAGAACTCAGCTTATACATTACATCACCTATTTTAACTTAAAACGGCCTAAAACATAGGCATAGCAATCTTTTCACATATCACTACATCTTATGAATGGCATGATAACAAAGAACAATAGTAGTACGAGGGCACATATGAAAATAAGTAGTGTTTTATGAAAAGATTGCATAGGCCTAGTGTTCTGTACAACTCAATTTGAAATAGGCGATGTAAATACAGCTCCACCAGGTGGCCTGCGTGACCTATGTCGAGGCTGCAAAAAAGTTTGCTCTTGCACGCTTGGTGGTTGCAAACTGTGTAGGGAGCAGCTACAAGCTGTATTTTGTTTGTGTGTGTGTGTGTGTCTCAGGTGGATAAGCCGGGTTGGAGCTCCATTACATTGGTCTCCTACTTTGTGCTGCCAATTCACATGTGCACCCTCTTTCCCCTCTCCTGTTAGATTTGGCGTGTTTCAAGTTTTGTCTGTGCGCATACTAGGAGACCTGTCGGTGTGCATTGAGTTATAGTTTCATTGTTTGTGCACACTAGATGTTTGATTAGTTGCCCATAAGAATTTGGGTGAAATCTTTTTGGGTTCTTGAACGGCACGAAGTCAAGTAGTTGCTGTCTAGACAATTGTTCATTGGCTACATGAATCAAAGGGAACCATTGATTATAGATGTACGGAAACACCATTAGGAATCTTGCCTATCCTAGGTGGACAGCAAGATCAAATGTTCATCTCTAATCAGTCCAGAGAATTATTGATATATTGTGTGTGAGACTCTTTATCTTCTTCTCTTTGGTAATTTTGTTTTAGCGATCAATATTCTAGCGGTGATTTTGTTTTAGCGATCAATATTCTAGCTACATCTACGCCATCCCCTGGATTGTCTAGCTGCATCTGCGATTTTTTTTTTATTGTCAGTATGTGTAATCGGATGGTAGCTTCGCCAGCTCTGCCACTTCATGTCAATTTTTTATTAGCAGGGTGCTGATCCAGGGCATACATCAATAGATAAAATCGAAATTCCTTGCTCACGATCATTTGCACGGAATGAATTCCTGTATGATTACGGCTGCTTCTATGCTAATTGCCACATGCATCCTAACAGATAGAATTTTTCATGTGTTTTATGAATACAAATGTGTTCTTCTACTTTCTGGAATGAATTGTTTGTCGTGATGCCAATAGCAATAGTTGCAGCATACCGAGATGTCAGGATGCACTAATTGTGTTTTTGCTGCCAATTAGGATCTAGATGACTAACTATTCTGAATTTGCTTTTCTCATTGCAGGGCCACACCTCTATTGTATATCAGTAGAACATCATATGCCCTTTTGCTGCTGCTTCTCATAAGGTTACATGTTTGCTATTGATAATTCATTCATACTAGAACTAATGTTTAATGACATGCTTGCTTACCTTGCATGAGGTGAATACATCCATGTCTAGATTCTTTCCTCCTGATGTAATTGTTTTTTGCATTGGTACAACACATGGATGCTGGTCCATGTCTAGATTCTTTCCTCCTGATGTAATTGTTTTTTGCATTGGTACAACACATGGATGCTGGGGGAGCCATTAACGTTCGCTGGGGATTTGACTGGTCAGAACCAGATGGGTTCACTCCTCGGTTTACTGTCTCAGGTGAGCAACCAGTGTTTTAGTTCTGCTACATGCGACAACCACATGCAATACCCTATCACCAGTGACACATTTACACTAACTTGCTTCTAAGTTTAAATCTTTTGAGTGTTGTACGCATCACCAGGTGTTCTTGGACAAGAACAACAGTGGGACAAGAAGTAAAAAAAAGTTCCCTAGTTCAATTGCCAGCTTGGTTCAAAATTTTCTTATCTCCCCTTTTATGGGAAGTGGGACAAAAGTAGAAATTTGTAGGTGCGATTGATTTTGTAGTATTTAGATGTTGGAAATGGCTCTCTGTTTTGTGTGGTTGATTATTAGAAAAAGTTTTGAATAGTATTAATCTTGATGTAGCATGTTAGATCATTGATCAGTAGCTCGGTTAGTTAATTTACCATTAGTTTGTTTGGTTACTGTTTCTTTTAGTAACATTTGTGTTTCACATTTGATCTGTATTTTTTTTACTGCCACTTTTAGTTATGTTCATGATAAAAATGTGGGTTGTGAAAATGACCTCATTTATTGATGAGGATATGAGTTATTCGCTCAATAAGGATATGATTAAAAGAAGTGAGATAAAAATATCTCAAAATCGTAGACCAATTTATATCTAGAGAAAAGTTCATAGGGCTAAAATGACTTTTATTTGGAATCGAAAGGAGAGTTGTATTTTATTGAGCCTTTGTTTTTCCCCCAGGAGAAAAAAAATCCCTTTGCATATGGCTCGACAGTCAGCACTCGGCAGTGACAATGATCATGGGTGGGTTTTTTTTTTAATGTGATTTATGACTTTTGAATTATAACTATTCGTGAGAGAGACTACAAAGAGAGAGACAGTTGTATATGATTTTAACTAGTATAGCTGAATTTGATATAGCATATATTACAATCGACTAATAGATCTTGTCTAAAAATAACGTTTGAAATCTAGTTTATATAAAAAGAACAAAAGCCAAAGTTATGCAGAACCCAGGCCATGTCACAGATACTCGAAATAAAACGTTGACAGGCTTCAAACTAGTACCAGTACATTAATGCAACGTTGACAGGCTTCAAACTAGTACCAGTACATTAATGCAAGACAATGGAACAAGAATATACGAGTAGTACTAGATTTGCTTTCGCTGCGCCGTGTTCCTGACCTGGGGGAAGGACGACGACACGTGATTTGGACACACTGTGCTACCCTAAACAGAATGAAAAACCTGGGGGGAGGACAAGGACATGTGATTTAGGCACACTGTGCTACTCTAAACAGAATGAGAACCTTTTCTCCCCCTCCACACACACCGTATAGACCAGAAAACTATATAAATAAGAGATCATAAATCGATATCATTAGATGCAAAATACATCGAAAGAAGAGAAGCAGTCGGATTCAACATAGCGCGTGTCGGTATAATGAAAGTAGTTGATCATCCAACGTCCTTAGAAGGCGATCATCAAAATCCAATTGTCTCGATAAGCGCCACACTCATAGCAGAACCTCTATCCATACATCCAGGGAGGAATGTCGTGTGCCGATGTACTAGCACTAACATGCACAACAGGGCCTTTGTGGGGATGCGGTGATGTGCTAGCAGCAACACGCACGACAAGACCTTTGTGGGGTGACGACTAAAGTTTTGGTGGGTGTGAACTATAATACCTCCCTCAGCCCCGCGCCAATCTTAATATAGCCCCTCGATAGAACCCTACGTTAGGGGCCTAACAAAGTGCAAAGCTCACTCACACCCACCTGACTCATTAGTAGCATATCCAGTCCGAACTAATATATTCTATCCCATTAAGTGTGTGATCCTGTAGGTTTACGTACATTTGGTTATGGTCCGAAAACTACTTTCCGATTCACAAATCGATAGTGATCCCTATCAGGACATAGCAACTCCCAAATATGTATAAAGATCGTATTGGACAAATCTATATAGTGTTTATGTATCGATTCCTTTGCCTCACGATATTAGATCAAACTCAAGATAGATCCTTCACTCATTTATTCAGTTGCAGTTGACCCTTCAACCATATTTGACATGACCACACACTTTTTAATCCAACTACATTAAAGGGCTTAGAAATATCTCTCCTATTATATAGGAGGGAAAAATTACATCTTGATCGCTTACATTCCTCCTTATGTTTCACAGTAAACTCGAAAGCTAACTTTAGAACCACCAGTTACAGAATAGCGTTTGGCAACCTTTAAATAAACTATTACAAATGTAAAAACTATGATAATATCAGGTATAAAGATCTTATATCTCTACTACTTAAAAATGTGAGTTGGTGGTCGTCGGTCCATTCTCTCTCCTCTCTTCTCAGTCGTCCAGATCCGCATATAGGTAGTTCTTCCGCTCTGGGCCGCGCTTCTCCTCTTCTCTTCCCCTGCATCCTCCGCCTTCTGCAACCACTCCACCTCCTGCAACCGCCGCCTCCTCTCCCCCGAACCATCATGCCGCGCCTCCTCTTCCTCAGTGTTGTCACCACCAATTCCTTCCCTACGTGGCAACGTTTGGTCACAGTCCCCTAACTTCCCTCAGCAGCGTCGTATCCCTCCGTCGCTGCCTCCCCATCACCTCCTGCAACTGCCGCCTCTTTCTCTCCCCCAAACCCTCGTGCCACGCCTCCTCTTCCTCCTCCTCAGCGCCATCATCAATTCCTTCCCCACGCGATAACGTCTGGTCACAGTCCCCCAACTTCCCCCAGCAGCACCGCATCTCCCTGTCACCATCTCCCCAACGCATTCGCCCACCGCCTCTTCTCCCCATCTGCCTGCCGCCGCCTCCCCACCTCCACCTCCCGCAACCACAGAACCCTTGTGCCGCGCCTCCTCCTCCTCGACGCCGCCATTAATTCCATCTCCCATTGCTCCTCCAACCAGCCTCGGAGAGAAGGGCACTCGGCAATAGTGAACAGTGGATCAGAGAGAATGGCGCTCAACGATGGCGGCGACGGCTTCCTCTTCCTTTGCCCGCCCACGTGGCTCTTCCCTCGCTGCCACTGCCCAGCGATCACTCACCCAGTGAGCCTCTCTACCTCCTCCTGCTCTTCGCTCGGAGCCCGTCACGTTGTCTAGCGATTTTGGTCTCCCAAGCTGGTCGTCGAAGTCGGTGCCGTGGTCGAAGGGGGCTATGGTCGAGAGGCCGTTGTCGAAGTCGAAGATCAATTATCAAAGTCAAAAGTCGTGGTCGAAGGGGCGGTGGTCGAAGTCGAAGGGATGTGGCCGAGGTTAGGCCGCGGTCGAAGTCGAAAGGTCATGGTCGAAGTCCAAGCCATGGTCGAAGGGGGTAGTGGTTAAAGGGGGCAGTGGTCAAAATCGAAGGGCCGTGGACGAAGTCGGTCTGCGGTCGAAGTCAAAGGGCCGTGGTCGAAGTCCAAACCGTAGTCGAAGGGGACAGTGGTCGAAAGGGGCAGTGGTCGAAGTCGAAGGGTCATGATCGAAGTCCAAGCCGTTGTTGAAGGGGACAGTGGTCGAAGGGGGCAGTAGTTGAAATCGAAGGGCCGTGGACAAAGTTGGTCTGTAGTTGAAGTTGAAGGGACGTGGTCGACGTCAGGGCCATAGTCAAAGGAGGCCGTGGTTGAGGGGTCATGGCCGAAGTTGAAGATTCGTGGTTGAAGTCGAAGCCGTAGTCGAGGGGGTGGTGGTCGAAGGGGGAAGTGGTCGACGTCGAAGGTAATGTGGTCATTGAAGGGTCGTGGTCGAAAGGGACAGTGATCAAAGTCAAAGATGTGGTCAACGTCAAAGGGCTGTGGTCAACGGGGATAGTGGTCGACGTCGAAGGGCCGTAGTCAAAGGGGATGGTGTTGAAGGGGGAAGTGGTCGACGTCGAAGGGTCGTGGTCGAAGGGGACAGTGATCAAAGGGGGCAGTGGTCGAAGTCGAAGATCCGTGGTCAAAGTCGAAGCCGTGGTTGAAGGAGGCCGTAGACGAAAGGGGAAGTGGTTAACGTTGAAGGGCCATGGTCAAAGGGAAAAATGGTTAACATCGAATGACCATAGTCATCGAAAGGTCGTGGTCGAAGGGGATAGTGGTCAAAGGGGGCATTGTCGAAGTCGCAGATCCATGGTCGAAGCCGCAGATCCGTAGTCGAAGTCGAAGCTGTGGTCGAAGGTTGCCGTGGTCGAAGGGGGAAGTGGTCGATGTCGAAGGGCCGTGGTCGAAGGGGGAAGTGGTCGAAATCGAAGATCCGTGGTCAAAGTCAAAGATCCTTGGTCGAAGTTTAAGCCGTGGTCGAAGGGGGAAATGGTCGACGTCGAAGGGCCATGGTCGTCGAAGGGCCTAGTCAAAGGGGACAGTGGTCAAGGGAGGCAGTGGTCGAAGTTGAAGATCCATGGTCGTCGTCAAAGCCGTGGTAGAAGAGGGAAGTGGTCGACGTTGAAGGGCTGTGGTCGAAGGGAACAGTGGTTGAAGGAGGCAGTGGTTGAAGTCAAAGAGGGTAGTGCTCGAAGTCGAAGGGGGCAGTGGTTGAAGTTGCGGTCATGGTCATAGTCATATCGCCTGTGGACGTGGTCATAACGGTCATGGTTGTAGTCGTAGCGCCAACCACCTGCTGGTTCGTCCATAACCTCCGTCGCTATGAGTTCCCCTCCAGTTAGACATTCCCGTCGCCTACCCCTAGGTCACCCCTGAGATCGAGCTCCCCACCCTCGACGACAAGACCCACAAGGTCTCGTACTCTCCATGGATTGTAACATGCTTTTGGCCACAAGGTGTGATCGACGGCTTCCAATTTACGACAATGAGCACTGGTCGATGTGTTCTAACTTATGACAATGAGGTGTGGTCAATGTCTTCTGACTTACAACCACGAGCGCTGGTCGAAGTCAAAGCTGTGGTCGAAGGGGGCCGTGGTCGAAAGGGACCGTTGTCGAAGGGGGAAGTGGTCGTTGTCAAAGGGTTGTGGTCGACGGGGGCAGTGATTGAAGGGGGCAGTGGTCGAAGTCGAAGGGGACAATGGTCAAAGTCAAAAGTCGTGGTCGAAGTCAAGGGTCGTAGTCGAAGTCGACGCCGTGGTCGAAGTCAGGGCCGTGGTCAAAGGGGGCCATGGTCGAAGTGGGCTGTGGTCGACAACGAAGGGCCGTGGATGAAGTCAAGGCCGAGTAGGCTGGAGCCAGTAGTCGGGCGACAGGGCACAAGCGCACCGGACTACCGAAGGCTTGCCAACGTACGACCACCAGCGATGGTCGACCGCTGCCAACCTATGATCACGCGCAATGGTCGACGGCTTCTAACTTACAACCACGAGGTGTGATTGACGGCTTCCGATTTATGACCATGAGCACTGGTCGATGTCTTCCAACTTACGACCACAAACGCTGGTTGATGTGTTCCGACTTACGACCTCGAACGGTGGTCGTCGACTGTCGACATACAACGAGCCATTGTCGAAGACTCCTGATTTAAGACCACGATCGATGGTCGACCGTTGCCAACTTACGAGCACCAGCGATGGTCGACCGCTCCCGACCTACGATTACGCGCGATGGTCGATGGCTTCCAACTTACGACAACGAGGTGTGCTTGAGGGCTTCTGACTTATGACCACGAGGTGTGGTCGATGTCTTCCAACTTATGACCACAAGGTGTGATCGACAACTTCTAACTTACTTGACAGATTTAAAAACTTTTGGAACATGTTTGTATATACCCGTGAGTTTTAAAATATATAGTATGATAAATTTTAAAAATTCGTAGCAACACACGGGCATTCAACTAGTATATACTATATATGAGACCTGATGACAATTAAGAATATAATAATTTCCACAATATCTCATGGTGGGTCAATTCAACATCATATTCTCTAACATGTGTCCACATTATTGATTTGATACTCATATCCATGATAGGTGAAATATAATCATTCATCAATATATATACTGATCTATAAATCATAATTAACCCACATAATAATATAAGATAAGGAATAATTTAGAATAACATCAAAATATGAATAAAAAGTTCCATGAATAAGTCACGTACTTTTGATTAATACAAAAGATATTTATTCAAAGACACAGTAACATTGAAAAGATAATAAACATAGAATTGATTACTTCTAGTGCACAGCATTGCAAAGATAATAAACATAAAAGTGATTGCCTCTACGGCATATCACTGACTTAGCAGCATCACATCCGATGGAACCCCTACTTCACCGTTTCCTCCTTTCAAGCCGCTTCTTCCTCGAGCAGCATCTGATCAAAGTGCCACACACCTGCAACCAAATTACATAAACAGTAAGAATTGGGTGTACCACAGCCAAAAGATACAGCAGGGGAGGTGTTTTTCGGCAACACACTAACCATGCCCCTGGCCCACTCTTCTGATCTGCGCGACGTACTCTGAGATCTTCTTGATGGCTTCAACCTTTACAACAAAATAAGATATACTTTCAGCCAATAAATATTTCAACAGAGTATAAAGTGCAAAATAAAAAAAGAGCATGGTGCAGACTGCAGAGCCCATTCGATATTGAATTGGTTTAGTTGTTTTACCTGCTCCTCAAGGAATTCACTCTCAATAAAGTCGGTCAGCTGAGGATCATTGCACCTTGATGCTACCTGTTAATTTTGGGTGAACACTTTTTAGAATTTCAGGTGTAGTACTACATGAACTGCTGGTTTTAAGTAGGATCGACAAATTATTCAATATACTTCTAACACATTTTAAGTCCATTTTCTGCATCATTGTATAAAAGAGCAGCTTACACTGTGCAGGTTGTGCAACTTCTCATTTACCAGCTTTTCAAGAGCCAAAGCCAACTCCATAGCTGAAATCACAAGTGACGACAAAGTTAAAACTCACGACATGGGATACATTAAATAGATAAAATGGATACACAAGTCAAAGCTTCTACATCAGTAAAGTTCCATCAATCAGCAACTCAACAGTTTCATAGAAAATACTAAGGATTACCAAAAAAAAAAACAAACAGAAAATCAGAGAAATTAAAAGAATTCAGATGAAAAACAAAAGCGTGTTTTGTTACACAATTTCTTTTTCCCTTTTAGTGTTCAGGAAGGCCCTTTGTAGTAATCAGTGGAGACCAGTCACATGCCCACATAACTGGCACAGTAGCACCCAACAAAACATTTATTGAAAAAGCACATGTTTTTCATTAACCAATCAGCTTTGCAGTCATCTTCTTTAGCTATCTGCCATTAACCAATCAGCTTTGCAGTCATCTTCTTTAGCTATCTGCTGAAAGCCCCAACTCATACAACTAAAGTCGTTGTAGGATGAGTTCGCTTGCACATGCGATCTCCCACAACATGCAGCTTCCAGGTCCCAACCACTTAATTTCCACATGCATAACCAGACACTCAGTATCACACAATAAGCACAAGCACATGCACCTCTCATGTAACGTAACGCAGTGCAAACAAAACCAGAACCAGAAAAGCAACTCACCATACAAAGCATCGCCTTTCTCGGGGTGGTCGAACTCTGTTAAGGGTGTGACAATGGACTGGAGCCTCACCCTGCCTCCACGCATGTTCTGCAACAGAAGAAGGCAGCAGCATTAGTATTTGGCACATGATAATAGCATAGGCTTGTCAGCGTCACAGTTGAGGGGACAACAGCGGTAATACCTGGTACTTCATGAGCTTCTCAGCGTGCTCCCTCTCCTCGTCGCTCGATTCCTTGAAGAACCTGAGTGAACAAAATGCACCCAAATAATGGGTTTGTTGCTACGATTTATCTACTGAGGGCTAATTGATTCTCGTGAGTGGTGACTTACTTGGCGAAGCCCTTGAGAGCAACGTTGTCGCGGTCGAAGTAGGCGAAGAGGGAGTGGTACGCGTACGATGCATTGTACTCCACACTGCAATGGCAATTTTTGGCTTTAAATCCAATTTCAGATATTACTAGAATGGCTGGTTATCTAAAACCAAATTTAGCCAAACAGAGTCTTCTCCCCCAATTCGCATCCATTTTGGATTGAAATTTTGTACACAGCAAATTTGAGGAAATTGTGCACAATTTAACAGGGGGGGGGGGGGGGGAACGCACCAGAGAAGAAGAGAAACTACTACAACAACACATCACCAAAAGAAAAAGAAAGAAACATCCATTCACCAAAGCCAAATCTCAAAATTAACCGAAAGGCACAGAACTCAAAAAAAATAATAGAAGCACCAAAACGAATCCAAAAACATCCAGAGCGAGCAGAGCACCAACTTGATCTGCTCGTTGATGGCGGCCTCGCACTCGTCGACGAACTTCTGCCTCGCCAGCGACTGACCCGCTCCCTGAGGCACGAGGGAGAGCTCCCCCTTCAACTCCTCGAATGGCTGGAAGACCACCCCGCTGAGCACCTCCTTCCCCTTCCCCGCCGCCCTGCACACCGCCCCGGCAGGCGGCAGGCCACGCGGCGCAGCCACCCTCACAGACGCGGGGGCAGCGCCCGCTCCAGCGAGCTGGCTAGCCGCGGCGGCGGCGGCGGCCGGAGAGGGCTTAACCCTAAGCATGTCGAAGCCGAAGGTGCTGGATGCGCGGCGTGTGCGCCTGCGGGTGGAGATGCGAGTGAATTGTGCGGTGGGAGTGGAGGCGCTGGATAGAGATAGATATAGGCGCGTGGGCTTCGCGGATGCGCGACACGTGGACGGCAGGGATGGAATGTAGGCGACGTGTGCGCGTGGTGGGCGCGTGGCCGGCGGGCGCCCGGGCGGGGATATTTTCTTTCCTGTTCGTGGTGGTGGTGGATCCCGCTCGCTGCTCAAGCGGGTCGACCAGGAAAAGAGCCCCGTGGCTTTTTGCAAAGCTTTTTTCCCCTCTTTTCATCGGGCATCCCATCTGGTTGAACTTTCCGTTTCTTTTCCTCTAAGAAAGGAGTTCATGGCGTTAGAATTATTGTTGGGTCATAGAATTTTCGACCATCCCGGCCACGTGTATATCTAAA
Source organism: Dendrocalamus latiflorus (assembly GCA_017311315.1). Classification (NCBI taxonomy): domain Eukaryota; kingdom Viridiplantae; phylum Streptophyta; class Magnoliopsida; order Poales; family Poaceae; genus Dendrocalamus; species Dendrocalamus latiflorus. The sequence continues at coordinate 24,834,965 of CM029646.1, read as the reverse complement.
CAGATTAGTTTATATCATTGCTGTTGGTAGTGCACATAGCCAACTTTCACACGTATGATGCGGAGCAAACCTCATGTGGCTCTGCTCATTTCAGTTTCGGCTTCTGTCTTTTGATTTCTAGTTCATTATTTCTTAATTTCGTCTTTTTCTAACATTTTGACTTTTTGGGGCTTTTGTCTTTTTTCGTATTTCTTTGTATTGTGGTGTCGTCTCCACCTGCAGCCTCGATGGCGGTCTCGTACACACGCAAGAACTTTCGAGGGTCGGTGTTGCCCTTGTATGGCTCGATGACGCTGGGGAACTTGAAGCCCTCCGGCCATGCCGATTGTTGCAGGCTCGCGGAGAGGGGGGACTCCGGGTCCACACGTCATAGCGGGACGCGGCTGGATATAGGGGCCTCGCGGCTGTCCGCCCGCTCTAGCCTGGGCTCCGGCGCGACCATCGGCAGGGTCTGCTGACTCCGAGCCTCTTGCATATCCCGCACGGCTCCATGGAGGTCTGCTAGCTCCCGTTGGAGCGTGCCGATGGCCGTCAGCAGGGCGCTCTCCACTGCTGCCGCGGCTGGGGCTATCGACGTCCGTGGTTGCACCGCCAGAGCAGCGGTGACCATGGCCTACGCTCCCGGGTTGCCCGTCATGCCGGCGCGGTGGATTTCGGAGTCGGTGACGAGGCCAACATTACCGCGGGAGTCGCTCACTGCTCCCGTACCAGGTGTAGGGACGGTGGCTGTGCCAGCATGGGCATCGGCGTTGCCGGTGTCGACCGTCGCGTGCGGGGCAAGGTCGATCGTCACGCCCGCGGTGTGGTCAATCGTCGCGCCCTGAGCGTCGACATTCATAGCTGTCGCGCCCGCGCCGATGTCCGCGCTCGCGATTGCCGACGTCGAAGCTCTGGTGCTGACGCGGGGCTCCATCGCACCCTTCTTCTTCTTCTCCGCCGCCGATGATAAATCTTTCTTTGGTGCCATCCTTCTTCAGATCATGGAGCTTGCTCTCGTCGTCCCCACGGACGGCGCCAACTGTTGTGGTTACAGACCAAATAGAGAGAAAGGTATGGTAGTGGAGAGTTAGTTGAGCAATGCTTGGGGCCTTCCCCCTGGCCTGGATGGCGTATTTATATTCACATGGGGAGTGTTTTACAATTATGCCCTTACATTCAAGTACCCCTCTCAGGGGCATTTATGTCTTTATACATGTCCCATTTTGGGTCTTACAACTTTCTAACAGGCTGGCTGGGCTTAGGTGGGGGCCACCCCTACAACACCATGTAAGTGATGTCTCTCAATATTTTAACATTGATGGTTGCATTTGAAATTTTGATAACTTTACCCGTGTAAGACAGCAGACGAGCATTGCTACTTCTTCCAATGAATTGACGGCCCAGAGAAGTATGATGAGGCATTTATTAGGCATAAATATATGCTGAGGTATGCAGTTATGCTTGAGGCGTTTACCTATTAGAGACCTCCCTCAACTGAAAGCAGGGAAGACAAGGGAAATGTATCAATGGCCCCTAATGCTCCTGTTGCCCTGAATATTATTTTGGACGAGGACATACCCAAAGAAGACATTATAATCGAGTACTAGGAGGCCCACTAAAGGTCTGTGCCCGCAAAGGGGAGTAGGACATATGTCTGGAAGCCTGACTTATTTTTCATTCGCAAGTGTTTTCGATTCCAAAAAGTGCATATGTATCTCAGTTATAGTTCGGATTCATGGTTCATGCATGCTGTCATTTGTACAATTGGAGTAGCGATGCAAACATATGCACCTAACTAAATCCTACGCGCCATGTAATTCACATATTCATTATCAAGTGTTATGTTAGGCTTGAAATCTTATCTTCGGTGTTCTATTCTCCCTTAAACCGAAGCTTACACAATATCAGTCCAATTGATCATATAATAAAAAACATAGCTAATTTTGGTGGTTCAATTTTTCTCTATTTTCTAAAGCATCATGCTTTCAACATGCGTCTACGGTAGTCCAAAAAGGATAAAATACCCTAACAAGAGATGCACTCCACCATACCCTATGTGCCATCTAACTCCAAACTCCGTTGACTAATTATCACCAAGTATTGTTTGGGCTAATGTTGTTTGTGCTACTCCACATATTATGGATAAGTACTACGAACTACCACTTCAACTATTACATGCAAACATGGCATCTACTAGGATTTGCACGCTGACGTGGCACCATATGTCCGTGCCAAGTATTAGGCGCTAACATGTACAACCTCGGTGTCATTCATGGTGACGTTGAAAAAAGTCATTTCAGGAATTGGTTTTCTACAAATATCAATTTTGAAAATAGAATAGAAAATAGCTAAAATAGGGGTTGGGGGGATACTAAGATAGGGGTGGAGGATATTAACAGGGCACTCATTTGGGTTGAATAAGTCTAGCTTATGGTTAATTTTTTTACTGTAACTGATGGTGGTTATTTGGCATAATTAAATTTAAAAGGATTAAAATAAAAAACATGTTAGCCCATCACGTATAATACAAAAACGAATACGAAAAAAGAAACAGCAAAAAAGCACAATAAAAAATACGAAAAGCAAAATTTAAAAAAAAAAAGATAAAAATCAGAAGGCGAAATTAACCGGACCCAAGATAGTCGGAGATATGCTCGTGACAGCACGCAGAAAAGTCTGGAGCGAAGGCCGGACAGGTCTTAACAGCCAAGGTTCCTACGATAGCCGGAGATAATGCTCGTGACAACACACAGAGAAGTCTGGAGCGAAGGCCGGACGAGTCACAGGTCTGACACGCAAGTTTTGGAGGTTTTCTCGAGGATTGCGTGTGGAGGCCTCACGCGCGCTCTGGACCAGATTGGCCCGGCGTCTCCCACCACATCCATCCTTATCATGCATCGTACGAATCCACCACGTAAGTATCCTTATCTTGCCCACGCCTCTCTTTCTCGCCACACCCTAGTATGTATGCTAGCTCGATTCATCTTCTCCACCGAGCTGAGCTCCGGTCAATGATTTGATCGATCTGTGCAGATTGATCTCCCACTAATGCTCATTGGTCAAGCACCCGTGCTTGCTAGCTAGGTTCCATTCACACCCATTAAAGACTTGTTTAGATAGCTTTAGAGCCTCGTTCGGTTGGGCTGAAAAGCTGTGTCTTATAGTTGAAATTGCACTGTAACGACTGAAATTTCACTGTAGCTGAAGATGACTTATTTGACGTAATTAAATTTAAAAAATTTAAAAATAGAAAAAATATGTTAGGTCATCACGAACAACGCAAACGAATACGGGAAAAAAGAACCGGCAAAAAAGCTCAGAAAAAAGCTAAAAGTTTAGAAAAAGACAAAATTTATGAATAGTGAAAAATAAATCAGAAGTCAGAAGCTGAAGATTAGATCAATATTTCTTCCGATTGGCAGAGATTTCGATTCAATTTCCATGTCCTTTCTCAAGGGTTGTGCCTAATGCTCGTGCATCCAAACAAGCCATAATTGGCGTACTGTGTCTGTCTCTGTTTGAAAGCGCAGATCCTCATTTTTCTCGGTTGGTACTTGGTACTTATATTCTAACTACGTTCTCTTTTTACTTGTCTATTGAACATCGACGTAGTCTCAATATATATCCTTAACCATTACTTTTTTAATTATATCTTATTAAAAATATAATAATATTGAAGTACTTTCGATAATAAATATACTCATATCATTTTCTTGTGATAAATCTTAATATTTCCCTCGATATTAATAGTAAAAAATTTAAAATATTAACTGCATATATTCTAAAACGACAACTATTTACAACGGAGGGAGTATATCAAACGCATTCATTTATCCGAGCAAACAAGCGCATTCATTCGCAGACTTCCCTCGCTAGCTGAGATACAATTATAGGTTTGGCTACTGGTCATTTCTTCAGTGCTCACTAATGCTCCTACAGTCCTACTAAATTACAAGGTATGGGTTCAGGGATTCAGGGTGAATGAGCTAGCTAGCCTCCTGCCTGCTTTGCCCGTTGTACTGCTCCTTACCTGAACCCTCGTACGAAAGTTCAGATCGGCCATTCTCGCGGCACTCGTGTTTTTCTTCCACCCTTTTTCTTGCAACAATGAGCCACCCTTGTGTTTTCCAGCCTACTGAATTATTTGGCCTGCCGGTCGAAGGAATTCAGAGCCATACATTCTTGGAGGGACAAAACAACGCCCTGTTCTTTTCAGCTTTTAAAAGCTGCTTTTCGGTTTTTTTATAGTAACTAACTTTTAAACGAAATATTTTTTTTCAAGATAGGGTCTACTAGTTAATTGTAGTACATACTTTGCTAACTCTATTTATATCGGTAAAAACTACACATGAGTTTTCGTTATTCTGTAATCTCTCGTACAAACAGCCTAAAAGACACAAGCTGCAGCCAAAAGCTACAAGCCACAGCAAAAAAGAACAGGCCCAAAGAAGTGCTTTGCCTTTAGTTTGATCACCAACTGTTGTAAGCTTTCGTGACTCTTCTGCTTTTTTGGGAGGGAACGATTGGCTAGAGTAGTAAGGTTAAGATTTATAACTCACAGGTTATAAAATATAAATTTTGAAAAATCATAGTGAAAACTTCACATACATAACCCGCCTAAGTGATGACCGGTGAGAATCAAACTCTGGTCATCAGCGAGATAATTGATGTACCACATTGGCCGGGTTATGCAATGGTAAACATGCGAGGTTGCTATTTTATGTTTCTGAATTTAGGAGATAATCTGATTGGATCCTAAACTTATTGTAATGCCAGCAGACAACTTATTGTAATGGGTAGCTGTGATCAAAATGGCTTCAGCTTCTGGCTTCCGGCTTATTTTTTACTATTCATAAATTTCGTCTTTTTCTAAACTTTTGGCTTTTTGTTGAGCTTTTTTGCCGGTTCTTTTTTCCTGTATGTGTTTGTATTATACATAATGGGCTAACATATTTTTTTATATTTTTTTAATTTTTTTAAATTTAATTATGCTAAATAAACCTCTGTCAGCTACAATGTTTTTTCAGCTAGCTACAGTGCTTTTCAGCCATAAGCCACAAAAAAGCCTAAATAATCACCACCTAGCATTAAAGTTTTTTGTTGGGGGAACTAATACTCGAGATAGCGATCAAATGACAAGAGATGTATAAGTTCAAAAACAAAAGTGGTACAAATTAAATCACAAAAACAAAGTTAATAGCATCTTTGATTAGATTTTCCAAGTTTAGTGGCATATTAATTAATTTAATTGCACAAGTTCCAGTGCATTCAGCCGCCCAATACCGTAGCTGCATCTCAGAAGGAAGGGAAGTTTCGTGCCACCTCATTCAGCCCAGTGCTGCTCGTACGGGCCTGATTCAGCCCACACGATAAAAGCGTCCCAAAGTGTAACCGAGAAGAGGAATACAAATATGGACGCGACTACGCGACTACGGTGCTCCTGAGCGCTATAGGTGTAAGAGTAACTAGCCTCATAGGCGCGGCGACACGCCGCGCCAGCCACCGTGTGTACCGAAGTAAAAGAGGCGATAATTCGTGAGGAGTTTTAAAAAAAAATCGAGGGCACATACGTATTTTCGAGAAAGCTAAAGGGTTTTTTCGGAAAAAATCGAGGACTTGTAAGGACCTGTACGTAAGTAAATAAGGGCCTATACGTAATTTCGGGAATCTGCGGGGCGCAATCAAAATTTTTTTTGGGAAAAAAAACTTGCAGGGACCTTTTCGCGAGAAAAAAAGACCTATACGTAATTTCCGAAAAACCGGTACGTAAGTAAATAAGGGCCTATACGTAATTTCGGGAATCTGCGGGGCGCAATCAAAAATTTTTTTTGGGAAAAAAAACTTGCAGGGACCTTTTCGCGAGAAAAAAGGACCTATACGTAATTTCCGAAAAACCGGAGGAAAACTCCTCCCCTGGCCGTACGGGAAACCCCCCGCCACGCGCCGGCCGGACGCGCGGGCGGGGGTGACGTGGACACGCCCGGGGGCCGTGAATCCCCCCGGGTTTAGTATTGGTATTATTAGGTAGTTTTATATTTTCTTTTGCTAAAATCGAGGTTTATAAATAGAAGAGTAAATTAAATTGATTTTACATAATTAAGAGCTAAATTAACTAGTCTCACTAAGTGTACCAACAATATAAGTCTATATCAAAGATTTGCAATCCTAGTGTGACAAGCAATCAATTGAATTCAATGAATATAAATTGCTTGAATGTAAATTGAGCACAAGAAAACAAACCACAATGATACAATTTCTTTTTACCGTGGTGTTCGAAGACTTATCGGTCTCCCTTAGTCTACATTGAGGTAAACCCAAACGAACTGGACCGGCTACACTAATTAAACCAAACACCCTAATTCTACTAGTGATAGCTCTTTCCTGCTCCAGGTAGATGAGATCCAACCTTCACAACACACCGGGCCTTCTCACAAGCTTTTTTGAGAAGATCACCAGACACGACATCTCCAATGCCGTCTAAAAGTCGGTAACTTCCAAGAGTAATAAATCAAACCACTTACTTGACGCTCACCATATGTAACGAATGCGTAAGCTTAATTGTATATGAAATCCACCTCCAGATGCAACACATGCAACTATAGACCTCTCTCCTTACTCATAAGGTGCAACACATACATAATTGAGTGGAGGAGCTTCCATCTCATAGGTTTTTAATCTAGATTACATATCATCTATGGTTAAAGTATCTAGATCGATGGTTTGATTAATAGTCGTGACGACCATCAACCACTCTAAACCTAAAGACCTCAAATTTTTAGTTGCATTATCTCCATCGGTAGGAAGAACACCAACTACACGCAAACTACTCAAAACCTTTTCAAAATGAGCAAAAAGATCATATATAGATTCACCAAGTTTCATAGCAAAATCTGAGTACTTTTTTTATAAAGATTCTTACACACTTTCTTAATCTTAGTGGTTCCTTCGTGATAATCGCAAAGAGTTTTTCAGATTAAGTGAGCAGAAACAATATGAGCTACACGATTAATTCTTTGCGAGAAATTCCTTGAAATAGCAAGTTACGAGCACAAATATTTAAATCAACATCTATTTTATTTTTGGCAGTAACATTAGCAGGAACCACAAAAAGGTTGAGAAACTCTTTTCCCGACATCAATACCTTGAGCCTTAATGTAGGCTTGCATACGACACTTCCAAAAAATAAAATCAGTACCATCTAGCATGGGGACGATTCACATACCTCTCTAATTCCATCGCAACTGGCTCTAATACCACATGTACGATCATATGGCACAATCAGAGGGGGTGAATGGTTGGCTTTGCTTTTTTACACGTGAAACCAAAACTAAAAGTAAAAGAAAAACAATCTAAATTACCGGATGTAGATTACGACCGCAAGATGTTGGTTCGCTCGCATGTACTCAATAAACGCTTCGATCGTCCAACCGTTCCCTTCAATCACTCGCTACAACCGCCAATGCACGTAGTCATAATCTCCCTCTGCTCGAAGACTTTAGCTGCTCGAACGCTTCGATTGCTAGAATGAGTACACGCTGGAGACAGAAGAAAAATGATGATCAGCAAACAAGTCGTCGATGCCATCAAACTTTTCTTGGAATAAATTTGATCTATTATTTTTTTTATCATGGATGTAGTTACAAAGTGCCCTCACGGCACCCCTAAAAGCTCTCAAGATGAAAGGCCTCTAAAACCCACACGTTAGCCCTTAGCCTCTCTCTGCTTTTATAGGCTAACGTTCAAACCGTGTCCACCTCAAACATGAACACACAACTCTATCTCTTCCTCAAATCAAGGGACCTGAAACCATTCCTAACACGGGTTTTACTATATCTCTGAACCTTCCTATTATGTACTCCTTTCATAATGTCTCCAATGTCACCACGTGACGAAGCCTCCAGGACGCACCTCTTATATCTCCATCATGCACCACCAACTCCAGTGTCGAAGTCTCCAGGACTGCACCTCCAATAGCTTCTCCACGCATCATCACATGCTCTAGAGTGAGCCCGATCATTTTACGTGACATCTCGACCGCCTAGACCTTAGATTACCACTTCTAGTCCCAGTTCTCCTCGTCACTGACTGTAACCATCTCCACGCCTTCACGCATCATCTACCGTCGATCTCCACATGCTCCAGCATGTGCCCGACCACCTCACATGACATACCGACCGCCTGGACCTTAGATTACCCCCTCCTAATCTCGGTCCTCCTCATCACCGACCATGGCCGCCTCTACGCCAACCACACATCAAAGACCAAAAAAACTTTTCTTGGCACAAGTTCTCCACAACTTGACCGTCATCAGCATACATACTCACACCAACCTTGTCCATCCATAGACAAGAACCAAACCATCCATGACCATCAATCATGTCATGTACAACCACACATTCCATCGCTTTCCACAAATCAGCTCCAGACAACTTCTTACGACTGCTAGTTCAATGAATACTCGAAAACAACAAGTACTCAGGAATTACCTTCACTCCACTCAAAATACTCGGGCATAACCACAAGCATCGCTACCGACTACCGAGTATTCCCATCTTTCGAGTACTGAAACCTCCAAGTATTGTTCCTCCGAACACAGTTCACCGATCACCGAGTACCTCACCACCAATCACTAACCATCATGGACAGACCAGTCAACCACTGGCCCAACATGAGTACTCGAGATACTCGAAGATCATAAGAATTAAAGTACTCGTACTGACTATGAAGTCTATGAGCACCGACCGTGAAGCCTACGATAACCGATCACAAAGCCTTTGACTACCGAAGACAACGACAGCAGATTGAAAAGTCTACGATTATGAAAACAAGACTGCGAAGTCTACAACTATAACAACAGTCTGCAAAATCTACGACCATCGACTGTAAAGTTTTTGACTATCAACCAATAAAATCTACGACTATCGATCACAAAGTCTACGATTATCGACTACAAAGTCACGACTATCGACTAGTAAAATCTACGATTATCAAGTAACGACTAGGTACTATAGCTACAACTATGAAAACAGTATTGTAACTATGACCATGAAAAGTACTATAGCTATGATTACCTTCAGTGGTCATTCTATCGTGGTTGAAGTCGAACGTGGTCAAACCTGGACATGCTCGAAGTCTGTCTTGATCGGAATGCTGTAGTCGAGTTGCCGTGGTGAAATACAGACGTAGTCAAAATGCCATGGTCGTTTAGACATGGTTGAAGTCAGTCGTGGTCGAAGTTGGACGTGGTCGTAACGCTAAGCTCTGTTACAATACTCTTCCAAGTACCAACTAAATCACTGTTCACCTCCGAATACTGTTTTTTTGACCGTACAGTTTTGACTAGATCACTATAACTTCAGTTGTACAAAAAACCTGTAGCTTTGACCGGTTTGTGCTCTTAATCTTTAATTAGGCCACTCGAAGGCCGTCCGATCTTTCGGTGCTACTCGAACGCCGTCTGATGCATCTGTGCCACCCAGAAGCCATCTGATCATCTGGTGGCACTCGAACACTGTCTGATCCTCCATCGCTACTCGAAACCCATCCGATGCTTCGGTTCCACTTGAATGCTGTCAGATGCTCTAATGTTACTTGGATTTGTCCGAACCTCTAATGTTACTCGGACACCGCGCGATACTCCAATGGCACTCGAACATCGCTCGATCTCCTGATGTCACTCAGACCCATTAGAAAGCACTCAGAGCAGACCAAAAACCACTCGAACAAAACCAAGACCACTCGAACTCAGTCAAACCACTCAGGGCAACTAAAATCACTCGGAGCCAACTAAATCCACTCGGAGCAGAGCAAAACCACTCGGATGAAACAAAAACCACTCGAACATGAAACCTTCGACTGCAATCGAGTGAAACTTTCAAAAACGCAAAATTCAAAGCAATCCAAACATCAATTATTCATCATCACTTTATTTATAACCATCCACATGGTCTAACACTTGCATTTTTCCAGGCCAAGAAAAAGGCGTCTTATGTTGTCTTGCATCTTATCATTTGTTTGTGTGAAATACAAGCTCAAATAGTCTAATATCATATATGACCATGGTCGAAACAAAGTTACCATGTTTCATTCCTAACTTTACCGTGAGTTTAGCGCCTAAGTTACCATCACTACTACAGAAAAGGTCATCACAGACGGTTCAAAAACGTCATCACAGACGGTTTTGTGAACCGTCTGAATTTATGGGTCAGTGATAATACGAGGTCATCACAGACGGGTTTTAGTTAAAAACCGTCTGTGATATATAGTTATCACAGACGGTTCTAAATTTAGAACCGTATGTGATATGTAAATATCACAGACGGTTCTTAACTAAAAACCGTCTGTGATATTTATAAATCACAGACGGTTTTTAGTTAAAAACCGTCTATGATATTCCCTAAACCTATTTCTGTTTATTGGCTAGCTTCAGGAAATGCTAGCTATGCCCTCTGAAACAAGCAGATCAACATGTACATGTATACATCCAATTCACATCTCAATTCATTTCACAAACATAAAACATCCATTTTTATTAAGATTAGAGCCTACCATTACAATATCCCAAACAATGAGCAGGTTACACAACAAGAACAGAGAAAAAGAGCAAATATCTATGCCTTCTCGCCCCTGATGCAACGCATGAGCTGGATGTCTTTGACACCCACCATCGTCGGCGTTGATTGAGCGCCTGCACGGTTGGCACGAGTTAGTTGCTTTCTGCGGTGTCTTGCCTCCCGTAGACTTGTGCGTCGTCTGCAAGGAGGAGGAGGACAGTAAGGAGGAGGGCAGCAAGGATGAGAAGAACATACAGCAAGAAGAACATACAGCAAGGAGGAGGACAGCAAGGAGGAGGACGACAAGGAGGAGGAGGAGAACAGCAAGGAGGCTGGGTTTTGGTTATATTTATAGGGGAGGGAGAGGCGGGAGTTTGAAATTTTTTGGCGCGGGGATCCGTGGGGTGAGGCTTGGTGAATTTCTATTGGCTAGGATTGGGTTGAGCGGATCGACTGGCCCAGCTGTCAGATTATCATAGACGGTTCTACATATAGAACCGTCTGTGATGAATGAATATCACAGACGGTTCTACATATAGAACCGTCTGTGAATTAGAGCACACAATTTTATATACCGATGCAATATAAACTAGTCTGAAAAGATAAAATAGCAAAGTTCTATATGACTTATATATACTAATTTGAAAGGTTTCGACGAGATCTACAACTTTTCAGTTGAAGCAAAATCCAAATTCCAAAAGGAAGACCAAGAAAAGGGCAAAAATAGAAACCAAAAACTTGCGACGCAGATTTAGGTCCAAAGATGGCCGATTTTCGGGGTCTTGGAGGTCGACTAGCGCAAGCGGGTCGTTTTTTTGGATCGGACTTGTCGTTAGCTTTCCAACGAGTACAAGAACGTCGAAAACGGACACCGTATGCAAAAGTTATGCCCGTTTTACTGAAGGTGTGTCAAAATTGAACCATACTCGGACTCAAGCGGGAAAATATGAAATTTTGAGAGATTGCAAGGCGGGAAACATATCATAGATGGTTTTTATTATAAAACCGTCTGTGATATTCCAGATTATCACAGACGGTTTTATAATAAAAACCGTCTGTGATATTCTAGTATCACAGACGGTTTAGCGGTAAGAACCGTCTGTGATACTCCTTTTTTCCCGCCACAAACACCACAGACGGCCTCCAAATTAAAACCGTCTGTGGTAGTGTACATCACAGACGGTTTCACAAAACCGTCTGTGATTTGGCTTCTAATATTAGGCTTTCTGTAGTAGTGCATCTACCTGGGATAATTATTAAACTATAGGGTGGTAAATAGTTAAAAATGGATATATAACCTAGGTTTCAACTGGCAATAAGTATTGATTTTTTTCTCAAATCCATACATTGGCGATATTTTTCATTTAAGATGGTAATTTTTCAAAATGGTATATGGTAACTTAATAGATTTTTAGGTTACATTTTTGTTACAAATGCAAACACTTTTAACAAATTACCTTCCTAAACTCAAAATTATCATCATTTTTGTGAATTTGAAAAAGGTTCAAAAGTACCATCAGTTGCACCCTAAGTTATCGTCTACATTTTTAGAAAATTACCACCCCGAGTTTTCAAAATTAACACCATCAATTTTGCGAAATTTGAAAAGATCCAAAATTTACCATCGATTGCATCATAAGTTACTGTTGTCAGCTTTAACAAATTATCACCCTAATTTAAAGAATTTACCACCATTTTTGTGAGTGTAAAAGAGCTAAAAAATTATCACCCATTGCACCTTAAAGTTATCATTGTCAGTTTTAATAAATTACCACATTAATTTTAGAATTTGACATCAATTTTTTGAGTTTGTTTAAAAAAGTTCAAATTTACCATCATTAGTGCCATAAATTATTACTTGTAGTTTTAAAATTTTACCACCCTAAGTTAATAATTTACCATCATTTTTGTATGGAATAGTAGTTCAAAGTTTAGCATCTTTTGCACTCTCTAAGTTACCATCTATAACTCGAACAAATTACCATGTTCAGTTAGGAATTTACAACCCTAAGTCACCATCCAAATTACCATCTAAAAAGTAACACTTCTAACTAGCTTTAAACATGTCAGATATTAGTCTTATTTTGTTGATCTCACCATATATAATCCAAAAAAAAAAATACAATGATTATATGTTGGAAGTACTGCCTGTAAGATATGACTATTTGAATCACTTTGGTTAAATGAGAAAATAATGTATATAGAGTAATAAAAATGTTAAGAGGCCTCTATATAAAAGTTGAGGGATTTCCATCCCTTGTCCAAGCATGAAATGTGGTAATGGTGGGCACATGCATGTGTTTGACTCATGCCTGGTAGTAGTGGTAATGGTGGTAGGACCTACAGAAATTGCCTTCCTCTACGATCAGACATCAGGTGGTGCAATGTGTAGGTGTACAATTAAACTATTCCGCGCCTAGAAGCGCCATAAATTTTCTGTAAAAAATATATACTTGTTAAATTCGAATTGAATATGAAATCAAAATCAAATCAAATCAAATCGTACCGCACCGGCCCCGACAAGCGAAGCGAGGGGCAGGGGAGGAGGCGGAGGAGCTGGAGCGGGACGCCGCTGCCATCCCCTTCCCCGACGCAGGTACGATCCAAGCTTCTAGAACCTTCGGTTATAGTCCATCAAATCTTCTCGCGCCGCACTGGTCTGGGGATGAGGACCTCCGGGTGCTGGAGGCGGCGCTTTCCGCCGGCGGCGACGTTGCCGCGCTGCTCGAGACTCGCTCATCCTCCCGGCGTCTGCTGCGATAGCACGCGGCTGAGGCATTCGCGGCGGCTGCGGTGGAGGAGGAGGAGGGGACGAGGCTCTCCATCGCCGACTTCTTCGCGCGCGCCTTCGCCCTGGTGAGCGATGTCGAGGTGATCAAGCGGCGATGTGGGGGAGGGGATTAGCGGTTGGGGTACGGTGTGGCATTATGCATTGTGTGGTATTTTTGTTTGCTCTAGTAGGGTTTAATTTGGATGCAGTTTTTGTGCTTCAGTATAAGTGTGCCTGTTCTTCTTTCAAATTGCAGCATGTTTGATAGAAACTAGCACACGACATTCATCGATGATGATGCATTTATCATATAATTCTCGCATGAATTGATGGTAGCGTTTTAGCCTTTTGTTCTTGCTGCATGTTCTTGCTGCCCTTTGTTGTGTGTTCTTCTCTGCTACTTCACCGATTCTCTTCATTTACACTGCTAGAGCTGCCTTGCTATGAGATATGAAGCGCTGGTTCTGCGAGATGCCAAATACTCCGACGACCTTGATCTGCACCTGTCCCATGAGGAGTGGCTAACTTTTGCAAAGGACTCTCTTGACAATGGGTTTTACACTATAGCTTCCAAGGTAATTAGATTCGGTTGTAGTGGCCCTTCCCTTCGTTTTTCATGTTTTGTGTCTGAAGAAAACTTAAGATTTTGGCATGTTAATTGCATGTCATATCTGTGGTTGTTCCTTATATGGCTATAGTCCCAACTAAAATGACTCCACAGTTCACACCACTGTAATTAGGTACAATAGTGTGAAGAACACAATTCAGTAGTAATTTAGAAGTATGAAACAGTGGACATCTTGGAATGGCTGTTTAATCATACAGTAGCTTGTGCGATCTGATCACAGAAGAGCAAGCAAATGTGTATCTGCCTTCTTCTCCTACCTGTTTTACATTTTTGTCTGCCTTTAAGTAGACTATTTGTAGCTGATAGCGTTATTAAAAACTTATGCTCATGTGTAAGTTTTTTAGGGGTGTCTCTGATAATAAAACTGATGTATGATAATATTTGCATAAGACAAAAAGTCAAAAAATGCCAATAATGGTTGAAATATTTCTCTCGGGAAATAGTAATTCCATGTTGTGGTACTCACAGGATGTGTTCCAACTTCCTAGTGGTAGGGGCTTGGGTGTCCTAAGTGTTTGGCCTGGGTTCAAACTAGCCTGGGCCAAGCAGGTGTAAAAAAGCTCTTAAAAAGACCTTGCATTACTCACATACTTCAGTATCCAAACTTGTTACTCATAGAGCATAGTTGCGTACCTTTTGAAACTGATTGATTTATTCAGAAGGAAAAGCATCACCTCTCAGCACATGCTTTGAATAAAGTGATGAAAGGTGTTTGATGACTGTATGCTATTTGTACTGGTCGTATACTAGTATTGTTTGCACAACCGAACACAAATAGTATGGAGCTCTCTGGAGAATGGCACTGATCTGCATTCTGTAGTCTGCATTCTTTAGAAGTTAACAAAAAATACTGAGCCAATTTGCTTTAGACTGCATTATGACTATCATGCCAATCTAATCAGCTGCTTGTAGTTAATTTTGTTGGAGTGTATTGTACTGCTTGAACTTTTAACTTTATGTGTATAAACCTTTGATTCTAGCGTTAATCCCATATGTTTATGTTTCTTAGTACTTCATTATGTAATTTTAGGCTTTTGTAAATGCTCTTGTGCACATTCACCCCAGCCACCCGGGATACATGGACTCTACCAATTTCATTCTGAAGAACGATAGGATCAATGATATAAGAGGGCTCCAAAACTTGGCCAAATCATTATCTGCACTGTAATGCCATGAACAGTGTAAATTACATGTCAGGAAGCCGATCTTGCTTTAATTTGACAAGTAAATTAAATGCCAAGAGAGGGAATACATGTTTAGTCAATGGAGTATCATAATCTGACTACTTGTATGTCTTCTTTTATGTTTCAAGGAGCATATGCTTAGTTAATTGTTTTATCACATTAATTAAGACAGTTGGGTGGCTATTAGGCCTGAATCTGTTTTCGGCAATTCGTGTTCGTAATTCTGTTGGATTGGCATAACATATCTTGAACACAATGCAACTTAGGACACCGAATCTTCTATTACACTCCGTTTGGATGCATAGAATTGGATTTAATTCATTCAATTAGATTCCAAATCCTATTCTAGTTGAATTTAAATTTTATTTAAGCCAATTCAAAATCCAATTGTTTTTTCTGTTTGGATGTCATTTGGAATACTACAAAACTATGGAGTCTACCTATGCACCCAGGTCTGCCAATGTGCACAAAGTTGCTTCTTTACACGTTGAATCATCTCCAACAAATTTCAAACAATTTCATGAAAAATTTATAGTGTGAACGCAGAGTTGAAATTCCAAATACGAACTTTTACGAAATCATTCTCTACAAGGCTATAGGGACAACCTATGTGTTATGAATATTGTGTGTGTATTCATAAAGCCCAATGGGCAATATATATAGAGAGTATAAGGGAATATATGCAAAAGCAACTCTATACATATAACTAAATATAGAAAGGATAAGCATATTCTAATACCCCCTTAAACTCATAGTGGATCATGCACACTGAGTTTGGAGAGAAAATACAAATGTTGCACCCTAGTATGTGGCTTCGTAAATGAACCACTGGAAACATACTAGGGGAAGACTGTGACAGTAGAGAAATAAGTGAAGATTCAGAAAGGACAGCCGTGAGATCGTCTCAACGGTGGAAACAAGATAAGGAGCCAAATCTTGATAGAAGAAAGGTCGAGATTCGCCAAAGACAATATCTCATGAGATCTCGAGTCGTCGAGCAAAAGGATCATAACAACGATAACATTTATGCTCAGAGCTATAACCAAGAAACACACACTTAACTGACTGAGCCAATAGTTTGGTGCGCTCACAAGGCTGCAACAACACAAAACAGGTGCAGCCAAAAACATAAAGGTGAGTGTACTAGGGGCTCGAGAGTAGAGACGCTCTGTAGAACTGACATCCTTAAGAGCAGTGGAAGGCTGCATATTGATGAAATATGTAGTAGAAACAACCTCTTTCTAGAATTGTGGTGGAACGTGAGAGGCAAGGAGAAGTGTCAACTCTTTTCCCCCATCCCCGCCGCTCCCTCTGCGCCGCGCCTAGGCCGCCTGGCCCCGCCTTGCTCCCACCTTGGGCCGCCTCGCCGCCCGACTAGGGGCCTAGGCCGGGCGGCACCCTGCCGCCCAGCGCCTAGGCGGCCGCCCAGGCCGCCTTCTTGAACACTGCTTTATATAATAGAGGAGAGTCCCTGGCTAATCCGGACAATTTTCCACAAATACTCTTTTATACCTAATACAACTCTATATTTCTTAACTCAAACTGAGTCCTATACTGAGACTCGCAGACTCGCCTAACGGAATTAGCTACGGATACCAAACCCTGTCGTAGATGCAATAGTAGAACCTGCCGCCTCTTCTGCCGTGGAAGGTTGCATGGCACGGTTTCTTCTAGCATAAACCTGTCCAAACCTTCCAGACCTGACAAGAAGAGTGCATGCAGTCTCAATTAGATGATGATGTTAGCGCTTAGCAACCCCATTCTGAGCATGGGCACCAGGACAGGAAGACTGGTAAAGAGTGCTATGCTCAGGAAGAAACCGTCTAAAGGCACTAGAGCAATATTCACTAGTAGAATACAGTGAAAAGTATGGATGGAAGAATCAAACTGAGTACAAACCATTGTTGCAAAACTACGATAGATCATAAGAAACTGACCACGATTAGACATAGAAAAAAGCTATGTAAAATGGGAATAATCATCAATGAGAATTACATAAAACTTATGCCTACCTTTAGAGATAATAGGCATAGGTTTCCATACATCTGAATGAACTAAATCAAAAGAACGAGAAGACACGGACTCACTGAAATGATAAAGAAGTTGTGGCTGCTCGCTAAGCTTACACCTTAAAAAAACATGGTCGTGTCAACAGTAACACGTCCAAGAACACTCTAATGAACTAATGAAGAAAGGCAAGACCCACACAAGTGACCTAAATGGTGATGCTATTGCGCAAAAACTCCAAAGGTAGTGGCAGCAGTGGTAGTGGAGGTAGATGTAGATGCGGTGGAGGTAGATGTAGAGGTGATAAGAGTAATTGAGGTGGATGGAAGATGGAGACAGTCGAGGATGTAGAGACTCTAACAATCCCTGTGGTGCCGGCCAGTCCCAAGGACTGTACCTGTTTGTCGATCCTGGACGAAGCAGGAGTGAGAGTCAAAACCAACTCTACAGCTAAGATCGGTGAGCTGACTCACCGAAAGGAGCTACATGACAAGCTAGGCAACATGGGAAACAACTGGAACAAAAAAGTCACTGGACAAAAAAGTGCCATGACAGCCGACAGACAGAGGAGTACCATTAGCTGTCTGAACAGAGATAGGAAAAATAGGAGGTCCTACTGAAGTGATAGATGTAAAGCCTAGTGTCATGTGGAAATAGGCACCAAAGTCTAGAACCCAAGTACTTGGAGGAGACATCTGAGCTGGACTAGCAGAACCTGCTGAGCGGTGAGAGAGCTGCTGAAGAAGAGCCTGACAAAGCTGCTGAATAAAGTCACCACGCTGAGAACATGACTTGTTGATCTGTCCTCCTGTTGAGGAAGGGCCTCCCTACCCACCTGGATCGTCCACCCCTACGCGACTTGTTCCGCTTTTTCCACACTGCAAACTCTGGTATCATACCCAAAGTTCTTGCAATAATTACACTGAACTCTAGTTGATGCGAAAACAGGAGCAAAAACAGGCGCTTGGGGGGACTACAGTCGAAGCAGAAGCCGTCAGGGTAGTCGAAGAAGAAGGGGTAGCAAGCACAGCTGAAACAGACTATGCTGCTAACTCGCGGTGAAGCTCCTTAGCACGAAGCGACGAAAGAGCCTCGGTAACGGTCGATCGTGGCGAGCAGCTCAGCAGTTGAGCCATAATAGGCTCAAACTTTGGTTGAAGATGGTAGACAAAGTCATAAAGGCGAAGACAGTCACGATCTGCCTTCTACACCTTATGACACTCCTAGCAAAGCGGAGAGGCCAACTCGTCCAGCTGGCATCAGAGATTGGCCAAGGCTCGGTAGAAGTCATCGACGGAGGAGTCCTCCTGGTGAAACATCTCCAGCTCACGCTGAAGCGAAAAGAATTGAGCATCGCTGCTTTGCTGGTATCGCTCGCGTAAGTACTCCCATATCTGACGAGTGGAACGCAGACCAACAATGTTTGGCTAGATGGAGTTGTTAAAACTGACCACTAGGATGGCTCAAACACGGGCCTCATCAGCACACCAACGCTCAAAAGCAATGGCTACTGAAAGGCTTCATCAGCAGCGTCAGCAGCAGTCTCTGCCTCCTTGGCGGCCTCATCTTCTACAGGAGGTACAATAGTAGGCTACCAGGGAGGAGGTTGAACCGACGATGGCGGACAAAGTCGTGCAATAGTGACATATCCCCAAAGGCGAAGACCATCGAACATGATCTCTGTGAGGGAAAACTACAACCTGTAGTTCGTCTCATGGAGCTTTATTTCCGAGAATGGGATCGCAACTGATAGAATGGAAGCCATCTGTAGGTGGCGCTAGACGGTGTGGCGACCAAGGCAACGAAGTCTAACAGGCGGCGTTGGACAGCGTGACAGTTAGATCGACGTGAAAAAGAATAGGATTTTTTTTAAAAAAATTTGAAATCTTTGCTTTTTATGGAAATGAATAGAGCGAGTGACACGGTCCTAGTGGGCGACGGCCAGGGGCAGCAGTAGCAGCGACGCAGTCGGCCGTTGATGGAGAGTGCTTACGGCTGGGGTGGCCGTCGGCGTCTAAAGCGACCGCGAAGTCGGTGGCGGCGAAGGGCGCTCGCGGCTGCACGTTGGGAAGGGGAGGCAACCATCAGCGTTTGAGACAGGCGCAAAATCGGCTGTGGCAGATGGCGCTCACAGCTGCGCCTCGGGGAGGAGAGGCGGTTGTCGGCATTGTTGTCGGTGTCAGAGGTGGCCGCGAAGTCCAGGGGTAGTCCGAGCGGCGGCCTTGGGCGGCGGCGATTCAATCCAGATGGTGGCGGCCCGATCCAAGCGACGGCGACCTCAGGCTGGACAACGGCAGCGGCGACCAATCCGACGGATGGCAGCGCAGTAGGATGGCAGCGGAAGGAGCTAGGTTAGTGTCTTAGCTTTGATACCATGTTATGAATATTGTGTGTGTATTCTTGAGACCCAATAATCAATATATATAGAGAGTACAAAAAACTATATACAAATATAACCCTACACATAGAACTAAATACAAAAAAGATAAGCCTACTCTAACATTGTGCACCTAGGCCGGCCAATGTGCACAAATTAGCCTCTCTATACGCTGAATCATCTCTAATAAATTTCAGTTGATTTCGTGAAAACTTTATGGTGTGAATGCAAGATTAAAATTCCAAATACTAAACTTTTACTTAGTTTTGTAGAGTGAATTCCAGATAAACGGCATGTGTAAACTAAGAATTGCTTCTAGCTCTATCATGCCTCTTGGAATTGGCTTTGGAATCATCAATTCAATTCTAGGTGGCAGTTAAACAGCTCCATCCTTGGAATCCAAATCCACAATTCCAGGACCAATATGTTGGAGTCAAACGGGGTGTAGATCTTTCATACTTCGAAAAATATTTTTTCAAACAGCTTTACAATGCTGGTACTTGTAATGTGACAGTTCAGGCACAATCGCCTTAATACATGAAAAGGAAAGCTTCAGGGATTCATGAAAAGTGCAGTTTGCGCTCAGGAAAAACAAAGTGACCAGGAAGTTCGATGTTTAGGCTAGGGATCAAGACAACGAACATACAGAAACTACTGCATAGCTGGGAGAGGAACTTGGAAGAGGTTTGAGGCAATCTTGGTGTGACATCTTCCCCAAGACTGAGGAGTGACATGACCTTTCATACGAGCTGTTTTTTATATCATAAGAGGTGCATTTCATGCCTTAGGTTTACTCTCTTGGTTCCTAACAGTACCTTTGAACTTTTCAGTCTAGTACCTAGTTGAGCATAGGACCAATATGGATTTTGTTTAATCTCTTATGGATTGGGTCTTCGCTGGCTATCTCCTTGATAACTCAAGATATTACTTTCCCATCATTAACTTGTTTTCTTCCTTAAATACATCCATACCTCCGTATGTGTCTGCTTATCAGATTGCAATGATTAGTGCTTTGATCAAAACAGGACCACTGCGAACTTCCTCTTTGCAAGATAACTATGTTTATTACATATATATGGTTATGTAGAATGGATACGTGGGGGTTGTGTTGGTAGCATGTGCATGTGAGTCATCCTCATTTTCTTTGGTAAGAAGCATCACGCATGTGCTGTGTGGAACTCCTGTTTTACCATTTGTCGCTTTCAAATACTTTTGAGTAGTTTAGTTATTATGTCTTACTGTGCCAGGCCCACTTAACACTCGTCCTCCAAAATAAAACTGAAGCATCTTGCTTACTTTCAGAGCATTGGATTCCTGAAACGAAAACTGTGAATAGACTATCACCTCTCGTTTTAGACCAAAAGTTTAATAACAAGTCAATCACAATATTGGTGTATTCGCTGTAAAAGCTTGCTGATTCCATTATTATAATATTTATTATTTAACTACATATTGCACTATTCTTGCTGATTGACTACTGCTTAATCTGATTAGATGAAATGTGGCTAACTATGTACAACCATGCTTAATATCCTTCAAGATTATGAATTTTACTTTCTTATCTCAAATTCAATTAGGTGAGGTTTTTTGTGCACTTGAGATTTGATGTTGAGTTCGTGGATGAGCCTTTGGATCCGACATAATGAGTATGTTACTTGTCTCCTTTGCTATTACTATTTTCCATAATCGCTGAATGTTGTCATGTGCAGAGCAATAAGCTAGAGTAATTTTTGTTATGCTTTTCACATCTGCACTAGGATCCTGTGAAATAAAAATCTACTCCGGGCTGCTGAGTTGGTAAACAATGCTTGTGAATTATTTTCTTTTCGTTTGAGATACTTTCTTGCGAAATGTTGCATTGTTTATTCTTGGGAAGGTGTTATTAAGCACACTAGAAAAAAAAATCATAAGACATGGCACTCGCTACGTTTCATTGAGCATTAAGACATTTCATCTGATGGATGAGTAGACTAACCTCTTGAACGCATCTGAAAATCTAGAAGGTTTGTAGTGAGAACTAAGCATGTGAGTGACCTTGGAATGTCAGGTACTTGAAAGGCACTAGACATGTGGCAGTGCCATGGACCGATAGAGCCAAGTCTGAAGTCTGATCCCAGAGCACATGGGATGTGAGACCAGATATTAGGCGGTGATCTAACTAGCTTATAGCTATAGTTCTTGGTTTATGATTGAAATTGTACTGTATCAGTCATTAATTTTTTCTGAAAAAATAAGGAAAAATAGAAAAAAAAACTATTATATCGTCATGGGCAATGCAAAAGAACAAATAGAAAAAAGAAAAGCAAAAAAAGCCAAAAATCCAAAAAAAAGTCAAAATTAGAAGTCGGCATGTTCTTAATGGCTTTTAGCTTAATAAACCGAAAGCAAAATAAAAAAGAAGCTAAAATCGTTTGGAACGGATCAAGCCTCTGTCCAATTGCAAGAGTTTACACGGGAACAAGGCGTCGTGTTGAGGGAAGAAAACGTCTGTTGCATGTTTCCGTGTTCTACGAAAGACTCAAGAACAATTACTTGGGTTAGTGGGAGCTTGGAAAATAACTACGATAGAGGTATAGGCCCAAGAGGTACTAACTGAGAGGTCAGTCTGTCATGTGGAGCAGTACTCGTTTCGTCTAATAAACTTACCGAACCATGCATGTGATGGATCAACCCAGGAGGTACTAAATGAGAGGTCAGTCTGCCATGTGGATCAGTACTTGTTTTGTCTAATAAACTTACCGAACCATGCATGTGATGGATCGGTTTTGACTTTGAAAAAAAAGAAAACTTAGCAACAGTTTTATGGACTTTGCAACGGTGAAACATTGTCGGCAACTTATTTAACGGTGGAGGCCAGCCGCGGTTGTGACATGTATGCATGGTTGAAACATTGGGAGGCGACTGGCTGTTTGCAAGATACTTTGTAATGTCTTTCTCACGCGGAAATGTAGTGAGAAAAACTGGTCCATATATAGGAGACAAACCGTCTTGTCAGGAGGTTGGTATGCAAGCTTTTCATACCGAAGATGATGTTGCTGTACACAAGAAACAAAATGCATGTTCTGCTTCTACACACAAGGAAAAAAATCGATGCACGATCGAGGCAAAGACTTTGTGTTGATAGATTGATCAGGCCTCGCTCGTTTTAACTTCAGTTTCTAGTTTCTGGTTTATTTTTTACTATTCATAAATTTCGTCTTTTTTTGAATTTTTGGTTTTTTTACCAGTTCTTTTTTTCCCGTATTCGTTTGCGTTGTCCGTGGTGAGCTAGCATATTTTTTTTTCTATTTTTAAATTTAATTATGCCAAATAAACCACTTTCAGTTAAAGTGAAGTCCATTCTCATGTTGTGTTGCTGCAACATGAATTTGTTCTGTCACCCACACTGGAAACAGGTATGGGTAAAATAGGTTAGCTATAGGGGGGTTGTTGCAGAGTCTGCATCGCAAGCTGGTGCGAGGCCTGAATACATGGGGGTGATGGACGCAATGTGTTACTGCTACATGTCATCTCCTGGCCACGACAAGTGGAGGCCCACTCGCATTAGACACGACGAATTTTGTCTCTAGCTACAACTTAATGCATGCATATTGTTATTAAGATATGCTCCTATACGAGGTACTGTTGTAGTGCTCAGCAAATTATGCCCTAATTTTGTTGCTATGGCCTTATGGGGGAGCCACTGAGACAAAAAAAAAAAAGAAGCATATTGTTCCGGCGTACGTGTCAGGTGTCCTGATCTCGACAATGAGTACAGGATAAACAAATGATAACCAAAGCATCTGTCATCTTCTCTTGCTCGTATTATTTCTAGTTGTGAGAATTAGTATACTGAGGATGCATTTTTTTATTTGTGGTTTATGATTTTTTATTCTAGTATACGTATTTATATAAATGAATCGAAAACCGATAAATTGATAAACTACTTTAAAACGGTAGTAAAGAAATTATTCCGTTTATTTGTTTTAAGGAAGGCATAGGCTGATATGGAGATACGGAGGTGATCGCGTGAATGTGTAGAAAAGTAGAGACATCCAAGTCGAACTCCCTCTTGACCCTGCATCCATCTCTCACACCACAATGGTCTTCAAACCTAGGTGGTGATCGGTTCGGCTGAAAAGCTCGTGGCTTATGGCTGAAAACACTGTAGCTGGCTGAAAAAAGCACTGTAACTGACAGAGGCTTATTTAGCATAATTAAATTTAAAAAATTTAAAAATAAAAAAATATGTTAGCCCATTACGTATAATACAAACAAATACGGGAAAAAAAGAACCGGTAAAAAAGCTCAACAAAAAGCCAAAAGTTCAGAAAAAGACGAAACTTATGAATAGTGAAAAATAAGCCAGAAGGCAGAAGCCAAAACCGAGTTGATCAGGGTCCTATATACACTGCTTTACATGCTACGAGTGCTAACATTAGACTTTTGCATCTCATAAATACGGAGCTAATTAACAAGAAGTTTAACAGCGCGTGTCAGAAGGATCGGAGTAGAGTTTCATCGCAAGGTCAACTCTTAACATGCATGGGATGGTATCTAACAGTCCAACACCAAAGGTCAAATAGCTTGTTCTAGTGTCTAGTGCATGTTGCCGCGTGAAGTGAAAGGAAGTAGAATTTCCGGGCCACACTGATTGGGAGATGTATATAGATTCCATGAACACGATAGACTAGCTCGCCCCAATGTTTAGTTGTAATGTGATGCTAGTTAAGGTCTTACTTTCTCACACAGTTGTATCGCGCACGACCAAAAGTCCAAAACCAGCCAATGTTTGCTGCTACATACAGACAAACAAGTCACAAAACCAGTACACACTGCATCGGTACAGCCGGCTAGGCTGATGCTCTGTAGCCCTAACGCGGGCGCAGTACGAACGAACCGAATGCCGATAAGCTATTTCGAGCAGACTATTCTGGTAAACTATTTTGAAAAGACAATGATAAACTATTTTGAAAAGACAACGAAGGAGCCGTTTCGTTTGTTTATTCGGAAGAAACTATAAGCCATGAGCCGAAAAGAAACGGCATTACCATGATTGGATCACTGTACAAAATAAGCTATGTATAATTGTAAGTAATCATGTTTGTCACGAATGAAAGCTTGCAAGAAAATCTATCTCGATACCTAACTGTGCTAGGCTTGCCCTGGATCTCTCCTCTCCTCTATAAAAGAGGAAGTTCAGAGCCCATCACTCTCCCCCTTTCCTTCCCAGCCTTTGCAACCATCGTCTTAGTTACCCTCTCGATCGATCGGCCCCTGAGGAACCAGCAGGGAGCACCTAAAGCCACAGCCATGGCCGGCACCGGGAGCCCGCCGTGCGCGTCGTGCAAGCTGCTGCGGCGGCGTTGCTCCAAAGAGTGCGTGTTCGCGCCCTACTTCCCTCCCGAGGACCCCCACAAGTTCGCCATCGTCCACAAGGTCTTCGGCGCCAGCAATGTCAGCAAGATGCTTCAGGTTTGTTCTTGGCTGGTTCCATCTCGATCCTTAATCCCATCGTGCATGCATGTCGAGATGAATGAGCTAATGGATCGATTGCGGTGCGTGTTTCAGGAGCTTCCTGCTCAGCAGAGGGCGGACGCGGTGAGCAGCCTGGTGTACGAGGCCAGCGCGCGCATGAGGGACCCCGTTTACGGATGCGTCGGCGCCATCTCCTACCTCCAGCAGCAGGTCTCCCAGCTCCAGATGCAGCTCGCCGTCGCGCAGGCCGAGATACTCTGCATACAGACGCAGCACGACGGGCACGACGGACAAACACCTGCCGCTGCACTGCAACAAGTTCAGCAGCAGCAGGAACAGCTGCAGATGGATGGCAAGGCCTATAATAACCTCATCATGCACAATGGTCTGATGAACACGTTGAGCAGTACTGCCGCTCATCATCAGCTGATGGGCTTCGGCTCTGCAGGGAGTACTGCCATGATGCTGCAGGAGGCGTGCCTCAAGAAAGAGTCCCTATGGACATGATGAATTGATGATGATGATGATGATGTAGTAGTAGTAGTAAATATGTGCTTCGATTGATAAATATTGTCTCTACTTCTCTCTGCTTCTGTAATTTTCCGGAAATATGGGAAATTGAGAAGGAAGTTATTTCGGTCACATGAACATGAGCATACATAATCTCTCCATTTCTATTCAAAAATTAGAAGACAAAAGCTGATTGATTTCCTGAACCACGAGTTCAGTTTGTTCAGGCTTCATGACAAATTCCAGAGGTGCTTTTGGCAGATATTATTCGTGTTTGTTGAGAGTCAGAGCTGTGAAAACACATTTGGCTTCACTCACATCACATGGTACAGCAGGATCCAATTAATATATGTTGGTGCACGTAAGGACATCAAGCATCACAAAACAATTTTAAACCGGCCCGAAGTAGTCCAACTATGGACTTGTTCTTTTAGATGCGGTCTATGATTTTTGGCTGTGACTTATAACTTTTAATTATTCATAAGATATAATACAAAGAGATCGAGGTTTACATGTGATTTTAACCGATATAAATAAAGTTACCGTAGTGTGTACTACAATCAACTTATAAATCTAATACTAAAAAGATATTTTATTTAAAAACTAGTTAGTTAATATAGAAAAATACTGTTTAGAAATTGAAAAGGAAGGGTCTATTCTTCCGAATGGAAGACCTGGCCTACTAGATTCCTAAGTTGTCTACTCAAGACATGTGTCCTCTCTGTGCTGGGTATTAAGCAAGCGCTTACCTGGCTTCACTAAAGATATTTGAGCTGCCCAATGTTACTTAATTATTCGTACATGGCTATGATATTGCCAAGGTGCGTGCATGCATGCATGCATGTGGAGCTAGTCTCAATCTAGGACAAAC
Source organism: Dendrocalamus latiflorus (assembly GCA_017311315.1). Lineage (NCBI taxonomy): Eukaryota > Viridiplantae > Streptophyta > Magnoliopsida > Poales > Poaceae > Dendrocalamus > Dendrocalamus latiflorus. The sequence continues at coordinate 24,808,629 of CM029646.1, read as the reverse complement.
AAAAGGATCACTTATAGCCCCCACAATGCCATATATATTTTGGTTAATCAAGAGTTTTTGTCCTTTTGTTTGATCCAAAGCTTTTAATTAATTTGTGTATTGAGCACAGATCATTGCATAGGTAAAAACTGACTTGTTTAATAATTAGATGGTGAGGAGTGAAGACTTGGAGGAAATATATTTGAGCATATACAGTGACCTGAACCGTTGTCTCATCCTACAATATTAATGTGACAGAAGTGATTCAACATACCAAACGTCTTCAGGGAATGCAGGCTATGTGCTCCAACCAACCTGTTTAGCACCTCTTTACCAAGAGCAATAATTGATTTATTTCTTAAGATCGAACTACCCTTGAGATAACATAAAATCAACAGACCCTTTCCCACATCTTTAATGTCCTTATCTTGTTCTTGGTGGAATTCAGACTGCAGTGAACAAAAAGACTTTTAGCTTGCACATTTCTTTTTTAATACTAGCTAGCACAAATTATATTCTTCTTTTTAGTGGTACAAGCTGCTTTTTTAAGTACGAGGACGCACACACTTACTCACACACACTACACATGGGTAAATGGATACGTCTACCAGCACATATCTAACTAAAACATATATTCACATAGTTACATGTCCGTACGTTGCAACGGAATTTATTAGATGTATAAAGAATCGTGCTATGAAAAGGGGTTACTCTAATCGGTTAGAAAGTGGGGAAGTGATACGATGTTGAAGAAATAGAGCGGTTAGAGGAGAATAAACGTACGACCACTAACTCGTTCTTTTATAATAGTAATGATACCACACATATCCACTAGCACACGTCCAACTGTAGTGATATATGTGCCCTGGGCTCATGGGTTTCCAATCCAATGGGCCGTGAACTGTAGCCCTGATTGACCCAAATGGCACAACCGCATCCACGCATGATTCAAGCTTATCACGGGGCCGAGCGTGCTGCCCAGCGACATCTATTGTTGGGCTTAATTATATACTAGTATTATCAGAATTTGGACTTGGGACTGCAAATTAAACTCAGTTATACCTTAAAAATGCTAATTCTGTTTTGCCTTTTTTTCGTTGTTCATTCCAACTTTGGATTCCAAAGATCGAGAATGTACTAGCAATCGTCAAAAACTTCTTCATTCAGGTGAAATATATGCACATTAGCAGCAGCACCAAGGGACAATAACAGTAATGAACGAATTATTATTCATTTATTTGTTCAGTAGAACTATAATATTGAGGAGACCGACTACAAGGAAGTGAATAGACGGCTTTAAAAATCTATTTGGCTAAAACCGATTTTGTAATGCCGAAGTGTAAATCAATTCAGTTTATCATAATTAAGGCATTAAATCAACTAGTTTCATCTAAGTACACCAACAACCTAAGTCTATATCAAAGATTTACAATCCTATGGTGATAAGTAATCAATTTAATTATATAAAATAAATTGCTTAAATATGTAAATTGAGCACAAGAGAAAAAACAACAATGACACAGTTCCTTTTTACCACGGTATTTGGAGACTTGTTAGTTTTCCTTAGTCCATGTTGAGGTAAGCTTAAACTAATTAGACCGACTCCACAAATTAAGCCAAACATCTCAATTCCACTATTGGTAACTTTTTCTCGCTCCGGGTAGGTGAACTCCAACCTTTATAACATGCTAAATCTTCTCGAGCCAGCTCAGGACAGAGTAGTTTGCTTGGACCCAGAGGGGGATTGGTATTGGTTGGAGCCGAATTGTCGATGTGCGAGAGGAGCCTGAACTTGCCACACATGGACTTGAAGAAGGAAGACCATTTGTTTGTAGTTTGGGGTCTTGAGATCGAGGATGACAGGAACGTTCATCCGGACGGCGACGGTGCAGTAGGGGTTGATGATAGCCGCTGGCGCGATGTTCGCGAGAACATTAATGGTGCATAAGCATTATTAGTAGTGATTTGTCATGCTTAAATTGATTTAAAACTAGGGTACAAAGACCCCTTTGAAATGTACTAGGAACGAACTTTTGCATATAAATAGTGATTACTTCTAAATCCTGACACGATGGATACCTCCATAAATGAGCTGAGAAGAACGATGCGTAGTTTTTTAGATCAAGGGAAAATTTCATTAAGTGAATGAAAAAGGTCCCAGCCTCTACAATCCGAAGATCGTACACAGCTAAAAGGGTACAACCAAGAGCATTCAAGCACAAGAACTAACACAAAGCAAAAGACACAAGATACAGGAAAAAACAGACACTACGCCTCAATCCTATTCCGGAACTTCCATCCAAATTTTGCAAAGACCTCCATGATGACCGTCTCCAAAATCTGGCATCCATTCTTGAAGATTGGTCTTTCTTCTTCTTTACTTAACAAGGACCAATGCCGGATCCAATACGTTGCCCTGAAAATGACTTGCAGAAAGGTGTTAGTTTTAGCATTATTGAACACCACGTCATTTCTATTCAACCACATTGCCCAACAGAGAGCCGCAGCACCTAGTAAAATCTGATTTTTGAGTTTTGCCCCGATGCCATGAAGCCAAGAGCCAAACATATCCGATATACTAGATGGTGGATGAATTCCAAAGGTGATGTGCACTGTGTTCCATATAAATCTAGCAAAGTGACAATCAATGAAAAGATGTTGTATCGTCTCCAAAGAGTTACAAAAACAACACTTGACACTCCCTTGCCAATTCCTTTTTGCTAAATTATCTTTTGTAAGAGTGACCCCTTTTTGGAGATACCAAAGGAAAATTTTAATTTTCAAAGGCACTCTTATTTTCCATAGTGGATTTTTCGTAGGTAAGACTCCCTCTTGAATCAGATTCAAATACATAGAGCGAACCGTGAAAGACCCACTCCTATGAAGGTTACAAACAAACACATCCTTCTCATTTGTAAGGTTAACTGTCACAACTTTAGAGACTAAGTCGTACCACGCTGTCAAATTACCTTCCACCAAACCTCTTCTAAACGACACATCCAGTGGCGTAGAAGCTAAAACCTTAGCCACAGTATCATTCTTTTTCCTCACAATCCTATAGAGCGATGGATAGACATCCCTTAAGGGTTTATTTCCTAACCAAATGTCCTCCCAAAATCTAACTTGTGTTCCCTTTTGAATTCGAAAATAACCATGAGCCAAGAAATCATCCTTGACCTTCAATAGCCCCGACCAAAAGTGGGAGTCACCCGGTCGTTTATAAACTTGAGTTATGGCTTTATTGGTCAAATATTTTCTTCTTAGAAGATTTTGCCAAACACCATCCTCATTAATAAGTTTAAACAACCATTTACTCAAGAGACATTTGTTTTGAATCCCAAGGTTTTGGATACCCAACCCGCCACAGTCCTTTGGTCTACAAAGTACACTCCACTTAGTAAGCCTGTACTTCTTTTTATGACTATCACTTTGCCAAAAGAACCTTGAACGGTAAAAATCAAGTTTTTGTAAAACACCCTTAGGGACTTCAAAAAAGGAAAGCATATACATAGCTAAACCATTTAAGACCGAATTGATCAAAACTAGCCTTCCTCCAACGGAAAGAAGCTTTCCTTTCCAACTGCTGAGCTTCTTTTGGAATCTCTCCTCAATGATGGCCCAATCTTTGTTAGAGAGTTTACGATGATGCAAAGGAATACCAAGATATTTCAAAGGTAAGCCCCCGGTTTTGCAACCAAAAAGTTGTACATACTCATGCTCGCAATCCTTAGCACTACCGTAACAGAAGAGCTCACTCTTAAGGAAATTAATTTTCAACCCGGAAAGTTGCTCAAAGGCACTTAACACTAGTTTAAGGTCTTTGGCTTGGAGTAGATCATGATCCATGAAGAGAATAGTATCATCTGCATACTGGAGGATCGAGAGGCCATCATCTACAAGATGTGGAACAACTCCTTGAAACCTCCCATCAGACTTAGCTCTACCAATTAACGTTGCCAACATATCTGCCACTAAATTAAATAGGATTGGTGACAAGGGATTCCTTTGGTGCGTGCAAGCAAAACTAAGCTCAAAATGAGCAAGGATGCACGCGGATGCGGTTATAACCATTCGTTTTGTTTCACATCACAAGGGTTAACGCACAGACCAAATCATTAAGATTCGATTCAGGTACTTGGCAGGAAGGATATTATTGATGAATGGCATAGTATGGTAGCAACAAATTTGCAGTGGAATGCATGCAGGATAATATATGCAAGCACAAGCAGCGGTAATTAGGAGCGGTGGTAAATTAAGAAGGGAAGGAGGGGTTGGGCAGGATTCCCTGCGCGGGGAGAGACAGCGAGTTAAGCAAAGATGGATCGATCGCGGCGGCAATAAGGCAAGGGGTAGATTGAGTAGGAGAGACGCGCCAGTCAGCAGCCTCGCTCGGTGAGAGTTCTGAGTCCTGATGCATTGGGGTAGTTTGGTTGCCATCCATGTCTTCACCGCCAAAGTCGATCAAGGCGAACTGACGAGGACGACGACGAAGAAGTGGAGGAGGAAAGAGAGAGTGATCCATGGCTTCGGCTTCGCAAATCGCAATGAAGGAAGGTGGAGAAGAACTCGGATCCAAACCTAATGGGGCCCCGAGGACCAATAACAACAAGCGGGGAAGGAGGCCTCGAACGCCCAAACTAGCCCAGTATGTACAGCGCACAATAATCCAGTAGAGAATATTGATCTCTACTCTTATCAGATTGGCAAAATTTGCCGCTACTCGCTACCCTCTTTTCAGCTTATACTTACGACTTATAACTTCTATCAAATAATTAGATAGGATGGTTTCTTTATCGTCGTTTTAGAAGTGGCTTTTTAGGATAGATTTTCCAAAATGGTTTATCAATTTATCAATATTTAGTTCATTCGTACAAATGCTCGTGTTAGGGTCAAAAACTATCGGTCG